>CP139509.1:371482430-372682430 GCA_021014915.2 Artemisia tridentata subsp. tridentata
ATATCAATCGGAGGCGGATTGCCTTCTACACCTGATGCGTGAGAAGGCTGTAATGAAACCCCTGCTTCTGTTCTTCCAAGATGAGCTGCTAACAACGGAGGAAGATTCACCTCCGTTTCCTCCCTTCGCTGAATTCTCCCATTCGAACCTTCAGCTACCGCCCCTTCTCTCATGGTCGGAGCCCTCTCCAAGACTCCTTCGAACCCAACAGACCTTCTGCCTGGCCTTCGACCAACTGATGACCCTATCCTTAGGGCCGAGTGCGTTGTTCCCTGTGTAGGAGGCCTAGTCTCCATTTCCATCTCTTCATCATAATCATCACTTGAGTATTCCAACTCCCTTCGTATTTCAGCATTCCAAACTTGTCTTTTGCGTGCCCTTAAGAGAGATTCCAATGCTTCGTAGTTAGCTTCAACAAAGGCTGGGCTAATGACAGGTTCCGGATTGGCTGATGTCGAAGCATGATGGTTAGGTGTTACTTCTGGGTGAGATCGTGTTGTGAACGTGGAGGCGGTAATTGGGGGGAGGTTATTAGGATCGTTGACTAGTATTGGCGCCAAGGTCGAGAAACCCAATGGGGGAGTAATTTCTCTCCCATGATCCATGCCGGATATATAGTGAATGTAGTTGGTTGGTTTTAAGCATGGAAATAACGAGACCAATTGTAGAGGTCCCACAAATGGCGCCACTGATTATACAATAAATTGCACAATGGTATGTGATTAAACACTTACCTTTTCTTGACCAAATTAAGACCAAAACGACCAAAAACTAACCAAAATGCCAAAGATATTTGTGTTTTTGTGTTTGTTTATATGCAGGTACGGATATTTAGAAATATGGACAAAATCAAGCAAAAACCGGAAAGCATGAGCACGAGATTTGGAAAGAGATATTTAAAGCCGATGCCAGGAACGAAATCAAAAAAGAAAAAAATATATTTGAAGATCAGCCCTTGGATCATCATCAATTTACAAAAACAGCCCTTGTTGATACTTTCAGAAGTTGGCAGAAATAACCCTTTAAAATTAAGTCCAATTTACCCCATATCCTATACTTAAAATCTGAATCATAAACTTAAAACCCAAATGAAATAAACCCAATCCAATCATTAACCCACCTAGCCCACTTATAATCTATGTCCAGCCCATACCCTTTTATTATAACCCATTCCCTACCCGTATTCCCTTAAACCTGACCCACCACAATCAATAAACAATAAATAACCCCAAAAACCTGCCAAAGAGTTACTGTGGATCGTCCCCTCCACCTTTTACCCTGCACCCTCAAAATAACACTCACTTAAATGCTTCTAGAAGCCTGTCAACGTGTCAGAGGGTGCTGACACCAAGAGAATGCCAGCGTGGCCAAATAGAGCAACATCACTGGTCGATCCAAGGGCTGAGGATTAAAGATTGGTCATCAAGGCTTGATCAAGGGCTGGGATTGGCTGGAATAGAGCTCTAGAATCATCTTCTTCGGGTATAAATAGCACCTCAGTCACAAGTTTCGGCGGTTAGATAGTATGTTAGCTTATTAGGGTTTATTAGGTCGAATTAGGGTTTGAGTCATGTTAGATTAATTAAGTTTTTGATTCTTCTGTAATCAAGTTCAATCAATACAATTCAGTTTTCATTTAATCTTTATTTCTATTGCATTTTCAATTTCTTCTTATTTTCATTAATAAGCAAATTAGTTAGAATAAGCAGTTTACTATTTTTAAAGCTTCTCACAAGCTTATATAAGCTATTAGTTCACTGATTTCTATAATATCTATTTTATAGTAAAAAACCTCAAAAGAATAGGAAAACCTTCAAAAATATAAAAAATAAGCAATTTAGGGTAAAATAAGCTTCAAAAAGCTCTTTTCAGTTTCTACAAGCTTAACTAAGTTTAAAATAGTTTTTCATAAAGTTATAGCATTTTAAGAGTGTTTCAAACTCATTTGTATAAAAAAAGTCAAAGAAAAGTCAATAAAAAGGCAAAATAGGACATAGTTTTTTTTACATCTTATTTTCAGTTGAAAATCAGTCTTTAGAGTTAAAATAAACTACTTATTCATTAGTGGGCCTGTTTTATAGCTTAAAGTGATCTGTTCTTTTGAAATCATTAAAACAGTCAACAAAAGGGGTGTTTGGAAGAAGCTTATTCCTGGTCAAAAGCTCCTCTACTGTTCATGTGCACTTTTTGTAAGTTTTTACCATGCTTATGTTAGCCTAGATAAGTTGTTGGTTGCTAGTTTTAAGCTGAATTTGATGGTTTGATAGATTAAGATTGGAATATTGAGTAATCATGGTCTGAACTGTCATTATAAGCCCCAAATAAGCTCTTGCAGCCTTCTAAGCCCTATTTAGTGTAATTTTTAAGTGCACTAAGTTGATTTCTAAGAGTGGTCACTGTTTCATTAGCCCTTGCAAGTTTTTGGTCCTAATTCACTTTACTGCACATCAGACCTCATAAACAACCTGCATCAGCACTTCAGTCCCAATCACCCTTTTCTCAGCTTATTTATAAGCTGATATTAAGCTCCTATTGGCCTGAGTTTTTCCCTAGTTGCTTAATGGTATATGAATTTTAAGATGTTCAGCTTTTGTAGTTTTTAAGTTTGATCTATAAGCTTATAATTTAGTTCAAAACCCCCTCAGTAAGCCCCCATATTTGCCCTGCATCATGACTACATCAGTGGACCCTATTTTGGTCCCTTTAAGCTTTTTTCTATGCTTATTGGTTTATTTTTATGGCTTATTCAGTTGTTAGGTTCCCCTTTTAGCTTATTTAAATCACAGTTAGTCTAGTTCAGCTTAGGATAGTTCTTTTCTAGCTTATTGTAGCTTATAGCTCGTGTTACCTTTGACTTAGCTTAAATTTTCTTTATCCTATGTTGATCAGCCCTTTTTAAGAGCTTTTCTGAGCTTATTTCACTTTTTCATTCAAAAAAGTTTTTCATAAAAATTGTTTTTTTTATAAGTACTTAATGGTTTTGTTAAAAGAAAAATAAAGAAAAATAAAGAAAAATGTTTTACAAAAAGAGTGCACCAGGTTTCGAACCCTGGACCTCTAGCAGACCACACCACACAGCAACACACCAATACCACTTGCACCCTTGGGATTTTTCTGTTAGATTACTCATCCTTAATTCTTTTATGCCTTTCTACTAGTTTAAGCTTTTGCCACGATTTGCTTATTTAGAGCTTATTAGAATAAGCTGAGTGGTCAGTAATATTTTTCCTAGGATTGTCATAGTTTAAAGTATTTCCAGAAAAATTTTTATAATTTTCAGATTAGTTTTAATACTTTTAATCATTTTATTTCTTAAATTTAGTTTTTAAATCATAATAAATTAAATAAAAATACAAAAAAATATAATTCTTTTTCTCAAAATTTTCTTTTATAATTTAGAACTTAGAAAAAATATAATTTCATACCTAGGGTTAGTTTTCCATATATTTCACTTTCGAACTCGGGATTAGCTCGGGAGTTTACGTTTTTAGGTTCTATTTTAAATTTTCACTTACGTTTGCCTTAAGATTAGTTCTCCCCTTGCCTTATTAATAGTTTTTAGTTTATATTTCATTTCCTTAGTTAAAAAACCCATATCTCACTCTTTCACCATTCACTACACGTTTCACGAACCCGATATCACAAATTCCATTCATCCTTCGTCGGGACAACGAACTCGGGGTTTTCACATAATTTCCCTTTTGTGAATTCCTTTTGGAACTTAATTTATCAAATCAAATTTTTAGCGCTGCTGCCGGGGAAGGTTGAAGTGAGTTCGTGATTCCGTTTTTCGATTCGTGTTTTGAAGACCCTTCCTCGTGGAGTTATTGTTTTCTTTTGTAAATATTTTACTAAATTTAAAAAACCAACAAAAATCCAAAAATATTTGTTTTTAAATTTTTCTAAATATAAAAACCCAAAAAGATTTTCTTTTCAAAAATTTATTTTCCTTTTTCTTTTATGTTTCTAAATTTTAAAAATCCAAAAATATTCTCCTTATTCCTCTTATTCGTTTAATTCTTTATCTCTCATCCTCTTCACCGTTTAATTATGCCCTCTTATCCCTCTATATTGATTAATTCTTATGGCGGACACGCGTTCCATGATGGAATTGCTGCAAATACCTACCGTAGGTATTGATAATGCTATCGTTGTTCCAGCCATTCTAGCAAATGATTTTGAATTGAAAGTCGAGTTAATTAATTTCATAAGTAACAATCCTTTCTATGGTGATGAGAATGACGATCCTCATTCACACATCAGAAGATTTTCCCAAATTACTCGAACTTTCAAAATCAATCAAGTGCCTCAAGATGTGGTGAATTTGATCTTGTTTCCGTTTTCACTCAAAGGAGCAGCCGAAAATTGGCTTGATTATGAACCTCCTAATTCCATCACAACTTGGGAAGATCTAGTATCAAAATTCTTGAATAAATTTTATCCTCATTCTAAAACAATTGAGCTCAGAAAAGAAATCATAAATTTTCAACAATGTTTTGATGAGACGTTTGCCGAGGCTTGGGAGCGATTCAAAGATTTGAAAAGGAAATGCCCTCATCACGGTTTCTCGGAATTGCAACAAGTTGATATATTCTATAATGCTTAAACTCAATCGGATCAAGATTCGTTTAATACAGCCGCCGGTGGCAATATCTATTATCGAACTCTAAAGGACCTCATGACGATTATCGAAAACAAATCGAAAGTTCGCACTACACAAAACAAACCGGTAGTAAGTTCCCAATTTCGCAATGAAGAATCAATTGGAGAATTCCTAGCCGAAGAACAAGTAGCTAAAGTGAGTGCCCAATTTTGCAAGACTTTCGTTTACAATGACGATGATGATGAGGATTCTATCCAAATGAGGGAATATTATAAGAATTCTTCAGCTGCAATCACACCCGCCTTACCAGAGGACTCTCTCATAATGGCGGACGAGCATCTCAGCACTATTCCAGAAACGGAATCGGACAAAGTAATAAAGTCTAGTGTTGAGGACCTTGTCCCAATCCAAAGTGAGTCCGAGGGTATTTCCGACAAAATATGTGATTTGCCTCCTCTTGATACTTTTGAGACTTCTTCCGATGATTGTACCACAAGTGATAACGATTCTTTATCATATGAAAACATTGATTATGTTGAGGCATCACATCCCCCTTTTGAGCTCGTGATGGATTCTGACCTAGATGATGGAGAGATTGACACTGATATTCTTCTGACGATCAAGGACGATAAACTTCGTGAAAGATTATTGAATATCAATCTTCTAATTTCTAAGATCGAATCATTGAATGACAATCCAACTCCATCTACTGATTATGTGCTCAATTCTCCCTCCTCATCTCCTATCCCCGTTGAGGATAGTGACTTTTTCTTGGATAAACCTTCGAGTGGCAATCCCATTCCATCTCATGAACCGATCATTTCCGACTCTTCACCTTCTCTCACACCGGTTGAGAGAAGTAATATCACTATGGAAGAGCTTGAGGTTTTCTTCAATGATGATCCGATTTCATCAGAGAATTTAGAAAGTAGTCTGGGGGGAGATATCCCTTTGATTGAAAAGATGATATCCGATGAACCATCTCTTTCTCTCCCCCCAATGGATGTTTATGTTGATAAGCCGTTAGATCCTCTGGAGCCAGAGCTCGAGGAGTCTTTACCAGAGTATGAGAGCTTTAACTTTGAGGAGATTAGTGGCAATCCCACTTCTCATCCCGAGTATTCTCTCCCGACTTACGAATCATTTAGTTTTGATTTCACAGAAGAGACGAGTAGTGGCAGTACCACTTCTCATGCTGATTTCTCTCTTCCATAATATGATTCGTTTACCTTTGATCTTGATCATGAGGAGTTCTTCGATGAACTCACTCACATCATATCTCCGCCGGAGTATGATCACTTCCACTTTGATCTAGACAAAGATGTTTTGTGTAACCCGGGGGGAGGCATTCTCAATCATGAGAATTTGCTTATTGATGATTTAATCCCGACCCTCCCACCCGAGTCATTTCTTGAACAAAAGAACTTAAATGATGAGATTCATAACCTGAAAATTATAAAGTCTCCTTTTGAAGATGATGACCTAATCATTATTGTTATCATGACCTTCTTCCCTTTCATCACATATGATGTGACTTCTCTTCTCCGTCACTCCTTCGGGAGTGAGGACACTATCTTTGACCCCGGTATCGTTTCTAATAGTTTTCACTATTGAAATACCGTGGGTGTCTCATCGGAGTGGAACTTTCATATGCTTCAATGTTTATCCAAACATCTTGAATGAAAGTCCGATGGAGATTTTGTTTTCCACATGCTCCCCCATGAACAAATAAATTTGGGGCGAGTCAAGCTATACGACTCGATAAAAAACAAGCGCTTCGTGGGAGGCACCCCATGCTTATCCTGTTATCTTCTATCTATTTTCTAATAAGTGACGTGAGGAGGGATACCTCTTCCATTTGTCGTGTTTCGTGGTTGTTTATGTCCAGGATTTACCCGAATAATGAAGACTCTCGTGCTCGTGGTTTGCTTCTCTCCACTCGAGTTTTATCATTCGTTGCTCATCCGATATCCAAATCTTATCGTCTAACGTTTATCTTTGGCATAATTAATAAACGGCCTTAGATTTTTGTAAGAGAACCCGTACCATTAAGACATTGAGGAAAATGTCTCATTTTAGTCTGGGGGGGTGATCTTTCGATTTGATTTATGCCTTGCATTTTTTGCCGTTTACTCACGCAATCCCGTTTTTCCTCCAAAAATGAAAAAATACAAAAAATGAGAAAATTTTAAAATTTTTTTGCAAAAATTTAATAAATTTTGACATTTTGTTGACTTTCCGCTGGTGAGAGTAGGAATAAAATTTTGACTTGATCGGGCGTGTTGAGCCCTAGCTTGTCTCCTTAACCATTCGGCTAAGCATTCGCGGATCTTATTATTTAAGATTTTAAATTTGCGAAAAACGAGAAAGGATAGAGTTTATTTACAAGTTAGATGCTAAGCGTTGAGTAGCTGGTTCTCTTTAGAGCTCATCGAAGTTACTTGTGGCCTTTTGCTCCCACAAAATTGTTTCATCATATATAACTGTAAGAATAATTAAAGATGTTAGGTTTTGCCGATGATTAGTTCTTGGTCTTCTTAAAAGAATCCTTGCTTTAAAAATTGGGTACACATCAAGGTAACTTAATAAATACGTTTAATAATAATAAGTTAAGTGCTCTAAGCTACGGATTCGAGATCGGGCCTTGGATCCTTATTTCCGAAAGGCGTTTAGGTCTTGGCTACCCTCTTGCACCGGCCCTTGGACCTCTAGTTCAGGAATGTGTGAGGTCTTGGTCTAACCACCTTGGATCCTCATTTCAGGAATGTCTAGAGTCTTGGAACACTCCGTTGTAACGGCCCTTGGATCCTTTATTCTGGAAGGTGTAAGGTCTTGGAACTAAACCGTGAAGCTCCGTCATTTAGGGTACGCAAGTGAAAAGTTAGTGATTAAAAAAAAAAAATTCTGATTAATGAAAAAGAGAAAAATGCAAAAGTCAAAAATATAAATAAAAACCTTGATGTGGACCTCATCTTCAAAAGCAACGGTTCTCGAGAGAAGATTGAAAACTACTTAACGTCTTAATTTAGTATCTTTATCGAACTAAAAACCTATCGAAACGAGAAAATATGAAGCAATTCATTTCTCACCAAAAATAAAATAAATAGAGGCAAATTAGGAAAATGGGAGCAAGAGGTAATTACACAAGTAACTTCCATGGGTAGTGTTAGCATCTAACTTGTAAATAGCAATGATTTCGTTTTTAAGCTTAGTTTGGGGACTCGTGAAAAATCAAGGATGACGAATTTTATCCGTATGGTCACTACTTTATGAGTCATGTTTCCTACTCATCGACCCTAAAAGTTATTGTTAGATAATGATTGTCAACAAAGCCGTCACATGAGAAAAATACAAAAATAGAATAAAAAGGAAAATCGGGGAGTTTTTAGAACTTAAGATTTCTTAATCTCTTTTGAAAATTTTGCTACTTTTCAAAGTTAGTAAAAAGAGATTGGAAATTTTTGGTTTTAAAAACGTGTTTTTACACAACCAGGCCTTCGAGGATGATCAAAGGGTATGGGGGTGTTGATGTAGTGCCAAGCTTGTCTTTAACCTGAAATAAGAAATACTAAGACACTACATTAAGTGATTGCGCAGGGGTTGTACCCTGTGAACCACCTCTGGCGTGCGAGTAAGTATGTGATATGATAAGTTGGTAGTGAAACGAGAGAGTCAAGTTTGCATACCATTGTTCTCAGCTCGTCTAAGCTATTTATAGGGGATGAAATAGGCCTTACAGAGCTCTTGCACATAATTCGGAGATCATGGGGACGTCCCATGATTTGTGGTAACCACTAGGGCTTTGTGACCCACGATCTCTTTCTTGGCGGGAAAGCTCAAGGAAAAAGGGGACGTGGGTATGACTAGGTCAAGGTGGTTCTCCTTTATAGCATCCTCGAAGGAGGTACACCGAAGGGCTTAAGGCTTCGATTGGCGAGTTCCCAACTGGTAACCACTTCATAGATGAATGGTTTTACGCCAGTGAAGATGTTAGGAGGTTGACCTGGACCTTCGAGTAGAAGGCGTTGTACAGGCTCGAAGGGGTGTCCTTCAACCCGTTCGGAGGGTACATCATCAAGTAGTCATCGACTATTACTAGAGTGTAGAAGTTTCCTCCATAACTTCGAATAGCCGATGGGCCAAACAAGTCCATGCGCAAGATTTCTAGACATCTATTAGTAGAAACCATATTTTTAGCCTTTTGGCTAGCATGTGTTTGTTTCCCGATTTTACAAGCATCGCAAAAGTGTTGGTCATACTTAAGTTTGGGAAGGTTTCTAACTAGTTCCTTAGATGCGAGTAATTAAATAAAACACATGTTTGCATGTCCTAATCTCCTATGCCATAAAGTTGAACTATCATCCATTTAAGCTAGTAAAATTTGATCCTTAGGGTAATTTCCTAGTTTCATTACATATAACCCATTTTTCCTAGTTCCTTCACCTATGATTCTACCATCCTTAATGATTTCACTCTTATGCTCAGAGAAAACAACTTTGCACTTAGTATAACATATTTGTCCTATGCTAAGCAACTTAAAAGCTAAGTTATCAACATGTACCACATCATTTATAGTAAGTGAGTCATTAGAAACTGTACATTTGCCAATGATTTTTCCTTTAAGGTTGCTAGCAAAAGTAACGTTACCTTCGTTGTATACTTTGTAGGTTGGGAAGAGACTTTTGTTTCCCATCATGTGTTTGGAGCAACCACTATCCTTTACCCATTCGTTTGGCTCCAAATCAACCTTTAATCATACCTAGTTTAACGAAACAAAAACTCAAACGTTTGGTCCCCATTGTCTCATGGGTCCGTACATGTTAGTGTCAACCATTCTAGCCATTTGCGGAGTTGGTTGCATGAATGCAAATGGTGAATAAACTCCCCAAGGCATGAATGGTTGTTGATGACTAGTGTTCCAGAACATAGGATGTGAATGTTGTTGTGTCGGAACATTTTGTCTTCTCCTAGGTTGAGGTGTTTTTGACCTAGGTTGAGAATTAACTACTCATCTAGGTGGAGGTGTTGTTGACCTAGAATCATTGTTAACATAACCTAAACCATGTTTAAGTAAAGGTTTCAATGGTTGTGTTTCTTTGTTTTCGTTAGTTGAATGTTTCTTACTAACTATAACAAAATCAGTTCTAGATGAAGTGCTCGATTTTGAAATTTCCTTTTCTTCACTAGCCTTAGACTCTATTAGATCATACCTAATCTCAAATTTAGGTTTCAAGGCTTCACGACGCATATTAAAAAGTTCTGTCGTACTTTTGCACTTCAGCAGATCCACGAATCCGTCCACTATATTTGTGGATCCGCGGGGTGTCAAATCATCAGGACTACCTTTTACAAATTTTACCTCTTTGATTGCACTTGTTGAAGCTTCATTTAGGTTAAATCCTAAGCCAACTTTATCATTGGGATTTTTACCTTCGGCTATTATATTCTCTAGTGTGTGCATACTCTTTTCAAATTGAACAAACTTTGACGCGTTCTTTTCGAACTTAGATTGTGATTCCTTTAGTTTTGTGTTCTCTAATTGTAAAGCTAGACATGACTCACATTCTAAGGCTTTGTTTCTTTCTGGTTTTTTGATTTTCCCTTTAAGCTCAACTATTTCGTTTTCTAGTCGTTTTCTAACTATTTTCATACATTTGTTTTTAAGTATGATTTGTAGACTAGTTTCACACATTTTATCATATTGTTTTTGCATAACATCATCATCAATAGAAGAAGCTTCATCACTATAGTAAGATAGATTGGAGCATACCTCGTTAGATGATTGAGCCATGAGAGTCGTTTCCTCCTTTGTCTTTTCAATTTAAGGTTTATAAAGTGACAGGGACTAAAATTGACAAGTAATGAAAGTGTTACGAGCGCTAATTTATAAGTTGTCCGAGGTTCGGGTTTTTATGTTATTTCTATAGTCCAAAAATCCTATTGTGTTGATATGTGGTCAAATTGTCCAAAAATGAAATCACCACACCAACAAGTCTCCAATTCTTTTCACCAAAGTTTGGTGAACACAAGATTAGGAGACCAAAAACCTTGTAAAACTTCTTTAAAATACTTGAGATCTTCTTAAATAAAGTACTTGAGGGGAGGAAATGAATCGAAAACTATACAATAGCACCAAAGTCTTCATTTCTTGCATCAAATTTTAGCTAGAAAAATAATTTATGACTGTGTTTGTGTGTTATAATCCCATGGCAACAAAGGAGAGGAGAACAAAAATTGTGACTAGTTTTGAGATCAAGAAAATGGTGGTTTGCATGTTGATTATGATATAACCAAATTTATCCCACAAAACTCCACTAACTCTTTCTTCCCCCTCATACATTTGCAAGACTACATATGTAAGACACTAAAACCTCACTTTGTTATTATCACCATTACCCTCGACCAACTTTTCTCTCCTTCCTTTGATTCCAGCTGCTGTCATGGTTTTACAAGGCCAAAGAGACCCTTGGTGATTGATTTTCCTAACTACATTGGTGCTAGTTTGAAGGTCCTAGTATACAAGTTTGTTCCTAACCCTTTCCTTTCCTTCAAACTCTTTATACTTTGATTTATTTATAGCAATTCTAGGATAGATTAAACAACTCTTGCATTTACTTTATTGGAAGAATAGCTCGAGTTTTCATAGGGATATAGGACTTTAGATAAGTAGTTAGGTTTGATTATGTAAGAAATGCAAGAGTTGTTAGTTACATTTTGATTTTTGAATCTTGTTTTCATTTTAAAGTATTTATAAAGATCACCTATGTTTTCTTTTAAAACCATTTTTATTCCTGGTCATACTAGTGCTTTGAACCATATAAGAGTTGTTCATGATTGGTTTTTACATTTGATCCACAAAACCTAGCTTAGGAGCCCTAGAAAGACAAGACCTTTTATTTTCATTCTCGATAAATCACAAACTCACGTGAATAGACAAAAGAAGTACAACTTATGGGTATTCATATAAGTAAGCACAGTAACCAGATAAACTTCTACCTAACTTTGTCACTTAAATTCAGCCTTGTCTCGCACCATGTTCCAATTCGAGAGATCAAGTTACAACACTAACCATCAGAGGGCAACCTACCAACAAACGTAGCCACAATCAACGGGATTACCTACGATTATGACCATAAGAATCCATACAAAACTTATAAAAAGTGGATATTCATTATTAGAAATTCCGTTTCTCCTAAACCGTAAGGAATTATACTTCAAATTTTATATTCCCGGAAAGGTTTTTAAGTGTTCTAATTGGTTTTGGAGGTCTTAGTGCTTCTAAAATTTCATAACCTAAGTGAAATTACCATTTTACCCTTATATATCATGTCTGATCCGGGTCAGCCACAGTCAGTCTCACCATTTTGGCGATAAGTTGAGTTCCATAACTCCGTTTTACGCGAGGTTTTCGACAATGTTCAAGTTAAAGTGTTGTCTAATTTTCATAAAACTGGACCGAGTCTCAGAAATAAATAGATCTATGAGCTTTTTACGTTTAAAATCTGGTGTGCCTTTTCCAACAAGTTTTACCATTTATTTTCTAGTTAATTCATCGGGTATTGCCACGCGACCCTCCACCCGGAAAATTGAAGCTAAGAGATAGATCTACAGCCCTATATTTTTATCTAGACCTCAAAGTCTACTGATTAAGTGCAGTAATTATTAGAACTGTCCCTGGTCCAAATGGTCTTTGCAAATCTAGTCTCAATCTTAGTTTTTGGTAATATAAGGTATGTACAATGCATAAATTAATACAATAACTATATGAAACATGAAATCGTCCTCTTCGCCACTATCTCTCCAAGAACCTTCAACAAACGTATTTTGGCCCTTGTTTCTAGGTTGTTTTGGACAATCACCAGTGAGATGATTCGGGTCTACGCATCTATAACATTTCCAATCGTTCTTGCTTTTCTTGTCATCCCGGCTTTTCCGGATTGACTTCTTTTCGTCTCGAGGTTGTCTAACAAATCTACCTCTTCTCTTGAATTCCCTCACGGCCATTGCATAATCCTCATCACCATCGCTATCCAATGACGACTCTTCTTCATCACTTGACTCTTTCTTGGCTTTCAAGGCAATAGATCTTACCTTGTCTCTTTTACCTCTAATCACTTCCAAATCTTTCTCTATGATCAACTCATAGACTTTCAAGTTGCCAATGAGCTCATTTAGTGAAAGTGTTGTCAAGTCTTATGATTCTTCAATTGCGGTGACTTTCGGTCTCCACTTTGGATGATGTGCCCTAAGAAACTTACGAACATAGTTTTTGCTCGAAAAACTTTGGTCAAGAGCCTTTAAACTAGTAATAATAGTATTAAACCTAGCAAATCCACTATCAATAGATTCATCCTTGGCAATCGAGAATTACTCATATTGTTGAACAAGTAAATCAATATTGTTATCTTTGACTTGGCTATTACCTTGGTGAGTGATTAACAAAGTTTGCCAAATTTATTTTGCCGTTTCACACATGAAATTTTTTTCATATTCTTTCTTAGGTAAAGCATTGTAAAGAAACATTTTAGCTTTATTGTTTTTGGCAAGTTTCCTTTTAAGATCATCTGATTATTTTTCAAAAGGTAGGTTGAAAACTGTCACAACTCGTAATTTCAGGACATTTTCCAAACCCCGACAATTTACTATTCATGAGTTACTATTCATCATTCACTATTCACCTATCACTATTCATCATTTCACTATTCATCATTTTTGAAGTCAGTTTGAGAATTTGAGAAGTCGTCAAAAATTTTACTATTCTCGTGACACTATTCATTCCCGGAGGGAAATCACTATTCATGGGCATCATTCATCATGTCATAAACTTGGTTTACGGGTACTCAAATGCACGTAACCAGTTAAGTTTAGCTGCGTATTCATGCATCATCAGTAAAGGCACATCATACAGACTAGAGTAGTCTGCATATCATCAGTAACATCATTATCATATCAGTTCATGCATGGGTTTGTGTGATTTTCATTAACGTATGCTTAATTGTTTAATTAACGTTACCACTCAGTCATTTCTACTAACATTATACCCAATACTCCCAACCATGATCCTAATACATTTTCAAACTGATTATAATGATACTGAGATTATATTATTACTTTACCCGGTATTTTTAAACCAATTGCTATATTTTACGTTAGGAGCTTAAAACTCTGTCGGTTTACGAAATTTCAACCCGATTATCATTCTAACACCCGATTCATGCAAGGAATAACATTTTACAATTTTTACAACTTCGTCGTACTTTATTTCACCTCGTCAAGATTTATTTCTAGTTAACTTGGTACCCGGTAACACCTAATGTATACACTAAACTAACTAACACATACAATAACTAGACAAGAGCTTTAATTACATCAAATCCATCCCATTTTCCTTCCATGTGCCCCCCCCCCCTAGCCACCCTAAATCATAAGACCACTTGATTACAAGTACACTTCCATTAATGTTTATGTCCACATGTTTCCTTATTTAATTTCTATAACACATCATTCTACAAAATCAACTAGCAAAATAGCTACATATTCTCTCTTTTCCCTTCTTGTTGGATCGGCCAAAGGAAGAACACCCAAGATCATCCATAAACTTTTGAAGTTCAAGTGTTAATCAAGCTCTAATTTCATTCCTAGTTAGGGTTTTGTGATAAAAACCCAAAGTTATTACACATTTTCTCATCAAAACTCTCCAATATTGCAAGTAAGCTTCAAGAACATCTCTTTGATCATTTCATAATTTCCTTTACTTCATATGATTATGTATTTTCAAGTTATACTAGTTAATCATGCAAGTTACTTATGTTTTAGATACCACTTTGCACATAAACTATCTTTAACACTAGATCTATAAGTTTCACTAGTGATCTCATGAAATCCACCAAGGTTGGTGATGTTTAGGACCCCATGACACCCTAAGAAGGTGTATGGTAGGATTTGCCAACTTGTGGAGTTGATTTGAAGTGGTATGATCAAGTTTAGAACCAAGAAAATGAGTTTTAACAAGTATAGATAAGGTTCTGTCCAAAAACGTGTAAACTGGAAAACTCAGAAACTTTTGAACTATTTTGGCCTTCATATTCAGAAAGTTCTTTCAAAAACGAAACCGTGGCCGCAAGAATCACTAAAAACCGACTTACAACATAGGAGATATGATTTTTCAAAGTTAGACGACGAAAACTAATTTTCTGAAAAATTAGTTGCTGATTGCCGAGATTCAAAGGACAAAACGAGGCATTAAACATGATCTAGATGAGCCGACATACTGAGATTATGTTAGTTCATGTTTATACGAAGCCGTGGATGTAAATAACGTAGAAAACGAGCTTATAACGGCCGAGTTACACACGTTTGAAGCCCGACGTACCATGTTTATTTTGACAGCCATTAATAGAAAGTGTTTTAAGTATAAAAACTAGTTTTTTTGCGAGGCATAACATTGATAGCCGATTTTCTAATTGATCGAGGCGTGTACAAAATAAACGTAAATGTACAAAATAAAAAATGAAAACGAAGAAATATTAATCCTAAAAATATAAAAATGACTTTTTTATAAACCTAAAGATAAAAGAAAATTATTAGAAAAAGAAAATTATTTTTTAGACTTTTTAATTAATTAATAACTATTTAATTATTATTTAAACTAATTAAAATTCTAATAAATACTAAATGATCAAAGAAAAATCTGAAAATTTTTATATAAATACTTTAAGGTGACAAGAAGATAAGAAAATTATAAAAATGAAATTTACTTAATTAAAATTTAAAAGGATAAATTCTATTAAATAGAAGCTATCACTATTTTTCTATTTTTGATTTTCTTAAGGTTTAAAAATATAATTATATTTTTACTAGATTAAAAATGACAAAATAAAATTATGAAAATTGGATTTATATTTTTCTGATTAAAATTCTATTTATTATGATTTAATTACTATTTTAAACTAGTTAAAAAGATTAAAAATATCAAATAACTTAGGAAAAATCTGAAAAATTTAGGTTAAGTCTAAATTAATATTAAAAGGCTAGGAAAATTAAAGTGGAACTTATCTAAGGCTAAAAGGCTGATTTGGGCTAATAAGCAGTTTGCTTATAAGCACAAAATAAGCTAAAAAGCAATAAAAGTTGCCAAAAGTTCAGGAACAGATTAATATACTAAAATAAACACAAAACAAATAAAAAACACAAATAACCACAAGAGATTAAGCAGGTTAAGCACTTATGCAGCTGTGGAATTTAAGACAGAAACTATGAAATCAGGCAATATTGCAGACCAAATTAAGGAGTGAAATAAGCTATAGAAAAGCAACCTAATGGGGGCAAAACTTAGGTAGCACTACTGAGTACATGAAAACACAAAAAGCCCCATCATTAAATGCCCAATTGAACTCCAATTGGAGCCTAGATCAGCAACCAAAAACTAGGTCTGCTGATGCTTTTGACTTTTGCAGAAAAAACAAGGGTTGACTTTGGTGAGTTTTGATCTTAAACTAATGACTGATTATGATAAATTAAGCTAGAATAAGATGAGATTAAGCTACTATAACAAGTTTTGAACAACTTTGATGAATTTCACAGGCCAAATCACAACAGTTAAGCTGTTGTGATTAAATCTTGGTACTTTTGACTTTTTCTTGAAAATGAGCAAAGTTTAAGGTTCAACTGAGTTAAAAGGATCCTAGGTGGTATGTCTATGCAATATTTAGCCACAAACAATAATCAAAGCTCAGTTAATTTGCCTAATCCAAACACCCCTGATGCATCAGTTTAAACAAGATTCCAAAGCAACTCTGAATTTTAAAACACAACACTTATTTCCAACACTTTCTTATGATTATATAAGACCAATTAAACTTGAAAATCCAGATATAGCAGCAAGAAACACAGAACTTGACAAATTGCTATGTTGACTGTTATGAAGAATTTTTAGCAACTATCAAAATCAATGAACAAGATACCTAATTTAAGCTATATTATGACTTAATAACACCACAGAGACTTGAAATCACAAAGATTTTAAGCAAAAATTAACTTATACAGTGAAATGCAAATATTGACTAAAAAGGCTTACAATTGTGATCCAGCTTGAAACCAAGAACAAGGACTTAAGATCACACCTATGGGCTTTCCACAAAGCCTCTAACCCAAGGGCAATCCAAAATTTCCCTTGCTCCAGCCATCTTCAAACATCTTCATTGATTTTTGATTTTTATTATAATATGTGATTTTTTTTGGTATTTTTGAATTATGATGCTATACTGATTTTAAAGATATCTAATAGCTTTTAGAAGCTATCTAGGGGCTTATATGATCCTAAGAGTCCACAACAACAACTACAAACAACATTCGTACCAAATTTGAGAATTGAACAAGAAATTGCATACACTGAGAATGATATTAAAACTTGAAATTGATGATTGAAAAAGCTTAATATTACAATAAGATTGCTTGAAAAAGTACTTGAAAGCTAAAGTTTACACTGAAATTTAAAAATTAACTAATTCGAACTAAGATTAACTAAATTACACTAGATAGTCTCTCACATTGCTTCCCATCTTTTCTTTATAGACTATTATCTCTTTGTCGACATCTCTGAGCATATCCCACCTCATCTCAGCCTTTGATTTGGCCAAATTCATCATAATCGTCCAAGTGTCATTTTGGCGGGAAAAATATCAAGAGCAGGTTTTTACAATTAAAGAAATTTGGGTGTTTGTGGAGGTGGAGGGGAGAGATTAGTGACTGGGGGTGCAAGTGGAAGTGATAGGTGGATGGTGGTTTGAAGCAGTAAAGATGGTTTGGTTTTGGCGGGGTGTTGTGAGGAAGAAGGAATACCAGGGTTGGTTTGACCCTGGTTTGACCTGGTATTATTATTTAAGTTGGGATTGGGCCGGGTCAAGGGTTATGGTTGGGCTGGGTTGGTTGTATTTTGGATTGGGTTTAGTAATAAAAGGGTGGGTTTGTTTTATTTAATTAAGGATCCGGTTGGTTTAGTAGCTAAATCACAAGGACCATTTTGTAATTTTTTGATTTTGAGGGGCTGAAGTTGTAACTTTCCCAAAGTATCATAAGGAACCAATCTTGCCATATTATAATAACCCAAGGACCATAATTGCATTTTCTCCAATTTAGAACATCCGGGGACCAAATATGACATTTTTCAAACTTGAGGGACTAAAGTTGTCAATTTGCAATTTTTAACTTTAAAGGATTTCTTTTGACAACTTGTGAATTCCCAAGGACCTTTAATGATATTTTACATGTTTTGAGTAACCAGGGACTAGTTTTGACAACTTTTGAAAGTTGAGAGACTGAAACTGCCAATTATGCAAACTTTGTTTGTTTTTCAATTGTTTTCAAACATTTTGCATTTGAAACTTATAAAACACACTCCTGGGATATTTTCAGTATTTTGATGCATTTTTGAGTGTTTTTGGATGTTTTGGCAGTTCAGATATGACAAAAATGATGAGTATTTACACACTCATCAATCCCCCACACTAAACTATTGCTAGTCCCTAGCAATATTTTTGAAATTTTAATGGATTTTATCTCTTTACCAAAAGCCATCACTTCTGGAGTAGCCAAATGTTTCAGTTCAAGTAAGAACTATGGTACACTGATAACCATGTGATTTTGAGCAAATCACCAGCTGTAAACGGTTTTGATTTGTCTTTACCAGAAGCCGTTTGCTTCTGGACTAGCCAATGTTTTAGTATGTGATACTTTGGTACAATGATAACCAAATGATTTTGAGCAAACCATCAGCTGTCAACGGGTTTGATTTGTCTTTACCAGAAGCCGTTTGCTTCTGGACTAGCCAACTCTTAGATAAATTATCAATATTATCTTTGGTGAGCTGATTACCAATTATGGTATTCCAAAGCCTTTACCACAAGCCATAATCTTGCGGGCTAGCCAACTCTTCACTTATAAAGATATGGTGAGTCGAAAAACCATACAATTTTTGGCAAATTGCAAGCCATAAACGGATTTGATATATCTTTACCAAGAGCCGTTTGCTCCTGGATTAGCCAATCCTTATGTGGGTTAGACATGGCGGACTGATAACCATTTATTACGTTCTAAGTGAGAAAAATTTTTAAAATTTTGGCTAAAATGGGGGTGCTAGATGATACATTTGATAAAATTCGCTAGAATTTCCCCCCCACACTTAGAACTGAATATTGCCCTCAATATTCAAAGAACTGGTTGTTAAACCAACACTTAGAACGTGAAAGGGAAATACTGAATAGCCATTATTTTATATACACACAAACACTTTTTTTTTTTTTTTTTTTTTTTTTTTTTTTTTTTTTTTTTTTAACTATACATATATACAACTTGTGGGCAATCCCCCACACTTGGGTGGTAGAAAATAGAAAGAAGTCAGAAATATGGGTGAAAACCCATATGGTGGGCTAATGTTTTTGATCACCGAGTCACTAGCTAGACTCGATCCCCGCATTTATTGGTTCATGGGGAAAGTTTGAAGATCCAGGACAACCATGAATGGTATGTCCTCTCCAAAGTAGTGTTTTAACCGATGACCATTCACTTTGAAATTTGGACCGTCATTTTGAGATAACTCAACGGTACCATATGGATAAACTTTTGTAACAGTGAATGGACCAGACCAACGGGATTTGAGTTTTCCCGAGAAAATCTTCAATCTTGAATTGAAAAGAAGGACTCGATCACCAACGTTGAAAACGCGGTTCTTGATTTTAGAGTCATGAATCTTCTTTGTCTTTTCTTTATAAATCAAAGAGTTCTCGTATGCTTGATCACGCAGTTCATTTAATTCATTCATTTGAACTTTACGGTGATCACCCACAGTTTGAAGGTCAAAGTTAGCATGTTTCAAGGCCCAGTAGGCTTTGTGCTCTAATTCGATAGGAAGATGACATGCCTTTCCGTACACAAGCTTGTAAGGTGTACACCCGATGGGTGTTTTGTAAGCTGTACGAAAGGCCCATAGTGCATCATCCAATTTATCCGACCAGGATGCACGATTTTCTCCTACAGTCCTTTCTAAGATTCTTTTAATACCCCGATTTGAAACTTCAACTTGCCCACTTGTTTGTGGGTGATACGCAGTGGAAAGACGGTGAGTTACACCATACTTTTGCATGACTTTATCAAATTTGTCATTGCAAAAGTGCGTACCACGATCACTGATTATAGCACGTGGAGTTCTAAAACGGGCAAACAGAGCTTTCAGGAATTTTACAACTACTCGGGCATCATTAGTGGGTAAAGCTTTTGCTTCAACCCATTTTGACAAATAGTCAACAGCCACGAGAATGTATTTATTTCCTCGAGATAATGGAAATGGCCCCATAAAGTCAATGCCCCAGACATCAAAGATTTCACAGACTTGAATTGCATTTTGTGGCATTTCATTTCGTTGTGAAATATTTCCGTGACGCTGACAAGCTTCACAAGTTTTGATGAGATCTTGGGCATCCTTATAGATTGTGGGCCAATAAAACCCGGAATCAAACACCTTTTTGGCGGTGTAGTTTGGACTATGATGGCCCCCCGTGGGTCCAGCATGGCAAGCTTTGAGAATGTCAATAGCTTCCTGTCCGTAAACACACCGTCGGATGACTTGATCCGCACAGATTTTGAATAAGTAGGGGTCGTCCCAAAAATAATGTTTAACATCTTTGAAAAATTTATTCTTCTGTTGGGTCGACATCCCTTTCACTATGAAGTTACCCGCATGGTAATTTGCGAAGTCGGCAAACCATGGGGTAGTAGAATCTCCTCGAAAAGTAACCGCATTGAGTGTCTCGAGAGGAAATGTTTCATTTATTTCTTTTTTCTCGAAAACATCTTGGTGTGGGTTCTCTAATCGGGATAGATGATCAGCAGCTAGGTTCTCAGCTCCTTTTTTATCACGTATAATGATATCAAATTCTTGCAGGAGGAGAACCCAATGGAGCAATCTCGGCTTTGCATCTTGTTTTGCAAAGAGATATTTGAGAGCCGAGTGATCCGTATACATTACACATTTTGTCAAGATCAAATATGGCCGAAACTTCTCAAAGGCATACACCACAGCCAACAATTCTTTTTCTGTAGTGGTGTAATGAGTTTGAGCTTCAGTCATGGTTTTACTTGCGTAGTGAATAGGCTGAAAGTGTTTGGCTTTTCGTTGCCCCAGGACTGCACCGATAGCAAAATCACTTGCATCGCACATGAGCTCAAAGGGAAAATCCCAGTCGGGGGCAACCAAAATGGGTGCTTCAGTAAGCTTTTTCTTTAGTATTTCAAAAGCTTTGATGCACTCGGGTGAGAAGATAAAAGGAGCATCCTTTTCAAGGAGATGAGTCATAGGCCGGGCGATTTTAGAAAAATTTTGTATGAACCTACGATAGAAACCGGCATGACCCAGAAAACTCCTAATACCTTTGACGGTAGTGGGATGAGGTAATTTACCAATGACATCAACTTTAGCTCTGTCAACCTCAATCCCGTTCTTTGATATCTTATGGCCGAGGACAATGCCCTCTTTGACCATAAAATGACTCTTCTCCCAATTTAGACAAAGATTGGTGTCTTTACACCGTTTCAACATGTTTTCTAAATTGGAGAGACATGCTTGGAACGAATCCCCAATGACCGAAAAGTCATCCATAAAGACCTCCATTGTTTTACCGATCATGTCGGTAAATATAGCCATCATACACCTCTGGAATGTGCCTGGAGCATTACATAAGCCGAAAGGCATATGTTTATAAGCAAAGGTTCCATAGGGGCATGTAAAGGTGGTCTTTTCTTGATCTTGCGGATCAATTGGAATTTGAAAGTAACCCGAGAAACCATCAAGGAAACAATAGTACTCGTTTCCTGCTAATCTCTCAAGCATCTGATCCATAAAAGGTAGAGGAAAATGGTCTTTACGGGTGGCATCATTTAACTTACGATAGTCAATACAAACACGCCACCCCGTAACCAATCGAGTTGGAATCAACTCATTATCCTCATTTGTGACAACAGTTATGCCACCCTTCTTTGGAACACAGTGAATAGGACTAACCCAAGGACTATCAGAGATGGGATAAATCAATCCTGCATCAAGAAGTTTGAGAACTTCTTGTTTGATAACATCGTGGATTTTAGGATTCACCCTTCTTTGATGTTGGACTGCTGGTTTAAAGTCATCCTCCATTAGAATCTTGTGAGTACAAAATTCAGGGTCAATACCCTTTATATCGGAGAGTTTCCAAGCAATGGCTTGCTTGTGTGACTTCAAGACCTTTATTAGAGCAGTCTTTTCCTCATCACTTAAATCTTTAGCAATAATGACGGGTAATTTATCATCACCCTCCAAAAATGCGTACTCAAGATGAGGCGGTAAGTCTTTGAGTTCGACCTCAGGAAATTCATCGGTTTTCTCAATTGATTTGATTTCCTCATTATGAAGTTCAACGGGAGGAAGGGGAGGAGAATTGTCCTGATTCAACAATTTCTCAAGAAGAAGAATATCTCCCTCCAGATCAATCTCAGCGTTATCAATCCCCTCTAGGAATGAATCACACTTGAGAAAATCCTCGATCTCTTCCAAATTGAAATCACTTCCCTCAAACGGAGTGAGAGAAGGGGAAGAGTCGGAAATGACTGGTAGAGAAGATGTGGTGGTACCCCCACTCACAGAATTATGAAAATAACCAAGAAACTCTTGAGAGTACTCCTCTGAAACAATATCAATGACATCGATTCGGTTAACCAATTCGGAATCATAATTTGAGGAGTACCTCGAAGTTTGACCGAGGTTAAAGGTAACAGCTTCATTTCCCACACGTAATGTGATTTCATGCTCAAATACATCTATGAGAGAACGGCCCGTTCTTAGGAATCCTCTGCCAAGAATGAGAGGAACCCTAGGATCAGCATCGAAATCAACAACCACAAATTCAGCTGGAAAATGGAACTTTCCTACTTTCACAAATACGTCCTCAGCAATGCCAAGTGGACGAGATATTGAACGATCTGCAAGCTCAAGAGTCATGCAGGTAGGAGTAAGTTCAGGAAGAGAAAGTTTCTTCCATACTGATTTAGGCATCAGGTTGATGCTTGCACCAAGATCGGCCAAGGCATAGCATTCAACCATTCCTGGAAAGACACAAGGTAGTAGAAACCTTCCAGGATCTCCAAGCTTCTCGGGAAGCTTTTTCAAGATAACTGCTGAGCAGTTCTCATTTAATGGAGTCTTTGCCATTTCAAACAGTTTTTCCTTGTTGCTTAACAAGTGTTTGATTATGGATGCAAACTTAGGCATCAGAATGATAGCATCCGCAAAGCTTATGTCAAAGTGTAATTCTTGAAAAATTTGGAAGAATTTATCCATTTGTTGACTAGCTTTTTCGCGGAGCTTTTGCTCATTTAAACGTGATGGGTAGGGAATAGAAGGTTTGGATTTAGGGTTTTCAACCGGGGTTTCAGGATGTTCAAAGACAACTTGATGTTTAGTCTTGGGTTTCGGGACAACTTGAGGTTGGACGTTGTTGGTACCTCCGTTATTAGTAGGAAGTACCTGGTCCTTAGTCACCTCAGGCTCACTTCCCACTACCTTGGGGGAAGAAGAAGAAGTGGTAGTGGAAATAGTGGGTCCCTCATATGAAACACCACTTCGGGTTGTGATCGCCTTAACATCGCCCTTCGGGTTAGCGATCGTGTTGCTCGGAAGTTTTCCTGAGCCCGAAGGTTGATCATTTAAAGATTTTTTAATCTCAGAGATCTGGCTGACCAACAACCTGTTTGTGTCCTCTTGAGCTTTCATGAACTGCCTCAATAACTCATTAGATGATGGTTGTGGGGCTGGAATGGCTTGATGTTGATTAGGGAAATTTTGCATTCGGTTATTTTGATTATAACCTTGATGTTGAAAATTCCCTTGATTTGGATTACCATTTCCCTGAAAATGATTTCCCTGGTTGTAATTGTTTCGGTTAAAGTTTCCTTGGTGTTGGAAACCTTGATTATGTCCAGAATTGAAATTCCCTTGGTTTTGATAACCTTGGTTCATTCGAGGTTGGTTTTGGTTTCGGTTTTGCAAATTCTGGTTCTGATTAAAACCGGGTGGTCCTTGGTAGGTGCTAGCTCGGTAACTTGGTTCCATTTGAGGAAGGTATTGATTACCTCCCTGATTTGAAGTACCGGCTATAGCATTAGCTTCAAAAGGACTACCATCGGTGGCAGTACAGTCGTAGTATGCGTGAGGACCACCACAAGTAACACAGACTTCCACTTTCTTCACTTCAGCATGTGAAGGATTTTGTGTGAAAGTGACTTTCTTTTGGCTTGAGAGAACCAAAGCTTGAATAGCGTCCGTGAGTTTGTCAATCTTAGCATCGGTGCTAGAAGTACTCACGGGAGATGAAGTAGAAGGACCGGCACTAGCCTGAGAATGATATGGCTTTGTTTGTGCAGTACGGACCTTAGACTTATTTTCAATAATCGCTAAAGCTTCTTTGACAGTTTTGCTCAAAAAGTTACCTCCAGAGGAGGCATTGAGAGAATCTTGGTCTGATTGGCTCACACCATTATAGAAAGTGTCGATTTGCATCAACTCGGTAAAACCATGATGAGGACATTTACGAAGCAATTCTTTGAAACGATCCCACGCATCACTAAACGATTCATCAAATCTTTGTGTGAATTTGATGATTTCATTTTTAAGACTTGTCGTTCTAGACGGTGGAAAGAATTCGTTTACAAACTTTGTAACTAAGTCCTCCCATGTCTCAATTGAACGAGGGGGTTGTTTTTCAAGCCATATCCGGGCTTGTCCCTCGAGAGAAAATGGGAATAGAAGAAGTTTGATTGTGCTAGACGGGATGTTCTTGTATTTGATGGTAGATGTAATCTTGTTAAACCATCGAATGTGAGCATGAGGATCATCCCTCTCAAAACCGTAGAATTGGCTAGAGGTTACAAGATTCAGTAACCCGGTTTTGAGCTCAAAACTCTCAGCTACAATAGCTGGAACAACAATGGCATCTCCATAACCCTCGATGGGTGCTTGGAGAAGCTCATTCATCGGCAAATCTGCCATGACGACAGAATCAGTACGTTCCTCAGATACGACTGATGGGGCAGAACGTCTACGACGTCTTCGAGGTATGTTTCCAAGCTCACGGAGAGGGCTTGATGACCTAGAAGAACGAGTGCGCATGCACTAAGACGAATCTATGAATCCTTTATAGTGGAGGAAACTTAGAAAAGTGGGTAAGAAGATTCTTTTTGGATTTTATTTGTTTATTGAGAAATTAAGATGAAAACAAAAAATTTCAATTAAAATCAAGATCGAGAAAAAACACAAGTGAACTTAAACCAATAATCAACAGGCGTACGGTAGCTCTCTAAAAGATAAACGCACAGAGTGGCGGAGAAGCAAAGGTGGGCAATTAAATGCTCCTTAAAAACCCGCTTCTTTCAGTCCGACAATTTAATGTTAGACTATCCTTAAACCTCCGTTATAGTTTGTTTATCAATTAAAGGTGAGCCGATATTCGCAAGTGATACAAAGGCAAGTTTTTATCTTAGGTTTGGGAACTTATTATGGTCGTACCCCCAGTTAGGTAGTACTCAGTCTTGGTTCTCGATGGTAATTTTTATTGTTGTTTATTATTTAACAAGGAAAACAGAAAATATTTTTGGTGTTTTTATTTTTTATATGATAATATGTATAGAAAAGAAAAGAAAAATATTTTTGTTTTTTATATGGTTTATGGGGAATTGAAATACGATATTTTTGGTACTTGATCCGTTAAATGAGTTAACTTCACAAGCGTTTTGCTTTATATATGATAAATATACAGGAGAAAGAAGATATACACAGATTGGGTTTCAAAGACACGATACTGCAAAGCGTTTGAAACACGCAGCACACCTCCCCGGCAGCGGCGCCAAAATTTGGTTGCTCCTAAAACAGTCAACTTAAATCAACCACGGATGTGGTCAAACAAAGTCAAACCAATTGAGGACACAATTAACCAAGGAGTATAGTTTTATCCCCGGGTCGTTTAAGTCCCAGCGAGATGTGAAATTGTGCTTTAAAAACAGCTTGTGATCAAGTGTAATTGAATGGAAAAGGGTTTAGGAATTTTTGAACTAAGGAAATTAAAGAGAATAGCTTAAAACAAGCTATTCTCTTTAATTTCCTTAGTTAAAAAATTCCTAAACCCTTTTCCATTCAATTACACTTGATCACAAGCCATTTTTAAAGAACAATTTCACATCTCGCTGGGACTTAAACGACCCGGGGATAAAACTATACTCCTTGGTTAATTGTATCCTCAATTGGTTTGACTTTGTTTGACCACATCCGTGGTTGATTTAAGTTGACTGTTTTAGGAGCAACCAGTACAATCAAAAGTTAAATGAAACAACATTAATACATTGTTACAAGGTTTTCAAAAACGTCGAGTTTGATCACTAACACTTAACGTGCAATATTTCACGACTAGTTTTACAAGGCCATTTTGGGCATATTTTCACAAGTTAAGGGAAAATATTAAATCACGACGAAAACATTATATTTTGCTGATAGAACACCAAACGAGGATCGTGGAGTACCATTTCAACATATTTATACGAAAAGTAGTTTATAACTTAACGAGAAGTCAAAGGTGTATTTTTCGTCGATTAACGTTATTTTCAAAACTAACAAGTCGTATCGTTAACATACGTATTTGCATGTGTTGCATTGTATCATTGCTTACATTGGATCATATCATTCATAATAGGTCGCGGTTAGAGACCGAGCTTTATTTCATCACATCCATCATTGTCATTGTTGCTATATCATATCATGTGAGTTTTCATAGCCCCGTTTTAAATTGTTTATTGATTTCTAAACTCTCGGGGGAGAATACATTGCACCATTTTTATATGCGGACCAAAGTATCCAAACTCATTACATTGCTTAAGTTCCATCACTGCCCAGATTTAAAGTCCCCTTTATTATCATGAACCGTTAATGGTTAGCAAGCGAGAGTGAGTGAATAGATCTATTGAGGGTGACTCCTCCGTTCGGGTTGGTAGCGCCAACTTGTCAAACGAACGCATTTCATTTCTGTCATATTAGAGTGATTGGCAAACACTCAGTTGGGGCATTTCATTCAGTCTAGCTTCGGGGTCATGAGCTTAAGAGCTAATGTATCATTTTTATGTGGCATGGTTTTGTCATACACTTTATACTTGTGGTATCCGTACAACATTTCATTTACATAAACCTATGATCTCACCAATATTTTTGTTGACCATTTTAGCAATGTATTTTTAGGTAATTGAGGTATCGCATGTTGGCTTGCATAAGGACATATCATGGAGTCGTGGAGTCGACGCGTCTCACTTTATATTTTATGCACTTATCCATCGTTTGAATTGTATGAACTTCTTTTCTGAAAACTTGTTTCACCTTTTGGGACCTAGCTTTGTAACTTTGAATGTTCTTAAATAATCAAACGATGTATTTTCTAAACGACACTTTAGGTCGTTCAATATAACTGCAACTTTGGTGCTATGACCAGTCATGCCCTCGAAGGCTTCATTCCGCTGCAAGTCACAAAATTTGGGGGTTTGACAGATTGGTACCAGAGCAAAGGTTATAGCGAACTAGGTTGTCCATTATATCCTAGACTATAACTGCACCATCATAGCATCTCATCGTTGTAGCATAAGTGCATATTCATTATATCACATGTAGTGATTGCGATTTCATACATATATCATTTCATCATAACTCACATTGTGTAAATGTTTATTTACTTTTATTTCACATCTATTGTCACAGTGATGTCTTCGGATTCACACCCTATTGTTATCTCATCGGACTCTGAGTCAGACGATATTTCCTCACTACCCTCCATCATACTAGAGTCGGTTACATCACCCTTACTACCCACTATCATTTTGTCATCAGTGGAGCCTACTCCACAGTCTTCACCTGTGATGTCAGAGGCTGAGACAGAACCCTTTGAGGAGGGGGAAGTCGTGCCTACCCCACCACTGTCACCTGTGATCCGTCGTGGTCCCAGAGTTGTTCTAGTTATCCAGCCAGGAGAGTTTATACCCTATGGTCGAGTTTACCGTACATATCTGGGTGGGCCGCGCATGAAGCGCACTGCTACTAAGCGGGTCCATCGTCTCACTGTCAGGTCACCAGCTGCATTTGTATCCCTACCACCACCATCATCACTTACTTCATCTTATCCACTCCGTCACCGCTTGACAGCGATGAGGAGTGTGGCATTCAGTACACCATCACCATTATCACCATTACCATCCTTATCATCATTGTCTCCACCATTGCCATCCCTATCAGCACCAGTTCATACCAGAGATCCTACTCCTATGTCAGACCTACCGCTCAATAAGCGGGAACGTCTTGATATTCCATCACCAGATACTTCAGATGCCACAGAGACAGCACCACCCAGCAGGTTCGAGGTTGGTGAGAGCTCGAGGGCTGCTGCTGACAGACTACTTACTGCTGCTACACTTGACTCGAGACTAGACCAGCTATAGGGACAGATTAACAGGGCAGTAGGTTATGTGGAGGAGATACTAGTGAGCCGGATCGAGGCTATAGAGGAGGAGGTCGAGGGACTAGTCATTGGCAGAGTTGCTATAGATATTTCATATCAAGGATTGGAGTCCCAACAGCTAGAGAGTTCTGAGCGTATTACCCAGTTGAGGCAGGAGATGCCTGAGTTGTTCGACAGGGCACAAATGTCCTAAGATGAGCATCATCGCCAGGCCAGTGAGTTAGCTTCAGTTCAGGCTAGGATGTCTGCATCAGAGACTAGGGAGACTGATCTTCAGCTTCAAGTTCAACACCTAGAGGAGATTGCTGTTGCTATGTCTAGGGATCTTCATAGGATCTTCCATAGGCTAGATGGAGCACCCGGAGGAGGTGCCTAGTGTTAGACTTTTATCATGTATCTTGTACATTATTATCCTAATCCCGGGGTATGGGACATAGTTAGGACTTGTTGTCTTTTGCTTGTAGTACAAACAAATATATCAAGTGTGACTCTACTATGCAGGATTTTCGTTGTGCTATTTTATGATATCGGTCTGCGTAACTGAAATTTTCATGTATTATATTCATGTGCGTTGTGATTATATTTATGATGTTTTGTTGTGATTTCATGGTATTTATACATGCTGTGGTTGTATTTATACGTTTTGTGGATGTATACACATGTTGTGGCTGTATATATTGTGTATGATGATCGTTTTCTATTGTGGATTCTCATTTTTTTTATCTTTTGTGATTGTGAAGAATTATGCCACCCAAAAGAGCCACTACTACTATGACACCCGCCGAGATTAGAAAGCTTGTTGCCGACAGTATTGAGGCAGCATTGGTTACAGAAGGAGCTGCCGTAGCTGCAGCTGCTGCTGAAGCCGCTTCGCGGGCAGAAACCGCGGAAGCCGTAGGAACAAATACCAATGGTACAAATGGTCGTAAATGTACGTACAAAGATTTCAAGAGTGGTGATCCGGAAAAATTCAAAGGCACTGAAGGGGCTACTGCCATGATCCGATGGTTTGAAAAGACAGAATCAGTATTCCTTCTATGCAACTGTCCGGAGGACAGCAAGGTAAAGTTTGCTACTAGTACACTCGTTGGGGAAGCTATGTCATGGTGGAATTCGTATGCAAAGCCCATGGGAATGGAGAATGCTCACAAGCTTACATGGGACGAATTCAAGAAGTTGCTGACAAAGAAGTTTTGCCCACGAACAGAAGTGAAAAAGATGGAAACAGAGTTTTATGAGCTAGTGACAGCAGGTAATGATATTGAGGCATATATCAGGAGGTTTCAGGAATTGGCAGCATTATGTCCGACAATGGTTCCTCACACTGAGAAGCTATTAGAGAATTTCATTGGAGGATTACCTCACAACATCCGTGGAGATGTGATTTCTTTTGACCCGCAAACATTGAATGAGGCAATCAGAATGTCTCAGAAACTCATGGCTCAGATAGTGAAGAAAGAAACTACTTCAAACAGCAACAACAGCAACACCAACAATAACCGTAACTACAACAACCGTAACTCCAACAACAACTACCGAAACAACAACAATAACAACAACCGAAACAATTCCAATAACAACAACAAGAAAAGAAATCGGGATAACAACCAAAGTAGCAATGTTACTCAACCACCACCCAAGAGACAGGAAACTGCAAAGGCCTATATTGCAGGTCCAGCTGAGAAAAGAGGTTACAATGGTACTTTACCCAAGTGCAACAAATGTCAAACCCATCATAACCCCGGAAATTGTCCAAATCCTTGTGGAAACTGTAAGAAAGTTGGTAATTCGACCAGGGATTGCAAAGCTCCGATTGTGGTTGATAATCAGAAACCCCCAGCAACATGCTTTGGTTGTGGAGAAGTCGGACACTTCAAGAATAATTGTCCGAAGGGAAAGTGTTGATATAAATAATGCCTAAACACGTTATTAATATTTTTCGATATCTCTACGTTTTGATAATCACAAAATGTAAAATCATTAAACGGAAAATTATGACGTAAACAAGTATTTAGTTGTCAATATCTATTTTAACAACTCAATCACTTAAGGTATGAACAAACAAATGCTTAATGCATTATATGATCAAAGGAACATTTTCTTAATCACTAGATTTTTTATAAAATGTCAAAAACATTTTATATCTTTTAGAAAAACATTTTTGGTAATAAATAAAAAGGTTTAATCCATTATAAATTTATGAATTCAAATTTTCAACCAAAAATGGCAAAAATGTTCTAGAAAAATCTTCCCCACAAAAAGACAAAACTGGGCAACGGTTATGCTGGGCGGCCCCCTTAATTATATAAGGCGGCCCCCTTAATTTTAAGGGGACCGCCCCCTATTTAAGGGGGCCGACACGCTCCTCCAGCTGTCCAGTTTTTGCCTATAAATACTGGATTTCCCCTGGACTTTTTCTCACCTTTTGCACCCCAAACCTTCGGTTCTAAATCTTCTCTAATCCTTGTAAATCCTTTCTAAAATCCTTTGATCATATTCTCTTAAGCATTGGTTTCTAAGTGATCCAAGCTTCCATCATCAAAGTGCAAAAGAAGAATACTCCTTCAACTAGAGAAGAAGTATTGTAGTTCAATTCATATCATTTTGTAATTGTGTAAAGTGTTGTATAGTTGTGATAAGTAGATCTAAGTGTAAGCAAGTAGTTGTGTTGTAAAGAAGTTGTGTAGAAGTTGTGAAGTCGTAGTCTAGAAGTTGTGAAGCCGTCGTGTAGAAGTTGTGAACCCGTCGTGTAGAAGGTGTGAAGCCGTCGTGAAGAAGTCGTGAAGAAGTTGTGAATAAGTTGTGAAAAAGTCGTGTAGAAGTTGTGAGATTGGTTCTAGCTACGATTAGAACCCGACATCTAGCTTTGTGTCGTTAAACCGATGTAAGCTATAGTTGTGTAAGGTTTTCTCTGCCATAAGGGAGTTTGTTGACATAGTGAAGAGAACTCTCGAGTAGGTGACTCGGGGAGTGGAGTAGGGCAAGGAAGGTGTCCTTGTAGCCGAACCACTATAAATCCTTGTGTTGTGGTTTGATCTTTCCATCCCTATCCTTCATTTCATTTCATTTACTTTACTTGCATTACTCATTTACATTTGTCTATATTTGTTCATATTGTTTAAGAGTTGAAGTCACATAAGATCGAATCGAAGTATTTAAAAGTAAACAAAAGTTTTCACAATAAAATTAAAAAGAAGTAAAACTATTCAACCCCCCCCCCTTCTAGTTTTCCACAATTGGTATCAAGAGCTACGTCAGACAAGATTTTTAAAATAAACTGTATTTTAAAACTTGAAACAATCTATGGAATCGGAAAAATATTTAGAAGGGCAATCTATGCAAAGACCACCACTAATTGAAAGTGATGGATTTCTTTATTGGAAAAATCGATTCGAAACTTATGTGAAATCAAAAGATCTAGATCTTTGGCATGTTATTACTAATGGTGATTTTTTACCTATTCAAAACAATCATGAAACTAAAAAGGATGAAGTAGTACCTTTTGAAAAACAAAGTGATGATTTAAAAAGAAAACTTGCTAAAAATAATGAAGCAAAAATGGTTATTTATAATGCGCTACCACGTCAAGAATACGAAAGAATTTTTATGTGTGAAACCGCAAAAGAAATTTGGAACTCTTTACTAATAACTCACCAAGGTAATAGTCAAGTCAAAGATAATAAAATAGATCTTCTTGTTCAACAATATGAGCAATTTACGATTCCGGAAGAGGAATCAATTGATAATGCTTTTGCTAGATTTAACACAATCATCACAAGTTTAAAAGCACTTGATGAGAGTTTTTCTAGTAAGAATTTTGTTAGGAAATTTCTTAGGGCGCTTCATCCAAAATGGGGAGCTAAAGTTACGGTGATTGAAGAATCGAAGAACTTGTCAACTCTTCAACTTGATGAGTTGATCGGCAACTTGAAAGTCTATGAAGCAATAATAAAGAAAGACTCCGAGATGGTCAAAGGAAAAAGAGAACAAAGCAAGTCAATTGCATTGAAAGCTAGGAAGGTATCTAGTAACGAGGATAGCTCAACCTCCGAAAGTGATGACGAAGAATATGCCATGGCCGTAAGAGACTTCAAGAAGTTTTTCAAAAGACGAGGAAGATTCGTTAGACAACCACATGACGAAAGAAAGGCATTCCAAAGAAACAAAGATGACAAAGGTAGCAAGAGCGAGAGGAAGTGTTTTAAATGCGGCGATCCAAATCATCTCATCAGAAGATGTCCAATGATGTCAAAGGAGCAAAATCAAAAGGCGTTCATTGGAGGAGCATGGAGTGATAGTGACGAAGATGAGAAAGAAACCACAAAGGAGGAGAAATGTCTTATGGCTAAGACATCAAGTGAGGTACATTCTGAAATCGAATACTTTAGTTATGAATATTTATCATTAGACGAAAAAGACTTAGATAGTGAATATAATAGATTATGCCAACTTGGTCAAAAAGTAATGACTAAAAATAAATCACTAAAATGCTTAAACAATCAATTAGAAAATGAAATACTTGAATTAAAGATTAAACTACACAACTTAGAAAAAGGAAAAGAAGCTTTTGAAGAATGTAAAACATGTCAAGTAACTAAAAATGAAAACGAAAAACTTAAGGAAGAAATTTGTAAACTTGACAAATTTGAAAATAGTAGTAACTCACTTAGGAAAATAATAAGTGTTCAAAGAGTAGTAGGAGATAAAACCGGTTTAGGATTTAATTCAACTGAGGCCTCAACTAGTGAAACTAAAAATGTAAAGTTTGAAAGTGAATCTAGTAAGCAAAAACCCTTAGAGTCAACACCTAAATACATACTTATAAAAGATAGAAAAATACCCATTGCTAGTAATGATGAAATAAAAACTTTTTACAAACCATCTTTAAAAACCAAAGAAGAATCACCTAAACCGAAATTAAGATCAAAAACACCTCCCTTAAGAAGACCAAATAATCCTCACCCTCGGCCTAAAACTCCTCAACCTAGAAGAAACCAAAATCGACAAAACCTCCATAATAATAATAATTACCCAATGTGGAATTATCCAAATCCACCAAGCTTTAATCCTTGGGGAATACTTCCACCATATATGCATCATAGTCAATTGCAACCCATGTTTGGTTCAAACAACTTTGGACCAATGAGACAATGGGGACCAAGTGGCTAAATTGCTAACTCATTGGGAAATCGGCATCTCTTCTTTGATTGACTTCTACAAGTCAGCTTAATCACTTTGAAGTACTTGAAGACTACTTGTTGAAGACTAAAAGGTACGCCTCTCTTTCATGCTCTCTACTATGTTATATGCTTAGGATTGATGAACTAGCCAATTGCATGCCCCCGTAAGTTTTTAATGCCTAGTTTAGTTGGTACTTGTGTGTTAGTTAGTAGATAATCCCTTATACATATATCTAATATAAATATATATCTATATTACTAAATATATATATATATATATATATATATATATATATATATATATATATATATATATACTATATACACATATAAATATATCCGCACATAACCTAGATACGTCATTTGTTGACTATCTAGAACTAAAAGAAATTGTTCGTCCTCGAACCTTTTCTTCCCCCTTTGCCTCTTTTTAACCTTAACGTTCAACACGAAAATCTTCTATGTCCACTATCACATAACTCATGGTGATGAAGAGAAGTGAGTTAAGTGGATTAACGTAGAAGTAGTACTTAAATCGTCGCGCCAAGAAAACTATGAATGAAACAAACTCCCGTTGCCGTCAACACTTATCTCCATCATTGCCTCATCATTTCTCGACGCCATTTAACATCCCACGTTTACACACAATATATAAAAATATGCACATTCCCTCTCATTCCTCAAAACCTTTGTCGACTTGACGTCTTGATTATTTTATCCAAAATTCTCAAGATATATTTTTTAACAAAATGTTAATAAAATGTCAAGCATTCCCTCCTCGTGCCTATACAACCCAACCTAATTTTGATATATTATAAATCTATATATATATATATATATATATATATATATATATATATATATATATATATATATATATATATATATACATATAAATATTTTACCGTCAGAAACAAAAATAAAAATTTCTCATTTTTGGTAGGCGGCCCCTTAAAATTAAGGGGACCGGCTAGTTAACGAGGGCAGTCCCCTTAATGTTTAAGGGGACCGGCCATCTGCTGCTACCAAATCGATTTTTTTTTCTAAAATTTTTGCCAAACACCCCATTTCACAAATACACCTTCCTCTCCCTCTGCTGTGAAGGAACTGAAACACCAAAACCATTCACCAAATCACCACTTCGAGCTAAATTCGCAAGGGGCAAACACCTATATCTTGATTAGCAACATATATTGTAAGTTTTCCAAAACACATTTCATCTAATTTCATCAAATTTTGAGTCTAATCACAATTTGATATTTTAGTTAAAATTTTTAAATTCGAACTTATGTTGAAATTAAGTCTAGGATACTCATTTCCAAATGCTTCCCATAGGATTAGAGTACTTAATTAACCTAGAATCTAAGTAATCTAAAACCCTCATGCCAAAATTTTGAAAAACCAAACACTCTCATTCAAAACTTGTTATACATTGTTGAATTATGCCATAAACACTTATTATAACTAACCACATTATAATATCACAACTTTTAAATCCTAAAAATATATTTTTCAAATCATGAAAAATGATTTTATAAACATAAGAGGATGTTTGGATTGAGTCATAAAATTGTCAAGATTAAGTCAAAATGAATTTCACAACTAATGGACAAGTTTATAAACATGTAACTAATAATTTTGAGTCATCAAGATACATAATTCATATGTATATTGAAATATTAGTCATTATTTTTTTCTAGGAAAGGAAGTGTTTGGCATAACAAATTGAAAGACATTTTTGAGTCAAAATCTACGTTTTTACCTTTTCAATGAGTTACTTAACTCGAAAGAAATAGCTAGACATACAATCTAATGTTTGTCTAGTCACATTTCAAAGTGGCTTATGATGTACAAATGAGCGTTTGGATGTTCTTGGTTCTTTACCATAATATCTATATAACTACTCCTTAACATCATAGAATACACTTTAAGCGAGTTAAAAATTAAAAATAAGGAACATTGCAAACTACTTCTTAGGATTAAAATTTTAGAGTCGAAGTATGTTTGCGTTCCACATGAGTAGTATATGTCACATATGCATTTTTTTTTAATCTTACTTTCTTGTTGTTATCTTGTTTAGGTGAAAATGCCTAAAGTCACAGTTGGTGATGTTTCCAAAACCAAGGAATATATTCCAAAAGTCTCAGCTACTCCCGGCATTTCTCCCGCTATTGCATGTTTCTATCATCCCATCGAAGATAGAAACATTCATGAAGGGAGAGTTGTCGATCCATCCTTCTATCTATCCGACCAAATCGAACGAATGTTCTCCAATGTTCGTCTCGACTGTCTTTTCAAAATCAACGAACCCATCATTCCCCGTTTCATTCTTGACTTCTATAGCCAAGTTACGGTGCAAACCGATGACTATGGTTATATCTTCATCTCCTTCATGATCCAAAATGAATTCATCACTCTCACTCTTGCTCAGTTTGGTCAAATCCTCCAAATTCCTTTCAACGGTTAAGTCGTTTTCTCAAATGAATGGGATCTCTCATCTCTTGAGAAAAATCGGCCTCAGGGTGGTCCATACTATTCTGAGATTCCAACTCCTGACGACATTCGTCGACTACTCGAGCTAGAACGTGGTACGACTAGCCGAAGAATCAAGTCAAAGAATGTCGACATTCATGCAAACCAAATTCTTCTCAAAGAACTAAGCCCCGACATGAAGCATTGGGAAGAACTCATTCGCGAGAATGCGTTTGGTACCGACGGACACCGTGACCACCTCACGGCTAGCATCGCTCACATGTTGTATTGTTTTGTTACGGAAGAACAATACAATTTGGCTTATTTCTTTGTCCATTTTATCATCTCCGCCAAAAATACTCCACATGCCAATCTTCCTTATGGTATGTTCCTCACTAGACTTTATCATTTTGTCATGGAACATTACCCACATCTTGAGAGTGATATTTATCAATTTGTTCACCCCGTCTTACGTCCTCTCACTCGTAGCCAACTTCGTCGATCTCGAAGTGACAAGGGCAAATCTCGTCGCCCTAATCTCTTCGCACCGCGTAGTTCCACATATCATCGGAGAGATGATGAGGAGGAGGAGGAAGGCACCTCACGTGTTAGTACTCCATCTCCCACGACGTTCGTGAACAATCTCCCGGATCTTAATTATTCCGATTATCAAGTTCCTCTTCCTTCCGAACAAACCGATCAAATCCTATTTGAACGATAAACCGCATTACTTAACACAACTCAACAGATGCATGAAGATGTTAGAGGTGGTTTCAATTCAATAGGAAAAGCTTTCAAGAAGATTTTCGGAAAGAAGAGATAGAGATGTGGATGTTGGCTTATTTGAACAGTATTGTTATTAGACAATTTTTTTTACAATTACTTGTTTCTTGTACCTTATAGTATGTTAGTATTTTAACCATTAGAACTTTGATACTATGCTAGATGTTTAACCTTTTTCATGTTAGAACTAAGTAACTAGTTTATTTAATAAAATATGCCTATGATATGCTTATAATATGATTTTACTAGTTTACATATGTACATTATCTCTTAATATGTTATTGTTACTATTAAATCATTCCTAATGTACATGGTTCAAATAGAGCTTGCTGTAAACACAACCCAAAAATTGACCCTTTTCTGAAAAAATTTCAATTTTGGTCGTCTGGGAAATACCAGATGGGCGGCCCCCTTAATTTTGCTAGGCGGTCCCCTTAATTTTAAGGGGGCCGGCCTACAATTAAGGGGACCGGCCATCTGGACAGTAATTTTCACTGTTTTCTTTTGCATCTTGTGACCCCTTTTCTCTAGTCTCAGCTACCCTTTCTCTTATTAACCCAACTGAGTTTGGAATATTACTACTAAACCTCAAAACCTTACCCAAACCAACCTCACTTTCATACTATAAATTCCCTCCAAATGATAAACCCTCATTTCATCAATCCCCATCTTCTTCAAACACCAACCCAAAACACCATGCTATCACCAAAATCCTCCATTTCCAAGTCCTCTAAGAAACACAAAATGGTCATCATACCACCCAAACAACTTTTCATTGATCTTACTAAGGAAGACAACACCACTCCATCACCACCACCTAAATGCTCATCTCCAAATGCACCTAATGCACCATCAAAAACACCTTCCACCAATGGTACCTCCTCTTCTTCTTTACCTTCAACCTCATCCATCAATGACTACATCAACAAACACCTCTCCTCACTACAAATAACATCACCACAAACAACATCACCACCACATCTCACTCAAGAACCTCCATCCACCGAGCTTGCCATCTCCATCTCACCTATCACACCTCTTGATGCTCACTTTTCATCCTCACCACTTCCATCACCTCTCTTTGTTAATCCCATTCCTTGGAGTCTCCTTGAAGCTCATGGAGACACTTGCCTTTGTTGCATTCATAACCGAACCATCATCTTTGGTCTTCGGGATGAGATGCAATACATGTTCTCATGCATTGAGCATATGTTAACCAACCCACCTCCACCACCACCACCACCATCTTCACCCATTTCACCACCACCTCCTCCATTCTCTCCAAACTAGATGAAATGTTTTAACAAAAATAATGTTTTCCACCCTTTTTGGTTGCAAGCTCTATGGGGATTATGTACCTTTTGGATGATTATGTAGTATCATTAGTTGAATTGTTTGATTGTTTGCATGCCTTATGATGTAATCTACTTGGTTGTGTATTTATACACAACCATTTTATTTAATGAATGCTTTTATTCTATATGCTTGCTTATTATTATTACATATACTTGTGCTTCTAACATTTTTCTTGCAAGAATTCCGTAGCTCGTCTCCTTGGTGCCCTCAAACAAGGGGGAGTACACATCAAGGGGGAGTTCTAATTCCAACAAATTTACACTTAAAACTTGCCGGCAAAACCTTTTTGATTCTACAAAAAGGGGGAGAAGTAGATATAAACTCACTAAATACTTGTCTAAAAATTAATTTTAGAATTTAATGAGTTTAGATTTTGTAATCATCAAAAAGGGGGAGATTGTTGATATAAATAATGCCTAAACACGTTATTAAAATTTTTCGATATCTCTACGTTTTGATAATCACAAAATTTAAAATCATTAAACAGAAAATTATGACGTAAACAAGTATTTAGTTGTCAATATCTATTTTAACAACTCAATCACTTTAGGTATGAACAAACAAATGATTAATGCATTATATGATCAAAGGAACATTTTCTTAATCACTAGATTTTTTATAAAATGTCAGAAGCATTTTATATCTTTTAGAAAAACATTTTTGGTAATAAATAAAAAGGTTTAATCCATTATAAATTTATGAATTCAAATTTTCAACCAAAAATGGCAAAAATGTTCTAGAAAAACCTTCCCTACAAAAAGACAAAACTGGGCAACGGTTATGCTGGGCGGCCCCCTTAATTATATAAGGCGGCCCCCTTAATTTTAAGGGGACCGCCCCCTATTTAAGGGGGCCGGCACGCTCCTCCATCTGTCCAGTTTTTGCCTATAAATACTGGTTTTCCCCTGGACTTTTTCTCACCTTTTGCACCCCAAACCTTCTGTTCTAAATCTTCTCTAATCCTTGTAAATCCTTTCTAAAATCCTTTGATCATATTCTCTTAAGCATTGGTTTCTAAGTGATCCAAGCTTCCATCATCAAAGTGCAAAAGAAGAATACTCCTTCAACTAGAGAAGAAGTATTGTAGTTCAATTCATATCATTTTGTAATTGTGTAAAGTGTTGTATAGTTGTGATAAGTAGATCTAAGTGTAAGCAAGTAGTTGTGTTATAAAGAAGTTGTGTAGAAGTTGTGAAGTCGTAGTCTAGAAGTTGTGAAGCCGTCGTGTAGAAGTTGTGAACCCGTTGTGTAGAAGGTGTGAAGCCGTCGTGAAGAAGTCGTGAAGCCGTCGTGAAGAAGTTGTGAATAAGTCATGAAAAAGTCGTGTAGAAGTTGTGAGATTGGTTCTAGCTACGATTAGAACCCGACATCTAGCTTTGTGTCGTTAAGCCGGTGTAAGCTATAGTTGTGTAAGGTTTTCTCCGCCATAAGGGAGTTTGTTAACATAGTGAAGAGAACTCTTGAGTAGGTGACTCGGGGAGTGGAGTAGGGCAAGGAAGGTGTCCTTGTAGCCGAACCACTATAAATCCTTGTGTTGTGGTTTGATCTTTCCATCCCTATCCTTCATTTCATTTCATTTACTTTACTTGCATTACTTATTTACATTTTTCTATATTTGTTCATATTGTTTAAGAGTTGAAGTCACATAAGATCGAATCGAAGTTTTTAAAAGTAAACAAAAGTTTTCACAATAAAATTAAAAAGAAGTACAACTATTCAACCCCCCCTTCTAGTTTTCCACAGAAAGATTCAGGGAAACAATAACCAAGGTGGAACAGCTAGAGGAAGAGCTTATGTCCTTGGAGAAGAAGATGTTAGGGAGGACTCGAATGTCGTTACGGGTACGTTCCCCATTAACAATCGTTATGCATCCATACTATTTGATTCAGGAGCCGATAGAAGTTTTGTTTCTACTGCATTTGCACCATTACTCAACATTGAACCAACCGCATTAGACACTCCATATCACATTGAACTAGCTAACGGTAGCTTAGTTGGCACCAACACGATCATTCGTGGTTGCACTCTCAATTTTCTCAATCACCCGTTCAATATAGATCTCATGCCAATAGAACTTGGAAGTTTCAACATTGTCATCGGTATGGATTGATTATCTCGACATCATGCCAGAATCATCTGTGATGAAAAAGTTGTTCATCTTCCTTATGATGGCGAAACATTGCTCATTCGCGGAGAACGCAGTGGGACTAGACTCAGCATCATCTCGTGCATTAAAACAGAGAAATACATAAAGAAGGGTTGTTATGCATTCTTGGCTCATATCACAGAAAAGAAGTCGGAAGAGAAGCGACTTGAGGATGTGCCAACGGTTAAAGATTTTCCAGAAGTCTTTCCTGAAGACTTACCAGGACTTCCACCTACTCGCCAAGTCGAATTTCAGATTGACTTAGTGCCGGGAGCTGCACCAGTTGCGCGAGCACCTTATCAACTTGGACCCTCAGAAATGCAAGAGTTGTCAAACCAATTGCAAGAGCTCTTGGATAAAGGATTCATTAGGTCGAGTTCCTCGCCTTGGGGAGCGCCAGTTTTGTTTGTTAAGAAGAAAGGCGGATCTTTCAGAATGTGCATCGACTATCGAGAGCTAAACAAATTAACGGTGAAGAATCGTTATCCACTTCCTAGGATCGACGATTTGTTTGATCAGTTGCAAAGTTCCAGTTATTACTCCAAGATCGACTTGAGATTGGGTTACCATCAGCTTACGGTTCGGGAGGGAGATATCCCCAAGACAGCATTCAGAACACGCTATGACCATTATGAATTTCAGGTAATGCCGTTTGGACTAACCAACGCACCAGCTGTGTTCATGGATCTCATGAACAGGGTGTGCAAGCCATATCTAGATAAGTTTTTGATCGTATTCATTGACGATATCTTGATCTATTCGAGGAGTGAAGAAGAGCACCGAGAACACCTCTGAACGATTTTAGAGCTGCTCAAGAAAGAGAAGTTGTACGCCAAATTTTCGAAGTGTGACTTTTGGATCAGAAGAGTACAATTTCTTGGTCACGTCATTGATAGTCAGGGACTACAGGTTGATCCAGCAAAGATTGAGGCAGTTAAAGATTGGGCAACACCGAAAACTCCCACAGAAATTCGTTAATTCTTAGGACTTGCCAGATATTACAGAAGGTTCATTGAAGGGTTTTCCAAGATAGCTAAGCCGCTGACCAAGTTGACACAAAAGAACCAGAAGTACGATTGGGGAGAAAAGCAAGAGACCGCTTTTCAGTTATTGAAACAGAAACTTTGTAGCGCGCCAATTTTGTCATTGCCAGAAGGGATTGAAAACTTCGTGGTATATTGCGATGCTTCACACAAAGGACTTGGGGCAGTGCTAATGCAAAACGAGAAGGTGATAGCTTATGCATCTCGTCAGCTTAAGAAGCATGAGAAGAATTACACTACTAAAGACTTACAGTACATTCAAGATTTGGAGGCATTATCTTTACGGAACAAAGTGTGTAGTATTTACAGACCACAAAAGCTTACAGTACATTCTTGATCAGAAGGAACTTAACATGAGGCAACGTCGTTGGTTGGAACTACTTAGTGATTACGACTGTGAAATCAGATATCACCCAGGAAAAGCCAATGTTGTGGCAGATGCACTCAGTCGGAAAGAGAGACTCAAGCCTTTGAGAGTCAGGTCATTGGGAATGACTATCATTTCACCGCTACCATCAAAGATCCTCGAGGCCCAAGTCGAGGCACTCAAGGAAGAAAACCTACCAAGTGAAACACTCAAAGGAATGCAAGATAATGCAAATGGTTTAGTAAGGAGATCAGATGGAACATTATGCTTCAAGGATAGAAGCTGGATACCTCTCTATGGTGGAATACGAGAGTTGATTATGTATGAATCACACAAGTCGAAGTACTCCATTCATCCAGGTTCTGATAAGATGTATCAGGATCTCTAAAAGCTTTATTGGTGGCCAAATATGAAAGCAGAGATAGCTACGTACGTCAGCAAATGTCTTACTTGTGCTAAAGTGAAAGCCGAGTACCAGAAGCCATCAGGATTACTTTAGTAACTGGAAATTCCACAGTAGAAGTGGGAACGCATTACAATGGACTTTGTCACTAAAATTCCCAAAACATTAGGAGGTTACGATGCTATTTGGGTAATAGTTGATCGTCTCACCAAGTCAACCCATTTCATTCCAATCAAAGAGACTTATACTATGGATCAGCTCACCAGACTTTACATAAAGGAAATAGTTTCAAGGCATGGTGCACCAATTTCCATCATTTCCGACAGAGACAGTCGCTTTACTTCAAACTTTTAGGAGTCATTACAAGATTCATTGGGACTAAATTAGACATGAGTACCGCCTATCATCCTCAGACCGATGGTCAGAGCGAGAGAACGATTCAGACATTGGAAGACATGCTTAGGGCATGTGTTATCGACTTTGGAAATGGCTGGGCTAACCATTTGCCATTGATCGAGTTCTCTTACAATAACAGTTATCACTCGAGCATAAAAGTCGCACCATTTGAGGCACTCTACGGTCGTAAGTGCAGGTCTCCAGTTTGTTGGGCCGAAGTTGGTGATGTACAGCTAACTGGTCTAGAGTTGGTCAGAGAAACAACAGAAAAGATAGTCCATATTCGAGAAAGACTCAAAACAGCTAGAAGCCGATAGAAAAGTTACGCCGATGTTTGACGCAAACCATTAGAATTCCAGGTTGGAGACAAAGTCATGTTGAAAGTCTCGCCTTGGAAGGGCGTGATACGATTCGGGAAACGCGGGAAGTTGAACCCGAGATACATTGGGTCATTCAAGATTCTGGAAAGGATTGGTCCGGTCGCATACAGGCTTGAGCTTCCGTCAGAGCTCAGCAGTGTACATAACACGTTTCATGTCTCAAACCTCAAGAAATTTCTTTCAGACGAAACGCTCGTAATCCCATTGGAAGAAGTTCAGCTCGATGATAAGCTTAACTTTGTGGAAGAACCAGCAGAAATCATGGACCGAGAGGTCAAACAGTTGAAGCAAAGTCGAATTCCGATCGTCAAATTTTGCTAGAATTCTCGCAGAGGTCCTGAGTTTACTTGGGAACGGGAAGACCAGATGCGACTCAAATACCCACATCTTTTCACCGAGACCACTCCAAAGACCAACATCAGCTGAATTCAGGGACTGAAATCCTTTTAGGGTGGTCGACTGTCACAACTCGTAATTTCAGGTCATTTTCCAAACCCCAACAATTTACTATTCATGAGTTACTATTCATCATTCACTATTCATCGATCACTATTCATCATTTCACTATTCATCATTTTTGAAGTCAGTTTAAGAATTTAAGAAGTCGTCAAAAATTTTACTATTCATGTGACACTATTCATTCCCGGAGGGAAATAACTATTCATGGGCATCATTCATCATGTCGTAAACTTGGTTTACGGGTACTCAAATGCGCGTAACCAGTTAGGTTTAGCTGCGTATTCATGCATCATCAGTAAAGGCACATCATACAGACTAGAGTAGTCTGCATATCATCAGTAACATCATGATCATATCAGTTCATGCATGGGTTTGTGTGATTTTCATTAACGTATGCTTAATTGTTTAATTAACGTTACCACTCAGTCATTTCTACTAACATTATACCCAATACTCCCGACTATGATTTTAATACATTTTCAAACTGATTATAATGATATTGAGATTATATAATTACTTTACCCGGTGTTTTTAAACCAATTGCTATATTTTACGTTAGGAGCTTAAAACTCTGTCGGTTTACGAAATTTCAACCCGATTATCATTCTAACACCCGATTCATGCAAGGAATAACATTTTACAATTTTTACAACTTCGTCGTACTTTATTTCACCTCGTCAAGATTTATTTCTAGTTAACTTGGTACCCGGTAACACCTAATGTATACACTAAACTAACTAACACATACAATAACTAGACAAGAGCTTTAATTACATCAAATCCATCCCATTTTCCTTCCATGTGCCCCCCCCCCTAGCCACCCTAAATCATAAGACCACTTGATTACAAGTACACTTCCATTAATGTTTATGTCTACATGTTTCCTTATTTAATTTCTATAACACATCATTCTACAAAATCAACTAGCAAAATAGCTACATATTCTCTCTTTTCCCTTCTTGTTGGATCGGCCAAAGGAAGAACACCCAAGATCATCCATAAACTTTTGAAGTTCAAGTGTTAATCAAGCTCTAATTTCATTCCTAGTTAGGGTTTTGTGATAAAAACCCTAAGTTATTACACATTTTCTCATAAAAACTCTCCAATATTGCAAGTAAGCTTCAAGAACATCTCTTTGATCATTTCATACTTTCATTTACTTCATATGATTATGTATTTTCAAGTTATACTAGTTAATCATGCAACTTACTTATGTTTTAGATACCACTTTGCACATAAACTATCTTTAACACTAGATCTATAAGTTTCACTAGTGATCTCATAAAATCCACCAAGGTTGGTGATGTTTAGGACCCCATGATACCCTAAGAAGGTGTATGGTAGGATTTGCGAACTTGTGGAGTTGATTTGAAGTGGTATGATCAAGTTTAGAACCAAGAAATGAGTTTTAACAAGTATAGATAAGGTTCTGTCCAAAAACGTGTAAACTGGACAACTCAGAAACTTTTGAACTATTTTGGCCTTCATATTCAGAAATTTCTTTCAAAAACGAAACCGTGGCCGCAAGAATCACTAAAAACCGACTTATAACGAAGGAGATATGATTTTTCAAAGTTAGACGACGAAAACTAATTTTCTCAAAAATTAGTTGCTGATCACCGAGATTTAAAGGACAAAACGAGGCGTTAGACGTGATCTAGACGACCCGACCTACTGATATTATGTTAGTTCATGTTTATACAAAGCCGTGGATTTAAATAACGTAGAAAACGAGCTTATAACGGCCGAGTTACACACGTTTGAAGCCCGACGTACCATGTTTATTTTGACAGCCACTAATAGAAAGTGTTTTAAGTATAAAAACTAGTGTTTTTGCGAGGCATAACATTGATAGCAGATTTTCTAATTGATCGAGGCGTGTACAATCAAAAGTTAAATGAAACGACATTAATACATTGTTACAAGGTTTTCAAAAACGTCGAGTTTGATCACTAACACTTAACGTGCAATATTTCACGACTAGTTTTACAAGGCCATTTTGGGCATATTTTCACAAGTTAAGGAAAATATTAAATCGCGACGAAAACATTATATTTTGCCAATAGAACACCAAACAAGGATCGTGGAGTACCGTTTCAACATATTTATACGAAAAGTAGTTTATAACTTAACGAGACGTCAAAGGTGTATTTTTCGTCGATAAAAGTTATTTTCAAAATTAACAAGTGGTATCGTTAACATACGTATTTGCATGTGTTGCATTGTATCATTGCTTACATTGGATCATATCATTCATAATAGGTCGCGGTTAGAGACCGAGCTTTATTTCATCACATCCATCATTGTCATTGTTGCTATATCATATCAGGTGAGTTTTCATAGCCCCGTTTTAAATTGTTTATTGATTTCTAAACTCTCGGGGGAGAATACATTGCACCATTTTTATATGCGGACCAAAGTATCCAAACTCATTACATTGCTTAAGTTCCATCATTGCCCAGATTTAAAGTCCCCTTTATTATCATGAACCGTTAATTGTTAGCAAGCGAGAATGAGTGAATAGATCTATTGAGGGTGACTCCTCCGTTCGGGTTGGTAGCGCCAACTTTTCAAACAAACGCATTTCATTTTTGTCATATTAGAGTGATTGGAAAACACTCAGTTGGGGCATTTCATTCAGTCTAGCTTCGGGGTCATGAGCTTAAGAGCTAATGTATCATTTTTATGTGGCATGGTTTTGTCATACACTTTATACTTCTGGTATCTGTACAACATTTCATTTACATAAACCTATGATCTCACCAACATTTTTGTTGACCATTTTAGCAATGTATTTTCAGGTAATTGAGGTATCGCATGTTGGCTTGCATAAGGACATATCATGGAGTCGCGTAGTCGACGCGTCTCACTTTATATTTTATGCACTTATCCATCGTTTCAATTGTATGAACTTGTTTTCTGAAAACTTGTTTCACCTTTTGGGACCTAGCTTTGTAACTCTGAATGTTTTTAAATAATCAAACGATGTATTTTCTAAACGACACTTTAGGTCTTTCAATATAACTACAACTTTGGTGCTATGACCAGTCATGCCCTCGAATGCTTCATTCCGCTGCAAGTCACGAAATTTGGGGGTGTGACAAAAATCACCCATAGTAATAGCATGCCAAAGATCAAGATCTTTTGATTTCACATAGGTCTTGAATCTATTTTTCCAATATATAAAACCATTGCTTTCAAAAAGTGGTGTTCGTTGCATAGATTGACCCTCTTTGTAGTTTTCGAAATCCATAGATCGATTCAAGTTTTAAAATCCAATAAATTTTAAAAATCTTGGTTAACGTGGCTCTGGAACCAATTGTGAAAAACTAGAAGGGGGATTAAATAGTTTTTACCATTTTTAGATTGTTTACAAAACTTTTAGGTTCGGTGACTTGATGTGAAATCAACACAACATACAATATATGAATATGAATAATATGCAATAAGTAAATGCGGAAATATAAAGGAAAGATTAAACTAATAGACACGGTCGTTTATAGTTGTTCGGCACGAAGCTCTCTTCATCGCCCTACTCCACTCCCCGAGTACCCAACTTGAGAGTTTGCAAGCACTATATCAACAAGCTCCCTTATGGCGGAGAAAACCTTACAATGTCGCTTCACTTCTTTATCGATACTAAGCTAGATATCGAGTCTTTCACAAGGCAAGACCAGCCTTATCACTCAACGTATTTTAAGGACTAAAAAACTAACCGGACTCTCTAGGTTGTTGTATGATGATTACTACCCAAGTTGGTAGTAGGTGGTGAGTTACAAAGACACAGAAATGATATACTATGTTATACAACAAAGTATATGATAAGACACAACTAACTACAACACTTGAAGGCTTGGAAAACTTCTTGTGTTCTTCACTTGAATTCGAAGTAGAATCGTTGGATTACTTTGAATGTGTTATAGGTCAAGTGAATGATCAAAGAATGTTAATAAGATGTTATATGATGAGAGAAATGGTAGTAGTGAGCTAAGAATGGCTGAGAATCATTAGTTGGAAAGTTTGGACTGAAGTCTTATTTATACTAACATTTCTGTCTCATTTTGACCCTTCGGCGGATCCAAGGATCCAAAAATTGTGGATCTGTCCGTTATAAAATACGGATCCGTGGAGCGTCTCTGGACAGCTTGTTATCCTTTTATATTTTAGATGTTTTGTACTAAAATCATTTTTAAATTAAATGTTTCTAGAATTACTTGGGCACAAAGTAGTTAATTTTTAGTTAAATAAAACACTTAATTAAAATGTCAAGACTACTTTGTTGTGTATGTTATTCATCTTTTTTAACTAGTTGGTTTAATGTTAAGAACACATAACCGTGGAAACATAGACTCGATATTACAACATCAACACAAGTGCGAGTTGTGATCCGATGTAAATCCTTATCATCTTTGAATAGGACACATTATTCTCATATCAACCGAGTGAGATTGAGTATGTATATTCAAGAAAATATCCTTGGTCATAAATTTGAGTTATGATTTTATACTATCTTTCGTCTTGACGAATAATGATCCCGATCTTGTGTCCAAACACAAAACATGTAAATAAGACTCGGTAATGATATCAACCATAATTTGAATAATGAGTCGATATATACCCAAAATCTTTCTAGACTCTCACGCACACTCCTTTAAAAGAAAGCAAATAAAAATTTGTAGAATTGTTCCATTTATCCTATGAGTATTTTTTAAATGTGAGTTCATTTGTAATGACACATTAACTTGCTTCTTTTAAGATTGTTAACAACTATGTATGTTAGAAAAACTATTTTTACAAAACACATAGTTTATGACATTTCATGTGATTGAAAATTTTCCTAACCTTTTTTTATATGCAATAAGTATCTTTTGTAAAATACTACATGTTTAACAAGACATTATGTATGTGTGTTACATAGATGCAAACATAAACTAAGTTCAACAATACATTTTCTTTTGCTTAAATACTAATGTATTAGTGTGAAATCTTCTCTTGTTTTGACAACCCATGGTCGAGCAAGATAAGGTGATGAAATGATTTATACCTTGTTGTAGTTTTTATGAAAGTGTTTAATATTTAGTGATGACATATTTTAACACTTGATCTATTGAGGGGTAGTTGTGCAAAGCAATGTTTTCGCTAGGTTTGGTAAGGGTACATAGATATTGCTCCTAAGTGATTTACTATACTAAACATGATTTACAAAATGTTGATCTAACATTTGTAAAGAGGGTAATCTATGTCTGTATGCAATGCAAGAACAATATCATCACTTAGTGCAATAAATCTAGTGTAAGTCCTATTAGCGCACGAACATGAAAACAAATAGCGTATGAGACATAGCTTCACAAAAGTGTCATATATCATCTACTAATTGCAATAAGCACTTGAAAGATATTAAGATACAAGGAATAACAAGTAACCATTTAGCATAACACATAAGAATAATTTTGTGTATTGGATATAACAATGTATACATAGCTTGATTTTAATTTACAAATTAATTTCCTCCCCATTTTCAAATTTGACCAAAATTTTATTTTTGAATTGAGTCTTGAAACTAATTTTATGTAAAAGTTCATTCAAAAACATTCAAGATTGGTTTTTACTTCATTAAAATCCAACACACGGTTGATTTTCTATAAATTTTTGAAGTTTGGCTAAAAACTGAAAATGCAGCCCACGAATCCGTATTTTACGGATCCGCCCATGTAAAATACGGATCCGCGGATCCGTGAAAAGTGGGTTTTTGGACATAATACATTTTTAAGAATTTTCGACACATGGATCCCTTCGATTGGGATACGTCTTATATATAAAGAAGGTATTCAAGCTAGTATAACAAGTTATATCTAACAACAAAACTTATAAGTAAAAAGTAAAGAAATAATTTTCATATTATGTTCCGCTTCATAGGTAATTTGATACATGAACCGTACTCTATTTTGAAAACCATTTGTTTTTAAAATTAAAGCTACGTGGCTCTGATACCAATTGTGGAAAACGTAGAGGGGGGTGAATACGTTTCTGATTAAAAACTTAAATCTCTTGTATCAAACAACCGATCAAGTGTGACGTAATATGAAAAGTGAAAATGATAGTTCTATGACTATCATCTCAATACAAGCATAATCACACCACAAAGTCATAACACAAACATAAACACAATACAAGTAGAAAGCGATAAATGCAAATATAAAGTAAAGCGATAAGTAAAAGGAAATGCAAACCGAACACCGATGATTTATAGTGGTTCAGTCACGAAGCTCCTCTTCTCCCTAATCCACTCCCCGAGTACCCAACTCGAGAGTTACTTCACTAGATCAACAAGCTCCCTTCTCGGCGGAGAAAACCTTACATACGTCGCTTACAATGTTTACTGATACTAAGCTAGGTATTGAGTTCTTCTTCGGGTACAACCAAACCCGTTATGTTTATGGCCCAACATAACAAACCTTTCACCCGTATGTTTCAAGGCCTAAACATACTAAACCAAATACCCTTGTATTTTAAGGCCTAAATGTTGGGAATTAAATGAAAGGGACTTAGTACTACTGGACAGTTACACTAACAGTACAAACTGCTAGTGTAAATATGAAGACTGCTGAAGAAACAACTAACAGTACAAACTGCTAAGTTTGTACTGCTAGTTATAAAGAAGGTACTGCTGGCATGGATAACTGCTTTCGGAGATACTGTAGGAGATAAGTATGGAATATATATTTTGTATATCTTATTTAGTTAGCATTATACGGTAGAATACTTATCTTATAAAGGACTCCCTAAGTCTATAAAAGGAGATCCTAGGATATACGATTAGATATATCAGTCATAGAGTTTTGTTAAAATTCAAGGTCTTTGTAACCCTAGTGATAACTAGATCACTCGTATTATTCAAGCAATAATATTGAATCGTTTGGTGTTAATCTCATTGTGTTCATTGTTCAAACAAACCATTACTGTTCCATTAAACAAACCAACATTCTTCTAAGTGTGGTTAAGTAGATTCCTCATACTTAACTGCATACACTCAAAGTGTCTCAAACACGTTATAAAGGAGTAACATCCTAAGTGTTTCATCAATCCTCTCAAGTGGTATCAGAGCCAGGTTGATACTATTGATTTAGAAGAGAAAAGTAATGGACATGGAGACTACCCAAACAAACATGGCTGCTAAATTGCCAATGCTCAAGCAGAATGAATTTGATATGTGGAGGTTAAGGATAGAACAGTACTTCCAGGTGCAAGACTATGCACTCTAGGAGATTATTGAAGAAGGAAACTCTTTCAAGCCTTCAAATTCTACAACAATAGTTGATGGTAAGGTAGAGACAGTTGTGCAGACCTCTCCAGTAACTGCAGAAGAGAGGCTTCAGAAGAAAAATGATCTTAAGGCCAGAAGTTTGCTGATGATGACCATTCCAAATGATCAACTCTTGAATTTCAGCAAGTTCAAGGATGCTAAGTCCTTGTTTGAGGCAATCATTGCTAGATATGATGGGAATGAAGCAACCAAGAAGACACATAAGACTCTCCTAAAGCAGAACTTTGAGAACTTTACTGCAACCAGCAATGAATCTTTGGATCACATGTTCAACAGGCTTCAAAAGATTGTTAGCCAACTTGCTGTTCTTGGTGTGGATATACCTCAGGAAGATCTAAACTCCAAGTTTCTGAGAAGCTTACCTGTAGAGTGGGCTATGCATGTGGTGGTCTGGAAGAACAAGCCAGACATTGATACTATGAGTCTGATGGACATATACAGCAACTTCAAGATTGTTGAGCAGGATGTGAAGAAGGCTGGAGGAACTAGTTCAAGCACTGGAAACATGGACTTTGTGTCATCTAATAGTAACTCAAGTCCAGTTGAAGACGTAAAGGTTGCTGTGGGAGTTAGTACCGCTAACCCCAATGTTAGTACTGCTAGTTCATCAAGCAGTACTACTGGTATTTTGGATGAGAAAACCTATTGTGCCTTCCTGACAAGCCAGAATGATGGGTCAATGCTAAAACATGAAGACCTCCAGGATATTAATGATGACGATTTAGAGGAGATGGACCTCAAATGGCATATCTCACTTCTTAGCATGAGGGCTAAGAAATTCTACCAAAGAACTGGAAAGAAGATCACCATCAGCAGCAATGATACTGCTGGTTTTGACAAATGAAGGGTAGAATGTTGTAACTGCCATAAGCTGGGGAACTTTTCAAGGGAATGCAGGAGACCTAGGCAACAGGATGGGAGAAGTAAAGGTTATGGGAACAAGCCCAAGGTTGTGGAAGAAGCTGAGCCAACTTCAAAGGCAATGGTGGCTATTGATGCATTAGGCTTTGATTGGAGTTTTATGGCAGAAGATGAGGAAGCACCTACTGAGATGACACTTATGGCCTTCTCTGACTCTGAGGTACAATCTGCTAAATGTTGTTCTAAATCATGTACTGCACTTACAGAATTAGAAACTTTAAGGAAACACTATGATGAACAAAGGATTGAACTAAACAAAATAAATTACAATTTGTCAAATCATAAGAGAGGTTTAGCAGTCCTAGAGGAGCAAATAGTGCATTATAAGAATAATGAGACTAGTTTTGCTGATGATATAGCAGTTCTTAAAAGGGATTTGTCATTTAAGAATGCTGAGGTTAGTCAATTGAAAGTTGAGTTGGATATAATTAAAAAGGCTAATGAAAATAATCAATTAAGTGTAGAAACCTTAGAATATGCCTCTAAGGGTGTAAACAAAATAATGAATGTTAGTTAATCAACAAAGCTAAGTCTGGGTTGGGTTACAAAACAGTTCCACCTCCTCACAGAGGAATTCCTACACCCCAAGGAATAGACCTAGAGCATATAGGTTTGCCTGAATTTCAACAACGTAAGTTAGAATATGGTCTTAAGCCAAAAGAGAATATAGTTGTTGATAAACCTGTAGAAGTCAGTGAACCCTTTGAGAGTGCAAGTGATAATTCACTCACTAGGGACAAGGCATCCACTGATAGGACATCAGATGCTCCAACCATTGAGGAATGGACATTTGATGATGAGGAGGAAGATCAGGTTGTGGTTAAACCTAATATAGTTAAAGTAGAAGGAACCAGTGTTCCTAAGGTGGTTGATGATAAAATTGTTAGGCCTAAAACAAATGTTAAACCTTTTAGGAAGACAGTTAGGTACTGTGAGATGTATAGATCCACAGACAAGCCAAGAGGTAACCAGAGGAACTGGAATAACCTCAAGTATCACCAACTAGGTGATGACTTTGTCCTGTATAAGAAGGCTTGTTTCTCTTGTGGTAGTTTTGACCACCTTGAGGCTTTTTGTGATAGCCATCAGGGTAGAAAGATGGTTACTGGGAACAAAATGGTATCTGGGAACTCAAACCATAGGGTGAACATAGAAAGGTCTCAAACTCACTCTAATATTGCTAGAATGACACCCAGAGCACTTTTATTGAAGTCTGGCCCAAAACAAATTCATACTGCTAGACCAGCAGTTAGTACTGCCAGACCCTTTAAGACTGTTTACCCAAAACCAGCAGTTAAAGGTGCAAAAAAAACTTTCAAATTTGCACCAACAACTGCTAAAAGGCCTTTTCAAAAGATAGCACTAGTACAAAAACAAGTTTGGAAACCAAAGTCTACAACTGCAAAGCCAGCAGCTATTACTGCTAGCCAAGCAGTTAGTACTAGCAACTTTAAAAACACTGCTATGGAACAAAGGGCTAATGATGTTAAGGCCTCAGCATGTTGGATTTGGAGACCAATCCAGTCCAATGGTGCATCAACTGTTTTGAAAAAATTTAACTATATTGATGCACGAGGTAAAACCAAGTCAGTAATAGCTTGGGTACCCCAAGGAAACTAATTTCCTTATTTCATGTGCAGGGACATTCACAAGCAGATGATGAAGATCAAGGTTATGCAGACAGTGGGTGTTCCAGGCATATGACAGGTAACATGTCCTATCTTTCAGACTTTCAACCATTGGATGGATGATATATTACCTTTGGGGGAGGAATAGGAGGCAGAATTACTGGTAAAGGTACACTTAAAACTGGTGAATTAGATTTTGAAGATGTATACTTTGTTTAAGAGCTTAAGTATAACTTGTTTAGTGTCTCTGATGCATGGTTTTGCGACCTTACAACAGGTTTTACCTCTCGAGGGATCTCAAGAGGCTTACAACCCCACCAGGCAGTGTACCTGACCGATGTAGTATAGTGTAGTGGTAAGTACGGGGGATTGATCGTTCTCCACAGGGAATAGTGTTCGTTAGGTATGAAAAACTACTCTAATAGGTCTAAGGGTGAGAGAAGATTCTTTTTTGATGTTTTTATAATTTTATGAAAGCAAGTAAAATCTCGGGTTTGAAAGAGTGGGCGGAATTAGTTGCTAGTCAACTAACCCAAGTTACTACGAATGCAAATAAAATAAAATAACAGAAAATGAAAAGGTGGTGAAATTTATGTGGAGAGAAATGTGTTTACTTAGATTTCCTTACTCCCTAACTATCTTTTACCGGTTGATTAGTGTGTATTAATTGCGTGGATGATAGGTGTATTCCTTAATACCAATCGTGGGGTGGCGTACGTACTTCCCCAACTCTATGAACTCCTACTTCACTCCTATGTCGAGCCGGCTAGGAAGCTCCTAACATGGGATCACTAGAATTCGCTCATGCATTAAATACAACCATAAAAACCTTTAGTACGCATTGGTTCATGTTTCTTAAGACGTTCAAGCAAGTTACCGAATAGGAAGTTAGCCAGTTTTCTTAAGCCTAACATAGATGAACAATCATCCATTACAACTAATAACACACTAATAATCAATAATCAATAGTTAGGTTTCATTAGATCTAAGCAAACACAAAGAAAACCTAGCCTAGCATGTTAAACAAAAGACAAGAACAAGATAGAATCAAACAACACATAGACATATTGAATGATTAATTGATAACTTATCTTCAATGTAACATGGAAGATCTCAAGGCAAAAAGCCTTGAAAAAGCTGCTAAAATCGTCTTAGGGTTTTTCACACACAAAGTTCCACACTAATGACAAAAAATTGCAAAACTATATATAGAGAGTAAGGGCTGACGGCGTCACGTTATAGATCCTGACGCCGTCACCTCGCCGCTTTTAGGGTTCACGGATGGCCTTCCTGACGCCGTCCCTCTTTAGACCTCCAAAATCCGTTCTGGCTTATCAAGACTTGACGCCGTCAGATTAGTGCTTGACGCCGTCCCTCTTTAGCTTAAGCCGTGACGACCTTGATCACATTAAAGGGTGACGCCGTCAGATTTTTCATGCAAAATTCTCTGGCTTATCATGAGTAATTTTCACATCCACCTTTTTCTTGCCAAGCCGTGACGCCGTCCAGGGCAATCCCTGACGCCGTTAAAGGTTCTTTTCAGCCGGTTTTTGAGACTTTGTCGTTTTCTTCACTTTTATGCTCCAAAAACGTCCAAAATGCTTCCTTTTCCAGATTTCTTCCCAAAAGTACCTAAAATGACAAAAGGAACAATTTAGGGCAATATTTGATCAAATAAATACGATTCAGGGCTTAAATGACCCCTTAAAAGCGGTACACTTTTCGCTTCATCAAATACCCTTACACTTGAGATTTGCTTGTCCTCAAGCAAATGCGCTTTTATTCTAATCAAAATACAAGTTAAGGGTCATTTAACACTAATATAAAAGTAATTACAACAAATATTCGTTCCACTTTAATCATAATAAGCACGGAGATTACAAACTAGCACCTCACAAGTAGTGTTTAGATACTCACATCTCTCAAGTGTCATCAAAATAAATCTCATAAATGAAAACGGATATTATCTCTCACTACCTGTCATAGCAAATAGATTACCATAGGCTTGGGAAAGGATCTAAAACCTCCTCCACTAGGCGTAAGCACCTAAGATAAACTATCAAAGAGGGATTTTAAATGGGTTATAACGTTAGGTGTAGGGAAAAGGAAAACACGGTTTTGTTGGATAAAGGATATTTTACTGGTGGCGAGTTAAATATCTTGATTAATTACATGTACTATACAATGTTGCTAAGCCAAGACTCGACTCAATCTTAAGCTAAAAATAAAATAACAAAAACATAAAACAAACATAAAATGAAACGGGATGGTAGTCCGTATGTTTTTTCTATTTTTCTTTTTCTCATTTTTTTTGTATTTTTCTTAAATATATATATATATATATATATATATATATATAATATATATATATATAATATATATATATATATATATATATATATATATATATATATATTATTTTTGCATACACTTTTGCCCTACCATCCAAAATAATACATCATAGGGGCGTTGCATTCCCCTTACACTTGAACTTTTACATAACTTTACAAATAACTATTCTAATGACTCGAATTAAGATAATTGAAAAACTTGGAGTACTTTTAAAATATTTAGCACATATGGGGGTAATAAATGATGTTCTTCCCCATTACTCCATTACACTAGTACTTTACCCATGAGTCCCAATCGTCCCAAAACAATATGTACAAGGATATGACTCGACTTAGAAACCATGTAATCAACTAGATAATTAACTTGGGTTTAAACAAATGTTGTAACAATAATGCACTAAAAATGAGTGCATACAAGGTAGGCTAAGGCGATTTGGGTGTACATTTAAGTGGGGTGTAACAAATTCTTCCTTTAAGTGAAATGCTTAAAGGTCGAAACGAAAAGATAGGCTCTGAGGGGTGTACTAGGGGTATCGTGTACCAAAAATGGGTACAACGCAAAGGGTGTGGGAGAATTACTTGACCAATGTAGCCAATGTAATTATAACAAAAACACATGTGTAAAACAATGGGTTAATCCTAATGCCTCTTATCATGTAGTAAATCTAACTACACGAATGTAGTCTCACTTGTGGCCTCGGAATGGTCCTAACGCAAGTTCTAGAATCTAAGTGCTACCGGTACACACATCATAGCATAAATGCTTTTCCTACCAATTCTAGGGGCGAACCTCACATATTTGGGGGTGGAAAAATTTTTTAGTGGTACGGTTTTTGTGCTAGTCATATAACTCCTATCCATGAGACGCTCATTAAGATCAAAGTTTCACTCCTAAGTGTTGTAAAAAAATTTAAATTTGGCACTAAAATTACCCTAACAGGTATTTATCTTAGTTTTATTACACATCTACTATTAAACAAACAAAAATCAAGCGTAATAGCATTCTCTAATCGTACTTTTACCCCCCCCCCCCCCTTACACTTAAGATGAACATTGTCCCCAATGTTCAAATAACAAGATGTAAAAGAAAAAAGTAAAAGAATGAAATCAAATACTCCCCTGATTCGCTCGGTGGATAATGAAGTAACATGGTTAAATCTTCTTCCAAGAGAATGTAAAAGCTCCAAGACTAATGCATCACCAAAAGCTTGATTCAACAAACATTTCCTTGTCCAAAATAACCTGCTAAATCTGAGAAAACAAACACGAAAACCTGCATAACATCGGCGGGATAAACTCTATATATAAGGATATAATGCTTGTGGAATGATAATTTTGCAGATTCCTGGAGATTATAAGTTAGAGATTTAATAAAAACTTTTTATGAAAACAAAACTTTCAAAAATTTTCAGAAAATTAAACCTGACGCCGTCAGGTTGTAAATCCTGACGCCGTCAGAAATGATCTGACAGAATTCTCATGTTAAGTTTCCGGAAAAATTTTGGAAAAACCTATAACTTACTTCCTGGAAATCCTGCACAACATCATTATGACTCGATACAAGCATTTGACTCAAACAAATACTAATATGTATGTTCATTTATTATTATTACGATTCATGTTCATTTGTGTTCTAATAAACCGGTTTGGATTTCCCTTACACTTAACTTTTACAAAATACCTTTATATGTAGTTAAGACGAAGTTAAAAACAAAATAAAGCATTTTCACAAATTAGTTTTTGAACATGAATCAATAAAAATAAAAATTAAACACACATACGGAAATAAATAAAATCAAACAAACAAATAAATAAACACACAAAGCAAATAAAACTTGGGTTGCCTCCCAAGAAGCGCTTTTCTTTATTAACGAGTCTTGTAGCTAGACTCAAAGTCACGTACCTTACGTGACTCCATCATTCATAATGACGTATCCTTGATTGATATAATCCTTTTTATCAGGGTGGTGGTGTCTCAATCGCTCGACATTCACAGTCACTTCACCTCCTCCCTTGCTAGTCAAGCTCACTACCCCATCTTGGTGCAGACTTTTAATTGTGAATGGTCCGTACCACCAGGGACTTGGTTCATCGGTAGGTGCTTTTTTTTCTGAATGCCTTAGGAGTACTGAGTCTCCTTTTGTAAATTCCACGGGGTTATTGGTCTGCTTATCAGCCTCAATATAATCGTCATTTCCGCCCTTACATTCTCTAATCTCATTTTCCTTGTAATTCTTAATCCTTGCCTCCCATGCACGGATCTTCTCTCGAACCTTACCACGGATTATATTGGGGTTCGCCTCCATCTTCTTTTGTAGAGCAACATCTCGTATATGTCGTGGGATCGTTGGGAAGTTTATTGTTTTCTTCCCCTTCTTCATTTGAATGGTACTTTTTTCGTAATTGATTTGTGCCCTAGTGGTCGCGAGAAAGGGTGCCCCAAGGATTATTGGCATATTCATGTCATTTCTTTCAATAATCATGAAGTCGACCGGATACAGGAATTCGGCAACGTTGACCAACACATCTTCCGCAATTCCTAACGGGTACTCATAAGAATGTTTTGCAAAGGAGAGTTTAGTACGGTTGATGGATGGCAGTTCGTCGGTTAACTAGACATAAACGGATAAAGGCATCAAATTTACGTCGGAACCTTGGTCAGCTACCGCATCCGGATACTTGAGTTTCCCAATGCTGCATGGTATTTCGAAGACCCCGTAGAATTCCTGCTTTTCCACTAACTTTTGTCTTATGAGGCACTCATACAATTGCCCTTCGGGTAATGTGTCGGATTCATCATCCGGTTTCATCCTCTTGGACTCCTTGTTGGGTAGATGAGTACGTCGATAGTTTCCCACCCAATCGTTTATGGTTTCCTTGTTTATTTCGTGCTTCAAGTAATGCCTCACTTGTTGTGACTTTGGTGGTTCTTCCAATTGGCGCTCCTTAGTGGGCGCCTCCTTTCCCTTGTCGGAATTGCATGTGTAGGCATTGGTGTTTCCGTCATTAAGTGGGACGAGGTCAATTTTGTTAACTTCCATAGTTATCAACTTCCCTCTTCCATCATTTTCGCCCTCTTGGACGACGGAGACGGCATTAACACATTTAGTGTTGGGAACTTCAACATCTTTTCGCACTAGCACATTTTTAGGAGCTTTTGTATTTGTGTATTCTTTCAAAAGGTTCATCATCTCCGCCATCTTCTCCTCCATTTCATCCTTTTGTTTGTAGACGGCTTCCTCAAATTTTGCCAACCGTTCGGAGTGTTTTGACATGTATTCTCTCATTCGAGCTTCGAATGTTGGACTAAGTTCCTGAGGTGGTGAGTTGGGTTGAGCGTGCTTATGGAACGGTTTAGTATTTTCCCTATGGGGTGATTCGGACAATGGTATTTGCTTAACGCTTGAGACCGAGTTAATTGTTGCTTTTTGTGGACTTAAGGGTCTCTTTTGCTTTTCCATAAGATATGCAACCCTTTTCTCAAGTTCACTAACGCTTTCCTCAGTGATTTGATTGGCTGTATCGGGCGATGAATATGTCTTGACCGCAGAGCGTACGTCGTGGGAAACTTGCCACAATTCATCATCGTCGGATGCAAGCTCATCAATGATCTCCCATGATTCCTCGGCACTTTTGTCGCGCAATCTGCCCCCGGCGGCTCGATCGATGGCACGCTTGGTGTGGTAATCAACATGGTCATAGAAGATTTGGATTTGAAGCCAGAGATTTATGCCATGATGAGGGACTTTTTGGAGTAAGTCCTTGAATCTAATCCATGCCCCGTAGAGGGTTTCGCCTCGACGTTGTTCAAACATCAAGATATCCTTCCTTAGCTTGGTGGTTCTTCCTGGTGGGAAAAACTGAGCAAGGAAACGAGTAGTGAGATCATCCCAAGAGGTGATGGATCCTGCGGGTTGACGCTCTAGCCATTGACTAGCTTGGTCCCGCAAAGAGAATTGAAAAGGACTCAGTCGGGTCGTCTCTCGAGTGGCAACATCAAGGTCTATAGAATCAACGATTTTGAGAAAGTCCTTGAGATGTTGATTAGGATCTTCAGAACGAAGTCCATGGAATGCGCATCCGCTTTGCACCAACCGGATGGTGTCGGATCGCAAGGGAGTGACATTGGCTCCTTGAGTGAGCTCAATGGTGTTTCGATAGCCATGGTGGCTAGGACGGGAGTACTCTCCTAAAGTACGGGCTCTAGGAGGTGGTGGTTGTTGTGGTGGGTTGTTGGGATCGAGGATATTACCACCTTCCATGATGTCGGATGGTAATGGTTACGAACAAAGAAACGAAGAAAAAAGATAGACTAAAGAAAACCTAGAAAAATAAAATAAAAATATCGCTAGAAAGGAATCTAGTGAGTAGACCTATAAAAATAAAAATTCAACCTAAACAATAAATATTCCCCGGCAGCGGCGCCAAAAACTTGATGTGTGGTTTTGCGACCTTACAACAGGTTTTACCTCTCGAGGGATCTCAAGAGGCTTACAACCCCACCAGGCAGTGTACCTGACCGATGTAGTATAGTGTAGTGGTAAGTACGGGGGATTGATCGTTCTCCACAGGGAATAGTGTTCGTTAGGTATGAAAAACTACTCTAATAGGTCTAAGGGTGAGAGAAGATTCTTTTTTGATGTTTTTATAATTTTATGAAAGCAAGTAAAATCTCGGGTTTGAAAGAGTGGGCGGAATTAGTTGCTAGTCAACTAACCCAAGTTACTACGAATGCAAATAAAATAAAATAACAGAAAATGAAAAGGTGGTGAAATTTATGTGGAGAGAAATGTGTTTACTTAGATTTCCTTACTCCCTAACTATCTTTTACCGGTTGATTAGTGTGTATTAATTGCGTGGATGACAGGTGTATTCCTTAATACCAATCGTGGGGTGGCGTACGTACTTCCCCAACTCTATGAACTCCTACTTCACTCCTATGTCGAGCCGGCTAGGAAGCTCCTAACATGGGATCACTAGAATTCGCTCATGCATTAAATACAACCATAAAAACCTTTAGTACGCATTGGTTCATGTTTCTTAAGACGTTCAAGCAAGTTACCGAATAGGAAGTTAGCCAGTTTTCTTAAGCCTAACATAGATGAACAATCATCCATTACAACTAATAACACACTAATAATCAATAATCAATAGTTAGGTTTCATTAGATCTAAGCAAACACAAAGAAAACCTAGCCTAGCATGTTAAACAAAAGACAAGAACAAGATAGAATCAAACAACACATAGACATATTGAATGATTAATTGATAACTTATCTTCAATGTAACATGGAAGATCTCAAGGCAAAAAGCCTTGAAAAAGCTGCTAAAATCGTCTTAGGGTTTTTCACACACAAAGTTCCACACTAATGACAAAAAATTGCAAAACTATATATAGAGAGTAAGGGCTGACGGCGTCACGTTATAGATCCTGACGCCGTCACCTCGCCGCTTTTAGGGTTCACGGATGGCCTTCCTGACGCCGTCCCTCTTTAGACCTCCAAAATCCGTTCTGGCTTATCAAGACTTGACGCCGTCAGATTAGTGCTTGACGCCGTCCCTCTTTAGCTTAAGCCGTGACGACCTTGATCACATTAAAGGGTGACGCCGTCAGATTTTTCATGCAAAATTCTCTGGCTTATCATGAGTAATTTTCACATCTACCTTTTTCTTGCCAAGCCGTGACGCTGTCCAGGGCAATCCCTGACGCCGTCAAAGGTTATTTTCAGCCGGTTTTTGAGACTTTGTCGTTTTCTTCACTTTTATGCTCCAAAAACGTCCAAAATGCTTCCTTTTCCAGATTTCTTCCCAAAAGTACCTAAAATGACAAAAGGAATGATTTAGGGCAATATTTGATCAAATAAATATGATTTAGGGCTTAAATGACCCCTTAAAAGCGGTACACTTTTCGCTTCATCAGTCTCACAAATATGTGACAAAAAGAACAATGTTCTTTTTACTGACACTGAATGTCTTGTACATTCTCCAGACTTTAAGTTACCTGATGAAAGTCAAGTATTACTCAAAGTTCCAAGAAAGGGCAACATGTACAGTGTTGATATGAAGAAGATTGTTCCTAAAGAGACCCTTACTTGTCTTGTTGTAAAGGCCACATTGGATGAATCTATGTTATGGCATAGGAGACTTGGTCAAATTAATTTTAAAACCATTAATAAAATTGTAAAGGATGGTTTGGTAAGAGGCTTGCCTCAGAAAAGATTTGAAAATGACCAAATTTGTGTTGCCTGTCTTAAAGGCAAACAACATAAAGCTTCTTGTAAGCCCAAGATTTTTAACTCTATTGATCAACATTTTTTTATGCTACATATGGATTTATTTGGCCCAACTTTTGTGAGTAGTATTAAGCATAAGAGGTTTTGTCTTGTAGATACTGATGACTATAGCAGGTTCACATGGGTTTTCTTTTTAGGTTATAAGGATGAGACATCTAGCATTCTTAAAACATTTATTTCTGAGATAGAAAACCTAGTGGATAAGAAAGTAAAAGTCATTAGGTGTGACAATGGGACAGAGTTCAAAAATAGAGTTATGGATGAGTTTTGCAAAGAAAAAGGTATTAGAAGAGAGTTTAGTGTTGCTAGAACTCCTCAGCAAAATGGAGTTGCTGAGAACAGAAATAGGACACTGATAGAAGCTGCTAGAACCATGTTAGCTGACTCTAAATTACCTATCACTTTTTGGGCTGAAGCAGTTAATACTGCTTGCTATGTGTAGAACAGGGTTTTGGTAGTTAAACCTCAAAACAAGACACCATATGAACTTTTTAGAGGTAGAACTCCTGCATTAGGATTTCTAAGACCTTTTGGGTGTCATGTAACTATTCTGAATACCTTAGACCATCTAGGCAAATTTTATGGTAAAGCAGATGAAGGATTCTTGGTTGGATACTCACTAAATAGCAAAGCCTTTAGAGTATACAACACAAGAACTAGGAAAGTTGAGGAAAACCTGCATGTTGAATTTCTAGAAAATAAATCTAATGTTGAAGGTGAAGGTCCAAAATTGCTGTTTGACCTTGAGACTCTAACCCAATCAATGAATTATGTGCCAGTTGTTGCAGGAACCTTTTCTAATGATTTTGCAGGTTCAGAAGCTAATGATGCAACAAATGAAGCAGGCTTGGGAAAGGAGAAAGATCAAGATCATGTACTGATGCCAATCTGGACAAGTGTGGATTCAACTTCAATAAATGGTGAACCTTCTTCTGATGAAGCTAAGGAAGAGATTGAAGGTGAAAATAATGTAGAAGGAGCTGAGGAACAAGAGAATCAAGACAACAGTACTAATGGTGATTGTACTGTTGAGCCACAAGATGGTACTGCTGGGAAAAATCTTCATACTACTGGCCCATCAGATACCAATACTGCTGATTTGTCAGAAGATGAGATAGATTTCAATAATCTCCTACCTACATATGCAGTTCTCACTACACCACACACAAGGATTCACAAAGCTCACTCCCAGGACAATGTGATTGGTGATATGCAATCTGGAGTGAAGATAAGGAAGCAACTTATGACTTCAGACCAACAAGGATTTTTTAGTACTGTGTATGAATCAAAGCAGCATGAAGATTCCAACACTTTTTTATTTGTGTGTTTTATCTCACAATCTGAACCCAAAAATTTTCTCAAAGCCTTAGAAGATTTAAGCTGGGTAGAAGCAATGCAAGAGGAGCTTCTCCAATTCAAGATTCAGAAGGTTTGGGTACTAGTAGATTTACCCAAGGGTATGAGGGTAATAGGCACCAAATGGGTTTTCAGAAATAAAAGGGATGAAAGGGGAATTATGATTAGAAACAAGGCTAGACTTGTGGCCCATGGTTATGCACAGGAGGAAGGTATAGACTATGAAGAAGTTTTTGCACCAGTAGCAAGGATTGAAGCCATTAGACTATTCTTGGCCTATGCTTCTTGTGAAAAACTAGAAGAGGGTTTGAATAGTTTTTACCGTTTTAAAATTTTATTCGCTTTGAGTACTTAACGTGATTCCAAACTAAAGCAAACAATTAAACAATATAAGTAAAGAAAGTAAGGAAAGAACAATCAAACCACAACACGGATGTTTATAGTGGTTCGGTCTACAAGGACTCTCTTCCTTGCCCTACTCCACTCCTCGAGCCTCTAACTCGAGAGTTTTTCTTCACTAAGAAACAAGCTCCCTTCTAGGCGGAGAAAACCTTCACACGTCGCTTACTCTTTTTCTGGTACTAAGCTAGATACCGAGTTCTTTACAAGGGTACAACTACTCCCAACGTTGCTTAACCTTTTTCCGATACTAAGCTAAATACCGAGTTCTTTACAAGGGTACAACCACTCCCGACACTCTATGTGTTTTGAGGACTAAAACACTAACCGATCACTACTGAATGTTTGGTATAAACAATGATGTGTGAACTAATACAATATCACACAGTAACTAAACTAAGGGTTTACAATACTGTGTTGATCCTTGATGCTTGATCTCTTTGCTAAAAAAGAAAGATCTCTACAAATGAAATGAATGAATGAATGGGTTAGTAAAGTAAGAAAGAATGTATATGCAATGTATGCTATGTAAGTGATAATCGTCCTTGAATGATCAGCTTGCTATTTATAGGCAAAACTGAGCAGACAAGTGACGGATTTGGCAGACCCAAATATTTGGTTCCGCCCATACTGCTGTTTGGGTCCGCCAGGACATGACAACTAGCTCTTACAAGATCTTACACAATCCAACTCATTGCTTGAAGATCTTTCCAAAATATTAAGTAAAGTCAACCAAGCTATCTAAATGATATATGCCATGATGTCATGTATATATTTACATTTTAGGAATTAAAATGTAAAACATGTAAATGTTTATATGTAACATGTATCCTAGTGATCATGTAGCATGTATATGATGGGTTTTAAAAGCTTATTACTATAAATGTAAAAGACTTTAACTTATATTTATGATTTGCTAAAAATAAACTTTATAATTGTTATTGACAAAATATAGCAAAGATCGTAAAATATGAATAACGTTTTTAGGACGATATTTGTATTAACAATATCCCCCTTTTTGTTGATGACAAAACATAAATTTTATTTTTAAGCAAAGAAATAAGTAAAGTGTAAGTCTTTTAAAAATATAGATTAAAACTAGTTTTATGCAAATTTTGAAGTCTTTTGAAATCAATTTTGTCATAAAACATGTATGCACAGTATGATGCAATGTATGAGTTTAATCTAACTTATCTCCCCCTTTTTGTCGAAACAAAAAGAAGAAATGCGTAGCGGAATGTGGTAAATGGCCCTTGGTAATAACCCCCCCTAATTTGGAGTACCAAGTAGAATGCATGGATTTTGAGAACGTAAAAGCTCCCCCTTGGATAATACTCCCCCTAATTGGAGTGCCAAGGTTACGATGAATGATCCAACCAAATAAAAAGTTAGTGTATGTAATGCTCCCCCTTGATCAATACTCCCCGTTGCTAGGGTACCGACGTATGTGATTAAAGGATTATGAATGCTACAAAACAAGGATTAGTACATGATATGCTCCCCTTGATCAATACACCCCGTTGCTAGGGTACCAACGTATATGATTCAAGGATGAAAAATGCTACAAAAAGAAAGGTTAGTTCATGATATACTCCCTCTCGATCTATACTCCCCGTTGCTAGGGTACCAACGTATTTGAATCAAGGATGACAAGAGCTATACATCAAATGTTAGTTGTGAATAATCCAACCAAGGAATATGAGTTCAACCAAACATTGTAGTTCAACTCATTTGACTTAAAAAGTCAACTATGCATAAATTGATCAAACCAAGTTAATAGTTTAAACCAATCATCTAATAATGCAAGTGTTAGTAATGCAATCCAACCAAGATAATGCACGAATATTGATCACACACAAGCATAAGCATAACATCCTTCCATTTTAAAATTGTTTGTGATTAAAATTACAAAACAAGGAGTTACAAAGTACAAAGAAAAAAATACTAGAAATTAAAAAATAGAAGTCCTAAAAAGTCCTATGAAGTCCTATAAGAGGAGACAAAGGAGAAACTTCTAATATCTATTGCGGAAGATGGGATAGAGCATTAAGGCGCTCTAGAATATGGTTCAAAATGAACCTCATTTCGTTTTGTAACTCATGAACCAAGATGTTGGTTCGTTGAGTCAAATGGGCGGTCCTCTCACATACGATACAACCATGTCTAGGTGGTGGAAGAGTTTGTTCATGAGTTGCTGGTGGTGGTGGTTGGTTGTTTGACGGTGGAGGTGGTAGAATGTAGTTTGGAGACATGATGGAAGTCATCAAAGTTGATTGCAAGTCCAAAGCATCATGAAGGTGGGAATCCACCATATTAGAGAAGACATAAAGGCGGTCTAACTCCTCATTGATTTCTCCTTGCCTTTGGGGTTAGTTGATCCACATTTCCTCATCAATGGTAATGAGGGTGGATCTTGGTGAAAGTGGTTGAGGTTGCCGTTGTGGTGGTTCTTGGTCACGGTAGAGAGGACCGTGGATATCCCGATAAATGGGATGGAACAGGAGTGGTTCTTGACTGTAACAACCGTGATTTTAGCAAGTTAGTTTGACTAATAGTCTCAACCCATTTAATTTTTGTTTGGTGTGTATTGTGTGTTTACGTGTGATAGATGTGTGGTATATGTGTGATAAGTGCGTGTGTTGGCACTAAATCCCTTGGTGTGAGATTTTCATCATGATTAAGTAATGTTGAATTTTGGGATAAGTTCATTTTGATCGCCTTGGTGGTGTAGAAATGACTTGTGTAGTCTCGGTGTTTTGTGATTTTGCGTAATAAGTCTCCATTCAAATATTTGAGCGTTAGTAAGTTACGTGGAGGTTGTTTTTATGGGATTATATTAATAATAAGTGTGAAAATCTATTTTTGGAAACTTTGTTTTGAAAATGATATTTTTCCGGGTTGTCGTAAAAACGAAAGTTTATCGCGTAAGGTGTTAAGTTTGGTATAGGGTTTTTATAAAATATCAAGAGTACAAGGTTTTATGTGTAATAATTAAATTTAATAAAAAAAACAGAGATAAAAATATATTAAATGGGGGGGGGGGGCGGCGGCCGAATATAGGAATTAGGGGGAATTAGGAAACCAAATTTGATCCCAAATACACTTACCAATTATAAGGAGGGTCTAGAATAATCCATAGGTCATTATAAATACAAAACCAAAACCCTCCCATTCCCCCTTTGTGATTTTCGGCCAAGAACAAGGAGAAAAGAAGAAGAAAATTTTAGGGTTTTATTTTTGAAGCCAAAAAATCAATATCAAGGTATAATTTTTAATACTTATGTTTAATTAATTATTATAATTCATGTAACAATAATATGATGGATTAGGTTTTATGTTTAATTCTGTAAATTATTATTATAAAACATGTTGGGATCATTAATTAGTAGTATTATGATGATTGGTGAAGAGATTAGGGTTGTAAAGATTCGATGATATTTAATAGATGGAGATGAGTTAGATCACAAATTTTATGTATAAATTGTAGTTCAGAGAAAGAGATTTCCAAAAAGTCAGGCCACGAGTGTTTTGGAGGTCGGGAAGTCAGTCAAACGAATTTTATAATTTAAGGTGTAAAAACAGTTAAACCGGGACAGATTTAGGTTAGAAGTATTGAGGTCAAAAGCGGTTTAAAAAGGGTATTTTGGGTTAGCCCTTCTAGGTGAATTGAGTTCTATATGATCTTTGACTTTCACGCGAAAATTGGACGATAATAAGTTGTGAAAGTATGTCTACTAGGTCAAAACATTTTGGTGTGCGTTCAGATCCGAATTTCGATAGTTGTCATGTTTGATTTTTCATTGGGTACTTGTGTGTGTTTTTAGTGCATGGCCTTCTGGGAGAAGCTTGTATGCTTATTAAGGATCATGGTGAATATTTTGTGTGAGTTTTGGAGAATTTTTGGTCGTGATTTTATGTGGGTAAATGTACCCTAAAAATCTGCGTTTTCTGAAAAAGTTTATTCAAGGGATTTAGGGAGTATAAGTGTTTGGTAATGGTTAGTATGGAGTCTAGGTGATCCGTGGTGGGTTATATGAACCTTAGACATCCATCATATATGTGTGTTACATGGACTATAGCTTTTAGCTTGGTCGCGTGTAATGTGGTATTGTTTTGTTTGTATAGATTGTGGTTTGATAATTTGGAAGCTGCAAGGTTGAGGTGAGTTCATAGTCCCATTTTTACTTTGTTTTAAACTTGGGATGGGAATGATGCTTGTGTTATTGTGTGTCTTAAACCTATGAATATCACCAACATTATGTTGACGTTTTTAAGCATCATTTTCAGGTGAGCATTCTAAGGCTAAGGTAGAAGGAAGCGACTAGACGAGACTTAGTTGCATTTGAGGATGACTTATCTTTAAGTTTTAATTTGAATAAGTTGGATTTTGATTGTGATACTTGAATGTCTTTCATTAGCACTTTATGGTTGTATGAAGATACATTGGAGATTGTTTTGGTTATTTTATTTTGGGGTATTGTTACGACACTTTGTATCTGTACTTTGCTCTATTTATTTGCATGTAGTAATTCTCTATTTAGACACCATGTGTTGTGATGATATCCATGATGTTGCACTCGCGTTTCCGCCATTGGCGAGGTGTGACAAATTGGTATCAGAGACTTGGTTATAGAGAAGTAGGTGGTTGAGCCTAGACTATAACCTAGGAGTCCCTCATATAGTTGCATTTAGGGCCTATGTGTGAGTATGGTATTTTATATATCTATTTTTCTTGAGTTTATGAGTAGTTTCGTCGAGTTTTGGATGTCGATTTGGACCCTCATACTTAGTATCATATGTGTCATTTTTAGTTTGGCACCTCTCGCGCGTAGCAAGTTTCGTTGGGCAATTGTTGTCACTACTGGTTGCAAGAGGATCGGTAGCTTGAGACAGGCTAACATGAGGATTTTAGTTCCTTGATAACGCTAAATTCTAACATGTTTTTAGTAGCGTTATTGGTAGTTTTATATATGTTTTGTGGTTATATTTATATGCTTTTGTTACTAAATCGTACCAAAGTGTGTTTGCAAAGCATTTGTAGCCAAAGACAGGAAAATGGATGGAAAAGATGCAAAAATGAGGAAGAAGGAAATATTTATGATTGCATGTGAGTCTTGTGTCAAGTTCTGCATTCTATCGGATGGGGAGAATTGGGATTTACCGAGAAGACCAACCGATCGGTAGACCATTCTATCCGATCGGTTGGAGGTTGCTGTTGACCCAAAACTTCTTTATTAAGGATTGTGACTTTACAAATCCGGTTCTAGGTCCTTCTTTTCAGTATTCTAACCTATTCAATACTACTTGGAGAGCAAGAGAAGCATTTATGCACTTAGACCCTTGGTTAGAGCAATTTATTGAACCATTTGTTGGGTATTTATATATACCAATCAATCTAAAGAGAGAGAGAGAGCATGTATGCTAGAGGAGAGAACCACTCATAGAAAATACTCAAGAAATTAGTCCTTAGGTCCAGGAGAAGGAAGAAATTCGATTACACCATTACCATTGCTTGTGGAATCATTGTCTTTCACTTGTAATCTTATTTCCAATCATTGTAAGACTTTCAATCATGGTTTCTAATGTTCAAAGTATTGAGTTTGCATTTATGTTTGCTATGAGCGGCTAGTGCCTTTGTGCACTTGCTTAGATGATGTGTATTATTTATTGATTGGCATATGATTGTGATAACATGTTTTAATTCAATTTCAAGTCGATTCTAAGAACCAATTGTGATAAAGTTTCATAGTGACATTTGGGTAATCAAGTTTAACTAGTGCTAGTAATCTTAAGGGTCGAAAGAACTATTGTTATTCCACTAGTTATAATCATTTTTCTATGAATGATTGTTGTCTTCTACTATTCTTGATTAAACAAAGGAACTTAATTGTGATTGTAATGAAAATGCTTTTGTCTATCAAAACGGGTTGATTGTAAACCAATTTAAAGGTCGAGAGATTAATAGTTTACTTTCAATTGTGACCTTTTGTCTATAATCGGTTACCTTTTGTATTGACCATTTCCTAAGCTTGTTTGATAAAACAAAAGATTGTTTTTGTGTTTGAGGAACACCAACTCATGAACCTTGAATTGATCTTGAATTGATTGGTTAAACGTAATGCTTGTTTTTATAAACCAAGATCTTGACGAAGGTTTAATTTGTAGAAACAATAGATTAGTGTCAAAACTAATTATCACAACCAACATGTTATCCAAAGTTATCACAATCATATTAGTCAATTGTAGTACACTAGTCTAAGCAAGTGTAGTTTTTAATCATTTGAATTTTCATAATATCATTACTACTTGTTTGAGAAAGTTTCTTTTAACTTACAATTCGATTCACTACACAAATCCATGCGAACGATCCCGACTTACCATCAAAATCTTGCTACAACGGACGAGTATACTTGCTCGTATGTGTTGTCATTAGATTCGGTAATTCACCCCTTATAAATTTAAAACTTGCACCGAACCGGGCACATCAAGTTTTTGGCGCCGTTGCCGGGGATTTTGATCGTGTTTCTGTAAGTTTTAGTCCATTTCTCACATAGCTAGTTTTCGTAAAAAAAAAAAAAAAAAAGTCTTACCGAGCTGCCCATCCGATCGGTTGTTCATCCATCCGATCGGTTTTTCCAAAATTTTCATTTACCGAGAGAACCATCCGATCGGCGGACACTTCCATCCGACCGGATCCTTCAAACCAAATTTACCGAGAAATCTATCTGATCGGTAGACCATTCTATCCGATCGGTTGGACGATTCTGATCTTTTCAAATTGTTTTCATTCTTTGTTCGTTTGTTTAGACATTGCCTCGATTCTCTGGGGAATTGTATGAACAATCGATCAACTGGAGTAGAACCAATTCCACCACTTTCCGATCCCGAAAGTTTGATTCGAACAAGATCTAGAAGAAGAAGAAGAATAGCCTTTGTTCCATTAGCCAATCGTGTGCCAAGAGTACCAAACCCAACTTTTGATAACCTTTTTGAAGCCAAAGTTGTTTATAACCCATTCACTGATCAACCTTTTCCCATGGCTGACGATAGACCCATGTGGGAAGCAAACCGAGCCGTAGCACCCACTCCTGGAGCTGCTATTATTGCTGTCAACTTAGGTGACAATTTCACCGTGAAAGGTCACCATCTTTCTATGATCAAAGTCCGTCAATTCGATGGCCATTCGAGGGCTGATCCTCACAAACACGTTGCCGAATTCATTGAAATTTGTGGCATGTTCCGATACGGTGATACAAATGTGGATGCCATTAAACTCAAACTTTTTCCGTCATCACTTGCTGGAGATGCAAAAGTGTGGTATAACAAATTAACACCAGGAATCATCACTACTTGGGAGGAGATGAGGCAAGCTTTTGTAAGCCGATTCTTTCCACCTGCAATGTTTGATCGACTCATGGGAGAAATTCGTGCTTTTACACAAAACCCTAACGAATCACTCGTCGAAGCCTGGCTTCGTATGAAGGATTTACTTCGAAGTTGTCATGGACATGGTTTAGGACGAGGAACCATTATCCAAATCTTTTACCATGGACTTAATGAAACATCTCAAGGAATTCTTGATGCTGGAGGAATATTTCTTTATAAGACTCCTAACCAGGCATACCAATTGCTTGAAGACCGAGTTCTTCTCAAACTCGACTGGTCAAAAGATGCCAAGACAAAACCCCTAAGAAAAACCGTTGCCTTTGCCGAAAGTTCTGATTCATCTAAACTCATGGAGAAAATGGAAACCTTGGTTTCCAAAATCGACTCGCAATACAAAGATCTTAGAGGAGAGATGAAAGAAATGCGAGATGGTTGTAACAACTGTGGAGGTAACCACCCATCATCAGAATGCGATGATCAACCTATGGATCAACCAAAAGAAGGAGAAGCTAATTACATCCAAGGAAGATACCGTGGAGGCGGATATCGTGGAAATTATTACGTACGAAACTCTGCTAGTTGGCAAGATCGCCGACAAAGGGATAACAACCATGAGTCCCAACCAAAAGTAGAGAACCAAACTTCACAAAATTCCGACAAGAAACCTGAAGAAACAGATTTTGAAAAAATGATGAGAGAATTCGTCACAGCTCAAAAATCAACCAACGAGTTCGTCAAGAATCAATTCTTCAATCTCAAGACCAAAGTTGAGCAAGGTCAGAAAAATCATCAAGCGTCTATCCAAGATCTTGAAAACAAATTCTGTAGACTCTCTGATCAAATTTCTTCCCGACCATCAGGTTCGTTGCCTAGTAACACCCGAACCAACCCAAAACCATCATCATCATCGAATGATAAGACTTATCGTCCACCACCAACCAGAAATGAGCATATCAATGCTGTATTCACAAGAAGTGGCATGTCTTATGATCCACCACCCAACCCAAACAACACCACAATTATCAATTACGATAGTGAGGATGAAGATGAAGAATCCAGGAAGGAAAATACACCAAAAACACCACCCAAACCCAAACCCAAACCACCAGTTAAGGCGTACACTCCAAAAATTCCATATCCTCAGAGCCTTAAGAAAGAAAGAATGGAGGAGCGTTATAAGAAGTTTGTTGAAATAATCAAAGAAGTTAGACTCAATGTACCTCTCATTGATGTTTTAGCCGGAATGCCCAATTACGGGAAATTTTTGAAAGAACTTCTTAACAAAAAGAACAAGTTGGAGCAAATATCCGCTACCTTTCTCAATGAAGAATGTTCAGCTATTGTTCAAAACAAAATTCCACAAAAACTCGGAGATCCCGGAAGTTTTCTGATTCCATGCATATTAGGAAACAACATCACATGCGATGCTTTAGCCGACTTAGGTGCGAGTATTAATTTGATGCCCTATTCGCTGTATACGAAACTTTCCATCAACACCTTGAAACCCACAAGGATGAGTATCCGATTAGCTAATCATACTTACCAATATCCTGTCGGTATTGCTGAGAATATGCTTGTCCAAGTAGGTAAATTCATTTTTCCCGTGGATTTTGTGATCTTAGAAATGGAGGAAGATAGTAGAGTACCCCTTATTTTAGGAAGACCCTTTCTAAACATCGCTGATGCGATCATCAAAGTAAAAGGAAAAGAACTCAATCTTGGAGTTGGAGAATATAGAATCACATTTTTAATCGATAAAGCAATGCAATATCCACATTCCAGTGATGACACTTGCTTTAACATTGATGTAATCGATGAAGTCACTGAGGAAGAATTGAATGCATTACTTGAAGATTCTGATCCGTACATGACTATTTCAGAGAAGATTAGTCAAACAACTTTTGATAAGGAATTCGCTGATTTTATGGAAGTAAAGATTGATGAAGAAGAAGAAGAAGTTGAAGAAGGAGAGATAATAGAAGAAGATTTTGAGAAAGTCAGTTTTAATGATCAAATGAGGATCAAAACATCACTTCAAGAAACACCGACTGATCTTGAGTTGAAACCACTTCCCGAAAATCTTGAGTATGCTTACTTGGAAGACAACTCACTACTTCCAGTAGTCATATCTTCGTTGCTCAATGATTATGAGAAAGAATGTCTAATCTTAGTTCTTAAGAAGCATAAAGAAGCTTTTGCGTGGAAAACTTCTGACATCCCAGGAATCAGTCCTGATTTTTGCAAACACAAAATCAATTTCGAAGAAGATGCCAAACCAGTTGTAGAAAGACAACGTCGACTCAACCCCAACATGAAAGAAGTTGTTAAAAAAGAAATCATCAAACTTCTTGATGCCGGTATCATTTACCCCATCGAGGATAGTCCTTGGGTGAGTCCTGTTCACTGTGTTCCGAAAAAAGGAGGAATGACTGTTGTGACCAACGAATGAAACAAATTAGTTCCTACTAGAACTGTCACCGGATGGCGAGTATGTATTGATTACAAAAAATTAAACAAAGCCACCAGGAAAGATCATTTTCCTTTACCTTTCATGGATCAAATGCTTGAAAGATTAGCAGGAAACAAATACTTTTGTTTTCTCGATGGTTTTTCAGGATATTTTCAAATTCCTATTGATCCGGCTGATCAAGAAAAGACTACATTCACATGTCCCTTTGGAACTTATGCTTACAGGCGTATGCCTTTTGGATTATGTAATGCTCCCGCGACTTTTCAAAGATGTATGATTGCTATATTCCAAGATATGCTTGAAACGTCTATGGAAGTTTTCATGGATGACTTTTCAGTTTTCGGAAGCTCATTCGAAGCTTGCCTTTCTAACCTCGATAAAATGCTTGAAAGATGTAAAGCTGCACATCTTGTTCTCAACTGGGAGAAGTGTCATTTCATGGTAACTGAAGGAATTGTGTTAGGACACAAAATTTCCAGCGCATGAATGGAGGTTGACAAAGCAAAGATCGATGTCATAACCAAATTACCACCCCCAACTAACGTTAAAGCCGTTAGAAGTTTCCAAGGACATGCAGGTTTTTACCGTCGTTTCATTAAGGATTTTTCCAAAATATCTCGTCCAATGACGAAACTTCTGGAAAAAGATTCTGTTTTCGATTTTAATGCAGATTGCATGAAAGCATTTGAAGCATTGAAAACACAACTGACTAGTGCACCCATTATGGTTTCCCCTGATTGGTCACTACCATTCGAGCTTATGTGCGATGCAAGCGATTTTGCTGTTGGAGCCGTATTAGGACAACGAGAAGAGAAACATTTTCGTCCAATATATTTTGCCAGCAAAACACTCAACAATGCTCAACAGAATTATACAGTTACAGAGAAAGAATTGTTAGCCGTTGTTTTCGCTTTCGATAAATTCAGATCATACCTTGTACTTTCGAAAACAATCGTGTTCACCGATCATTCAGCGTTAAAATATCTGTTTGCGAAACAAGATGCCAAACCGCGTCTCATCCGTTGGATTTTACTACTCCAAGAATTCGATATTGAAATCAAAGATAAGAAAGGAGCAGAAAATCTAGCCGCTGATCATCTATCTCGTTTAGAAAATCCAAATCTGGAAGAGTTAAAAGAAGATGAGATTGACGATTATTTTCCGGATGAAACACTCATGATTGTTGATACAATTGATGACAACGAAATTCCATGGTTTGCCGATTATGCAAATTATCTCGTTGGAGGAATTCTAAAGAAAGGATTAACTCATGCCCAACGAAGTAAATTCTTTTCGGATCTTAAACATTATTATTGGGAAGAACCCTATCTTTTCAAAATGTGTCCTGATGGGATGATTAGAAGATGTGTTTATGGTTCTGAAATGAGAAGAATTCTCGATGAATGTCATCATGGCCCAACTGGGGACATTATGGTCCTTCCACCACCGCTAAAAAAGTCTTTGATGCTGGATTCTATTGGCCGACTATTTTTAAAGAAGCCCATACTCTTGTTAAGAATTGTGATGCTTGCCAAAAATCCGATAGTCTTTCTCGAAGAGATGAAATGCCACAAAAGAGCATTCAAGTCTGTGAATTATTCGATATTTGGGGAATTGATTTCATGGGACCGTTTCCTAAATCACACAAATACGAATACATTCTCGTTGCTATTGATTACATTTCCAAATGGGCTGAAGCGGAAGCTCTACCCACCAATGATGCACGAGTAGTTGTTAATTTTCTCAAAAAGATTTTCGCTCGTTATGGAATTCCTAAAGCTTTGATAAGTGATCGTGGAACCCATTTCTGTAACAAACAAATGGAGAAAATTATGAAGCGATACGGAGTTCATCATTGTTTCGCTACAACTTATCACCCACAGACCAGTGGTCAAGTCGAAAATACCAACAGAGCCTTAAAAAGGATACTCGAAAAAACGGTTAAAGACAATCCCGCCGTTTGGTCGAGAAAACTAGATGATGCTCTGTGGGCATTTCGCACGGCTTACAAAACACCAATTGGTACAACACCATACAGATTGTTGTATGGAAAAACTTGTCATTTACCATTCAAAATCGAACATCGCACTTACTGGGCACTAAGAAACTGTAACCCAGACCTCAAAGTAGCTGGAGAAAAGAGATTTTTGCAATTGCATGAACTCGATGAGCTTAGACTACAAGCTTATGAGAACTCCAAACTTTACAAAGCAAGAACAAAAGCTTATCATGACAGAAAGCTTAGAATCAGAAAAGAATTCAAAGCTGGAGATAAAGTTCTGCTTTTTAACATGAAGTATAAGTTCAAAGCTCCCAAGCTGAAACCAAAATGGTTCAGACCGTATACAGTGAAACATGGATTTCCATCGGGATATGTTGAATTGCATGACAAACATGGTGGAAGTTTCATTGTTAATGGACACCGAATTAAGTTATACTATGACAAGGAGAAATTGAATGAAGTTTCTATTCAAGAGATTCCGCCTGAATCCGAATATGAAGCCATAACATTTATGTCACCCTTCCCGGCCGATTTTAAGAAAAACACTCCGTGGGCCGAAGATACCGGTTATATCTATGATGTTCTTCCAAGACCATGGGAGAAAGTTAAGTTGGAATACATAGATGAAACTGGAGAAGGAATAGTGATTGGAAATGTGTTGTACGTTCCAAAATTTCCAAAGAAGAAGTCAGCAATTGCACCAACATGAAGAGAGAGAATTTCGAGTCCGGATGATGACTCGTTAATAAAACAAGCGCTTCTCGGGAGGCAACCCGTGTGTTTGCTATTTTTATTTTCATTTTTATTTTCTAGTGATTAAACCCCAAAGTTTTTCTAAATTGCTTAGTTGAACTTAAGTGTGGGGGTGTATCACTGTCCTTTAAATAAAGCGAAGAAATATTTCATATTTGTGTTTCTTTTGTTTTTAGATTTCTGCAGGTAATGATTGCGAAGCTTGGACGCTAGGATCAAGACTCCTCTTGAGCAGAAAATACGGTTTATTCTCTTATTTCCCTGTTTCATTCTTTGTCGTTTATCACATTGAGGACAATGCTTATCTTAAGTGTGGGGGGGGGGTGAATAGGAAAATAAGAATAGATTATAAGTTTCGAGCTGAATTTTAAATTTTGTTTGCCCTTGTAATCTAGTCTTTTGTCATTTTAAAGATCATATTCTAGAATAACTGGATTTATCCGCTGGTGAAATTCTGTGATTTTGAAAATTCGAGATGTGTCCCGATTAATATTGCAACCCATTCTGGGATCGATAACATTAGCTAGCACAGATTATAGCCCTTTCTACTAAATTGTGAGGATTTGAGCCTGTTCTATATATAGCATACATCTTTTATGCTTAGATCTTTTGCTATGAGTGTGCCGATGATTTTATTTATTCTAGAACTTGTACTTGTAAATCATTACGAGACCGTTGTGAGATCACATTTCAATTGTGATATAAGTGTATATGCGTGATAAGAGGCAACCTTAGCATTTATCCGAAATGGCCTTCCATTTTCATATAATGCTATATTAGCTAGCTACCTTGGCTAGTTAAACACTCATATGGACCCATTTGTTAGCATTTGTCTTTAATGCTAGATACCCCTAGTTACACCCGCCGAGCCTGGCTTTTCTTTTGATACAATCTAGAAAAATTCAAAAAGATTTTACACCCTTTTAGCCTAGCCTTATCCATAGTCAAGTCTTGGTTGGTTGCTAGCTATTTGGCAAGATGGATGTTATGTGGAAATCATGAAAGTTCAAAGAAAGCGTAAGCTCTGAAAGTTGTTATCCAAGTAAGGTCATTGCAACTATAAGATGACAAGTTCAAAAAAAAAAAAAAAAAAAAAAAAAAAAAAAAAAAAAAAAAAAGAGAAGAAGAGTCATCGCAACTATAAGGTGACAAGAATAAGCCAATGGGCTAAGTGAATCAAGTATGAATAAAGGAAGTATGGAGTTTTTCGCAAAATGGCATGATAATGGTTTGAAATAGCTAGTAACGTTTGGTTCGTAGACTTTGACTAAATTTTGTTTTTATTTTCAACCAATTTCATAAATATATTCCATGCCTTATCCTACCCTTTTTGACTTTGTGAAATTATTAAGTGTATGGACATGTAGTGACCATCCGATTTCTTGAGGAATTGACTAACGTTGTTAGCGATCTAGGGCGTATTTTGGCGACCATCCGTTATGCAAGTAACGTCGTTAGCGAACCAAGGTACAATCTAGTGACCATCCGTTATTTGGTAATGTAAGAATTCGTTGTTAGAAAGCTATTATGTTTTGCATGAGATAGTGGCGCATTAGTCCATTATTACCCTTAAGCCTTAAACCCGAATAAAAGCCCTCTTTGATATGTATACTTGGCGCTCACACCATTTCGGTGTAGTTTTGTTTCTTGTACAAGCCTATGGTAATATTTAGATCATGACTGAGCAAATGAGTGTCATTCCTCTTATATACTCCTCCAATCATACAAATGAGCGTTTGAGTGAATTATATTTCATTTTCCTTTCGTGAGGTGTTTAGTAATGTGTATCATGCAAGAAAATCATTTGGGTATTGTCAAACATCTCGATGATTCAACCATAAAAGCTTAAAACGATGAATCTAGCTTGTACTCGTGCTTGATAGATTTGCATCACATTTTCCTAATCATTTGTGTATACCATGTGGATAATTGTTTTTATTTCTAGATTTGCTTGAGGGCAAGCAAAGTTCAAGTGTGGGGGATTTGATAACGCTTAAATCTAACATGTTTTTAGTAGCGTTATTGGTAGTTTTATATATGTTTTGTGGTAATATTTATATGCTTTTGTTACTAAATCGTACCAAAGTGTGTTTGTAAAACATTTGTAGCCAAAGACAGGAAAATGGATGGAAAAGATACAAAAATGAGGAAGAAAGAAATATTTATGATTGCATGTGAGTCTTGTGTCAAGTTCTGCACCGTAAGGTATTTAAATGAGTTAAAGTTCAAGTAGTCGAGTTAATAAGCTTAAGGATGAAGGGAAAGATCAAAGAATCAAGAGCTACGACCGAGAAACAAGTCATTCAGAAAAGTCCAAGAAAAAGGTCCACCAGCAGTAGCCATCCGATCGGTCGCCGCCCGCAACCGAATCGGATGGGAAGAATTGGGATTTACCGAGAAGACCAACCGATCGGTAGACCATTCTATCCGATCGGTTGGAGGTTGCTGTTGACCCAAAACTTCTTTATTAAGGATTGTGACTTTACAAATCCGGTTCTAGGTCCTTCTTTTCAGTATTCTAACCTATTCAATACTACTTGGAGAGCAAGAGAAGCATTTATGCACTTAGACCCTTGGTTAGAGCAATTTATTGAACCATTTGTTGGGTATTTATATATACCAATCAATCTAAAGAGAGAGAGAGAGCATGTATGCTAGAGGAGAGAACCACTCATAGAAAATACTCAAGAAATTCGTCCTTAGGTCCAGGAGAAGGAAGAAAGTCGATTACACCATTACCATTTCTTGTGGAATCATTGTCTTTCACTTGTAATCTTATTTCCAATCATTGTAAGACTTTCAATCATGGTTTCTAATGTTCAAAGTATTGAGTTTGCATTTATGTTTGCTATGAGCGGCTAGTGCGTTTGTGCACTTGCTTAGATGATGTGTTTTATTTATTGATTGGCATATGATTGTGATAACATGTTTTAATTCAATTTCAAGTCGATTCTAAGAACCAATTGTGATAAAGTTTCATAGTGACATTTGGGTAATCAAGTTTAACTAGTGCTAGTAATCTTAAGGGTCGAAAGAACTATTGTTATTCCACTAGTTATAATCATTTGTCTATGAATGATTGTTGTCTTCCACTATTCTTGATTAAACAAAGGAACTTAATTGTGATTGTAATGAAAATGCTTTTGTCTATCAAAACGGGTTGATTGTAAACCAATTTAAAGGTCGAGAGATTAATAGTTTACTTTCAATTGTGACCTTTTGTCTATAATCGGTTACCTTTTGTATTGACCATTTCCTAAGCTTGTTTGATAAAACAAAAGATTGTTTTTGTGTTTGAGGAACACCAACTCATGAACCTTGAATTGATCTTGAATTGATTGGTTAAACGTAATGCTTGTTTTTATAAACCAAGATCTTGACGAAGGTTTAATTTGTAGAAACAATAGATTAGTGTCAAAACTAATTATCACAACCAACATGTTATCCAAAGTTATCACAATCATATTAGTCAATTGTAGTACACTAGTCTAAGCAAGTGTAGTTTTTAATCATTTGAATTTTCATAATATCATTACTACTTGTTTGAGAAAGTTGCTTTTAACTTACAATTCGATTCACTACACAAATCCCTGCGGACGATCCTGACTTACCATCAAAATCTTGCTACAACGGACGAGTATACTTGCTCGTATGTGTTGTCATTAGATTCGGTAATTCACCCCTTATAAATTTAAAACTTGCACCGAACCGGGCACATCATTCCTGCTAGCATGTGGCCATGTCTGATCGAGGAAAAGATGACCTTAGTGAACGTGGGTGGAACGGAGATAGAAATGTACGAGACGGAGGTAACCAATAAAGACGGCTACACGATTAGGTACCCTGGAAAGTGTCCCAAATTCCTAGAAGATGGAAGAGCAGCTTGGGCTGAGCCTCGTGAATTGTATGGGTTAGTGGACCATATAGGGGAGGAAGAAAGGAATCCCGATAGTGGTTTTGCTAGTCGTCCATTACCACAGCCCGAGGGAAACCGAAATGGATAGATAAGTGAAGGGGAAGATTACTAAGTGGATTCGGACCTGGAGTCTACGGCAAGTAGTTGATCTATTCCAAGATAAACGAGAGGGGCGAACGTTAGGATGGAGCTCAAGCCGTGCGCGATTTTGTTTGATTTAGTGTTATGTTTTGGGATGTTTTCTGTTGACTTTATATGTTTGGTATTATGTTGGATCGTGAATTCCTTAAATTCTGGGGTTTTTCCCAAGTAATTAATAATAAGGCTTGAGCGAGTTTGAATATTTTATGTGTGTGATATGTGGTTGATTTCGAGTTTGTGTATGTGTTATTGTAAGGTTTTATTATTTTTAGGTGTGGTATTGGAAGCGAGTACACATGTGAAAGGATACATCTATAATTATGGGTGGCCAACATAATTATACATGTATCACAACACATGTGGACTTATGGCCTATACTATGTTGACCAATGATGACATGCTTACGTGTGGTAGGATGAGGGTTAACTGTGATATTTGTGTTAATTGTCTCATTCGATGGGGAATACTTGTGTTAGGTATGACTATGTATTCGCGAATGTCGTGAACGGCGCCTAACGGTATTAATGATTGGTATGTCTAGGAAATGGCACCAAAAAGACCAAGACGCCTATTTAAGTCACCAATGAGTGGAGCTTACCGGACGTCGAAGAAGAGGATGCCAAAGAAGCGGATGCCAAAGAGGCGAAAGCCGGAGCCCACTGCTGGAGAGAGTAACCCCATCTTTCAGCAAATGATCAATCAACAACTGGAAGCCTTACTGCCAGAGATTGTTAACCATGTGAGCGCACAGATGGGTGATGGTGCTCAATCTAATGGTGCTGGAAGTAGTAGGGGTGGCAACAATGGATGCTCCTACAAAGAGTTTATGGCTTGTAAGCCCAAGGAGTACGATGGTAAGGGTGGTGCGATAGTGCTCACTCGATGGATAGAGAAAATGGAAGCAGTGATGGATATTAGTTGCTGTGCTGAAGCTCAGAAAGTCAAGTATGCAATGAGTTCTTTGATCAATAAGGCTTTGACTTGGTGGAACACGCAAGTCCAAGTTAGGGGTAGGGTTGCTGCAATGGGAATGACTTGGGAAGATTTCAAGGCTCTGATGATGGAGGAGTTTTGCCCAAGTAATGAGATGCAGAAGTTGGAGGAGGAATTTTGGAATCATGCAATGATTGGGGCTAATCACGCAGGGTATACTGACAAGTTTCATGAGTTAGCTAAGTTGGTCCCTCACTTGGTAACTCCTGAGTCGAAGCATATCGATAAGTACATTCGTGGGTTGGTTCCACAGATTCGTAGCATGGTTAGGGCTACAGAACCCACGACACTTCAGAGTGCTATTCAGAAGGCTGGAGCACTAACTGATGAAGCGGTTAGGATTGGAGTACTCGCAAAGACGAGTGAGAAAAGGAAGGAGGAGAATGAAGCAGGAAAGCAGGTTGGTTCTGGTGCTGACAATAAGAGAGCGAGGAATAGGAAAGGGTTCGTAGCGGTGAATCCTGCGGTGGCAGCGAGTCCAGCAATGGTAGCTACTCCCGCTGTGATAGGGAACACGAGCAGAAGGGGGTATGCTAATGCTGCTCCCAAATGTGTGAAATGCAATGGTTATCATCATGAGCAGGTGGGATGTCGTACGTGTTTCAGGTGTAACAAACCTGGACACTTTGCTAAGGAATGTCGTGCGGTGTTTACTCAGGCGACTCCAATCAACTCGGTTGGCGCAGGGTATAGCCGTAAGGCGTGTTATGAGTGCGGAAGTACAGATCATCTCCGAAATGTGTGTCCCAAGCTGAACAGGGCACCTGGTCAGACAGGAAACAGGTTGGCCATTGAAGGAGGTCAAGGGCAGGGGTACAACAAGAATGCAGCTAGAGGAAGGGTGTACACCATGAATACAAATGATGTGCGACAAGATCCGAACGTCGTTACTGGTACATTTTCTCTTAATGGTCATTATGCTACTACTTTATTTGATACGGGTGCGGATTACTGCTTTGTGTCTACTGAATTTGCTAAGTTGCTGAATGTTGAACCTAGTGAACTTAGGTCTAGTATTGTGATTGAGATAGCTAGTGGTAGGGAAGTAGAGGTTGACAAGGTTATTCAGGGGTGTACTATAGTGTTAGAAGGTATTCCGTTCATGATTGATTTGATAACTTTTGGGCATGGGAGTTTCGATGTGGTGATAGGGATGAGTTGGATGTCTAAACAAAAGGCCGAGGTTATATGCCACGAAAAGGTAGTTCGTATTCCTTTAGAGAGTGGTGTTATACTTCGGATACAAGGAGAATGTGTAGGGAATGAGTTGAAAGCCCTTAAGGCTGCAAAAGCCATAGAACTTAAAATAGAAGAGATTCCTGTGGTGTGTGAGTTTCCTGGCGTTTTTCATGAAGATTTGTCTGGGTTGCCTCCAATCCATCAAGTTGAATTCCGTATTGAATTGATTCCTGGAGTGACACCTGTGGCGAAATCCCCATATCGTTTAGCACCCTCTGAGATGCAGGAGTTGTCCGCGCAGTTGCAAGAACTTCAGGATAAGGGGTTTATTCGACCTAGTCACTCTCCGTGGGGAGCACCTGTGTTATTTGTTAAGAAGAAGGATGGTTCATTCCGGATGTGTATTGACTATCGGGAATTGAACAAGTTAACTGTTAAGAATCGGTATCCTCTTCCTAGAATCGACGATCTCTTTGACCAGCTACAAGGTTCTCGATTTTTCTCAAAGATAGATCTACGCTCTAGGTATCATCTGCTGAGAGTGTATGAGGAGGATATTCCGAAGACTGCTTTTAGGACTCGTTATGGACACTTTGAGTTCACGGTTATGCCATTCGGGTTGACAAATGCACCTGCGATATTCATGGATTTGATGAATCGCGTTTGCAAGCCTTACTTGGATAAGTTCATGATTGTGTTCATAGACGATATTCTAATTTACTCTAAGTCGAAGGAGGAGCATGGAGAACATTTGAAGTTGATCCTTGGATTACTGGAGAAGGAGAAGTTGTATGCCAAGTTCTCAAAATGTGAGTTTTGGCTTGAGGAGGTACATTTTCTTGGACATGTGGTAAACAGTGAAGGAATACATGTAGACCCTAGTAAGATAGAAGCGGTCAAGAACTGGAAGGCTCCTGCGACGCCGTCTGAAATACGCTCATTCTTAGGGTTGGCGGGTTACTACCGAAGATTTATAGCAAATTTTTCGAAAATTGCTAAACCCCTCACTTTATTGACTCAGAAGAATAAAAAGTATGTTTGGGGAGAAGAGCAGGAGGTGGCTTTTCAGTCGCTAAAGGATAGTTTGTGTAATGCACCTATTCTGACGTTACCTGATGGGCCAGATGATTTTGTTGTGTATTGTGATGCGTCGAATCAAGGATTTGGGTGTGTACTAATGCAGAGGGGTAAGGTGATAGCTTATGCATCCCGACAACTCAAGATTCATGAGAAGAATTATACCACTCATGATTTAGAGCTTGGTGCGGTAGTATTTGCTCTCAAGAATTGGAGACATTATCTTCAGCATATCTTCAGTCAGAAGGAGCTGAATATGCGACAAAGAAGATGGATTGAATTGTTTAGTGATTATGATTGTGAGATTCGCTATCATCCTGGAAAGGCGAATGTGGTAGCTGATGCTTTAAGTCGAAAGGAACGGATTAAGCCTAAGCGTGTGCGAGCAATGTGCATGACGTTGCAGTCGGGAATTAAGGGTAAGATATTGGCAGCACAAGAGGAAGCTCTTAAGGATGAGAATGCGACCGCTGAGATGCTGCGTGGATTGGATCAGCAAATGGAGAAAAAGGAGGATGGTGGACTGTATTTCTTAGATAGAATATGGGTTCCATTGGTAGGAGATGTAAGGAAGTTGATCATGGATGAGGCTCATAAGACGAGATACTCGATTTATCCAGGATCTGACAAGATGTATTATGATCTTAGAGATGCTTACTGGTGGCTAGGAATGAAGAGGGAAATAGATGAATATGTTAGCCAATGCATGACTTGTTTGAAAGTTAAGGCTGAACATCAGAAACCCTCTGGGTTGTTACAACAGCCGCCGATTCCTGAGTGGAAATGGGAGAACATAGCGATGGATTTTATTACCAAGTTACCTCGAACAAGTAATGGACATGACACGATATGGGTCATAGTGGACAGGCTGACGAAGTCTGCTCATTTTCTGGCCATTCGTGAAGATTATAAGATGGAGAAACTGGCAAGAATCTATATTAATGAGATTGTGGCGAGACATGGTGTGCCTGTGTCGATTATCTCTGATAGCGATAGTAGGTTTACCTCACGGTTCTGGCAATCGTTGCAAAGGTCGTTGGATACACGATTGGATATGAGCACTGCTTAGCATCAGTAGACAGATGGGCAAAGTGAGCGAACGATTCAGACTTTGGAAGATTTACTTAGGGCATGTGCTATTGATTTTGGAGGAAGCTGGGGGAGTTTTCCCATAATAACAGCTATCATTCCAGTATTAGGTGTGCACCATTTGAAATGTTATATGGGAGGAAGTGTAGATCGCCTGTTCTATGGGATATGAGATGATTACGAGGCACCATAATATAAGTATACGAGCTACCAATAATATTTGTAACACATTACTTAGTCACTTGAACCAAAAACCCAACAAGTTTATATTTATTTTTGATCTAAAAATAGTTACGTGTAAGTGATGTTTAAGAAACAAGGGAATTAATGAAACTTGGGCTTAGATGCTTTGAGTTGGGCTTAGAGGCCGATCCAAGCCCCCCTCCCCCCCCTCATCCATAATTTCGGCCAAACATCACCCAAAACCAGCCCAACCCTTTTTTTTCCCTTTTCCATATAACCGAACATCACAAGTTACTCAAGAGAAACCCTAAATTCAAGTTTCTGCTGCTGTGTTCTTCTTGCTGCTGTCGAACCAAAGAGAGGGCCAAGAGAGGGTGATTTTTGTTCCATTTGTGTGTCATACATCCTAAGGTAACATGTCCTTAAAGCCTCAAGTCCATATGAATTGTTTCTTAACCAAAAACCCTAAGTTATATATGATTCGGTGAGAAACTGCTACTGATCTGAGAATTGATTCGACTTTAACCGGCTGTGAATTGATGATATGAATGTATATTTTGATGTTTCTTGATTCTAGATTGTAGTTTAATGAAATATCTACCTGGAGAAATTTAGTTTGTAATTTTTAGAGGCTTGTAAGGCCACTTTTTGATTTTTGGGAAATCATGTGTCCAGTCGTATTTAAAAGTCTGGAAAATCCGTCTGGGTTTTCCAATTTTAATTTCCAAACCGTGTCGAGTTACAAATAGCCCTTTGAACTGGGTAGACTTTGGGATGTCTATTAGTAGCTGGAATTTTTTTAGATTTTTTTGAATTTTTCTTAAAAGGTTTATAATTAATAACTTTTCGTATAGTAAAATAAATCAGAAATCTGGACGACTTGGTTTAAGTGAATTTTAATCCATAGTTATGCTACTTAATAAAATCTGGAAAAATTAGATAAAATACTTAAGACATTTAAGTATTTCTTGGAATTTTTGGAGAATTTATTTCTGAGTTCTTATATGATTTTCAATTTATAGAAAACATAACAATTTCATGTTTAAAACTAATAGAAATCTGATAAAAGGTGTAAAAGGATTTAAAAGGTGTTATGTGTTTGTTTTTAAAACTAAAGGGTTTAAATGGTCATTCTTATAAAACTAAAGGACCTAACTGGTGAACACCTGTAACTTTATAGTAATTACACTTTACACCCTAAATTTACGAGAATTGCATATTAACCTTAAACTACGAATACGATCATCCTTAATAGTTAATTTGGCATACGAGAATGTTAATAATCAAAGTTACCTCAAATGGAATGAGAACTAAAATGAAACCTTACGATTATTTGTAGATCGGTTGAAGAAGGAGTGATCTCCTATTTGATTTGCTTTTCATTTCTCTTGCTTGCGTATTCGTTAAGGTACAGATACTCTGCCCTTTTTTCAGTAAGGGTTCCTATATACTATGCATTGATTTTGAGTTATGATTCAGTTAAGATTCCCCAAGCCATTGCTATGTCCCCTTTGAATGAACCTTTGATAATACTCTTGATATGACTTTGAGATGCACCTTTTGATATATGACCTTGAGCTATGATTTTGAGACATGACTCTTAGTTTGATACCCGAGCCATTTTTGTACTTTCCTAGCCAGGAAGGTAACCTGGCCATGTCTGTGATGCACCACTGGCATGACTCCTGTGTGGGGGAGTGATTTCTCACACCGTCCCTTTTATATTATCTGCCATGGCTACTTGACTTTGAGATTGACTTTGAGTTTTGGGGCGTATGGATTGCAATCCTAGGCATGTTTTGTTTAGTGGATTTAACTATGAATTTGAGTATGACTTTGAGTATGACTTTGAGGTGACTGGTGCTGTGTGCAATACACGCCTTTCACATTTCTGGGAGCTAGCTACTCCACCCCTGTTGATACATGAGGACACCCCTCATATTATCTGGTTGCCTGAGAGGTATCCCCTCTGATTGTGAGAATATGATTTTGAGATGTTGACTTTGAGATTATGACTTTGAGTTATGGGCTCGTGGTGGATGACTATCCTTAACCTTTACTCTTGTATCTTATTTATATTTCATTCATTATGCTACATTCTGGTTATTTCCGTTTACTTTCGTTTCCGTTTATCATGTATCTGTTCACTGGGCTTTTTAAGCTCAGCCGCACGTTTTCTTTTCGTGTGCGGCAGGTTTTAGTTGGAAGATGGGTACGAGTGAAGAGACTTTTGGACTTAGAAGACTGGATAGTTTCGGCCTAGAGATGATTAGAAAGTATTCTATTGTTAGAAATTGTATTCGCTTTTGTAACCTTGTAATTCCAGTATTTCATTTGTAACCTTTGAGAATCTTTGTATTACTTTTGAAGGTATGCTTTGTTATATCTGATATGAAACCATTTGCGTGACATCTTTACCCTTGTCGGGTTGGGGTGTTACAATTATGGTATCAGAGAGACAGGCTGCGATTCGTAATACATTTACCCTTGGCCTGTGTAAGTTAGGACCACTAAGTTTCCCTGTAAGCGCTCATAAGATAACCTGTAAGATTTGCTTTAGGATCTCCCTATAGGAACCTAAATTTGACCAGGGAGGAATGGGTAGACTAAGACATATATGTGATTATCATTTGCTTCCGCATCACTCTGATTCGTGCCTCTGCCTTTAGAAGTTTTGCAACTTAAAGCTTAGAAACCAAGCAAGTTTGGAATACCTCGGAAACCTCACCTGGATACCTTACACCATTTAAGTTTCATTTTCAGATTTTGACACCCACCTCCGATTTGTTTGACGAGCCGTTTGACACCTTTTCGACCACATCGTAGGTCATTCAACCATAATGTGTTCGACACATTTTGTGAATTCATTGCTTATGCTGAATGTAAATGTATCATCCGATACTACTTAACTTTGCATGAATCCATTACTACTCCTATGAGAATTCTGGTAACTATTAACCTTGGATATAGGAAGTTGTGTTCCTTTCCTTTGAATGACAAACCTTGTTCTGCCAACCAGTTCCTTTGGAAGGATATGAAGTTATACTATCTTTGGATGGGTTTGTTAATTGAGCATGATGATGCTAATAACGGATATTCTGTACATCTCACTTTTGACAATTATACGATGTTCGTACTACTGTTAATACACGCCCTACATACCGCTTGTGCCAAGAAGCCGGACAAATTCCTACACTTTGAACTGTTCGTTTATCCATCTCAACACTTTTATTGAAACGTGAACTGGACTCCGATATATGAACTATCCGTCTGATTTGATGACTGTATCCGTTCTATGAATCTTTTAACCTAGATATGTCTTATTGCATGGTCTTTTGGTTATGGATGAGACGGCTATTTGTGAAGCTGCCATAGACTACCGTATCTGAAATGTGATCTTAACAACCTGCTTCACCCTATTTCGTTATGATAAGTCTCTACGCCTGAATCCGTTAAAATTTTTGCCGCTATGAAAGCACCAACCCTGAACTCATACGATTTTCAAGTTTTCCTGAGAACCATTACTATCCACCCTTGGAAAGTTCCGCCATTAGAAATATTCCGTTGTACGAAGATTTTCCGGTATTTTCGATGTAATATGATCTTGTTCACTTCAGCGATTCTCTTGGATGCTCTTGTTAGTTTATGAAGGAGAAAGAAAGAAGTATGTGACGGCGTATCGACTATTGTAAACCTAACCGTACCACTATCAGTAATCATTATCCGTTTTCGAGTATCAATAATTGATTCGGTCTTTCTTTCAAAACTTCGTATCTGATTTCATCGTTTTAGATTTGAAGAGCTGGAGCAGCAACCACAAGAACTTCTAAGAAGGGGGTTAACTAACCGAGAGTAACCTCTGTGAAGTAGTCCAGTTTTATTTTGAAGAAGGAGGAAGGCGGCATGAAGTGTATGTGAAAGTTTTCCCTAAATGATTTCAGAGACTGTCCTTACACTCGTTAAAACCTTATGAGTTTGAGTGATGCCAATGGTATTGGCTAAAAATGGTCATGTCTTTGCGTATTTTGGACAAATTGTCATAGTATGACATTGTGTTATGTTTAGAAAACGAAAGAAGAACATAGGGATTTAATGATGAGACGACCACTTGATCTGGAAGAGAAACTTGATTGACATTCAGAAACCATTGTAGACGACGCTACCCTGTATGTTGGGAAGACAGAGTTTTTCCCAGGAAGAACCGAGATCGAAGACAGTTATCAGAGTGAGAAACTTGGTGGAAGAGTAGTAGAAGACGGTGGCGACGAGCATTACCAGAGAAGAAGCATATAGGAAGAAGAGAGAAACTGGGATAATACTCAACCATATATTATGCAAACCGTGAAGATTACAGCTCGGGCATCAAGACAACCAGACCGTAGGAGACGAAGCATTCAACACATAACCTGGAGTCGACGACGGCGGTGTTACCTTAAAACCTGGAGCTGTGTTAGAAGACCTATTGAAGAAACGCAATCTTGTTTCTCTATTCATTTTGGTTGTACTAAGATGAATTGATAGCTGAAGCAGGCTTGCGGATGGAGGGATGCACAGTGATCGTGCCAGAGACTACCGTTACGACGCCACAATATCAAGAAGAGTGTCCGAAGGCTTGAGGAACCAGACTTAAGTTTGTAATTCCTTTTCACCATGAGAGAAGATAGACAAGCGTCAACTACTCCAACTTGGAAGGAACTTTAGAATTTTGCAGGAGAATAGACGAGTGTTGAATCGGACATTGTGTTCAGCCGAGATGATTCTGTGAAGGATGAAGCTATCGACGACGTATTCATTTCCCCTCAACCTACTTAAATTCCGTTACCTGTTAAAGAGGTCCTTTGAATGATTTGGTTCATTGTTAGTAATTCCGTTCTGTGTTCATTCTGCGTTTGTTGAATAACGATTTGCATGAGAATTTTGACGAGATATGGAAGGAATTTGTATATTTATGAAAAGACGGATGTTGAAGTAACCGCTTATTCCGGGCTGAATTGATTTTGGTAAGTTATGAAGTCTTGGCGCTATTAATGACGTACCTGCATTCTGATGAACATTTTCGGATTTTTGTTACTCTTCGAGTAATTTCGCATTCTTAGTTATGATGTTTGACTTTGGTGACCCTGAGACTATAGGTGGACTAGGTGGATTTAGATAAGCTGTGTTGTTCACGACTTGAGATAAAGTATGACCATCATGAGGGCATATTTATATGATGCTAGTATTATGACGCCTGATCAACGTGATAATACTTACATCATATAACGTGCACTTGTTGTGGGCATAGGATATTTCGAGAAGTGCCTTAGAACCCTAGAAGTTCTGATATCTGAATGAGATTATCCGCGTTTAGTGAGACTTTGGATTCATTCTACCTATCCAGTTGATTGCTGTCTTTGATATGCGACTTGATACGTTTGAATGCTCGACGAGCGTTTTGCTGACCTTTGCACTTCCGATAATGATCTTGAATTCTATTATAGAACTTTCTGCCTTTTGATGATATCTAGCGACATGTTTTCTGTCCGTATGGATTCGATCTGTTGTTATATGAGAATATGCCTCTGTTCTGCTATATATATACGTTCCGCATTCGTTAAGTCTGTTCATTTTGATCTGATATGAACTATATGAGATTTTGAATTCTGAGAAAACAAGATCTGGTTGTTTATGAGAACACCTTTGGAAGGCTCTGTTGAAGCCGAGACTATTTGGAAAGCTGAAGAGTTACTTTTGCATCACCTCATGGTTGCTACGATTCGATGAATTCTTGTTTAATTCGCCAAATCAATTCGATGTAAACCCTACGTTTTGTTTGTGCCTCCTCCGAGAGAATTCGATCATCATCCGTATATTGGTACGTTATCATTTGGATTCAAACTCAGCATAGTGTGTCTCCGTTTTGTTTCCGATCCTTTCATTTCTGATTCATTGCAAATTTCGAGGACGAAATTTTTTCGTTAGAGGGGAAGAGTTGTAAAACCCGAAAATCTAAAACATATTAAGAGACCAAAATGCCCTCATACTTTGAAAATTAATTAAAACACATATAACTTACAAATAAATCACAAAACGTATGAAAACGAAACAAATGCGATATGAGATGATTACGAGGCACCATAATATAAGTATACGAGCTACCAATAATATTTGTAACACATTACTTAGTCACTTGAACCAAAAACCCAACAAGTTTATATTTATTTTTGATCTAAAAATAGTTACGTGTAAGTGATGTTTAAGAAACAAGGGAATTAATGAAACTTGGGCTTAGATGCTTTGAGTTGGGCTTAGAGGCCGATCCAAGCCCCCCCCCCCCCCCCCCCCCCCCTCATCCATAATTTCGGCCAAACATCACCCAAAACCAGCCCAACCCTTTTTTTTCCCTTTTCCATATAACCGAACATCACAAGTTACTCAAGAGAAACCCTAAATTCAAGTTTCTGCTGCTGTGTTCTTCTTGCTGCTGTCGAACCAAAGAGAGGGCCAAGAGAGGGTGATTTTTGTTCCATTTGTGTGTCATACATCCTAAGGTAACATGTCCTTAAAGCCTCAAGTCCATATGAATTGTTTCTTAACCAAAAACCCTAAGTTATATATGATTCGGTGAGAAACTGCTACTGATCTGAGAATTGATTCGACTTTAACCGGCTGTGAATTGATGATATGAATGTATATTTTGATGTTTCTTGATTCTAGATTGTAGTTTAATGAAATATCTACCTGGAGAAATTTAGTTTGTAATTTTTAGAGGCTTGTAAGGCCACTTTTTGATTTTTGGGAAATCATGTGTCCAGTCGTATTTAAAAGTCTGGAAAATCCGTCTGGGTTTTCCAATTTTAATTTCCAAACCGTGTCGAGTTACAAATAGCCCTTTGAACTGGGTAGACTTTGGGATGTCTATTAGTAGCTGGAATTTTTTTAGATTTTTTTGAATTTTTCTTAAAAGGTTTATAATTAATAACTTTTCGTATAGTAAAATAAATCAGAAATCTGGACGACTTGGTTTAAGTGAATTTTAATCCATAGTTATGCTACTTAATAAAATCTGGAAAAATTAGATAAAATACTTAAGACATTTAAGTATTTCTTGGAATTTTTGGAGAATTTATTTCTGAGTTCTTATATGATTTTCAATTTATAGAAAACATAACAATTTCATGTTTAAAACTAATAGAAATCTGATAAAAGGTGTAAAAGGATTTAAAAGGTGTTATGTGTTTGTTTTTAAAACTAAAGGGTTTAAATGGTCATTCTTATAAAACTAAAGGACCTAACTGGTGAACACCTGTAACTTTATAGTAATTACACTTTACACCCTAAATTTACGAGAATTGCATATTAACCTTAAACTACGAATACGATCATCCTTAATAGTTAATTTGGCATACGAGAATGTTAATAATCAAAGTTACCTCAAATGGAATGAGAACTAAAATGAAACCTTACGATTATTTGTAGATCGGTTGAAGAAGGAGTGATCTCCTATTTGATTTGCTTTTCATTTCTCTTGCTTGCGTATTCGTTAAGGTACAGATACTCTGCCCTTTTTTCAGTAAGGGTTCCTATATACTATGCATTGATTTTGAGTTATGATTCAGTTAAGATTCCCCAAGCCATTGCTATGTCCCCTTTGAATGAACCTTTGATAATACTCTTGATATGACTTTGAGATGCACCTTTTGATATATGACCTTGAGCTATGATTTTGAGACATGACTCTTAGTTTGATACCCGAGCCATTTTTGTACTTTCCTAGCCAGGAAGGTAACCTGGCCATGTCTGTGATGCACCACTGGCATGACTCCTGTGTGGGGGAGTGATTTCTCACACCGTCCCTTTTATATTATCTGCCATGGCTACTTGACTTTGAGATTGACTTTGAGTTTTGGGGCGTATGGATTGCAATCCTAGGCATGTTTTGTTTAGTGGATTTAACTATGAATTTGAGTATGACTTTGAGTATGACTTTGAGGTGACTGGTGCTGTGTGCAATACACGCCTTTCACATTTCTGGGAGCTAGCTACTCCACCCCTGTTGATACATGAGGACACCCCTCATATTATCTGGTTGCCTGAGAGGTATCCCCTCTGATTGTGAGAATATGATTTTGAGATGTTGACTTTGAGATTATGACTTTGAGTTATGGGCTCGTGGTGGATGACTATCCTTAACCTTTACTCTTGTATCTTATTTATATTTCATTCATTATGCTACATTCTGGTTATTTCCGTTTACTTTCGTTTCCGTTTATCATGTATCTGTTCACTGGGCTTTTTAAGCTCAGCCGCACGTTTTCTTTTCGTGTGCGGCAGGTTTTAGTTGGAAGATGGGTACGAGTGAAGAGACTTTTGGACTTAGAAGACTGGATAGTTTCGGCCTAGAGATGATTAGAAAGTATTCTATTGTTAGAAATTGTATTCGCTTTTGTAACCTTGTAATTCCAGTATTTCATTTGTAACCTTTGAGAATCTTTGTATTACTTTTGAAGGTATGCTTTGTTATATCTGATATGAAACCATTTGCGTGACATCTTTACCCTTGTCGGGTTGGGGTGTTACACTTAAGGCAGCGAGATATCGCCAAAAGAGTTATGCGGATAATCGCCGTAAGCCTTTGGAGTTTAGTGTTGGTGATTTTGTGATGTTGAAAGTGTCTCCTTGGAAAGGTGTTGTGCGTTTCGGTAAGAAAGGCAAATTAGAACCAAGATATGTAGGACCGTTCGAGATTATGGAAAGAATTGGACTTGTGGCATATCGGTTGAAATTGCCTGAAGAGTTAAGTAGTGCGCATGATACGTTTTACGTATCTAATCTGAAGAAATGTTTGGCGGATGCTAGTTTGCATGTGCCATTAGATGTCACAACCCGTAATTTCAGGTCACTTTCCTAACCTCGACAAATCACCATTCATGTCCATCATTCATCATTCATTTCAGCGTAACCGGTTTGGGTTAGCTGCAAAATTTATGCATCATCAGTAGGATCATTGCATACGGGCTAGTAATAGTCTGCATATCATCATAATTGCATTTTCATACTATTCCACTCGTAGGTTTATCAAATTAACATTTTTGTTACATTTGACGTTTTACGTATAATTACTTTTAATTAAAACGTTAACGCGCGATCGATAAATGTGACTAACACGTCCGACAATCCCCACGATGGTCCCGATATATTTTCATACTCATTTTAACATCAAGAAAATTATAAAATTCATTTACCCGGTATTTTGCGAATTTATTTAATTTATATCGTTCATTTAATATAATTACGACGGTTTTCGTAAAAACTAAACGATAATTACCCGAACACCCAATATTTGTACCCAACATATTTTTGTAATTTTTATGACTTCGTCAAGTCCCGACTAACTCCGTTAAATTTTATTTCTAGCAAACGCGGTACCCGGTTACACCTAAAACTAATTTAATTACACTTAAACATACAAAATCATCACATGGTTTAATCAAGATGCCCCCCCCCCCCCTTGTTCCTTGTGCGCCGCCCATTAGCACCCCAAACACATCAAAAGTGGTTAACTTCATTTCTCATTTAATGCACATCAAATCTTGTCCATAATATATACTTAACCACATTTTTTTTTCACTTCATTTCTCACATAATCTTCAAGTAACTAGCAAGATTTCTCTCATCTCCCTCCCCCCTCTTGTGCTCGGCCTCATCAAGAAAACAAGAAAGGATCATCAACTTTGCAAGATTATTACATAAACAAGTCATATTAGTATTCCTATAAGGGTTTTGAAATACAAACTCAAGGGTTTCTTAGGTTTTCATCCTCATTTGCTCACTAATACTTCAAGTAAGTTGTCAACACCCATTTTCATAATTTTTCCAAGTTAATATAATGTTTATATCAGTTTTGTACAAGATTTGCAAGTATATGTTAGCTATACCACTCCTTTTTAAACCTTTTGCAACTTATGAGCCCTAGATGTGTTTTATACTTAGATCCTTGTTAGATCTACATGGATGATGATGTTTAGGACCCTTGACACTTTAAAAAGATATATGGTAAGTTTTAGAAAGATTGGTTGTTGTTTGTGACATTTTTGGACAAGTTACTAACTAGAAAATCAAGTTTTAACAAGTATATAAAACATTCTGTCCTTAAAAGTGAAACGTGGGAAAATCAGTAGGTGTGAGATAATTTTTGGCCAAATATTTAGAAAATACATTCCGAGACGAAGCCGTGGCCGAAAACGGGGATAAAAACGAGTTAATAACGAAGGAGATATGATTTTTACAAGTTTAACGACGAAAACTATTTTCCGGAAAAACTGCATGCTGTTTGGTAACATTCGGCGGACAAACTGAGGCGTTTAACGCGACCTAGATGACCCGAGCTACTGAAAATATATTAGTACATGTTTATACGAACCCACGGATATAAAGAACGTCGAAAGCAAGCTAATAACGAACAAGATACACGCGTTTAAACATCGATAATATACCTTTCATTTTGACAGCTTTTAACTAGAAAATGTTTACGTACTAGAAACTATATTTTTCACATAACGACTATGGAGAACCGCAATTCTTACCCGTTGGAACACGTACGATCAAAGACTTATTAACACGACTATCATATTACATTTCATGTTTTCAAAACGCCGATACTAACGCGAACGTTTTATACACTTTATTACATGACTAGTTTTGACGAAACAAGTTAACATATTTATATCAAGTTTTGGAAGGACCTTACATATTAACGATAACTATTATTTTCAAAGTACGAGTGGTATAGGTTACATATACATGTACATGCACTACATTGCCTCATAATCTAAGTAGATTATGCATATTCATTTTAGGTAGCGGCTAGTGTTCGCGCCTTGTTATTCCAAGTATTCCGATTTCATAGCATTGTTGTATCATCACTTCAGGTGAGTTTTCATAGCCCCGTTTTTTTTCAATTTATTATTTCATTTCAAATCCCACGGGGGAGAATACATTGCAACCATTTTTATATGCGAGCCCTAGTATCAAATTCCTTGTACATAGATTAAGTTACCTTGTTGCCATATGAAAGTCCCCTATATCATGAACCGTTAATTTACCTGTAAGCGAGAGTGAGTGGATAGATCTATCGAGGGTGACGCCTCCATCCGTGTTGGCTTTGACCAACAACCGATAGCGGATGCATTTCATGTCTTTTTATTAGAGTGCCTGGCAAAACACTCTGAGGGGCACCACAGATTCAGTCATAGTTTCGGGGTCATGAGCTTAAGTCTATTGTACACCATTTTTATGTGACTTATGTCATACACTTTATACTTGTGGCTATCGTATACCTTCATTTTATTAAACCTATGATCTCTCACCAACTTTATGTTGACCGTTTTTAGCAATGTATTTTCAGGTAATTAGCTAGCGTGTGGACATGCATTTGGCTATTTTGGAGTCGCGGGGTCGACTTGCATCACTTATTTTCATGCACTTATGTATCGTTTGATCTACTATGGTTTTGTTATAAACTTGCAACATCATTTGGGACCTATGTTTTGTAAACTCTGATTTTAATTATGATCAAACGTGTATTTTCAAAACGACACTTTAGGTCGTTCAATATATCCATTGTATGAGACGCCATGAAAGTCACACCAAGGTATTCATATCCGCTGCCATTAACAGGTAAATTCAGGGTGTGACAGATTGGTACCAGAGCAATGGTTATAGCGAACTAGGTTGTCCTTATACCCTAGACTATAACTACCCCAACGGTAGTGTCTCATCATTTCATCATAAGTGCATATTTATTATTTATGAGTTTCATTACATGAGTTATTCATTTCATTTTGCATTGTTTCCCCAGAGATATGTCTTCTAACTCCCGCCCGATTATCATACTTTCCGATGTGGACATTGAGGACGCTATGTCTTCCACTATACCCATGGTTACACCTGTTCAGCCTGCACCACTTTCACCACCTTTGGCACAGGATACCGAGGCTTTCTACGAGGATGAGGTTGCTCCTACTCCTCAGATTTCACCCATTGCACCACCTCTTGTTACCCGCCCTCTGACAGAGTCATCATCCCATACTTCATCAGTTCCAGCCGAACCTGTTCTTATGTTTCCTCGTCGCAAGACGATCATTGGTGCTCGTAAGAGCGTACGTCGTGTTACCACTACATTCAGGACACCAGCCATTCCTACACTACCACCATCATCAGATTTACCCACTACTACACCTGCTACTACTCCTTCACCTGCTCTATCTTTGCCGCCTAAAAAGCGTGCAAGATGCACTACCCCAGCCTTACCCACTACTCAGATTTCAGATTTACCACCACCTGCACATTACCACATTGGAGAGAGCTCGCGGGCTGCTGCCGCGAGGGCACCCACTGCTCTTACCTTGGATGCCCAGCTGACTGATCAGCAGGGGCAGTTAGCTAGATTGAGTTACCGAGTAGATGAGATCCTTGCGCCTCGACTAGATGTGGTTGAGGGGGATGTAGAGGATTTGGTTCAGGGTAGAGTTTCTATTGATGTGTCTTATCATGGACTGGAGACACGTCAACTAGCGCATCAGGAGTTGATTGACCAGTTGAGGGATGAGTTACCCGAGATTAGGGACAGAGCCGAGCAGACTCAGGAGGAGCTTCGCCGCCAGGCTATTGAGTTGGCATCAGTTAGAGCTGCTTTGACTGCATCACAGAGCAGAGAGACCGATCTTCAGTTGCGAGTGGAGCAGCTGGAGAAGGTTGCTATTTCCATGGCCAAAGTGGTCAAGACTTGGAAGCGTGGACCAGGTGGACCAGGTGGACCGAGTGGAGCACCAGGGAGTGCTTAGTGTTAGACTTTATCATGTAGCTTGTACTGTATTATCCTAGTCCCGGGGTGTGGGACATAGTTATGAACTTGTTGTCTTTTGGTTGTAGTACAAACAAATGTATCAAGTATGACTCTACTATGTAGGATTTGGTTGTGCTATTATGATATCGGTCCACGTAGGCCGAAATTTTCATGTATGATATTCATGTGTTGTGATTATTCTATGAAATTTCATGTCGTGGTTGTATTTATACATGTCGTGGTTGTATTTATACATGTTGTGTTTATATTTATGCTCGTTGTGGATATATACATACAGGTTGTGGTTGTATATATTTTGTGCGATAATCATTTCTAGTATGATTGTGGTTGATGTATTCTGTTGTGATGTACCAGAATTATGGCACCTAGGAAAACAAGATCCAAGGCCGCTGCAACGGCTACCCCAGATATGACTCAAGCTGCTATCAGGAAACTCGTTAGGGACAGTATAGCCGAAGCCCTAGAGATTGAAAGAGCCGCAGTTGCCGCAAGAGCTGCCGAAGATGCTTCTCGGATTGAAACATCGGGAGAAGCTAGCAACGGGACTAATGGAAAGAAATGTACGTACAAGGATTTCAAGAGTGGAGATCCTACTTTGTATAAGGGTACTGAAGGGGCTACTGCCATGGTTCGATGGTTCGAACATACCGAATCCGTGTTTATCTTATGCAACTGTCCGGATGATTCCAAGGTAAAGTTTGCCGTTAGTACACTCCGTGATCAAGCCTTATCATGGTGGAACTCTTTCGCGAAGCCCATAGGGATGGAGAATGCTTACAAGATCACGTGGGATGAATTCAAAAAGTTAGTGACTAAGAAGTTTTGCCCACGAACTGAAGTGAAGAAATTAGAGGTAGAGTTTTATGATCTGGTAACCGTGGGGAATGATATCGAGACTTATATTAGGAGGTACCAAGAGTTAGCCGCTCTATGCCCATCTATGGTGCCTGATAATGAAAAGTTGGTTGAGAATTTCATTGGTGGCTTGCCCGAAAACATCCGTGGTGATGTAATACCCGGAAAAAATCCAAAACACGTAAAAAGACTAAAATGCCCTACGATTCAACACTTTAACAAAACAAGTCCGAAACGCACCGAATCAATCCCGAACCTTCGTAAATAAATAAGTTATGATACAAAATTATTATAAGTACCATGTGATACATAAAATAAGTTCCCATGACCTCCAAAAACATGCTAGCCGATTATGTTTTATTTATGTACAATGTTTATTTTTGAAATTCAAATAAGAACACTAAAATAGGCAAGATTGAAATCAAAATTAATATGAGATTTGATCCTCATTGTGATCCCGAAAATTTCTGCATGATCTCCCCCCAAAACTCTCGGCACTACACTAATATAACAAATCATAATTCCCTTTTCTCTCCAAGTTGCACCGATTGATCAAGAACCCTAATAAACATCAAAATTAAATCGACAAACCTCCACACGATTTTCCCAGCATCACCCACTATTTTTACCACGTTCTTCAGTCTCATAAGAAGCCACGAAAAATAGCATTCGAACCCCAGAAGCTCGGATCAAGCCCAAATAAAATCATTCCACTCGATAGTCTCGGTAAGAATTTTTGTTTACATCCGATCGATCTAGCCTTGTACACTTGATTTTATATTTTTCGCACATCCTCCCTAACATTCTTAAATCATGAAAAATAGCTAGAATCGATTTGGAAGCTCGGTTCGTTCGTAAGAATCCAAACAAGCCGCTCGATACATAAAACAAGGTATTGTTCGAAATAAATCTTACGTCCTCCTATAAATTCGTTTTGTATTTTTCTCATGATCCTTATGTCCTACATGGTCCACGAAAAATGTTTACAAGGTCGGAGGGGTGCTCGTAACTCGGTTTTGATTTTTGGACCAAGTCGAGAGCCAAAAATATTTCCGCTCATTCCACGCGTTCGAAACTCGTTCTGGTATTTTTCCCATGTTCCTTGGTCTGTATAATCATCATATAAAATAAGAAATTCGAATCATGCATGGTCTCTTCATCGTTTGTAAATTAAATGCTTAAATCGAACCATAATTGTAAAATATATCTATACGATCGAACCATGTCACAAAAATAATTTCATGAACTCTTTATAATCATACTAACTTAAGAAAATTATGTATTCGAATTAACATGGCCTAAAGGTAATTATTTTCGAATTGTGTTATAATCGGGTTTTGGAAAAATATTTGGAAAAAAATATAAAGCCGATCGATTTAGGGCTTATGATCACGATCTAGGGTTTGTTTTGAAGTAATTATTAATATGTAATCATGACATAATTATTTGGTTTGTCTAGGGTTTGAATTCGATCTATAAAATGAGTATACGATTTGTTTAAATAAGTTTGGGAATCGAATTGTTATTTTTAAACTTAATGGGGCACTCTTGGAACTTCTAAAACCTGTGTAAGTCGAATAAAAATATTTAAGAAGGACCTTGTATGCCAAAATAATTAATTAAGGATTTATTTTGAATATATATATATTTACATGTAACCGATTTTAATTAATTAACTAGAGGGACTAAAAATGTCATTTTGGGAAACTTATGGTTTTGTCATATAAATAAACATATTTAAAGGGGCCATGTGTCATTTTGATAATTTAAGGGGTTTATATGTAATTAGTATTAATTAAAGGAGGATTTATATAAATAAGGACTAATTATGAAATTGTTATAACATGAGGGACTAAAGTTGTAAAAGATATTTTCCAAGGGTTATAAGTCGTACATCACCTATTTTAAGGGTACAATATGTAAATTAATAAAACCAAGGGCTTAATATGTTAATATGGATAATTAAGGATTTAATATGTAACTTTATTAAGTTAAAGGACTAATCATGTAAAATCATGAAACCTCAAGGGTGTAAAGTGTAATTTTGGATAACACTAATATTAACATGACCTAATGGGTAAATTATGGAAACCTTGCTAAATATGGTAACTTTCTAAATATGGAAACCTTAAAAATAGAAAGTTCTTAATATGAACATGGGATCCTTAGTAATTCTGTCTCTACTCCTCTAGGTGTCAAGGAGGAGAAGTTTTATCTGTGTCTGCCAATTCACTTGCTTACTTGATCACTAAGGTACAGATATTCTGCCCTTTTTCAGTAAGGGTGTCCTCTTCCTCATTTCATTCAGTATCCATGATTCATCTTAGTATTTCTCTGAGCAGTTGTTATGTTTTCTCATACTCTGATTGGTTCTTCATCATGTATACCAGTTGGTTGTGATCTGAGCCTTTTATATGGGGCTTTCCTACTTGAATCTATGCCTTTGCTATGTCTTCCTTAATTCATGAACCGTGCTTTATTTCTTTGATACATGATATGACCTGTTCACTACCTGTAATATGAATATTTAGACTCTGGGATACATTGAGGGTTCATAAGATTTTATAACCAAATGTAAAAAAAAAAACTCTTCTTAATTTCATGTGAAAATGTTTGAAAACTTTCTTTAAAGGACCTACTTTATGAAGACTGTTTTGAGGATCACTTTCATGAAAGCCATTTTAAGAGATTACTTTTGAACTATGATAGAAACTTTTAATATAAACCTTTAAATTAAACCTTGTTATGAACCTTCTGATTTTGGACTCCCTGATACTTGACCCTTTCTTACATTGGACCTTTGATATTGAACCTATTTTCTGATTCCTGATTTATTGCTACGTTTCCTTGTTCCGTGAACCTTGCCTGATTCTTTCATGATATTATGAGCTTTTGACATGATCTTTCTGATATATGATCTTTCTGATATATGATTTTTCTGGTATATGATCTTTTGATATTAAACCTTTCTGATATTGAACATTATGATATTGACCTGCTGGTATGACCTTTCTGATATGAATCTCCGATATGAACCTCTGATATGAACTTCTGATATTTTGAAATGGAAATTGACTTATGCAACTAACTCAAATACTTGATACCTTGCTATAAACTTAACTTAAACCCTGATTCACTTGATATGAACCTTTGCTTATGAACCTTTGCTTATGAACCTTGCTTATGAACCATGATTATGAGCCTATGATTATGAACTGATGAAACAAGACATTGACCTATGCAAGAAAACTAAATACATGATTCATGATACTGATTTCTGACACATGATACGGATTCCTAATACATGATATCTGATACATGTTTCTGATCTCTGATACATGATACTTGATACATGATACTGATTTCTGAGGCATGACACCTGACACATGATACATGATACCTGACCCTGACCCACAGTCTGATACTACGAGCCACTCACTAGGCATGAGGGTTTCATGTCCATGTCAGTCGATGCACCGATGGCATGACTCTAGGGCAGGAGAGTGATGACCTGTCCCGTCCCTTTTCTGTATTTTATTTGGTGTGTTGGGAGTTATGGCCACCAGGGGCGTATGGATGCATCCTAGATTTGTTCATGTACAAGTTATGTCAAGTTATGTTATGTTATTCATGGTGACTGATGGTGTGTGCGATACACGTCTTTCACACTCTGGGAGCTAGCTACTCCATTCATGATTTCTGGGATTAGTGAGAGGAACATCTCTCTGCATGGCGGTATGATTATGATTTCATGTTCATGTTTCTGGGCTCGTAGTGGATTTCTGTTACCCTGCACCTTGTAATCCTTATAACCTGATTACTTTGGCTTTACATTACTATTACTGTTACCCAGCAACCTGGTACGTGATTTAACACTTTACTTGATTTGATCTGACCTGGTATGTGGTAGGATCTTGGATTACGTGTTTATAATTATTTTCTGTAGCAAGTGTTAATCATGCTATATCTGTATAATTTTCATATACCGTTCCTGACTCTTGTGGTATTCATTCTTTTACTTCACTACTTTATCGTTACTGCTTGTTACCGTTATATCTGTTCACTGAGCTCGTGTAGCTCAGCCGTGTTTTTTTTCACACGGCAGGTATTTAAGCTAGGAGCTGGGGTATGGCCTTTGGGTGAAGAGTGTTGACTTTAGAAGACTTCATTAGTTTTTGGAAGATGACTAGAAGAACCTTATATTAGACATAGAAATTTTGGAATGTAAAGCTTGTAGTTCTGATTTCAGTTGTAAACTTTGGATTTTCATTGTATTATTTATGTCAAATGTCTGTGTTTGTTCTGATAAGAATCCGTATATGTGACACCTTCGCCCTTGTCGGGTTGGGGTGTTATAGGTGGCTTGCCCGAAAACATCCGTGGTGATGTGATTTCTTTTGATCCGCAAACTCTTGATGAGGCAATCAGGATGTCTCAAAAGCTCATAGCTCAAGTTCTGAAGAAAGTGACACCCGCCAACAACAACAACAACAATAACTCCAACCGAAACCGTAACAACAACAATAACACCAACAATTACCGGAACAACAACAACTACTCCAATAACCGAAACAACACCAACCATAACAACAACAACAAAAGGAAATGGGATAACAACCAAGGTAACAACGCCAACCAACCACCACCCAAGAGGCAAGAGACTGCAAAGGCCTATGCTGCTGGTCCTACAGAAAAGAAAGGTTACTCCGGTACTCTACCAAAGTGTAACAAGTGCCAAACTCATCATAACCGGGAGGTTGCCCTAGGCCTTGTCAAAACTGTGGGAAAGTTGGTCATCAAGCTAATGGATGTAGGTCTGCTCCTGGGGTAAACAATCAGAATCCACCGCCAACGTGTTATAGTTGTGGAGAAGTGGGACACTTTAGGAACAATTGCCCGAAGGTAAGGAATCAAGGCGGAATAGCTCGAGGGAGAGCTTACGTCATGGGTGGAGATGATGTCCGCGAAGACCCGAAGGTTGTCACGGGTACGTTCCTTGTCAATAATCGTTATGCTTCTATTTTATTTGATTCGGGAGCCGATAGAAGTTTCGTTTCACTTACGTTTGCACCTTTACTTAACATTACACCAACCGCACTAGACATTTCATTTCAAGTTGAACTAGCTAATGGGTCTTTAGTTAGCACCAATACAGTTCTCCGTAATTGCACCATCAATTTCCTTAATCATCCATTCAACATAGACCTTATGCCCGTAGAACTTGGTAGTTTTGACATTGTTATCGGCATGGATTGGTTGTCCCGTCACCGTGCAAAAATTATTTGTGATGAGAAGGTTGTTCATCTTCCTTATGATGGGGAGACATTAGTTGTTCGTGGAGAGCGAAGCGGAACTAGACTTAGTATCATATCATGCATCAAGACCGCGAAGTACATCAAGAAAGGTTGTTATGCATTTTTGGCTCACATTACTGAGAAGAAGTCGGATGAGAAACGACTTGAGGATGTGCCAATTGTTAAGGACTTTCCCGAGGTTTTTCCGGAAGAATTACCTGGACTACCACCTACGCGTCAAGTTGAGTTTCAGATCGACTTAGTGCCAGGAGCCGCACCTGTTGCAAGAGCACCGTATCGTTTAGCGCCTTCCGAAATGCAAGAGTTGTCGAACCAATTACAAGAATTACTGGACAAGGGATTCATTAGACCGAGTTCCTCGCCTTGGGGAGCACCGGTTTTGTTTGTGAAGAAGAAAGATGGATCTTTCAGGATGTGTATTGACTACCGAGAACTGAACAAGTTGACGGTGAAGAATCGTTATCCACTCCCTAGGATTGACGATTTGTTCGACCAGTTGCAAGGTTCTAGTTATTACTCCAAGATTGATTTGAGATCCGGTTACCATCAGCTTAGAGTTCGGGAGGAGGATGTCCCGAAGACCGCATTTAGAACACGTTATGGACACTATGAGTTTCAAGTGATGCCGTTCGGATTAACTAACGCACCTGCGGTATTCATGGACCTCATGAATAGGGTGTGTAAGCCGTATCTTGATAAGTTTGTGATTGTATTCATCGACGACATCTTAATTTATTCCAAGAGTAAGCAAGAGCATGAAGAACACCTCAGAACGATTCTAGAACTGCTCAAGAAGGAGCAATTGTATGCCAAATTTTCTAAGTGTGATTTTTGGATACGAAAGGTTCAATTTCTTGGTCATGTCATTGATAGTCAAGGACTACAAGTTGATCCAGCAAAGATTGAGGCAGTTAAAGATTGGGCTACACCCAAGTCTCCGACAGAAATTCGCCAATTTTTAGGACTTGCCGGATATTACAGGAGGTTCATTGAAGGGTTTTCCAAGATAGCTAAGCCGCTGACCAAGTTGACACAGAAGAATCAAAAGTACGAATGGGGAGATAAGCAAGAGTCCGCATTTCAGTTGTTGAAACAGAAGCTTTGTAGCGCGCCGATTTTAGCACTACCAGAAGGAATTGAAAATTTTGTGGTATATTGCGATGCATCCCACAAAGGGCTTGGAGCCGTGTTAATGCAGAACGAGAAAGTGATTGCTTATGCGTCACGTCAGCTTAAGAAACATGAGAAGAATTACACTACGCACGATTTGGAGTTGGGTGCTGTAGTTTTCGCACTCAAGATTTGGAGGCACTATCTTTATGGCACCAAGTGTGTGGTATTTACCGATCACAAGAGCTTACAACATATACTTGATCAGAAGGAACTCAATATGAGGCAACGTCGTTGGCTAGAGTTGCTTAGTGATTACGATTGTGAGATCCGATATCACCCGGGAAAAGCTAATGTTGTAGCTGACGCTCTTAGCAGGAAAGAACGACCCAAACCTTTGAGGGTCAGGTCATTGGGAATGACAATTATTTCACCTTTACCATCAAAGATCTTAGAGGCTCAGATTGAAGCACTCAAAGAAGAAAACCGACCACACGAGAAGATTTATGGTATGCCCGAGAGCGAGAATGGATTTGTAAAGAGATCCGATGGAGTGTTATGCTTCAAGGACAGAAGTTGGATACCCCTTTATGGTGGAGTACGAGAGTTGATTATGCATGAGTCGCACAAGTCAAAGTACTCTATTCATCCAGGTTCTGATAAGATGTATCAGGATCTCAAGCAACTTTATTGGTGGCCCGATATGAAAGCAGAGATCGCGAGGTATGTTAGCAGATGTCTTACGTGTGCTAAAGTGAAAGCCGAGAATCAAAAACCGTCAGGGTTACTTCAACAGCCAGAGATTCCTCAATGGAAATGGGAGCGTATTACAATGGACTTTGTTACTAAACTTCCTAAGACTTCAGGTGGATTCGACGCTATTTGGGTTATAGTAGATCGTCTCACCAAATCAGCCCATTTCATACCGATTAGAGAGACTTATTCCATGGACCAACTCGCTAGACTTTATGTCAAGGAAATAGTCTCAAAGCACGGTGCACCAGTCTCCATCATTTCCGACAGAGATAGTCGTTTTACTTCAAATTTCTGGAAGTCACTACAAAATGCATTCAACACCAAATTAGACATGAGCACTGCCTATCATCCTCAGACCGATGGTCAGAGTGAGAGGACGATTCAGACATTGGAAGATATGCTCAGGGCGTGCGTGATTGATTTTGGACATGGTTGGGCTAACCATTTGCCATTAATCGAGTTTTCTTATAATAACAGTTATCATTCGAGCATAAAGGCCGCTCCATTTGAGGCATTCTACGGTCGTAAATGCCGGTCCCCAGTGTGTTGGGCCGAAGTTGGTGAAGTACAATTAACCGGTACAGAGATGGTACGAGATACGACCGAGAAGATTGTTAAGATTCGAGAAAGGCTCGAAACAGCTAGAAGTCGACAGAAAAGCTATGCAGATGTTCGACGCAAACCATTGGAATTTCAAGTTGGAGATAAAGTCATGTTGAAGGTTTCGCCTTGGAAGGGCGTGATCCGATTTGGGAAACGCGGGAAGCTAAACCCGAGATACATTGGGCCATTCAAAATTCTGGAAAAGATTGGTCCGGTAGCCTACAAGCTTGAACTTCCGCCAGAACTCAGCAACGTTCATAACACATTTCATGTTTCAAACCTCAAGAAGTGTCTTTCCGACGAGTCGTCCGTTATTCCACTGGAAGAAATTCAACTAGATGACAAGCTTAATTTTGTGGAAGAACCTGTAGAAATCATGGACCGCGAGGTCAAGCAATTGAAGCAGAGTCGAATTCCTATCGTGAAGGTTCGCTGGAATTCTCGAAGAGGACCCGAGTTTACTTGGGAACGAGAAGACCAAATGCGACGCAAGTATCCACACCTTTTTCCCGAGCCTGCCTCCGAAACCAACAACAATTGAATTCAGGGACTGAATTCCCTTTTGGAGGGGCGACTGTCACAACCCGTAATTTCAGGTCACTTTCCTAACCTCGACAAATCACCATTCATGTCCATCATTCATCATTCATTTCAGCGTAACCGGTTTGGGTTAGCTGCAAAATTTATGCATCATCAGTAGGATCATTGCATACGGGCTAGTAATAGTCTGCATATCATCATAATTGCATTTTCATACTATTCCACTCGTAGGTTTATCAAATTAACATTTTTTTACATTTGACGTTTTACGTATAATTACTTTTAATTAAAACGTTAACGCGCGATCGATAAATGTGACTAACACGTCCGACAATCCCCACGATGGTCCCGATATATTTTCATACTCATTTTAACATCAAGAAAATTATAAAATTCATTTACCCGGTATTTTGCGAATTTATTTAATTTATATCGTTCATTTAATATAATTACGACGGTTTTCGTAAAAACTAAACGATAATTACCCGAACACCCAATATTTGTACCCAACATATTTTTGTAATTTTTATGACTTCGTCAAGTCCCGACTAACTCCGTTAAATTTTATTTCTAGCAAACGCGGTACCCGGTTACACCTAAAACTAATTTAATTACACTTAAACATACAAAATCATCACATGGTTTAATCAAGATGCCCCCCCCTTGTTCCTTGTGCGCCGCCCATTAGCACCCCAAACACATCAAAAGTGGTTAACTTCATTTCTCATTTAATGCACATCAAATCTTGTCCATAATATATACTTAACCACATTTTTTTTTCACTTCATTTCTCACATAATCTTCAAGTAACTAGCAAGATTTCTCTCATCTCCCTCCCCCCTCTTGTGCTCGGCCTCATCAAGAAAACAAGAAAGGATCATCAACTTTGCAAGATTATTACATAAACAAGTCATATTAGTATTCCTATAAGGGTTTTGAAATACAAACTCAAGGGTTTCTTAGGTTTTCATCCTCATTTGCTCACTAATACTTCAAGTAAGTTGTCAACACCCATTTTCATAATTTTTCCAAGTTAATATAATGTTTATATCATTTTTGTACAAGATTTGCAAGTATATGTTAGCTATACCACTCCTTTTTAAACCTTTTGCAACTTATGAGCCCTAGATGTGTTTTATACTTAGATCCTTGTTAGATCTACATGGATGATGATGTTTAGGACCCTTGACACTTTAAAAAGATATATGGTAAGTTTTAGAAAGATTGGTTGTTGTTTGTGACATTTTTGGACAAGTTACTAACTAGAAAATCAAGTTTTAACAAGTATATAAAACATTCTGTCCTTAAAAGTGAAACGTGGGAAAATCAGTAGGTGTGAGATAATTTTTGGCCAAATATTTAGAAAATACATTCCGAGACGAAGCCGTGGCCGAAAACGGGGATAAAAACGAGTTAATAACGAAGGAGATATGATTTTTACAAGTTTAACGACGAAAACTATTTTCCGGAAAAACTGCATGCTGTTTGGTAACATTCGGTGGACAAACTGAGGCGTTTAACGCGACCTAGATGACCCGAGCTACTGAAAATATATTAGTACATGTTTATACGAACCCACGGATATAAAGAACGTCGAAAGCAAGCTAATAACGAACAAGATACACGCGTTTAAACATCGATAATATACCTTTCATTTTGACAGCTTTTAACTAGAAAATGTTTACGTACTAGAAACTATATTTTTCACATAACGACTATGGAGAACCGCAATTCTTACCCGTTGGAACACGTACGATCAAAGACTTATTAACACGACTATCATATTACATTTCATGTTTTCAAAACGCCGATACTAACGCGAACGTTTTATACACTTTATTACATGACTAGTTTTGACGAAACAAGTTAACATATTTATATCAAGTTTTGGAAGGACCTTACATATTAACGATAACTATTATTTTCAAAGTACGAGTGGTATAGGTTACATATACATGTACATGCACTACATTGCCTCATAATCTAAGTAGATTATGCATATTCATTTTAGGTAGCGGCTAGTGTTCGCGCCTTGTTATTCCAAGTATTCCGATTTCATAGCATTGTTGTATCATCACTTCAGGTGAGTTTTCATAGCCCCGTTTTTTTTCAATTTATTATTTCATTTCAAATCCCACGGGGGAGAATACATTGCAACCATTTTTATATGCGAGCCCTAGTATCAAATTCCTTGTACATAGATTAAGTTACCTTGTTGCCATATGAAAGTCCCCTATATCATGAACCGTTAATTTACCTGTAAGCGAGAGTGAGTGGATAGATCTATCGAGGGTGACGCCTCCATCCGTGTTGGCTTTGACCAACAACCGATAGCGGATGCATTTCATGTCTTTTTATTAGAGTGCCTGGCAAAACACTCTGAGGGGCACCACAGATTCAGTCATAGTTTCGGGGTCATGAGCTTAAGTCTATTGTACACCATTTTTATGTGACTTATGTCATACACTTTATACTTGTGGCTATCGTATACCTTCATTTTATTAAACCTATGATCTCTCACCAACTTTATGTTGACCGTTTTTAGCAATGTATTTTCAGGTAATTAGCTAGCGTGTGGACATGCATTTGGCTATTTTGGAGTCGCGGGGTCGACTTGCATCACTTATTTTCATGCACTTATGTATCGTTTGATCTACTATGGTTTTGTTATAAACTTGCAACATCATTTGGGACCTATGTTTTGTAAACTCTGATTTTAATTATGATCAAACGTGTATTTTCAAAACGACACTTTAGGTCGTTCAATATATCCATTGTATGAGACGCCATGAAAGTCACACCAAGGTATTCATATCCGCTGCCATTAACAGGTAAATTCAGGGTGTGACACATTAGATGAGATTAAGGTTAACAGGACCCTTCATTTTGTTGAGGAACCTGTTGAGATTATGGACCGAGAGGTCAAGAGTATGAAGCGTAGTAAGATAGCGTTGGTAAACGTACGCTGGAATTCCAAGCGCGGTCATGAGTTTACATGGGAACGTGAGGATCAGATGAGGTCCAAGTACCCGAAGTTGTTTGCTGAGACGAGCTGTTAAATCTCGGGATGCGATTTCCCTAAGTGGGGGATGATGTAACAACCGTGATTTTAGCAGGTTAGTTTGACTAATAGTCTCAACCCATTTAATTTTTGTTTGGTGTGTATTGTGTGTTTACGTGTGATATATGTGTGGTATATGTGCGGTATATGTGTGATAAGTGCGTGTGTTGGCACTAAATCCCTTGGTGTGAGATTTTCATCATGATTGAGTAGTGTTGAATTTTGGGATAAGTTTATTTTGATCGCCTTGGTGGTGTAGAAATGACTTGTATAGTTTTGGTGTTTTGTGATTTTGCGTAACAAGTCTCCGTTCAAATATTCGAGCGTTAGTAAGTTACGTGGAGGTTTTTTTTATGGGATTATATTTATAATAAGTGTGAAAATCTATTTTTGGAAACTTTGTTTTGAAAATGGTATTTTTCCGGGTTGTCGTAAAAACGAAAGTTTATCGCGTAAGATGTTAAAGTTTTAAGTGTAATAATTAAATTTAATAAAAAAAAAGAGAAAAAAATATATTAAATGGGGGGGGGGGGGGGCGGCCGAATATTGGAATTAGGGGGAATTAGGAAACCAAATTTGATCCCAAATACACTAACCAATTATAAGGAGGGTCTAGAATAATCCATAGGTCATTATAAATACAAAACCAAAACCCTCCCATTCACCCTTTGTGATTTTCGGCCAAGAACAAGGAGAAGAGAAGAAGAAAATTTTAGGGTTTTATTTTTGAAGCCTAAAAATCGAGATCAAGGTATAATTTTTAATACTTATGTTTAATTAATTATTATAATTCATGTAACAATAATATGATGGATTAGGGTTTATGTTTAATTCTGTAAATTATTATTATAAAACATGTTGGGATCATTAATTAGTAGTATTATGATGATTGGTGAAGAGATTAGGGTTTAAAACTTGTTAATTAATGAGTTAAGTTTCTGACAGAATATTAAGGCTGTAAAGATTCGATGATATTTAATAGATGGAGATGGAGGCTGTAAAAAGTCCGGCCACGAGTGTTTTCGAGGTCGAAAAGTCAGTCAAACGAATTTTATAAGTTAAGGTGTCAAAACAGTTAAACCGGGACAGATTTAGGTTAGAAGTATTGAGGTCAAAAGTGGTTTAAAAAGTGTAGTTTGGGTTAGCCCTTCTGGGGGAATTGAGTTCTATATTATCTTTGACTTCCACGCAAAAATTGGACGATAATAAGTTGTGAAAGTATGTCTACTAGGTCAAAACATTTTGGTGTGCGTTTAGATCCGAATCTGGATAGTTGTCATGTTTGATTTTTCATTGGGTACTTCTGTGTGTTTTTAGTGCATGGCCTTCTGGGAGAAGATTGTATGCTTATGAAGGATCCTGGTGAATTTTTGGTGTGAGTTTTGGAGAATTTTTGGTCGTGATTTTATGTGGGTAAATGTACCCTAAAAATCTGCGTTTTCTGAAAAAGTTTATTCAAGGGATTTAGTGAGTATAAATGTTTGGTAATGGTTAGTATGGAGTCTAGGTGATCCGTGGTGGGTTATATGAACCTTAGACATCCATCATATATGTGTGTTACATGGACTATAGCTTTTAGCTTGGTCGCGTGTAATGTGGTATTGTTTTATTTGTATAGATTGTGGTTTGATAATTTGGAAGCTGCAAGGTTGAGGTGAGTTCATAGTCCCATTTTTACTTTGTTTTAAACTTGGGATGGGAATGATGCTTGTGTTTAAATGTTTTTGAGTTACTGTGATTATGTGGTTGTAAAATTCATGGACTTGTAAGTGTTATTATACGTGTATTGCATGTTAAGAGATTATTATGTGGTGATTCTGTGTGGTCCATTTGGAGGGTAGCTATGCTCCCATTATCCATTTGGAGAGTAGTATTTCTAGTAGCTCTACTCACTATTATTTCTGTGTGGTCCGATCGGAGGGTAGTGATTTACCCATTATTATTAACTTGGATCGGTGGGCGCGTTCCGTCCCAATTAATGTGTACCTGGATCGTGGGCACGTTCCGTCCCGTTGATTATTGGTTGGTTGGATATGATTGCATGCTATCTAGTATAAAGACTATACTTATTGCCCTGCTATGTTTTATAATCACAGCGAACTGGTTGCCTTGAGTGATATTGTGTGTCTTAAACCTATGAATCTCACCAACATTATGTTGACGTTTTTAAGCATCATTTTCAGGTAAGCATTCTAAGGCTAAGGTAGAAGGAACCGACTATACGAGACTTAGTTGCACTTGAGGATGACTTATCTTTAAGTTTTAATTTGAATAAGTTGGATTTTGATTGTGATACTTGAATGTCTTTCATTAGTACTTTATGGTTTTATGAAGATACCTTGGAGATTATTTTGGTTATTTTATTTTGGGGTATCGTTACGACACTTTGTGTCTGTACTTTGCTCTATTTATTTGCATGTAGTAATTCTCTATTTAGACACCATGTGTTGTGATGATATCCATGATGTTGCACTCGCGTTTCCGCCATTGGCGAGGTGTGAAATCGACCTTCAAAAGTAAAGGGTGGAGGATTTTGAGACCTTGGTGGAAGGTCTTCAAGGATGTCTAAGTATGGATGTGGTGAGGTTAGATGTGTAGCAAATTGCTCCATTGGACGGAGTTTTGGTGAGTTTGGAGGTGATGGTGATCTAGTTGGTTGAGATGGAGCGGGTGGTGGTGTGGTAGCCACTGGAGTGATTGTTGGTGGTGGAGTGTTGATGACCACATTAGGTGGTGTTGGTGTGGAGAGGGTAAGAAAGTTCTTATTTGCTATAGGTGATGAAATGTTAAGAGGTGGTGACTCTTCTGACGAAGAAGCTAAATTCACAAAACAACATGGTCTGACACTCATACGAGCTGTCCTTTGTGGTGGTCTGTTGGTTGATGAGTTGTTGGATTTTGTCATGGTTGAAATAAGGATGATTACTTAGAAGTACATGAGTGATGCTTAGAGATGATGGTAAATGAGTGATTTGTGATGATCCTAAACTTCCTAATTTATAGACAGTAAGATGTATTGAATATTGTGTTTGGATTTGATGTTGATCCATTGAGGAATGTTGGTTCCTAATGATTTGGAGCAAGTAAATGAGCTTGTCACATCACCAAAGTCAATCCATAGAAATGGAGTTAAGTAAATTAGGGAAGATATGCAATAAATGCAAGGAGTGAGTGGGAAATCTAATCATTGGATTTGTCTCACGGATTTCAAGGAACCAAATGGAAGGTTCCTTGCTTGTTACAAAAAGGTAACTTGGATGGAAATTTGAATTTTCAAATTTTGGTGAGAAATGGATTTCTTATAGTACTAAGTGTTCCTAAATCATCCTAATGTGCCTAATGATCAGTATAATGATCCTAAGAATCAATAATCTAAGGAGCGGGATTAGACGGGAAATTTGAAAAAGTTACTGTTGGAATGCGGATCCAAACGATAACAAATACGGAACCAAAAACTTGGTTCCGCAGAATCCGCAGGGTGAAATTTAGCGGAGCCAAATTATTCAACAGACGGAACCCATAACTTGGTTCTGCCATATTCGCCAGGTGGAAATTGTTAACAGAGAGCATATAAATCAGTTATGATTGATTAAGCACAAAAACACAAGTTCTAACACATGTGAACATATAAATCAATCCGATGATATTGAACTTACCATAAAAGAAGGTTAAGCCAAACAGTAGTTTAAGCACCAAAAATTGATAACAACGCGTGTTATCATCCTGCATAGTTATGTTAGTTCACATAAAAGTATAACACCAACATAATATTCTAAAAACACAATAATTCATCACATCATTGTTTGAAATTGTTTTATACCAAACACTCACTAACCCTCACTTCTTGTTGAGCTTCTTGTTAAGCTTCATGATCCATCGTCCAATATTCTTCATCATCCCTCGTGTTTGTCGAAACTCCTCGGATTGGTTGTTGATGGGAGGAAGTTGACTTATGTACTCGGGTGGAGAAATCCTAGAATTTGGCAAACCATCACCGATGATGATGATGATGAGGTTAGAGGATGAGCTCGTTTTCTTCTTGCTACGGCTACCCTATAATCATTAAGAGTTACAAAGGTGTGTTCAATTTCGGTGTAGTTGGGTAAGAAACCTCTAGCGTTTGGAGGAATGGGTGCAAAAACTCTATAAAGACGGGTAAGAAGCATCCCGTAAGGCATGGCGGTGGTACCCAAAACTAGAATATCGGCCATTCTTTTGGCGATATAATAGGCTATATTATATTGTTGGTGGGTAGACACACAATAGAGCATGTAGCAAAGGCTTGCGTTGACATGGTCCCTATTTCCTATGGTGCTAATGACGTTGGCCCTAAGGACTTTTTCTAGCTTCTTGAATTGGGGTCTAAGTTCGTTTAGCTCCATGCCAAACGGATCTCTATCAACCTATCGACCTCGACTTGTCCTAGTGTTGGAGGTCCTCGGTACAAAAAGATGAGCACGGATGGTCTCTTTTGATGTTAATGGAGTGTCGTATGGTGGCATACGATCAAGGTTGGAATCTAGGATGGACAATGACCATTTGTCCGAATAAAAGCAAGTTCCTTGACTTGGAACACCTAAGACTTCCCCAAATTGGTCCAAAGGGACGTTAAATTGGTTTTGGTTTACATTGAAATGGACGTTCATGCAACCAAAGTCATTTGAGCTAAGACCTACACTAGCATAGAATTCTAGTATGAATCTAGGAATTATGGGTTCATCGATATCTAGAAGACAATCGAAATAGATGGCGGCTAGTTGTTCTCAGAGAATGGTTCCTTCTAGGAATGAGGGGTCTACGGTTCTACCCTGGTGAACATAGCATTTTTCTAAGGCTTTAAAGATTTTGACTTGGTCCTCAGTGAGTCCTTTAGTTTTATGGTGTTGAGGTAGGTAGTTGAGGGTCGCTTTGTGATCATAGTATGTCGCGGGAGGCATGATTATCCTAGACACGAAAATTACGTAGTTTAGTTAAAACTATCGAACATACGTATATAGATTTCTAGTGTGTGCCTATATGGGAACAATGTTGAGGTGCGGTTATCTCGACTCCTTTTGATGCATGAAAAATTTTGTTTATGCAAGTTTTATGATAAAACAAGAGATAACCCAAACACTCCTACTTCAATGTATCTACGATTGAATGTACCTGAAAATACATGTTAATTATGTATTCCTTTTAGCATTCAAGAGACATTATGCAAGTGATGTCCAAAACATAACGTTTTGTGTTTGTATGAACAATGTACAAAAACCGTTTTTCCTAGTCGTGAGAAGATTTTTATAAAAAAAAATTCTCATGGGGTTTTTGATGAATTATGATAATGTCCTACAAGATGCAATTCCTAACTAAGGAAAACATGATTTGTTATGCAATTCAGTAAATGTGTTTCATGATTTTGCAAAGAAATATGCATAAACCCCAAGTTTTGATTTTGTGCATGAAACAAAAATCCTAGACACAGATCAGAAATGTAGATGTGATTAGGATACTTACAGAGATGATTAGAGCACAAATTGGTTAAGGGGGATGACCTAAATTGTGAGTTTGGTTGATTTTGAGTCGAGTTCCAGTAGTTGGTATGTTTTTGGGGAATGTGATACACAGTACAGGGTGTTTGTTTAATATACTAAAAAACTGGCTCAAGAACTCGCGGATCTGGCGGAACCAAAACAAGGGGTCCGTCCTTGTTGTCGTTTGGTTCCGCAGAATCAGACTTGATTTTTGGTTATTGTTGTGTTTGGTTAATCTAAGGTTCAAACTAAGGTTCTAACTACACATTTGGTTCCATTAATCCTAAACCAAGTCTAAGGAAGTTAAAGGGTGCTCTATTAAGAGGTTTAGTGAGAATGTCGGCAATGTTGTGCTCTGAGGATACTTTCTCGATTCCCTTCTGAACATTGTCGCGTAGGAAATGGTGACGTATTTCTATGTGTTGGTTCTAGCGTGTTGGACTGAATTTTTGCTAACTTCGATAGCTCTTTTGTTGTCCAAAGAATGGGAACGTTGTTGAGTTCAATTCCATAGTCGATGAGAGCTTGTTTCATCCACAGTGCTTTTTGTCACGCCTTTCCTGCAGACACGTACTCCGCTTCGATTGTTGAAATTGCTTAGGCCGTTTGTTTCTTCGAGAACCATGCGGTAAGACAATGTCCAACAAAAGTACAAATACCACTTGTACTTTTTCTATCAACATAGTCACCGGCATGGTTTAAGTCCGCTTACACTATGGTTTCTATTCCCGTTCCTTTGGGATACCATAATCCTAAATGTGTAGTGCCTTTGATATATCTAAAAATACGTTTGACGGCTTCAAGATGGGATGTTTTGGGATCTTCTTGAAAGCGTGCACATAGACAGACACTAAACATAATGTCGGGTCTACTAGCCGTTAGATAGAGTAGACTACCAATCATTCCCCTATATTTAGTGCTATCTACGGATTCACCTTCTTCATCCTTTGTGAGTTTGGTTTCGGATGACATGGGTGTTTTCATGGGTTTGGAATCTTCAATACCAAATTTCTTAAGCATATCCTTTATATACTTAGATTGGTTGAAGAATATCCCATCATCTAATTGTTTGATTTGGAGTCCTAAGAAAAAGTTTAGTTCCCCCCATCATACTCATTTCAAACTCATCATGCATGATTTTTGAAAAATCATCACATAACTCTTGACAAGTTGATCCGAATATGATGTCATCCACATATATTTGAACTATGATTATATGTGATCTCTTTTTCTTAGTGAAAAGAGTGTTGTCTACTAGGCCCATGGTATACTTATAGTCAACTAGGAAAGTCTTAAGTCGATCATACCAAGCTTTTGGTGCTTGCTTAAGTCTGTATAAAGCCTTTTTATGTTTATAGACATGATTTGGTTTTTCAAAATCAGAAAAGCCGGGAGGTTGTGCAACGTATACTTCCTCATTGATAAAACCATTAAGAAAAGTACTTTTGACATCCATTTGAAATTTTTTGAAGTCATGTGCACATGCATATGCAAGTAGTATTCTATTTGACTCAAGCCTAGCGATGGGTGCAAATGTCTCGTCGTAATCTATACCTTCTTGTTGATTGTAGCCTTGAGCTACTAGCCTAGCTTTATTTCTAGACACTACTCCATTTTCATCCATTTTGTTCCTAAACACCCATTTAGTTCCAATTATGGTTTGATTTTGAGGTTGACGGACCAATGTCCAAACGTCATTTCTAATGAATTGATTAAGTTCTTCTTGCATCGCTACCACCCAAGATTCGTCTTTTATTGCCTCATTTATATTTTTAGGCTCAATGGTTGAAACAAAACAAAAGAAATTACTTTGGTTTTGGACTCTTGACCTTAAGGTTCTTTCGTTAATTTTTCTATGACGTTATCTAATGGGTGACTTCTAGATTCCTTGATGTTGACTATTTCCCTATCCACGGGTTCATCTTCTTTGTCATTTTCTATATTTTCTTGGTTTTCAACCATTTGACTTTCAACTAAGTCATCATCTACCAAAGGTGATGTCTTAGAGGGAGGTGGACTTTCGTCGAATGTTAGGTTCAACAACTCCTCGACTCTTGAGGTTTCTTTGTTTAGGACAATGTATGCTTTACTATTTTGCGAGTATCCAAGGAATACACCTTCATAAGACTTTGGTTCAAACTTGATGAGATAATCCTTAGTGTTTAAAATGAAGCACTTGCTTCCAAAAACTCTAAAATATCCTAAAGTAGGCTTTTTGCCTCTATAAAGCTCATATGGTGTTTTCTTTAGAAATGGCCTAATTAAGACTCTATTTAGGATGTAAGTTGATGTGTCTATGGCGTTACACCAAAACTTTTGTGGTATATTTTGTTCATTTAGCATTGTTCGACTCATTTCTTGGAGTGTTCTATTCTTACGTTCTACTACACCATTTGATTGAGGGGTTTGAAGAGCCGAGAAATTATGTGTTATGCCATTAGCATCACAAAAAGCTCCAAATTGGGTTTCATTATCAAATTCACGGCCGTGGTCGGTTCTAATTGACACAATGCTATTTCCTATTTGATTTTGAATTTTCTTACTATGAATTTCAAATTTATCAAATGCTTCATTTTTAGTTTTCAAAAACTTAGTCCACATATAGCTAGAGTAATCATCTACTATTACCAAAGTATAGAAGTTTCCTCCATAACTTTGTATAGCGGATGGACCAAACAAATCCATATGAAACAATTCTAGACACCTAGATATAGACACCATGTTTTTAGCCTTATGGCTATTATGAACTTGTTTCCCAATTTTGCAAGAATCACAAAAGTGTTGGTCATATTTCAACTTGGGTAGGTTCTTAACGAGTTCCTTAGATGATAAGGATTGGATGAGTCTCATGTTGGCGTGACCTAAATGTTTATGCCACAGAGTTGAGTTGTCGTCTAAGGAGGTGAGACAAAGTTTGTCTTTAGATGTTTTGTCTAATTTCATAACGTAAACATTATTCTTCAAAACACCTTTTCCTACGGTTATGCCATTTTTAAGTATCTTACTTCCATTTTCACTGAAAAGGACGTCATACTTTTTACGGCATAATTGACTAATACTAAACAAATTAAATCCTAAGTTATCTACATGAGCAACATCGTCAATAGTGAGAGAGTCATGAGAGATCGTACCTTTTCCGATGATCTTGCTTTTAAGATTACTACCAAAAGTAACATTACCTCCGTCGTACACTTGGTAGGTTGAGAAAAGGCCTTTGTTTCCCGTCATGTGTCTTGAACATCCACTATCTTTGATCCACTCATCCGGTTCTAACCCGACTTTCAAGCACACCTCGTTAGAGTCATGAGCCATAAGAGCAACTTCGTCTTTCTTTGGCTCTTCGTCATCATCTTCACTATCACTCCAAGCACCACTAACAAAAGCTCGTTGAGTCTTTTTCTTGGGTGGCTTCGGACAATCTCCAATTAGGTGACTAGAATCACCGCACCTAAAACACTTCCTATCTAACTTGCCTTTTTTTTCATCACGGTCTTTTCGGAGGGATTTCCTTTCTTCTCGAGGTTTTCTAACAAACTTTCCTCATCTTCTGAAGAACTTCTTGAAATCTCTCACGACCATGGCATACTCTTCGTCTTCGTTATCTGAGCTAGACTCTTCATCGTCACTTGACTCTACCCTAGCTTTTAAGGCAATGGACTTTAACTTCTCCTTTTTTCCTTTGACTATCTCAGAATCTTTTTCCTTGACCATCTCATGAACTTTCAGATTTCCTATGAGCTCGTCAAGTGGCATGCTTGAAAGATCCTTGGATTCTTCAATAGCTGTCACCTTCGCTCTCCACTTCGGATGAAGTGCTCTAAGAAATTTCCTGACAAAGTTCTTACTATAAAAAGAATCGTCAAGTGCTTTAAGAGAAGTAACAATAGTATTAAACCTAGCAAAAGCACTATCAATGGTCTCATCTTCAAGGATAGTAAATTGTTCATATTGTTGAACAAGAAGATCAATTTTGTTATCCTTTACTTGTGAGTTCCCTTGATGAGTGATAATTATAGTTTGCCAAATATCCTTAGTGGTTTTACACATAAAGACTCTTTCATATTCTTTCCTAGGTAAAGCATTATAAAGCTTCATTTTAGCTTCATTGTTTTTGGCAATCAACTTCTTTTGCTCATCACTATGACGAGTAAGAAAAGTACCCTCATCCCGACCACCTGACATATCCTTAATTATAGGTTTATGGTCACCTTCTACAATGATGTACCATAGATCTATATCCTTTGACTTCACATAAGTTTCAAAGTGATTTTTCCAATATATAAAATTATTTGCTTCAAATAGTGGTGGTCTTTGCATAGACTGCCCTTCTTTGTAGTTTTCAAAATCCATTGATCGTTTCAAGTTTTAGAACACAATATATTTTGAAAATCTTGAGTAACATAGCTTTGATGCCAATTGTGGAAAACTAGAAGGGGGGTTGAATAGTTTTTACCCTTTTTAACTTTTATTTGCTTTGAGTATTTAACGTGATTCCAAACTAAAGCAAACAATTAAACAATATAAGTAAAGAAAGTAAGGAAAGAACAATCAAACCACAACACGGATGTTTATAGTGGTTCGGTCTACAAGGACTCTCTTCCTTGCCCTACTCCACTCCTCGAGCCTCTAACTCGAGAGTTTTTCTTCTCTAAGAAACAAGCTCCTTTCTAGGCGAAGTAAACCTTTACACGTCGCATACTCTTTTTCCGGTACTAAGCTAGATACCGAGTTCTTTACAAGGGTACAACTACTCCCAACGTCGCTTAACCTTTTTCCGGTACTAAGCTAAATACCGAGTTCTTTACAAGGGTACTGATGAACTCAAATAAGTAAATTTTATTACCATCATTTATCCTATTAATTTGACTTGTTTTATTATATTATGTATGAGGATTGATACTTAATCGTTTACTTTTGTAATTCTCAGTTGAAAACAAGCATTTGGTGAAACTTGGCGATTTTGGACTAATTATGGAGCAAAATATGCAAGAAGTTAAGAGTCTACTGAAATGGACAAGATCAAGACGAATCTGCTCCAGATGCGCCGCATCTCACTTATCACATACGGCGCATCACTATCAACATTTCACCAGATACGATCCAAGATACAAGAGGACATGCGCCGCATCTATATATGGAGTTACGCCGCATCTTCTGACGGTCTACGAATATTCCTGAATATTATAATCTTGGACCCCACGCGAAGTTAAGTCAATGCGCCGCATCTACTTACTAGATGCGCCGCATCTTACCCTCAGACAGAAACTATAAATACCCCAAAGACCAGACGAATTAAGAGTTCCGAAGTTTAGACAGAAGACCGAAGCACAGAAACCTAGGACGAATTCAGTCGATTAAGGCAGCACAAGACACACCCAAACGAAGATACAAGAGCTGTAAGAAGGTGCTGCATGTGTTTAATTCATTAAGTAGTTTTGTTTTATTGTGTTAGTAAACTTTAATTCATCAAGATTGGTGGCTTGTGTAATGTGACAACGGAAAGATTGCACTCCCTTAAAACTGCTTTCTCATTAATTAAAGTTTATATGTTGATGTCTTTGGTGACTTTTATTAGTGCATTGATAACCTCTGTGTCTAGCTGAGCGTTGATCGGGTCGCCATGCCTCTGCCCTCGCCATTTTATTAGATCGCCTATGCATTCTATCGTCTGTAGAAAAGTAGGAAGAAAGATAAATAGGATAGTCATAAGTAATCATTAAGGGTTTACTCGCCGATAAGATTAGAACCAACGAGAAAGGACTTAATCTCGGTGCGTTGCATCGAACTATACACTTCATATAAGACTAGCAATAAAACAAGTGACAAACTACTTATCTATCAGGACAGCCTTCTTATTGTCTCAAGTATTTATCTGTGTACGTGTGTGCTATTAACTGATTCGTGCCTATTGGTTTAGTTTATTATTTAATTGCAACCAAATCGTGCCAGTCTCTCAGGCTGAACCCCCTTGCGATAGATTAGGTTGTATAGCTAACTTAATATATTAAAATACTGATTAGAATAACTAGATAATACGTTCCACTCTTAGTGATCGACACTTTACTTACCATTATATTCATACTGACCGGGTACACTGCTCGTTAAGTGTGTGTGTTATTGATAAGTCGGCTAAATATAAATTTAAAATTTGAGTAGGCATTAATACTGCTAAACCGCAACGACACATCGCACGCATCAGGTACAACCACTCCCAACACTCTATGTGTTTTAAGGACTAAAACACTAACCGATCGCTACTGAATGTTTGGTACAAACAATGATGTGTGAACTAATACAATATCACACAGTAACTAAACTAAAGGTTTACAACACTGTGTTGAACCTTGATGCTTGATCTCTTTGCTACAAAAGAAAGATCTCTACAAATGAAATGAGTGAATGAATGGGTTAGTAAAGTAAGAAAGAATGTATATGCAATGTATGCTATGTAAATGATAATTGTCCTTGAATGATCGGCTTGCTATTTATAGGCAAAACTGATCAGACAAGTGACGGATTTGGCGGACCCAAATATTTGGTTCCGCCCATATTGCTGCTTGGGTCCGCCGGGACATGACAGCTAGCTCGTATAAGATCTTACACAATCTAACTCATTGCTTGAAGATCTTTCCAAAATATTATGTATAGTCAACCAAGCTATCTAAATGATGTATGCCATGATGTCATGTATATATTTACATTTTAGGAATTAAAATGTAAAACATGTAAATGTTTATATGTAACATGTATCCTAGTGATCATGTAGCATGTATATGATGGGTTTTAAAAGCTTATTACTATAAATGTAAAAGACTTTAACTTATATTTATGCTTTACTAAAAATAAACTTTATAATTGTCATTGACAAAATATAGCAAAGATCGTAAAATATAAATAACGTTTTTAGGACGATATTTGTATTAACACTTCTTTCATGGGCTTCACTGTATATCAAATGGATGTTAAGAGTGCCTTCTCGAATGGTAATATTGAAGAGGAGGTCTATGTCTCTCAACCTACAGGTTTTGTTGATCCAGAACATCCTGATAAGGTGTACAAGGTTGTAAAGGCTCTTTATGGACTACATCAAGCACCAAGGGCATGGTATGAGACTTTGGCTTCCTATTTGCTAGAGAATGGATTCCAAAGGGGCAAGATTGATCAAACTTTATTCATTAAGAAGAACAAGAAGGATATCTTGATGGTACAGGTTTATGTGGATGATATCATCTATGGATCCACAAGGAAGGAAATGTGGGTAGAGTTTGAGAAACTTATGCATGATAAGTTTCAAATGATTTCCATGGGGGAACTTACTTTCTTTTTGGGTCTGCAAGCAAGGCAGTCAAATGAAGGCATATTTATCAGCCAGGATAAATATGTTGCAGAGATTCTAAGGAAGTTTCAGTTTGCTGATTCTAAAGTAGCAAGCACACCAATTGATCCTGAGATTAAAGATGCAGATGGAGAGAATGTTGATGTACACGCATACAGATCAATGATAGTGTAAAACCCCAAAATTAAAACAATTTGAAATGACAAAAATACCCTCAAATTTGAATTTTAAGAACTTATGGAAATCATGCAAGTAACCTCATTTGAACTTAACTTAAGTTACCAAACAAATTTAGTTAATGTAAACTATACACTATAAGAAAAATGTAAATTAATAAAGGAACCTTATGATATAAATATAACACATTAACATGTCACATTTGGGTCCAACTTAATTGAAGGTCATGTACAAATAAATTAGAGATAAGTATGAATCATTGGTAAATTAGGAAGGAGATAATTCTCCCTTATGTTCACTCCCCAAAATTTCGGTAATTCATTCCCTTAATCACCCAATATTCGGTATTCCCTTCCCCATAATTTCCCTAAAACCGTGTGTATGCTACACATTCCAAAACAAATCCATAAAACCTAAAAACCCTACTCTCCCTCTCATTCATTGTCGGCAGCCAACAAGAAGAAAAACAAAAGAAACGAAACCCTAACTCTTGTTCTCTCCCATTCGATCCAGTTGCAGCAGAAAAAGGAGGCTTGTGATCATCACCTTCTCATATAACTCGCATCATAACAAGGTAATCTTATTCCTCCATTGATTCGTTCGAACTGTGGAGACAAGACTCTAATCGACCTTGTGTTCTTCTTTTGTTTCTGCCAATTCGTATCACACAAGAAGGAAGGAGGAAAGGAGTCGTTGATTCGATCGTGCGGTTCTTTTGTATTTTGATCACGCTTCAAGGGTATTTGTATCATCCATTCTTGTCATTCTTGTAAATATGAAATCACATATGATCATAAAAGAAGCCACATGAAATCATAAGTCATCCACATAAAATAACAACCTTAAAAGTAATATGAATCGACTCATGTATGAATCTGAATTTAATGATATGAACACGTTAAGAACTATGTAAGGATTGACCTAGACATGTTTAAACATATACTATAATCGTTTTGTATCAAGAAAGGACCATTGGAATGAAAACCCTAGTGATTACACAAAAAAATAATGAAACCGTTTTCTGATCTGGAAATTTGTCCAACTTTAATCACTTGTATTTTGATGATAACGAAGTATATTTAGGTGGTTTTTGAGTCTAGAAACAAGTTCAATGAAAGAGATTTCTGGGAAAATTTATCTTGTAATTTTTAGAGGCCTGGAAGACCACTTTTTGATTTTTAGAAAATTAAGTGTCAAATCGGATTCGTATGTCTGGAAAAACAGACCGGGTTTTTCATTTATCATTTTCAAACCATAAAGAATTAGGATTTGTTCTTTTAGCTGAGTAATATGTCACATTTTATCTAATTACTGGAATTTTTGTAGAATTTTATAAATTTTCTAGACTGGGAAATCAGATGAAAAATGGTCGAGTGTTTTTAATTAATTCGGTTCTGGAACAGGTTGGGAAAAAGGATTTTTAGTTCGTACCCAGGCAACTTAATAAAATCTGGAAAAATTACATAAAATACTCAAGACCCTGGGGAACGTCTGTGAATTTTTATAGATTTTATTTCGAAGGTTTAATATGGTTTATAAATTATTTAAAACGGGTCCAGATAATATTTGAAAGCTGTAAAGACATGTAAAAAGGGTGTAAATTATTATTCTTCAAAACTAAAGGTTATAAATTGTAAATCATGAAACTTGAGGGTATAATTCGTATAATAGGTTAATTTGAGGGTACACTCTGTAATCTTGGAAAATAAAAGGCTTGATGTGTTAATAAACTAATGAGAGGGGTTAAGATGTAAACTATGTAAATCTAGGATTTCATTTTGTAACTTTGATAAGTAAAGGGGTATTAAAGTGTAAATTATGAAACCTAAAGGACTAAAAGAGTAATTTGGGAAATCTAAAAGCTAAAAGGAAACTCTGAATAGTTTGTGAATATTAATGAGAATATTGGAACCCTGTTAATTATGGAAACCTTCTAAAAATGGAAACTTACTAAATTTGGAAACCGGTTAAATATAGAAAGTTACTTAAAATGGAAGGGTTTGTAATTCTTGTCTACCCCTCTAGGTGTGAAGAAAGAGAGGTCCTGATTCACTCTGTGTCATCCATTTCTGGGTTTGTGTTTGCTTTGGAATAAGGTACGGATACTCTACCCTTATTAGTAAGGGTGTCTTTTCACCTATGCATTGATGTTGAGCTATTTAAACCTTTGCCATGATCCTTTTGACATGAAACTTTTGACATGAACCTTTTGATATGACTTTGAGATATACCTTCTGATTATGACCTTGAGATGCACCTTGATATGACATTGAGACCTGACTCTTAGTTTGATACCCGAGCCATTTTATGTTACCTAGCCAGGAAGGTAACCTGGCCATGTCTGTGATGCACAACTGGCATGACTCATGTGTGGGTGAGTGATTTCTCACACCGTCCCTTATATATTATGATATGGCCATTATGACTTTGAGATTATGATTTTGAGATGACTTTGAGTTTGGGGGCGTATGGATTGCAATCCTAGATTTGTATGTTTAGTGGATTTAACTATGACTTTGAGTTATGACTTTGAGGTGACTGGTACTGTGTGCAATACATGCCTTTCACATTTTTTTGGGAGCTGATCACTCTACTATTATGATACATGAGGACACCCCTCATATTATCTGGTTGCCTAAGAGGTATCCCCTCTGATTGTGAGATTATGACTTTGGGTTTCTAGGCTCGTGGTAGATGACTATCCTACTCTTCTCTTATTATCCATTTATTTCTTTTATACCTTATGACATTCCCATTGCCCATATTATATTCTGTTTCGTTATTCTTTGCTTTGTATATGTATCTGTTCACTGAGCTTCTTAAGCTCAGCCGCACGTTTTCTTTTCGTGTGCGGCAGGTAATAAGCAGGACGACGGGTTTGGGTATGAGTGAAGAGACTTTTGGACTTAGAAGACTTTGATAGTTATTTTGGCTTAGAGATGATTAGAAGTTTTTATTTGTTAGAATTTGTAGTCGCATTGTAACCTTGTAATTTCAGTATTTCACTTGTAACCTTTGTACTTCCTTTGTATTATTGAAGATGTATGCTTGTGTATGTTTCTGATATGTCACCATTGTTGTGACATCTTTACCCTTGTCGGGTTGGGGTGTTACAGATAGGGTCCTTGATGTATCATACATCATCAAGACCAGATATCATGTTTGCTGTTTGTACCTGTGCAAGGTTCCAAGTGACTCCTAAGGTTTCTCACTTAACTGCTGTCAAAAGGATCTTCAGATATATTAAGGGTCAACCTAGGTTGGGTCTGTGGTATCCTAGGGAATCACCTTTTGACCTGGTGGCATATTCAGATATTGACTATGCTGGTGCAAGCCTGGACAGATGTGACAATTCGTAATTTCAGGTCATTTTTTAAACCTCGACAAGTTACTATTCATCATTTACTATTCACCAATCACTATTCATGGTTATCATTCATCATTACGTAAACTAGGTTTACGGGTATTCAAATACGCGTAACCAATAAGGTTTAGCTGCGTATTCATGCATCACCAGTAAGAACACTTCATATAGACTAGACTATGTCTAGTCTACACATTTTATGCATCACTGGTTCCTTACAACTCTATTATAAAAAGTGTCAGTTCACTTTTTCCATTTTTCGTAAACCTTGCACCTTTTACGTTTTACGTATTCTAAACCTTCGTTTTTAGGTTTCAGTTATATTTATACACTCCGATGAACTCACCACTCATCTAAAAATAATAAACTAGGTCATGATAACAAGTTGTTATATTTTTAGAAGTTTTACATTTTTACGTTACCCGGTATTGCATTATGTGTCTCAAAAACCCTACGTTTGAGTACCGGGAGCAACCTACACTACACAATACACATTGTAACTAAACTACTACCAAAATTCTGCATACTAACTCTTGGCCCCTTGTTTGTGCCGCCCATGGTCATCAAAACCACCTCAACACTTGTCAAAACTCAAGACAAGTGTTGAGTAATACTTGCCATAAGATACCTAACTTCCACAAAACCACCTACACTCTCATTTTACATGCAATAACCACAAAAACCTGGTCTTTTCTCTCTTGTTTGGTCATGGTTTCAAAGGGCAAGATCACATCATTTTTGTGTTAAATCTCTTGAAGAACTAGTGTAGAATGAAGATCCTTGGGTGTTAACTTGTTCTAGTTATCCTTTTCTCCATAAATCAAGGTTAATCAAAGGTTTTTAAGGGTTTCAAGGGTGATTTAGGGCTGTGATTTCAAAGGGTTATTCAAAGTATTCTTGGTGATTTGAAAGCTAGGGTTTTGGTGGAGATTTGTGTCTTGATTTTCTTGGTGTTCTTGGTTTCATTGATATTTTTGTTCATCACCCTTTGTAAGGAACCAAACCTCATTATATTCATTCATTTCACTACTGATATTCATATCATATTATGTGTTTTATATGCTACATAAGTTGTTTATGCTTGATTATACTTGGTACACACTTTAAATTACAACAAAACCCTAAAAGGTCTTAACTTGCAAAATAGTATTTTGATCAAGGGTAAAAATGGTATTAACTGTACTGATCAGTAGACATTTTTTGCCTAATGGAAAAATATGTGGTTGTATATCTATGTTTTTTGGTCATTTCCCCAGGTGGTGATCCCCGTGACGATACCCGATGATTAAGATATGATTTTTGTGGCAAAAACAGTCAGATCTGGTGTACTATTCCCATTTGGGGCAAAACTCAAATTTTATAGCATAAATTTTTAAATAGCAAATATGTAGACTGATCTAGAGAAATAGGGCTATCATTTCCAATTGATTTTACCTTCATAGGGTCTGTAGATTTCAAGATATGACTTTTTTGGCAAGACCTAAAAATCAGTTAACATAACCTTTGGGACTGACTTGTAAACAAAAATTATAAAAAGTTGTTATACTTGGATATTTTTGACTAAACTTATTTTTACAGTAAAGTAGGGACATATAGGAAGCTAGGGATATAAAGAACATAATTTTTAGACTTACGGTTTGGGAGATATGAATTTTTGAAAGTGGCTAAGTGTATACAATTTCCATCAGCTTTGAAACTAAAAGATGCAAAAGAATGATAACTTGTATATTTGGACCTTGAGCTTTTATTTTGAACCACCTAATATATTTTGGACCCTTAGACATAATTTGAACCTTTTGACAAAGATTGAACCCTTGGACTTATTTTAGACCTTCATGACTCATTTTGGACTTAAAGTCAAAACATGGTTTTAAACTTGAAATTGGGTAATAAGTATATTTCATATTTGTAATCATTTTAAAGGGCAAATTCAACATTGAAAGTTATTTAAACATTATGTACCAAGCATAATTGAGGTTACAACTTACATGGCATATAGAGATAATGTATCATTATTTTTAGAAGCTAAGGCGCGCGTATATATATATATATATATATATATATATATATATATATATATATATATATATATATATATATATATATATATATATATATATATATATATAAATATATATATATTATATAGGTATATAGGTTGATTGTAGGATTCTCGCGGTTGTTTCTTCATTATCTCACTTGATTGTGCACTTTGATTTCGGTGAGTTTTCATAGCCCCGACTTTTACGTTGTTTATACATAATTTCTAAATTCTCGAGGGATAATACATTGCACCATTTTTACATACGGACCAAAGTATCGAAATTCAGTTACATTGCTTAAGTTACATCATTGCCTGATTAAAGTCCCCTATTTGAATCATGAACCGTTAATTGCGAGCAAGCGAGAGTGAGTGAATAGATCTATTGAGGGTGACTCCTCCGTCCGGGTTGGTCGCTCCAACTTGTCAAACGGACGCATTTCATTTTAATCATATTAGAGTGTTTGGCAAACACTCAGATGGGGCATTTCATTTCAGTCTAGCTTCGGGGTCATGTGCTTAAGAGCTAATGTATTATTTTTATGTGGCATTTTTTTGTCATACACCTTATACTTGTGGTTTCCGTACAAACATTTCATTTACATAAACCTATGATTCTCACCAACATTATTGTTGACCATTTTTAGCAATGTATTTTCAGGTAATTAAGGTATGCGCATCATGGCTTGCATATGGACCTATTTTGGAGTTGCGGTGTCGACGCGTCTCACTTATCTTTTATGCACTTATTATCGTTTGATTTGTATAAACTTATTTTCGCAAACTTGAAACATCTTTTGGGACCTAACTTTTGTAACTCTGAATTTTTTAATTTATCAAACGATGTATTTTCAAAACGACACTTTAGGTCGTTCAATATAACTGTAACTGTGGTGCTATGATCAGTCACGCCCTCAAACGTTCCATTTCGCTACAAAATTAGATATTTGGGGGTGTGACAGATAGGTACCAGAGCAAAGGATATAGCGAACTAGGTTATCCTTAATACCCTAGACTATAACTACATCATCATAGCATCTTATAATTTCGTCATAAGTGCATATTCATTTTACATGAGGTTTCATACATACATTATGTAAATGTTATTTACATTTATTTCACGTCAATTGTTACAGAGATGTCTTCAGACTCGCACCCTATTGTTATCACCTCTTCGGACTCTGAGTCAGACGAGATTTCCTCACTACCTTCCATTGTACTAGAGTCGGTTACATCATCCTCACTACCCACTATCATTCTGTCATCAGTGGAGCCTACTCCACAGTCTTCACCTGTGATGTCAGAGGCTGACACCGAGCCCTTCGAGGAGGGTGAGGTTGCACCTACACCACTGATGCGTGCGATGTGTCGTTGCGGTTTAGCAGTATTAATGCCTACTCAAGTTTTAAATTTATATTTAGCCGACTTATCAATAACACACACACTTAACGAGCAGTGTTGTAACACCCTGACCCGACAAGGGTAAAGATGTCACAATAATGGCTCCATATCAGATCAAAACAAGGCATACATCTACAGTAATACAAAATCTCAAAGGTTACAAATGAAGTACTGAAACTACGAGGTTACAAATGAGAACTTCCAAAAACATTAATTCTAAAATATGTAATCTTCTAGTCAACTCTAATCCAGGATAGCTACCCAATCTTCTAAGTCCAAAGGTACACTCTCCACTCATTCCCAGCTTCCTACTAAAACCTGCCGCAGGAAAAGAAATGCGGCTGAGCTACGAGAGCTCAGTGAACAGATATAACGGTAACAAGCAGTAGCATAATGAATAATAATAACAGTATGAATAAATCAGAGTTAAGCATCAGTATGTAGTAGCAGTAATGAAAGATAAAGAGTAAAGGTGTAGGAAAACAGTAATCCTCTACGAGCCCAGTATCAGTAATCAGTAACAGTAATCAGTATAATCATGTAGAGGGGAGACCTCTCAGTAATCAGTAAATATGAGGGGATTCCTCAATAATGGGTGGAGTAGCTAGCTCCCAGAGTGTGAAAGACGTGTATCGCACACACCATCAGTCACCAGTAATACAGTAATCAGTAATCAGTAACAGTAACAGTTCTAGGATGCATCCATACGCCCCTGGTGGCCATAAACCTCCCAACACACCAAATAAAAATACAGAAAAGGGACGGAACAGGTCATCACTCTCCTGCCCTAGAGTCATGCCATCGGTGCATCAATGACATGGTCATGAAACCCTCATGACTAGTTATGGCTCGTAGTATCAAACTGTGGGTCAGTGGTCAAGTATCAGCATTCAGTATTCAGTTTAGTTTCATAGGTCAATATCCATTTCAGTATATCAGAAAGTTCATATCAGATGGTTCAGTAACAGAAGGGTCAATATCAGTAGGTTCAATATAAGAAAGGTTCAGTATCAGTAGGTCAATGTCAAAGGTTCACAGAAACAAAGAACATGGCAGTGAATCAGAAATCAGAAATGAGACGAAGGCACCTTACTAACGAAGGGCAGAATATTTGTACCTTATTCAATAGACAACTGATAAAAGGTGGATCACACAGAATGGAAGGTCACTCCTTCTTCACCGAACCTATACAATTTAATAATCACATATTATTTATAAGCTCGTTTAAATCATTATTTAGCTTTCTATTTTTAGTAACTTTCCTGAATTAATAAATTCCCATAATTAGTAAGTTTTCTCGAAATAGTAATTTAATAATTTAAGGTTAAAATTGACAATTAAATAATATTTAAGGGTTAAAATGACCAATATAATAGTTTAGGGTTAATTATGTCAAATTAATAAGGTTTAGGGTCATAAATGTAGATTATCAAAATTTAGTATTTAAAATGTCAAATAATTAACTTTGGGGTTAATATTGCTAATTATATCAAAATGAAAATTTAAGACTCCGTCGTTTCATAATTTATTTAAACGTACTCTCAACATTAGTTTGGACTGCGGCTACCAAAATACAATTATTCATATGTATACCCACACGACTCACAATTATGTATATCCACGACGCAACTCTTAAGCCCAAGATCATTTATACTCTCGACTCTATTTAAACATATGTCAACCCACAACTACAACCATCATACGGCAACGGTTTATCACACACCACTTAATATGAATAACACACAGGTTCCACATAAAATCATAAGTTATTTCTCTTTTAATTCGGTTCAAATATATACATGTTTAAGACTCATGATCGACTCATCAAGACACCATAATAAACAAATGTAAACGAGCTACCATTTCACACATAACTCGCAGGTGACCAACTCGTTCAATTTTTCAAGGCTTCACATGAAATAACACTTTATGGACCTTAGGCCTTAACGTGTAAACATATACTATTTTAGAAAATTTCCCCATATGAAATCCTCATATGCTGTACATCATTTTACACATTAAATGTTCAATATTCTTATATATATTTAGGACATATATATGCATGTATAGCTTTCAACATGAAATTTTTACTTCTGTTATTCACGTAAAATATTTTTGAGTCCATGCGTTCATCTTCTTCGTAAGAACTTAACCGAAGTCGACTCGTACCACGTTTTAACGAGACCGAAGCATTATAACAAAAATCAAAAATTTAAACTACGCTTATACTCGTGCTTATTTCGTCCTTATATTTCATGATTATTTCGAGGTTCTATTTGATCGCGAGCCACGTCAACATACCTTGGTGACCCTTATTCACATCGAGACACAAGACAACAAACAAACACATTCTTGGTAGCATTTCGAGCGAGGAAAAACACAAGGACACAACCTATGTCACTCGCGGCAAATAACTCTAATGAAAACATGGTAGTAACGAGGCAAAAATAGGGCAAAGGGGCATGTTTATTCTATATCATTATTCGACATGACACCAAAACAGCCCCAAATACTCGATGTTATCAGTTCCACAAGGGCGTATGTTTTATGATTTCAGCGACCAATAACAAAGCAATGATTAACAAGCTGTTATGGCTTGAAAAGGGATGTTGGTCGACAAAGGCTGGAAAAAAAAAGACATCCAAAACATTCCGCATACAAGACACAAAACAGTTTCTATAGGTTTCGTATATTTGTTAATTCATGTACAATACCGTGTGATAAAATAACGAGACAACACAAGCATATTAATATGATCCAAAGGTTTTATTAGCATGATTTATGCCTTTGTTACTACGTGTGTTAGGTCGAATAAATAGGGTCGAACATGGGTAATTGACAACAGAAAACAATGATCGAAAACACCACGTTTTGGCATATTATGTTATGATCTCATGTGTCGAATTTATGGTTTTCATATTTAACGATCAGGAACAATATAAGCAGGTTATGTGAGTAGACTCAGCATGTTAATTGATCAGGTTTAGGTCGTTAATATTCATATTAGCATACTACACGTGTTAGTGTGTTGAATAGATTGAAAAAAAAATAAAAAATAAAAGCGAGTTGGGTGGTACCTTGCTGCTATGCGAGACAAAGAAAAAGAGAGCAAGAAACCCCACCACGAATTCGACCATACACGATCTTGGAAAACCCTTAACCACGAATGAAATACCACGGCAACGACCTCCAACTTCTTCCTTGAACTCGAGAGAGAAACAACCAGTAGCCTTTTGTTTTTCTTTTTAGGTCGCATGAATGAATAAAAAAAAAGGAAAGGGAGGAGGCTATATTATAGGTGGAGCGTGGACTCTAAATGGAAGGAGATCATGCCATTTAAATGCATGATACTGATTGAGTTAAATATGGAGCTGGCATTATGGATTCTTATATTCAAAATCTTGTACAATCGTGGGTACATGGGACATTCCTGTGGCGTGACATATAAGGACAAGGGAATAATTTGTAACAAGTATTAGTATTATCATGAAAGACTTAAGTTAGTAATATTAATTGTATTTATATGTATAACATATAGTTTTAGGGTTTTAATTAAAATGTGCAATTTAATATAGGGTAATGTTTTTAAATGTCATAAAGTTAAATTCTCAAACTTAGGTTAAGATGTATTAAGCTCTTGTATAATTATTTGTTTGCTCTTATAAATTCAAAATTTTAGAGGGTAGAATGGGAATTGAAATTGACCGGAAATTTCGGGTTTTACAAGTGTACCCGGTCAGTATGAATATAATGGTAAGTAGAGTGTCGATCACTAAGAGTGGAACGTATTATCTCGTTATTCTAATCAGTATTTTAATATATTAAGTTAGCTATACAACCTAATCTAACGCAAAGGGGTTCAGCCTGAGAGACTGGCACGATTTGGTTGCAATTAAATAATAAACTAAACCAATAGGCACGAATCAGCGAATAGCACACACGTACACAGATAAATACTCGAGACAATAAGAAGGCTGTCCTGATAGATAAGTAGTTTGTCACTTGTTTTATTGCTAGTTTTATATGAAGTGTATAGTTCGATGCAACGCACCGATATTAAGTCCTTTCTCGTTGGTTCTAATCTTATCGGCGAGTAAACCCTTAATGATTACTTATGACTATCCTATTTATCTTTCTTCCTACTTTTCTACAGACGATAGAACGCATAGGCGATCTAATAAATAGGCGAGGGCAGAGGCATGGCGACCCGATCAACGCTCAGCTAGACACAGAGGTTATCAATGCACTAATAAAAGTCACCAAAGACATCAACATATAAACTTTAATTAATGAGAAAGCAGTTTTAAGGGAGTGCAATCTTTCCGTTGTCACATTACACAAGCCACCAATCTTGATGAATTAAAGTTTACTAACACAATAAAACAAAACTACTTAATGAATTAAACACATGCAGCACCTTCTTACAGCTCTTGTATCTTCGTTTGGGTGTGTCTTGTGCTGCCTTAATCGACTGAATTCGTCCTAGGTTTCTGTACTTCAGATATAATATTCTTCCCTCGAATTCGTCTGGTCTTGGGGTATTTATAGTTTCTGTCTGAGGGTAAGATGCGGCGCATCAAGTAAGTAGATGCGGCGCATTGACTTAACTTCGCGTGGGGTCCAAGATTATAATATTCAGGAATATTTGTACACCGCCAGAAGATGCGGCGTAACTCCATTTATAGATGCGGCGCATGTCCACTTGTATCTTGGATCGTATCTGGTGAAATATTGATAGTGATGCGCCGTATGTAATAAGTGAGATGCGGCGCATCTGGAGTAGATTCGTCTTGATCTTGTACATTTCAGTAGACTCTTAACTTCTTGCATGTTTTGCTCCATAATTAGTCCAAAATCGCCAAGTTTCACCAAATGCTTGTTTTTACCTGAGAATTACAAAAGTAAACGATTAAGTATCAATCCTCATACATAATATAATAAAACAAGTCAAATAATTAGGATAAATGATAGTAATAAAATGTACTTATTTGAGTTCATCAAATATCCCCCCACTTGAACTTTACTTGTCCCCAAGTAAACCTTAGAATTAATCTTATGAAAATGTATCCTAAAAGATATTAGGATTTATTTTTATATTCAAGCATGTATTCATTTTTGTCATAATCACACAACTAAACACTTAACGAATTAGAAGTTAGATAAAATAATTTGATAAAAGCAAATCTAATCGTTTAACTGTCCAGTCGTGACGAATATTCTATCATAAGCTTGGCAAGTATACACATCTCCCCCACTAAAGCCAAGGAATAACAAGTCTAAAGCGGTAAAAAAGGGTTTTGAGGTTTAAGGGTTAATTACTCTTAATCTCTATCGATCTCAAATTCCAGAAAAGGCGACAAAATCACAAATACATGATCGAATCCACGAACACGATACTTGCAATTGCTCAAATCCTTAACTCGAATAGGCTAAAGACAGGTCCAAACTTCACCAATAATAATATAACAAAAAGGGCGACAAAATCATAAATACATAGCCGAATCCACGACTACGATACTTAAGATTGCTCAAATCCCTAATCTCAATAAATCAAAGGTTTGGTTGGATAAAGAATAATAAAGGGTATGGATAATATTTGGGATATAAATTGGTGTAAAATGAAAAATAAACAAAACAAATAAATTAAAATCCTAAGTGTGGTTAATCACTATCCCAACCATCCCATGAATAAGACTCATATCATAGAATAACTCACGCATTAACACTTGAAACACACGCTTTAGGTAGACACGAATTATACTCAACAAGATCTTAATCAAAGAATAAACCTTAGTTGGCGTTCCCATAACGGCCAACTCCCATTCAATCCATAGATATAATATACAACAACTAGTGGTGATATCGACCACTTACATAACTTTACATCGTTGGTTAAATCAAACATCCAACTTTCTTTTTTTTTTCTTTTTCTTTTCTTATTTTTTCGATTTTTTTTTTTTTTTTTTTTTTAAACATAAACATAGATGTGTAAAATTTCACCACATCACTATAATGATAATTCTGGGTAATTTTTCCATACTTTTCATGACTACAGAAATAACGGTAATAGTGAAAGTAGTAAACACACGAAAAATAAACTCAAAGATATACAATATTTACTTTCACTCCAATTGCATTGTGCAATTTCCCGACCTAACCATAGATAATGAATTACGCACGCGAACACAGGTAATGTAAGGAAACACACTTTGCCTATAGCAATTAACCAACCACGGATTCTAATCTACGGGGTAGGCTAAGGTGTAAGGGTGTAACGAAACATTTTAACAAAGGTGTAAGAAACGAAAGGAATGGCTCTGAGTGTTTTTCTAGGGGTATCTTACTCTAAAAATGAGAGTAACAAAAGGGTTTATACGGGGGTTAACTAACCAGTGTAGTTAGCTAATAACACATAACATATAATGCTATTTGGGTGTAATCCTAGAAATTTACCAATTTAGACAAGTCATTCCAATTATATAAATAATACTTATTATGGTGGTCTCGAATAGTATACAAGCCAAGTTCTAAAGTTTACAAGTCACCGACACATTCATAGATTTGTGAATTTTGAAAAATCACAATTTTCGAAAATAACGTCATGTGTGCAGCTATGCAACTTAGACTTTAAACAAAAACATGCTAAAAAATTTTAGTTTTGATATATTAAGCACATTTTAAGCATATTTTGAAAAGTTTAGGACAAGTAAGTGTTAAGTGTTCTAATTCTCCAATCCCCCCACTTAAGTTAAACAACGTCCTCGTTGTTTGTATAAAAGGTTAAAAACTGGAAAATAAAAGAATTAGAACAGAAAAACTCCCCTGAGATTTGCTCGGTATGATCCTCCATTTGTATAAGAGCAAAAATCATCTTTCTTGTGGATTAGAACGTTTAAGCTTCATAATAGATGTATCCACAGGAAATGCAGGAATCTATAATACCACCAAGGCTTTAAAACACACCTAAGTTAAGAAAGGTTCAACTTGCATAACACATTAGTAGTTAGATAAAAATAAAACATAAAAATAAAAATGAAAATCATCAGGTCAGTCGATGCGCCGTATCTTATGGAAGAAGATACGCCGTATCGAGCCTGGAATAAATACGGATCAGAATAGAAGATGCGCCGCATCCTTAACCAGGGATGCGCCGCATTAAAATAAACTGATAAAAAGTTTTAAAGTCAAAAATAAAAAATAAAGATATGACCATTGCAGGAGATGCGTCGCATCTCAGGATTGAGATGCGCCGTATCCTCTGCGGCCTGACTGACTCGACACAAAAACAGAATAATAAAAATTTCTCCGGGTTGTCTCCCGGTAAGCACTTGTCTTTATTCCAGAGTCTTCAAGTTAGACTCACGTTCAGCTCATCATTTAGTCCTTGTCACGGTCCATCCTTCTTCCTTCATCCGAAAGATGTTCCCGTATAGCTTTGCGACGTTTTCTTCCGTTCGGCTTAATCTTCTATAACTCTTGGTCTTCGTCGCAACATATTCTTCATCTGGTCCCAAAGAATATTTGATGATTTTAAATTTTTCGGAAATAATCATGGGTGGCTCATTATAAGGAATCCCAAGTAGTTGACACTTTCTTTTGGTGAACTCTTCCTCGTCTTTATCAACAAACTTAAAATAAGGATCCTTAATCAAATAGTCATCTAGTTCATCAATTAATGACTCATTGCTATCATCTTGAATTGCCTCCCATTCTCTTTCCAATTCCCATTGTAGCCGTCGACTAAGCTTCGTGTAATCATCAAATTGTTCATGCACCCATTCCCAGAAAGTAGTATTTGATGTTCCCTTAAGTCCTTTCAAGTATTCAATTCTACCCTTTTCTTGCAAAGCCTCCGCCTTTTGTGGGCAATCTTCAACATTATCGTACCACTCATAATCTTCAAAGGTCACATCTTTTCCAACCCGTTTCATCCCAATAATACTTCCCCCATTACAGGTTCCGTCACTCTTATAATCACAGGTCGGCCAAACACTACTCCCATCCTTGAAAACGAAAGGTGTACATGTGTGATTAATGTGCTCAAATTCCCATGGTTTATCCCAAACCCATGGTATTTCGTCGTTCCATTCGTAGTACCAGGTGTTTTTGAAATCATCATATGTCTTAAATCCTGGTAGATCTCCAGTTAGCACATCATTGTCGACTTGAAGAAGGTAGTTAAATTCCTTGAATTGCTTGCACAAGGGTGTCTCATAATCGAACACATCAATGTCAATTCTGAATAATTTTTCAATCCCCTCATTGATTGTTGAATCATGAAGTGACGACCCATAATCGCTTTCTACTTCTTCGTCTTCACCTCTTATCCAATATACCCATAATGCATCCTTAGTAGCTCGATCCATGCTCTTATGGTTATTAAACTTACTAGCCAACCACTCTGAAAAATCAACATCGTTAGGATCATGGTCAACGTCAAAGCAAGCTTTTCCAATCATATGTCTCCTTATCTCCATGAACTCGTTAAATTGCTCCTTAAAACTACGTGTCAACCAAGAAGTCATAATCCGCTTGACTTCATTTGCAGGGGCAAATTTCGGACTACCATATTTAAGTTCAAACCAATCATTGAGGGAGATGTCCATCAATCTTACCAACTTGCCATGAAATAGTAACTCCGCCACAGCATAAATTCTTTCATCGTCTAGATAGTTCTCATTTAATCCCCAGTACTGTTCGGAATAAGGCATGTAAGAGATTTGGGTATTGCCTCCACCACAGCTTTTGTTGCTTGAGTCCATGTATGCAAGATAGAATTTCCCATCATCTTCTTCGATAGTAGTCCAGTTCAATCCTTTGGATTCAATGATAGGCCATAAGAGCAACAGTTCATCTCCAGTGTACCTCACAAATACATCATAAGAGAATACCCCTTTGTCAATGTTGCATAAACGCATGAATTCCTTAAAAGCAGCTTCAAGAGGGGTCTCCCAAGAGAATAAATCCGTATCAATCTCGAGTACATTGAAGTTGACATTATCATAAACTTCCATGGATGAGTTCGGAAGCAAGAGCTCCATAGCAAGATATCCGTTCTTCGATATATCTTCCATAGCAAAATCTGTCATCACAAGTAAAATCATCAGTAGGATTTGTTCGCTAGAAGAGAAATTAATGAATATAGAAACGGATATAAGAATACAAATAGCTGATATCTGCAGACGATGCGCCGTATCCAAAAAGTTGGATACGCCGTATCTTATAATCGTTAAAATTAAATCAGACTTTTATTCAGAAAATAGATACGCCGCTTAGAAATTCGAATGCGCCGTATCAATTTTAATTATCAAAAATCGATATACTTATTAAAATTAAATGCGTCGTATTAACAAAAGTTAATGCGCCGTATCTTCGTTACGTTTCAAAATATAAGATTTTTGATTCAGAAGATGCGCCGTATCGATAAAAATCGATACGCCGTATCTGTTTAATAATTCAAAAACTGTTTTTAATTAAAATAATAGATACGCCGTATCTGCTAAAGCAGATGCGTCGTATGGCGTTAACGTTTAGAAAATTTTTTTATCAAAAACAGATACGCCGTATCTTGGGGAAAAGATGCGTCGTATCGAATTAATTAAATGCGTTGTAATTTATAAAAATTAAACGCAATACGCCGTATCTGAGAAATCAGATGCGCCGTATTGTTTGATTTAGCTCAGTACAACGATAGCAGAATACAAAAAATACGAAAAATTAAAAACAAATAAAACACACGAAAATAAACACAAACAAAAGCAAACAAATAACACACAAAAACAGAAAATATGCAAAATATTACAATGAATGCAAATTAATCTAATACACAACAGAATTAGCGGTTAGATAAAAAAAAATTAAAAACCTAATTAAAATACTAATCAAATTAACAGATAATAACAATTCACTCCCCGGCAACGGCGCCAAAAACTTGATGCGTGCGATGTGTCGTTGCGGTTTAGCAGTATTAATGCCTACTCAAGTTTTAAATTTATATTTAGCCGACTAATCAATAACACACACACTTAACGAGCAGTGTACCCGGTCAGTATGAATATAATGGTAAGTAGAGTGTCGATCACTAAGAGTGGAACGTATTATCTCGTTATTCTAATCAGTATTTTAATATATTAAGTTAGCTATACAACCTAATCTAACGCAAAGGGGTTCAGCCTAAGAGACTGACACGATTTGGTTGCAATTAAATAATAAACTAAACCAATAGGCACGAATCAGCGAATAGCACACACGTACACAGATAAATACTCGAGACAATAAGAAGGCTGTCCTGATAGATAAGTAGTTTGTCACTTGTTTTATTGCTAGTTTTATATGAAGTGTATAGTTCGATGCAACGCACCGAGATTAAGTCCTTTCTCATTGGTTCTAATCTTATCGGCGAGTAAACCCTTAATGATTACTTATGACTATCCTATTTATCTTTCTTCCTACTTTTCTACAGACGATAGAATGCATAGGCGATCTAATAAATAGGCGAGGGCAGAGGCATGGCGACCCGATCAACGCTCAGCTAGACACAGAGGTTATCAATGCACTAATAAAAGTCACCAAAGACATCAACATATAAACTTTAATTAATGAGAAAGCAGTTTTAAGGGAGTGCAATCTTTCCGTTGTCACATTACACAAGCCACCAATCTTGATGAATTAAAGTTTACTAACACAATAAAACAAAACTAATTAATGAATTAAACACATGCAGCACCTTCTTACAGCTCTTGTATCTTCGTTTGGGTGTGTCTTGTGCTGCCTTAATCGACTGAATTCGTCCTAGGTTTCTGTACTTCGGATATAATATTCTTCCCTCGAATTCGTCTGGTCTTGGGGTATTTATAGTTTCTGTCTGAGGGTAAGATGCGGCGCATCTAGTAAGTAGATGTGGCGCATTGACTTAACTTCGCGTGGGGTCCAAGATTATAATATTCAGGAATATTCGTACACCGCCAGAAGATGCGGCGTAACTCCATTTATAGATGCAGCGCATGTCCAATTGTATCTTGGATTGTATCTGGTGAAATATTGATAGTGATGCGCCGTATGTAATAAGTGAGATGCGGCGCATCTGGAGTAGATTCGTCTTGATCTTGTACATTTCAGTAGACTCTTAACTTCTTGCATGTTTTGCTCCGTAATTAGTCCAAAATCGCCAAGTTTCACCAAATGCTTGTTTTTACCTGAGAATTACAAAAGTAAACGATTAAGTATCAATCCTCATACATAATATAATAAAACAAGTCAAATAATTAGGATAAATGATAGTAATAAAATGTACTTATTTGAGTTCATCAACCACCTTTGTCACCTGGGATCCGTCGTGGTCCCAGAGTTGTTCCAGTTATCCAGCCAGGAGAGTTTATACCCTATGGTCGGGTTTACCGATTTTATCCAGATGGACCGCGCATGAAGCGCACCCCTGCTAAGCGAGTTCGTCATCCTATGATCAGATCACCAGCTGCTTTTGCACCATTACCATCATCATCCCTACCATCTCTACCATCACTATCCCTAGCCTTACCTTCATTATCACCATCTGAGACACCATCAGCACCAGTTCATCCTAGAGATCCTACTCCTATGTCCGACCTACCGCTCAAGAAGCGGGCACGTCTCGACATCTCATCACCAGACACTACAGAGATGAAAGAGACTGCACCACCCAGCAGATTTGAGGTTGGTGAGAGTTCGAGGGCTGCAACTGCCAGACTACTCACTGCTGCTACACTTGACTCGCGACTAGATTATCTGCAGGGAGAGATTGACAGGGCATTAGTCCATATAGAGGATATACCAGTGAGCCGGATTGAGGCTATAGAGGAGGAGGTTGAGGGATTAATCCAGGGCAGGGTTGCTATTGATGTTTCACATCAGGGATTGGAGGCCCGACAGCTAGAGAGTTCTGAGCGTATCACCCAGTTGAGGCAGGAGATGCCTGAGTTATTCGATAGGGCACAGATGTCCCAGGATGAGCACCACCGCCAGGGGATTTCTGCATCAGAGACTAGGGAGACTGATCTTCAGCTTCGAGTTCAGCACTTAGAGGAGATTGTTGTTGCTATGTCTAGAGATCTTCAGAGGATTAGTCTTTGATTAGGTGGAGCACCAGGAGGTGCTTAGTGTTAGACTGTTATCATGTAGCTTGTACTACTATTTTCCTAGTCCCGGGGTGTGGGACATAGTTTAGAACTTGATGTCTTATAGTTTAGAACTTGTTGTCTTTTGCTTGTAGTACAAACAAATATATCAAGTGTGACTCTACTATGCAGGATTTGTTGTGCTATTTTATGATATCGATCTGCGTTAACCAAAATTTTCATGTATTATATTCATGTGCGTTGTGATTATATCTATGATGTTTCGTGGTTATCCTTGTTGTGATTTCATGGTATTTATACATGTTGTGGTTGTATATACATGTTGTGGTTGTATATATTGTGTATAATGATCGTTTCTATTGTGAGTTCTCATTGTTGTTATCTTTTGTGATCATGAAGAATCATGCCACCCAAGAGAGCTACTACATCTATGACACCCGCTGACATCAGGAAGCTTGTTGCCGACAGTATATAGGCAGCACTGGTAACTGAAAGAGTTGCCGTAGCTGCAGTCGCTTCTGGGGAAGAAACAGGAGAAGCTTCAGGACGGGCTACTAATGGTACTAATGGCCGTAAATGTACTTACAAAGACTTCAAGAGTGGTGATCCAGTAAAATTTAAGGGCACTGAAGGAGCTACTGCCATGATTCGATGGTTCGAAAAGACAGAATCAGTATTCCTGCTATGCAACTGTCCCGAGGACAGCAAGGTGAAGTTTGCAACTAGCACACTCATTGACGAAGCCATGTCGTGGTGGAATTCATATGCCCAGCCGATTGGAATGGAAAATGCTCACAAGCTCACATGGGATGAATTCAAGAAGTTATTGGCTAAGAAGTTTTGCCCACGTACTGAAGTAAAGAAATTGGAAACAGATTTTTAGGAGTTAGTGACTAAGGGTAATGAGATTGAAGCATACATCAGAAGATTTCAGGAGTTAGCTGCATTGTGTCCAACTATGGTCCCAGTCAACGAAAAGCTGTTAGAAAATTTCATTGGTGGTTTACCTCACAGCATCCAGGGGGATGTAATTTCTTTTGACACACAAACACTGGACGAGGCCATCCGAATGTATCAGAAGCTTATGGCTCAGGTAGTAAAGAAAGGATCTACTGCAAACAACAACAACAACAACACCAACAATAACCATAACTACAACAACAATTCCAACAACTACCGAAACAACAACAACTATAGCAACAACCAAAACCGTTCCAACAATAACAACAACAACAAAAGAAAATGGGATAATAACCAAGGTAGCAACACCACTCAACCACCACCGAAAAGACAAGAGGTTGCAAAGGCCTATGTTGCGGGCCCAGCTGAAAGGAGAGGTTACAATGGTACTTTACCCAAGTGCAACAAATGTCAAAGCCATCACAACCCTGGAAATTGTCCTAACCCTTGTGGGAACTGTAAGAAGGTTGGTCATTCGACCAGAGATTGCAAGGTTCCGTTTGTGGTTGATAATCCGAAACCCCCGGCAACATGTTTTGGTTGCGAAGAAGTAGGACACTTCAAGAATAAATGTACAAAAGGGAACAATCAAGGAAATGGGAATCAAGGAGGAGCAGCTAGAGGCAGAGTGTATGTGATAGGAGGTGAAGATGTCAAGGAAGACCCGAAGATTGTTACGGGTACGTTCCTCATCAATAATCGTTATGCATCCATTTTATTTGATTCAGGAGCCGATAGAAGTTTTGTTTCTACTACATTTGTACCTTTACTCAATATCAAACCTACCCCACTAGACACTCCTTACCACGTCGAACTGGCTAACGGTAGTTTAGTTGGCACAAACACAATCATTCGTAGTTGCACTCTCAATTTTCTAAATCACCCATTCAATATAGACCTCATACATGTAGAACTTGGAAGTTTCGACGTCAGAATCAGTATGGATTGGTTATCCCGACATCAAGCAAGAATCATTTGTGATGAGAAAGTTGTTCATCTTCCTTACGATGGCGAAACCTTGATAGTTCGTGGTGAACGAAGTGGGACTAGACTAAGTATCATCTCGTGCATCAAAACAGAGAAATATATAAAGAAGGGTTGTTATGCATTCTTGGCACATATAACAGAAAAGAAGTCGGATGAGAAACGACTTGAAGATGTACCAATTGTCCAAGATTTTCCGGAGGTCTTTCCTGAAGACTTGCCAGGACTTCCACCTATTCGCCAAGTAGAATTTCGGATTGAGTTAGTGCCAGGAGCCGCACCAGTCGCACGAGCACCGTATCGAATTGCACCCTCAGAAACGCAAGAGTTGTCTAACCAGTTGCAAGAGCTCTTAGACAAAGGATTCATTAGGCCGAGTTCCTCACCCTGGGGAGCACTGGTCTTGTTCGTAAAGAAGAAAGATGGATCTTTCAGGATGTGCATAGACTATCGAGAGCTGAACAAGTTAACGGTGAAGAATCGTTACCCACTGCCCAGAATTGATGACTTGTTTGATCAGTTGCAAGGCTCGAGTTTTTACTCGAAGATCAATTTGAGATCAGGTTACCATCAGCTTAGAGTTCGGGAGGAAGATACCCCGAAGACAGCATTCAGAACACGTTATGGTCACTATGAGTTTCAAGTAATGCCGTTCGGATTAACCAATGCACCTGCGGTATTCATGGATCTCATGAATAGAGTTTGCAAGCCATATCTGGATAAGTTCGTGATTGTATTCATCGACGACATCTTGATTTACTCGAAGAGCGAAGAAGAGCACAGAGAGCACCTCAAGACGATCTTAGGGCTACTCAAGAAGGAGAAATTGTATGCTAAATTTTTGAAGTGTGAATTTTGGATCAGAAGAGTACAATTTCTTGGTCATGTCATTGATAGTCAAGGATTACAAGTGGACCCTGCAAAGATCGAGGCCGTTAAAGATTGGGCAACACCCAAGACTCCAACAGAGATTCGTCAATTCTTAGGACTTGCCGAATATTATAGAAGGTTCATTGAAGGGTTTTCTAAGATAGCAAAACTGTAACACCCCAACCCGATAAGGGTAGAAGTATTACGATATTGTGACATATCAAAGCAAACACAAGCATATGACTTAATTAATACAAAAGAATTTCAAAGGTTACAAAGGGAAAATCTGTATTACAAGGTTACAAATGAGAATTACAATAAATACTAAGTCTAAAAAAATATAATCACTTCTAGTCATCTCTAATCCAGAATAGCTATCAAGGTATAGTCTTCTAAGTCCAAAGTACTCTCCACTCATAACCCAGCTTCCAACTAAAACCTGCCGCTGGAAAAGATGTGCGGCTGAGCTTAAAAAGCCCAGTGAACAGATATATATAACATAACATAACGGTAAATAAGCATAAGCAATGAAGGAATAAGGATAACAAACGAAAAGCATAATCATGAAAGTCATACGAATTTTAAAGAGAACTAAGAATCAAGAGTGCATGAGAACTGAATAAGAAATGAATCAAGAGAATAATGAAATAAGGAAAAGTTCATATAAGGATGTGCCATAAGAACTACATATCATAATCCGTCAAATCATATCATAGCAATACAAGTATACGAAGAGGGGAGACGAAGAGGGGAGACCTCTAAGTAAATAAAAGTATGAGAAGGAGTGTAAGGCACACACCACCTGGTCACCATAATCACATATACATAAAACCTAGGATGCATCCATACGCTCCCTAACATAAGTATGTATGTCAGTACTAGACTGGTCACACATATAAAGTTGGCCAATAGTGCATGCAAAATCATAACATAAGGGGGAACGCCGTAGATCTATCACACCTCTACGGGAGTGTCATGCCTAGGGTGCCATCCAAGACATGGTCATGGTACCTCCACAACTAGGTCAGCTCAGGCACAGATCTATCATAGCATAAAAAATAATAATCTAGCATGGCAAGAGAAACAAGATAGTAACTCAATAAGCATGGCAAAGCATAAGCATAGCATAGCAGAGACATTTAAATAAATATCAGAATGAATCAAAAGAATGACAATCATACAATGAAAGTCATGAGTCAAATAAGGGAATCATATCAGGCATAAGATCGATAGCAATATCCCTACTGAAAAGGGAAAGAATATTTGTACCTTATCAAAGCACACAAATCAAAGCAAATAGGTGAATGGAAGCAGATGATCACTCCTTCTTCACCCGATCTACATTAATCATAAGTTTATTTATAAGATTCATAGTCTCATAATCATAAGGGTTTCATTTTAGTTTTCTTTCCATTTTAAGTAACTTTCCATATTTAGCAGCTTTCCATAATTAGTAACTTTCCAAAAATAGTAACTTTCCATATTTAGCAGGTTTCCCGAATTAGTAAGTTTCCAAAATTAGTAGGTTTCCATATTAAGAAACATTAGTCATTAATATTCAAGGTTATCATTTAAATAAGTTTAAAGTATCAAACGTGGCAATATTAATAGTTTAAGGTTCATAATGATATTTACATAAATTTAAGATTAATATAGTAAGTTTACAAGTTTTAGGGTTTATTATGCAAACATGACAAGTTTAGGGATTGATATGCAATTATTGTAAGATTAGGGTATAAAATGTAATTATCATAAAGTTATATGGTTTCACAAGTTTAGTCCATTAGTTTAGAAAATGACAATTTCAACCCTTAAGTTCAATATTACACACATAACATCTTTTATTAGACTTTTAAATTTTCTCAGCTTTTAACCTTGAATAGACCCCACTTTGTCGAATTTATGAACCATATTAGAACTCGAAATAAAATCCAAAAAAATTCCCACATCTACTTCAATGTCTTAAGAACACCCACGAATTCTCCCAGAATTTATTAACTAGTGTAACTATGGCTTAAAATTCCAACAAGTTAACTCGTCCAGATTTCTGATCAGATTTTACATACGAAAAGTTTGCATTTCTTTACCCCATCAAAATAATTCATAAAAATCTAAAACAATTCCAGTAATTACTCAACATATGAAATACTAACCCTACCAATTTTTATCCTCTGATTCGACACGGTTTGGAAACTAAAAATAAAAAACACGGACTGATTTTCCAGACATCCGAATTCAGGATTGACACATGAACTTGTAAAAATCAAACGGGTGCCTTCCGACCTCTAAAAAATCACCAAATAAATTTCATTCGAACCCTATTTCACTAAATAAAGTTTTAGACCAAAGAACCACCAAAATTCATGTTCATATCATTGGTTAACAATTCAATTAGTTAGCACATAATTTCTGAGAGATTTGTTTGTTTATATCCATCCGATTTTAAATACATAGATAATCATAGTAACACATCTTAGTACATATTGATCCAGTTTCAATGCATGCTCTATATGATTTTATAGATTACATTTATACTTATATATGTTTTAGGTTTCGATGTCTTAATAATAGGTCCGAATCATATGAATATGATTTGTTTAAGTCGACATATATTATTATCATGGATCCGATTGTATTTTAAATAGATCAAGGTTTATGGTTACCTCTTATATGGATCAAATAGGGACAAGGATACAATGATCTCCAAAATGATGAAATCACCAACACACCTTTTCTTCTCTTGATCAAGATCGAATGAACATAGAATAACAAGGGTCGATTAGGTTGTGTTCAACAAATCGAATGAACTAAATAATGTGGATCGATTACCTTTGTGATACGAATTGAATAAAAAAAACAATGATCACGATCTTCTTCTCTTCCTCTTCTCTTCTTGATCAATCGAATGGAACAAATTTGTTTAGGGTTCGGTTTGATTTTCCTTGTGTCGACAAAATGAGATAGAGAGAAAGGAGTTTAGGGTTTTTGTTTTTGGTTTTCCTTTTGCCGATAATATGGAATAGAGAGGAGAGATTTTAGGGTTTGTTGTAGATGGTATGGAATAAACGGTTCATAAATTTCATGGGGAGGGAGTTGCCGAAATTTAGGGGTGTACAAAAGGGATGATTATCACATTCCATATTTGCCAAATTTTCATATTTATTTTCCATTGCGTATTGTGTACATATTTTTATTATATTAGGCCTATAGGAATTTTTTAAACGTGCCGTAATTTATTTATCAAGTTCTTGTATCGATTCACATTTTACTTTAGGTTATAAGTTCATCTTTTGTGGTTTCGAGTCATAACATGTTATATAACTCAAGTTTTAATTTATAGCGTATTTTATAAGTCATATTTTATTTAGGGTGTTATAATTCTTCCCTACTAAAAATAAAATTTCGTCCGCGAAATTGAAATACGAAATCGAAATACAAAAACGAAATCGAAAACGGAATCAAAATGAATACGTAACAAGTCACAAAGAGAAATGTGGATAACTGGATCGTATCGATTCTTCGGTCTCCCAAGTAGCCTCGCTCTCAGGATGATTCTTCCAATGAATCTTTACGAATGGAATGGTTTTTAGTTCTTATGACTCTTTCCTGACGCTCCAAAACAGCCTCAGGTTCTTCACTATCTGAAAGATCTTCCCGAATCTGATCGAACGGGCAAGACACAACATGAAGCGGATGATAATCATACTCACGAAGAAGAGGTACATGGAATACATCGTATACGCGAGATAACTGGGAAGGTAACACCAAGCGATGAGATACCTCGCCAAACTGATCAAAATCATTGAATAGCCCTAGGCTTTCATAATTTGCAACGAATTCGTTCCAAGGAATACGAAACAACAATGTAGCGGATAACGATTTAAATCTCACACAGAGATACATGAAACATTCATGCTTGTAAGCAATACGAAGGTAGTACTAAAGAGTAAAACCTCATCAACTCAGTCCAGATTCTTAACGAAAAGGGAACTAGTGCATCATTATAGAAGAACTCATCAACTTCAAGCAGATACTGATCGAACTAAGGAACGTACCACCGGTCAATGAAGCACGTGACGAATCATCAAATGTATCAAGATTTTTATAAGAGATAGATAGTATAATTGTACTGATGATCAATCGAGTACAACTCAAAATATCGATTTGTATTGAAACGCATAATGAGATGGGTAGCATATTTGTACCGGCGATCAATAGAGTATAAATCGGAGTATCAAAACGCATCAGAAAATGAAACAAAATAGGACAAACACATCAAAGAGCTAACGTAGTCGTACAGACGAAAAACTAAGCACATAACGGAGGATCGGAACGTATCAGAGAGCATAACGGAATAGGTCAGATAATCGTATGGAAAACAACAACTCAAAGGATTAACGCATCGTGAACCAGATCTTCTTCATACGCCCAAAACGTCTAACTCTCTACAACGGGGACATCGTACGAAACATACAAATTTCATAGTCCACCATTCAAGGTTTCTCTTCCATAAGGATAACTAATCCACCAATCACAGTAATCATCCCCGGACCTTAAACCAGTAAATCTCCAACTTAATCCAATCCAAAAGGTGTTCTACATCTCCGTAGGCAACACAATCATGCCAATACTCTTGTCAAACTCTCCGTCCCATACATCTTCAATTTCAACATAGTTGCTCTGTCCATCCATCCATCTGAAGGTGAGTAGTCGTCATAAAATCTCGAGCCGATCTTGAAGGTCTTCTGCATTTCTTCTGGAAGTGTGAAACAAAACTCGATTTTTCTGACATGATCACTGCCGGTGCGCCAAGGAGCTTGAATAATCTTCTGTTGAAATAAATCTCTGCCGATCTTCCAAGTGAGCCACCAAGTTGAACGATCCGTGTGTGAGTATATATAAATAATTATAGTATCGTGCACATGTGATGCTTTGGGAAATGACAAGTCAAACTTAAGGAAAATCAAACTTGCAAAACCCGTGGATGTGATGTGTGTGATACCGGGCAAGTGATTACCCGGGTCGTGTCCCAACGAGATGTGAATGGGCTCTTGTGAGAAGCTTTGGATTAAAGTGATTAATGATTTAGATTGCTTTTGATTTTGCTTTGTTTAACAATTCTAAAAATCAAATTAAAAACAGATATCCACGACAAAATTAAACGCGAAGCAATTAAATTAAAAATGCGCAACGAAAAATCTAAAAAAGACTAAAAAGTAAAATTTATGAAATTTAAAACCTAAAAATGTAAAATTACTAAAAACTTATTTTAAAACTTAAATTCTAATTTTCTACACTTTTTATTTAATTATTCCTAATTATTAATTATTTAAATGCTAATTAAACTAATTTAAATTCTAAAAAATACTAAATGAGCTAAGAAAATTATAAAATTGAAATTTACTTAATTAAAATTTAAAAAGATAAATTCTATTAAATAGAAGCTATCACTAAATGTCTATTTCGTTTAATCTAAAATACGTTAAAAACGCGAGTCGAAAACTAATTAAAATGCGTACACTAATGAGATATATGAAATACTAGTCCTACGAGTACAAATCTATTTTAAAAACTAAATTTATAACAGAAAATAAAATTCTACAAAAGTTTAGGGGCCAAAAGTATAAAAACTTAAACTTTAAATACACTAAATCAAAGACAGGGACTGAATGGTAATTGTTCGAAACTTATTTAAAGCTAAAAACTGTTTTAAAAACAAAGACAGGGACCAAACTAAATTAAACCGAAACTAGGGGGGCTATTTTATAAAAACAGAAAACTAAAAACGTTTTACACTGGAAAACAACCAGGGTTCGAACCTGGCCAACTACAACTTTGTTAAAACTATTTTTATTTTTTATTTTTATGATCGACTCTTGACAAACAAAAGTCAAGGAACAAGTTTTACGTTTACAACCTTTTTTAAAAGCTAATGGATAAGCTGGAAGGAGCTTTTGAAATCAACAAGCTCACAAAGTCTGCGGAAATAACCAAAGAGCAGGGCAAAACTGCCCTACTTCTAGGGCTGAAAAAGCTCCTAAAAGCTACTCCTAAAATCCTACAAAAAATTCACTAAGTAGACTAGCTGGGGAACTTTAAGAATCCAAAAATTCAAACAATTCCAACTTAATTCGAAGTCACAACAAATTCGACAAGATTTGCAAAAACCTGGAAAACCAAAAATTTCTGAGTCTGGTGGTGCAGGGCAGGCAAATGCTCAACAGGTCATCTTCAAGGACAAATTCAAAGGATCAAATGAGTTTCAAACTTGGATTTCTTCTTTGATTTGGATGCACCAGCAACCAATTAACTCAAAACAACAAATTACATTCATTTCCAAACACTAATAAATCCTACAAGTGATCTAGAGATCTGTCCCATATTATCAGCTTACAATTTTGACTTTTGAAGATTCTTGAACAATTTGACTATTGTGAGATTCCAATGGGAAAATCTCACTGAAAATGTTGTATTAACTCCAAATGAAGGTGAATTAAGCAAGTATAACAAGTTTTAAGCTTAAATGGAGGTTATGGTCATGCAAATTCACAACAGTTATGCAGAAAGACAAATTAAAAAGGAAATTTTGACTTTTTACTAATAGCAAGTGGATTATATGGTTCAAATGTTCTATTCCTGCCTATAGCAACTTGTCTTAACCATATGCAACAACTTAAACAAGCTAAAACCTCTTGTACTCAGCAAATCCAAACACCCCTTTTAAGACTCTAAAGTGGATTTTTAAGCAACAAGGGTCTGATTCAGGGCCTTTTATGGATCAAGTCAAGTTACTAAAGATCTAAAAACATCATTTAAGCAGAAATTAACAAGATTCAGACAAGGAGCAATAGAAATTAAAGATCAAGCAAATCTTGGCTAACTATGGCAGTTTCAAGCCAACTCATGAACTAGGATTATCAAAACTACAAATTAAGCAGGACAAGCACTTAAACATTCAAATAAGCTAGAATTGACAGAATTGAACAAGAATTAAGCAGTGCTACAGTGATATCAAAAAAAAATTGATAAAAATAGAAAATTGGTACACCTTTGGCTCTAGCTAAACAAGAGCACCACAATGGCAGCTACAAGCTCCAGCTTGTTATCAAACAAGCTGGTAAAGTCCATCTTGCTATTTCCATTACTAGCAACTTCCAAATGCTTCCTGTCTAGTGCCTAGGTACCCTGTGATTGATGAACTTTGTTTTTCTGTTTTTGGTTTTTATTTTAGTTTCCTTTCTTTGTTATGTTTAAGAGCTTATCAGAACTTATGAGAGCTTATGAAAAAGATTAAAACAACAATAGAACTCAGATTCGAACTTTTTTTTTTTTGCTAAACACTTGGAATTTCTATTAAGACTGAAATGAATTACAACTTGAGTTTTCGGACTGGAAACTTAAATATTACTTGAAAAAAAATGCTTACAATACTTAAGAACTAAATTATATTAATAAAAACTAGCACACTTCAAAAGCTTACATAGACTGCTATTTATACTAAACTAAGTCTTGGGGTCTCTTTCCTTCACTTGTGCTTCTTTTCTGAGACAAAACAGCCTTGGAATGATCTTTGTGCTTTCTTGGACAAATCCCAGCAGTTGGATTGGTTTTGGAGTAATCACAGCCCTTGATTGAGTTTTGGCGCTCAAATGAAGTAGTGGATTGCCAGCGTGGCAATGGGGGATGTGAAATAAGCTCTGGGTTTGAGGACTAGGGTGGCTGGGTAGGGTTTTGGGATGTGGAAGGAGGAACAAAATTGTCGGGTGAAGGTACTGTTGGGAAGTTGTGATTTTGGCGGGATAGGGATAAAGAAGAAGAAGGGTGGAGTTGACTGAGGTTGACCCGTATTTTTATTCTTTTCTTGCTTTGACCTGGCCTGGGGTTCAAATGGGTAAGGGGGTTCATGGGATGGCTGGGGTTTTATTTTAAAAGGGAGTGGGCTGGGTTGATAATGGGCTAGAAATGGTGTTGGGTTATTAGTTGTAAATTAGGTCCGTTTGGTTTATAAAGTATTACAAGGACCATAGTTGTAAATTGCTGAAACTTTGAGGACCCATCTTGCACATCTTCCAAAATACACCAAGGTAAAATCCTGCCATGTTTCAATAATCCAAGAACCAAAATTGTACTTTTCCAATTTTTAAAATTCCCAGGGACTGTTTTTGACAGATTTCAAACTTGAGGGACCAAAGATGTATTTTACTCAAACTTTTCACCAAAGGACTAAATATGATAAATTATGATTAAAAAGGACCTTTGGTGATTTTTCTGACAAAACAAATGCTTAGGGACTAGTTTTGACAAGTTTTGAAACTTGAGGGACTGAAACTGCCAATTTTGCAAACTTTGTTCGTTTTTCAACTGTTTTTAAACATTTTGCATTAAAAACATATAAAACACAATCCCTGGGATATTTTCAGCATTTTGATGCATTTCTGAGTGTTTTTGAATGTTTTGGCAGTTCAGATAAGGTAAAAATGATGAGTATTTACACACTCATCAATCCCCCACACTAAACTATTGCTAGTCCCTAGCAATCTTTTATGAAGTTTTAATGGATTTTTCTCTTTACCAGATATCCATCATTTCTGGAGTAGCCAAATATTTCAGTTCAAGTAAGAACCTTGGTACAATGATAACCAAATGATTTTGAGCAAACCATCAGCTGTCAACGGTTTTGATTTGTCTTTACCAGAAGCCGTTTGCTTCTGGACTAGCCAACTCTTAGATAAATTATCAATATTATCTTTGGTGAGCTGATTACCAATTATGGCTTTTCCACTGCCTTTACCACAAGCCATAATCTTGCGGGCTAGCCACTCTTCATCTTTTTAGGATATGGTGAGTCGAAAACCATACAATTTTCGGCAAATTGCAAGCCATCAACGGATTTGAGACATCTTTACCAAGAGCCGTTTGCTCCTGGATTAGCCAATCCTTTTGTGGGTTAGACATGGCGGACTGATAACCATTTTATTTCGTTCTAAGTGAGAAAAAATTTTAAAATTTTGGCTAAAATGGGGGTGCTAGATGGTACGTTTGATTAAATTCGCTAGAATTCCCCCCCACACTTAGAACTGAATATTGCCCTCAATATTCAAAGTACTGGTTGTTAAACCAACACTTAGAACGTGAAAGGGAAATATGAATAGCCATTTTATTTTATATACACCTTTTTTTTTTTTTTTTTTTTTTTTTTTTTTTTTTTTTTTCCATATATACAACATGTGGGGCCTCTCCCCCACACTTAGGTGGTAGAAAATAGAAAGAAGTCAGAAATATGGGTGAAAACCCATATTGTGCTTGAGTTTTTGATCACCGAGTCGCTAGCTTGACTCGACCCCGAATTGAGTTGATTTCTCCCGAACAGTCAGGTTTGTCACGCAAGCTAACCGCTTGTGAACGGCCAACTGTAACAAAGGGTTCCTGAACAGCCCGGGAGAAAAATCAATTTAAAAGTCTATGGGGAAGTAAGTGGAAGAGACCATCTCCCCCACACTAGGTAGTAGAAAAGAGAAAGAAAACAGAGACACGGGTGAGAACCCATGTTTTGCTAATGTTTTTGATCACCGAGTCACTAGCTTGACTCGATCCCCGCATTCATTGGTTCTTGGGGAAAGTTTGAAGATCCGGGACAACCATGGGTGGTATGTCCTCTCCAAAGTAATGTTTCAACCGATGGCCATTCACTTTAAAGTTAGGTCCGTCAGCTTGAGATAACTCAACGGTACCATATGGATAAACTTTTGTGATAGTGAATGGACCAGACCAACGGGATTTTAGTTTACCCGAGAAAATCTTCAATCTTGAATTGAAAAGAAGGACTCGGTCACCAACGTTAAAAACGCGGTTCTTAATTTTTGAGTCATGGAGCTTCTTTGTTTTTTCCTTGTAGATCAAAGAGTTTTCATAGGCTTGATCACGAAGTTCATTCAATTCATTTATTTGAACTTTCCGGTGATCACCCGCTGTCTGAAGGTCAAAGTTTGCATGCTTGAGGGCCCAGTAGGCTTTGTGCTCAAGCTCAATTGGTAGATGACACGCCTTTCCGTACACAAGCTTGTATGGAGTACACCCGATAGGTGTTTTGTAAGCTGTACGGAAGGCCCAGAGTGCGTCCTCTAGCTTATCCGACCAAGATGCACGATTTTCTCCTACGGTCCTTTCTAAGATTCTTTTAATTCCTCGATTTGTAACTTCCACTTGCCCACTTGTTTGGGGGTGATACGCGGTAGAAAGACGGTGTGTAACACCATACTTTTGCATGACTTTATCAAACTTGTCATTGCAGAAATGCGTACCACGATCACTGATAATAGCACGTGGAGTTCCAAAACGAGCAAAAAGAGATTTCAAAAATTTCACAACAACTCGGGCATCATTTGTGGGTAAAGCTTTCGCTTCAACCCATTTTGACAAATAGTCAACAGCCACGAGTATGTATTTGTTTCCTCGAGATGATGGAAATGGCCCCATAAAGTCAATGCCCCATATGTCAAAGATTTCACAAACTTGAATGACATTTTGTGGCATTTCATTTCTTTGTGAAATATTTCCGTGACGTTGACAATCGTCACAAGCTTTGACTATTTCCTGGGCATCCTTGTAAATTGTGGGCCAATAGAAACCGGAATCAAACACCTTTTTGGCGGTGTAGTTGGGATTATGATGTCCCCCAGTAGGTCCAGAATGGCAAGCCTTGAGAATATCGATGGCTTCCTGACCATAAACACACCGCCGGATGACTTGATCCGCACAGATTTTAAACAAGTAGGGGTCGTCCCAGAAATAATGTTTGACATCCTTGAAGAACTTATTCTTCTGTTGGGACGACATCCCTTTCACAACAAAGTTACCCGCATGGTAGTTTGCAAAGTCGGCAAACCATGGGGTAGTAGAGTCTCCACGAAAAGCAACCGCACTGAGTGTTTCGAGAGGAAATGTTTCATTTATTTCCTTTTTCTCGAAAACATCTTGGTGTGGGTTCTCTAATCGGGATAGATGATCAGCAGCTAGGTTCTCAGCTCCTTTTTTATCACGTATGGTGATATCAAATTCTTGCAAGAGGAGAACCCAACGGAGCAATCTCGGCTTTGCATCTTGTTTTGCAAAGAGATATTTGAGAGCCGAGTGATCCGTATACACTACACATTTGGTCAAGATTAAGTATGGCCGAAACTTCTCAAAGGCATACACCACAGCCAACAATTCTTTTTCTGTAGTGGTGTAATGAGTTTGAGCTTCAGTCATAGTTTTACTTGCGTAGTGGATAGGCTGAAAATGTTTGGCTTTACGTTGCCCCAGGACTGCACCGATAGCAAAATCACTTGCATCGCACATGAGTTCAAATGGCAAGTCCCAGTCGGGGGCAACTAAAATGGGTGCTTCCGTAAGCTTTTTCTTTAGAGTTTGAAAAGCTTCAACGCACTCAGGAGAGAAGATAAAAGGAGCATCCTTTTCAAGGAGATGAGTCATAGGCCGGGCGATTTTAGAAAAATCTTGTATGAATCTACGATAGAATCCGGCATGACCCAAAAAACTCCGAATACCTTTGACGGTAGTGGGATGAGGTAATTTACTGATGACATCAACTTTAGATCTGTCAACCTCAATCCCACTCTTGGAAATTTTATGGCCGAGGACAATGCCCTCTTTAACCATAAAGTGACTCTTCTCCCAATTTAGACAAAGATTGGTGTCTTTACACCTTTTCAACATGTTTTCTAAATTGGAGAGACATGCTTGGAACGAATCCCCAATGACCGAGAAGTCATCCATAAAGACCTCCATCGTTTTACCGATCATGTCGGTGAATATGGCCATCATGCACCTTTGGAACGTGCCCGGAGCATTACATAAACCAAAAGGCATACGTTTGTAGGCAAAGGTTCCATAAGGGCATGTAAAGGTAGTCTTTTCTTGATCTTGCGGATCAATGGGAATTTGGAAGTAACCCGAGAAACCGTCAAGGAAACAATAGTACTCGTTTCCCGCTAATCTCTCAAGCATCTGGTCCATGAAGGGTAGAGGAAAATGGTCTTTACGGGTGGCATCATTTAACTTGCGATAGTCAATGCAAACACGCCACCCCGTAACCAATCGAGTTGGAATCAACTCATTTTCTTCATTTGTGACAACAGTAATGCCACCCTTTTTAGGAACGCAATGAATGGGACTACCCCAAGGACTATCCGAGATAGGGTAAATCAATCCGGCATCAAGAAGTTTGAGAACCTCTTGTTTGATAACCTCATGAATTTTAGGATTCACCCTTTTTTTGATGTTGAACTGCCGGTTTAAAGTCATCCTCCATTAAAATCTTGTGAGTACAAAATTCAGGGTTAATACCCTTGATGTCGGAGAGCTTCCAAGCAATTGCTTGCTTGTGTGACTTCAAAACTTTTATGAGGGCAGTTTTTTCATCCTCACTCAAATTTTTAGCAATTATGACGGGTAATTTATCATCACCCTCCAAAAATGCATACTCGAGATGAGGTGGTAAGTCCTTAAGTTCGACCTCAGGAAATTCATCGTTTTTCTCAACCGATTTGATTTCCTCTTTATGAAGTTTTTTTGGAAGAACAGGAGGAAAAGAGGGATCTTCATTTAACATTTTCTCAATGAGAAGGATATCTCCCTCCAAGTCAATCTCTTGGTTATCAATTCCATCGGGAACCGAATCACTCTTGAGAAAGGCCTCGATTTCCTCTAAGATGAAGTCACTTCCCTCAAACGGAGTGAGAGAAGGAGAAGAATTGGCGATTATAGGTTCAGAAGATGGAGTGGGATCACCACTCGAAGAATTATGAACATAACCAAGAACTTCCTGAGAGTACTCCTCTGAAGCAACATCAATGACATCTATTCGGTTAACCGATTCAGAGTCATAATTTGAGGAGTACCTCGAAGTCTGATCGAGGTTAAAAGTGACTGCTTCATTATCCACACGAAGAGTTATTTTCTCTTCGAACACATCAATTAGAGCACGGCCCGTCCTTAGGAATCCTCTTCCAAGAATGAGAGGAACCCTTGGATCAGCATCGAATTCAACAACAACGAAGTCAGCCGGAAAATGGAACTTTCCTACTTTCACGAATACATCTTCGGCAATGCCGAGTGGACGAGTGATAGAACGATCTGCAAGCTCAAGAGTCATGCAGGTAGGAGTAAGTTCGGGAAGAGAAAGTTTCTTCCATACTGAATTAGGCATCAGGTTAATGCTAGCGCCAAGATCGGCCAAGGCGAAGCATTCACCCATTCCTGGAAAAACACACGGGATAAGAAATTTTCCAGGATCTCCAAGCTTCTCGGGAAGCTTCTTTAAAATTGCTGCAGAGCAATTCTCGTTTAAAGGAGTTTTTGCCATTTCGTACAATTTTTCCTTGTTGCTTAACAAGTTCTTGATCATCGATGCAAATTTGGGCATCATGATGATAGCATCCGCAAGGCTTATGTCAAAGTGCAAATCTTGAAAGATTTGATAGAACTTGTCCATTTGGTGACTAGCCTTTTCACGGAGCTTTTGCTCATTGAGTCGTGATGGATAAGGAATTGAAGGTTTGGATTTAGGGACCTCAACGGGAGTTGCAACAGATTCAAAGACAACTCCAGGGTTGAGTTTGGTTTTTGGGATATCCTGAGGTTGGACGTTTTTGGTACCTCCGTTATTAGTAGGAAGTACATTGTCCTTGGTCACCTCAGGTTCATGTTCCACTACCTTAGGAAGAGAAGAAGCGGTAGTGGGAATCTCGGGTCCATCATAAGCTTTGCCACTGCGTGTGGTGATAGCTTTAAGTTCACCCTTTGGGTTGACCACAGTATTACCCGGGAGACCTCCCGAGGTAGAAGGTGGAGTGAGATGGCTTATGAGATTAGAAAGCATATTCTCGATGTTGCTTTGAGATTGTTCCATTTTGTTGTTTGTAGCCATAAGCTCACTCTTCAGCTCATTACCTTGCTTGGTTATTGTAGATTGTAAATCATTCCTCAAAGTGAAGATTTGATTTTGCATTGCCTTTAGTTTGGAATCATTAACCTTGATATAGTTATTGAGTTCACTTGAAGGCGGTTCTTGGTAATGAGGAGCTGAATACCCTTGATTACCCCTTGGGGGTGGGTATTGATTGATCGGGGCATTAAATTGATTTTGCGTGTTTTGCCCTCTTTGTTGATTAGGATTAAACCTATTTGGGTTGTTGGGTTGAGAAAATCCGGGTGGTCCATTTTGAGGACGGTAGTTTGGATCCACTTGAGGACGGTATTGGTTACCTCCTTGGTTGGAACTACCGGCTATTGCATTAATTTCAAATGTACCATCGGTGGCAGTACAATTATAATATGCATGTGGACCACCACAAGTGACACAAACTTCTACCTTTTTAATTTCGGCAGTTTGAGAAGTTTGCGGAGAAGAGGGAGAGGAAACTTTCTGTGTGGTGAGAACCAAGGATTTTATAACCTTCGTGAGTTCGTCAAGTCTAGCATCGGTGCTAGACTGACTCACGGATGATGAGGTAGAAGGACCAACACTCATTTGGGAAACAACCGGTTTGCTTCGTGGAGTGCGGACCTTAGACTTGTTCTCAATGATTGCTAAAGCATCCCTTGTGGTTCGATTCAAGAAATTTCCTCCAGCGGAGGAATTGAGAGATTCTTGATCAGTTGAGCTCACACCATTGTAGAAAGTGTCGAGTTGCATCAACTCAGAGAAACCATGATGCGGACATTTGCGAAGCATTTCTTTATAACGATCCCATGCCTCACTAAATGATTCATCGAATTTTTGTGTAAATTTCATGATTTCGTTTTTAAGATTCGTGGTTTTGGAAGGAGGAAAGAATTCATTCACGAACTTCTTAACCAAATCTTCCCATGTTACAATCGATCGAGGGGTTTGTTTATCAAGCCAAATCCGGGCAGCCCCCTCGATGGAAAATGGGAAAAGAAGAAGTTTGATTGCCTCTTCAGGGACATTTTTGCATTTGATGGTAGACGTGATTTTGTTAAACCATCGAATGTGATCTTGAGGATCGTCCCTTTCAAAACCATAGAATTGACGCGAGGTTACAAGATTTATTAACCCCGTTTTGAGTTCAAAATTCTCGGCCACGATGGCCGGAACAACGATAGCATCTCCGTAACCCTCGATGGGTGCTTGGAGAAGCTCATTCATAGTCGGCTCAGCCGCCATGAGAACAGGAATAGCACGAACTTCGGGTTCGACTATTGAAGAAGAACGTCTACGTCTACGACCTCGTCTTCGAGGTATGTTGACAAGCTCACGTAACGGGCTCGTAGACCTAGAAGAACGCGTGCGCATGCACTAGAACACAACTCTAAGAAGCCTCAGAGTCGATAGAATTATGAAAAAGGTTGGAAGATTCTTTTTTTTTTTTTTTTTTTCTTTATGTTTTTGAAAAGTGAAAATGAAAATAAATCCAATTAAATCAAGATCGAGAGAAAACACAAGTGAACTTAAACCAATAATCAACAAGCGTACGGTAGCTCTCTAAAAGATAAACGCACAGAGTGGCGGAGAAGCAAAGGTGGGCAATTAATGCGCCTTAAAAACCCGCTTCTTTCAGTCCGACAATTTAATGTCAGACTATCCTAGAACCTCCGTTAGAGTTTGTTTATCAATTAGAGGTGAGCCGATATTCGCAAGTGATACAAAGGCAAGTTTTAAATCTTTGGTTTGGGAACTTATTATGGTCGTACCCCCAGTTAGGTAGTACTCTGTCTTGGTTCTCGATGGTAATTTTTTTATTGTTATTTATTATTAACAAAGAAAACAGAAAATGTTTTTGGGTTTTTTAATTTTTTATATGATAATATATATATAAAAGAAAAAAAAAATATTTTTGTTTTTTATATTGTTTTTGAGAAATAAGAACTTCTTGAAAGAAGGATCTCGAATCACTAATCGCTTGAACTTAACACAATTGTCGCAGCACACCTCCCCGGCAGCGGCGCCAAAATTTGATCCGTGTGTGAGTATATATAAATAATTATAGTATCGTGCACACGTGATGCTTTGGGAAATGACAAGTCAAACTTAAGGAAAATCAAACTTGCAAAACCCGTGGATGTGATGTGTGTGATACCGGGCAAGTGATTACCCGGGTCGTGTCCCAACGAGATGTGAATGGGCTCTTGTGAGAAGCTTTGGATTAAAGTGATTAATGATTTAGATTGCTTTTGATTTTGCTTTGTTTAACAATTCTAAAAATCAAATTAAAAACAGATATCCACGACAAAATTAAACGCGAAGCAATTAAATTAAAAATGCGCAACGAAAAATCTAAAAAAGACTAAAAAGTAAAATTTATGAAATTTAAAACCTAAAAATGTAAAATTACTAAAAACTTATTTTAAAACTTAAATTCTAATTTTCTACACTTTTTATTTAATTATTCCTAATTATTAATTATTTAAATGCTAATTAAACTAATTTAAATTCTAAAAAATACTAAATGAGCTAAGAAAATTATAAAATTGAAATTTACTTAATTAAAATTTAAAAAGATAAATTCTATTAAATAGAAGCTATCACTAAATGTCTATTTCGTTTAATCTAAAATACGTTAAAAACGCGAGTCGAAAACTAATTAAAATGCGTACACTAATGAGATATATGAAATACTAGTCCTACGAGTACAAATCTATTTTAAAAACTAAATTTATAACAGAAAATAAAATTCTACAAAAGTTTAGGGGCCAAAAGTATAAAAACTTAAACTTTAAATACACTAAATCAAAGACAGGGACTGAATGGTAATTGTTCGAAACTTATTTAAAGCTAAAAACTGTTTTAAAAACAAAGACAGGGACCAAACTAAATTAAACCGAAACTAGGGGGGCTATTTTATAAAAACAGAAAACTAAAAACGTTTTACACTGGAAAACAACCAGGGTTCGAACCTGGCCAACTACAACTTTGTTAAAACTATTTTTATTTTTTATTTTTATGATCGACTCTTGACAAACAAAAGTCAAGGAACAAGTTTTACGTTTACAACCTTTTTTAAAAGCTAATGGATAAGCTGGAAGGAGCTTTTGAAATCAACAAGCTCACAAAGTCTGCGGAAATAACCAAAGAGCAGGGCAAAACTGCCCTACTTCTAGGGCTGAAAAAGCTCCTAAAAGCTACTCCTAAAATCCTACAAAAAATTCACTAAGTAGACTAGCTGGGGAACTTTAAGAATCCAAAAATTCAAACAATTCCAACTTAATTCGAAGTCACAACAAATTCGACAAGATTTGCAAAAACCTGGAAAACCAAAAATTTCTGAGTCTGGTGGTGCAGGGCAGGCAAATGCTCAACAGGTCATCTTCAAGGACAAATTCAAAGGATCAAATGAGTTTCAAACTTGGATTTCTTCTTTGATTTGGATGCACCAGCAACCAATTAACTCAAAACAACAAATTACATTCATTTCCAAACACTAATAAATCCTACAAGTGATCTAGAGATCTGTCCCATATTATCAGCTTACAATTTTGACTTTTGAAGATTCTTGAACAATTTGACTATTGTGAGATTCCAATGGGAAAATCTCACTGAAAATGTTGTATTAACTCCAAATGAAGGTGAATTAAGCAAGTATAACAAGTTTTAAGCTTAAATGGAGGTTATGGTCATGCAAATTCACAACAGTTATGCAGAAAGACAAATTAAAAAGGAAATTTTGACTTTTTACTAATAGCAAGTGGATTATATGGTTCAAATGTTCTATTCCTGCCTATAGCAACTTGTCTTAACCATATGCAACAACTTAAACAAGCTAAAACCTCTTGTACTCAGCAAATCCAAACACCCCTTTTAAGACTCTAAAGTGGATTTTTAAGCAACAAGGGTCTGATTCAGGGCCTTTTATGGATCAAGTCAAGTTACTAAAGATCTAAAAACATCATTTAAGCAGAAATTAACAAGATTCAGACAAGGAGCAATAGAAATTAAAGATCAAGCAAATCTTGGCTAACTATGGCAGTTTCAAGCCAACTCATGAACTAGGATTATCAAAACTACAAATTAAGCAGGACAAGCACTTAAACATTCAAATAAGCTAGAATTGACAGAATTGAACAAGAATTAAGCAGTGCTACAGTGATATCAAAAAAAAATTGATAAAAATAGAAAATTGGTACACCTTTGGCTCTAGCTAAACAAGAGCACCACAATGGCAGCTACAAGCTCCACTTGTTATCAAACAAGCTGGTAAAGTCCATCTTGCTATTTCCATTACTAGCAACTTCCAAATGCTTCCTGTCTAGTGCCTAGGTACCCTGTGATTGATGAACTTTGTTTTTCTGTTTTTGGTTTTTATTTTAGTTTCCTTTCTTTGTTATGTTTAAGAGCTTATCAGAACTTATGAGAGCTTATGAAAAAGATTAAAACAACAATAGAACTCAGATTCGAACTTTTTTTTTTTTGCTAAACACTTGGAATTTCTATTAAGACTGAAATGAATTACAACTTGAGTTTTCGGACTGGAAACTTAAATATTACTTGAAAAAAAATGCTTACAATACTTAAGAACTAAATTATATTAATTAAAACTAGCACACTTCAAAAGCTTACATAGACTGCTATTTATACTAAACTAAGTCTTGGGGTCTCTTTCCTTCACTTGTGCTTCTTTTCTGAGACAAAACAGCCTTGGAATGATCTTTGTGCTTTCTTGGACAAATCCCAGCAGTTGGATTGGTTTTGGAGTAATCACAGCCCTTGATTGAGTTTTGGCGCTCAAATGAAGTAGTGGATTGCCAGCGTGGCAATGGGGGATGTGAAATAAGCTCTGGGTTTGAGGACTAGGGTGGCTGGGTAGGGTTTTGGGATGTGGAAGGAGGAACAAAATTGTCGGGTGAAGGTACTGTTGGGAAGTTGTGATTTTGGCGGGATAGGGATAAAGAAGAAGAAGGGTGGAGTTGACTGAGGTTGACCCGTATTTTTATTCTTTTCTTGCTTTGACCTGGCCTGGGGTTCAAATGGGTAAGGGGGTTCATGGGATGGCTGGGGTTTTATTTTAAAAGGGAGTGGGCTGGGTTGATAATGGGCTAGAAATGGTGTTGGGTTATTAGTTGTAAATTAGGTCCGTTTGGTTTATAAAGTATTACAAGGACCATAGTTGTAAATTGCTGAAACTTTGAGGACCCATCTTGCACATCTTCCAAAATACACCAAGGTAAAATCCTGCCATGTTTCAATAATCCAAGAACCAAAATTGTACTTTTCCAATTTTTAAAATTCCCAGGGACTGTTTTTGACAGATTTCAAACTTGAGGGACCAAAGATGTATTTTACTCAAACTTTTCACCAAAGGACTAAATATGATAAATTATGATTAAAAAGGACCTTTGGTGATTTTTCTGACAAAACAAATGCTTAGGGACTAGTTTTGACAAGTTTTGAAACTTGAGGGACTGAAACTGCCAATTTTGCAAACTTTGTTCGTTTTTCAACTGTTTTTAAACATTTTGCATTAAAAACATATAAAACACAATCCCTGGGATATTTTCAGCATTTTGATGCATTTCTGAGTGTTTTTGAATGTTTTGGCAGTTCAGATAAGGTAAAAATGATGAGTATTTACACACTCATCATTGAACGATTCATTACAACCCACATCGTTTTGTCCTTCCCAACGTGCGCGTAAATCCTGTTAAAAAGTTGCTGACAGTTTTAATCCCATTTCTACATACGAACATCCAAAATGAGGAAAACCACTCGTACGCTGATGCTAACTCCCAATCTGTTGACATGCTAGACACGTCGCCGTCAAAGCATTCACATCCGTTGTCATACCATCCCGTCATAATTTATGCTACAAGTCTCTACATAATAGTACAACTAATATGTATAGAGCGAAAAGAACGGGTGCTTCGAGCATAACCGTTTCATTCAAATCTTCTTCATAAATCATAATTCCACCACCTTTCTCCTGAGCTTCTTCACATCCGTCATAAGCAATCTCCAGTCGTGCGTCTGATAGTTCACCTCCCATGGTTTATCTGCATAGATACATCACTAGCAATCTTTCCGTATAACCTAAGGACATAGCTGACCTTCTTCTCAAGTAGAAACAATATCCCTCTTAACTTTCCAAAAGTTCTCCAACTTATTCTTCATCCCTACCAAAATTATACTCTTCGAGAAACTTACATCGAGCTCTTCTGTCGTAGAAATTTTCAACACCAAAATACAAGGATGATTCTCGTGTTTCTCTTTCGTCCCTGAATATACTAAATCGTCATACTATGACAATTGTCCAAGCATTCATGAAATACACGATTCATCAAGCTCACAAGAATAGTCGGAGCAGTAGCCAATACGATTGGCATCACAATGCTCATAGAGATTATAACGGATACAAAACAATGCTAGGAACATCTTGCTCCTTCACATGAAAATGGACATAATCAGATTACAAATCGATCATAGAGAAAACTTCACCCTGAAGTTGATTAGATAAGTCGTAGATAACGGTATCAGTCCTAATCACCATACTACTAAGATTCCAGAATTCCATGAACAACCTCATACCACCATCATTCTTCTTCATAACCAAACTGAAACACAACACAGAGACGCACACAAACGGATAAACCACTTCCTAGAAGTAGGTCCTTCAATACTCTTCATTCAACGTATGTCGTTCGTAAGGGATTTCGAAAATAGGCAAAATGTCGCTTACACATGAATAGAGTTCTGATTCAAATAACACACTGACCTCAGGCACTCCTCAAGACATTCTATGACTCCAATAAGTTCAAGGTATATGATGTAACTATTATCACGCTGGCCAGACGTCATAATACTTGCATCATATACACATGCGTTTATTGCAATCACAGTCTACCTCAAGTCGTTACAAAACACATTCTAATAAATGGATCAAAACAATTACATTTAAGAGGAAATCTTAGTAGTCCATCAAGGAATACATCGCGAAATTCAACATCGAAAACTCTCGAGCGAGTTACATCAAACGGAATATCTTCACAAACGCGAGGGATTAATATACGGAATTTCAAAGCAAAGGTGATCATAATAGTATGCCAGGTCAGAAACCTGGGCACGGAGTTTGAGTTTCATAAGTCGTCAGAGATGATAAAATCATAACTGTTGTTAGCATCTCAATGCTCAGTCAACAATTACATGACCAGAATGAAATTGAATCGAACATTCTCAAAGAAATCAGATTAGCATAATGAAATTTGATCTTCAAACATCCTCAACCGTACAGGATACTCTACACTCGTGATGGATAGCCACAAGATTCACATAGAGATAGAATTAGGAATAGCAATTCAATAATGCAGAGGGGACTTAATGTGCTTAGTAAAAGCAAAAGACACCACAGGATATGTCGTTCTCGTATCAAATAAAACCACGCAGCACGATCGCATAAGTAAGGAATACCCGAAACGGTACTTGATGTGTCAGCAGCCTGGTCCCTGGTCAGAGCGAACACCCGACCCTCGGCAGATTGCTGTCAATCATTCTCATTCTTACGGTTGTTACCATTCACCTTTGGACACTCTTTCGTCCGACGTCCAATCACACTACAACTGAAACTGGCTTCCAACGTCTTATAACACGATCATCCAGATGAAACTTCTCACAGTCAACATGTAGGGTATTCACAATGCAAGAAACACTTGTTTGAGGCCTTTATATGGATCGAATAGACAAGAACTAGAGAGAGAAAGTGGGAACTTCTAGAGAGAGAAATACTATGTGTATATTAGCTTGAAATGATGGGAAGTTCCAACCCTTCCCTTGCAAGGGAAGGGGTATTTATACTTACTACATAATATGCCCCTAGTGGGCTGTGGAGAGAGCTGACAGAGGGTAAAGACCTGACCCGCTCCACAATACTAATTAATAACTAATCTAATAATAATATTACTGATAATCCTACGAGCTATGATGTGCTAATAAGTACTCGGGGTGACCGAGTCTTCAGCTGAATATTCATATTCCTAACAATCTCCCCCTAAGGGAGGTCACCCCAGAAGTAATGTTCTGAATTTTAGCACTTCTTCCTTGGATCTTGACATCATAGCTCGTAACCATTGATTCTTCAATATCATACAACGTTGTGCAAACATCCGTGATCTTCATATGACTTCTCTTTTGTCTTGGATGAACTTTGAGTAATCATTGAAAGTATCATCCCACTTGAGTCTCCAAGTCATCTTTCAGTAGTAGGTATCCATTTGATGAAAGGTACTTAGAGCCGACATGCTCACACTATATGGTGTCATGATCTTCAGCATCAGAGTTAGTAGAAGCTGTGTTGAAGGTCCTTTGGGTGATCATGACTTTGTTGAATAACAATGATGATGTAGTGTGAACATGTGGTAGAGGATTGACATCTTTTCTGCAACCAGCTACAACAGCAACCAGCTACAGCATTCCACAGCTACAACCGCCAGAAGTTCCTGCATAAGACAGTTAGCAACAAATCGACCGGTACTTACAGGTTCGGACTTCGACATTGTTAACAGCATAGTGTGAAAATTCTCTCTAATCCTTACCAAGACCGTTCCTAATCGAAAACCCACAGAGGGATTTTTAAGACTATCCCTTAGCATTTCAACGATTAGGTGAGTCGCTGGAGATCACTCTACGACTGTAGACCGTTTGAAACCGCCGCGACCACTAAGCGTAATCCACGAGGAGTTACCGAAGTGACCTGCTTACAGGGCTGCTTGATGTTGACCCTGGCAGGAATTTCCATTTAATCATTGAGAATTACTTTCGTAAAGTCTCTCATGAATGTTCTGGCAGATTGCTAAGATCTGCGTAGGACTCATAAGTTTACAACTGGTGTCCTAGATGTTGAACAACCAGTGTAGAAGTAATTTGTGTCCCTATGAGATCTTATTATGTATCTCGTGGCTCTAGACTCAATTGTGCGTTTTGATTTGGTGATCGGAGGCTGGAGAGGACTGCCACCTTTTCAATATCATCTATCTCGGAATGAGAGAGACGATAGAAATGTATTGAACTCCGTGACAATTGAAACAAGAATCCTTTGAGGGACCTTGAGTGGCTAGGGAGGGTTGTGCAGCGTATCACTGGGTCCATGATACTTTGTCTTCAATGTCAGCAATCAACTAAGTGATTCTGACAGCATATGTATTTACCCAGTTTCTGCCTAAGTTGTAAGGAGGGCTATTTCTTTTCACCCTTTATCTTTACAATTCTTTTTCATTCTTCAACCCCTTCAGTGCTTACCAAGACTTCATAACTAACACCTTGTTGGGTTTATTCCAGTGTTAGCTCCATCTCAGTCGGCACTCTTCCCTTATACACATTTCTCCTTTTTAATCATACCTAAGGACTTCTACACTAACTAGTGGATTGTCCCTGGGTAGATCCCTCCGGCTCTGGTGGGATCGTGGGAACTTGAACCTAACCTAACCATCCTTATAACTCCATGCATTAATTAAAATGGCCGGTTTTGAGTATTCATCCACGATAGCCAAACCAAATCTTTGAAAAATCTCTCAAAGTGGCCGGTTTTGAGTATTCATCCACGATAACCAAATCTTTATATTTTTCAAATGCTCCCCCTAAACATGTGCTCGAGTGATAGTTTTATAAATTTGCACATGTTAGGTAGAGCTCGCACTTTTTTAATTTATCCACTTTCAGTGAACATGACCTATTCGAGACACGCTTACATCACTAGTTAGACTAGCTTGAAATTATTACCCGGCCTGGTCAAGTCCACAGAAAGTTTCTCGAAATGGTACACTCTACTCAGATTCATCTTTTTCGAGACACGCTTACATCACTGGTTAGACCAGCTTGAAATTACTACCCGGCCAAGACGAATCCTTTCGATTGATGACAGTTCAAGTTTCGTCAATTCATTGGTTAATTCTGAGTCACGGTCACATGAGATGCCAAATCCTTTGCTCCCCCTCAATAAGTGCATTGACGTACAACTGAGCACTTATGGGAGAGTTTACTTCCTCATCCAAAACATTTTGCTCCCCCTCAATATGTGCCTTGATATACAAAATGGTTTAGCACAAACGGGAGAGCTTACATTTACTTCCAAATCATCACATTTTATCAGAATTTCATATTTAAATCACATTCTCTCCCCCGATCAAAATTTTCAAACCATTTGAGATTTGTGATCCCAATTGATTTAAATACGTTTAGAAAATTTGGGAGAAAATGTGGTTAGGTTGAAATGTATTATGATTTAGGAGCATACTATGCTCCCCCTTAAACCACAAGAGAGTGTCACTGCTGATGTTGCACAAATTTGGCAAGGTGTCAGAAATTTGAACAAGTACTCTCCCCTTTAATTAATGACCCGTTTTCTATTAAAAAGAGTTGTAGTCATTCAATTAAGCGACGAGTATTTGTGAAAATTTAATTCAATTTACCACCTTGTGTAACATCAAGACTCTCTTGAAGAATCAAACAAGATAAAGAGTCTGTTGTAAAGAAGACTTCTCTTCTAATACTCGAAATGACGCACTGAAACGTACATCAGGTCGGCGAAACATGGATATAAAGTAATCCATGCCCAGGTGAACATCACCCAGTTGGAGGAACAGCCGTCTTTTTGGTGACGTGCTTTCCCCAGTGTATATTGCGGGTTGCAGTATGAAGTAACTGCAAGCCATTAAGACATGTTTTAACTGATTAGTATAACTTCTGTTCGAGCTTCATTTAAAGATCTGTGTCATTGTTGAATGTCATTTCTAGATCCGTAAATGTTATCGATAAACATAAGACATGCCTAGGTAGGACTATTTTTGGTATTTTCTGATTTTTTGATTTTTATGGTTTTTATAGGTTTTATATTTTTGTATTTTCTTTTTGATTAAGATATATACAACTATGTACAAGGATATAAGAAGACAATCCTTTACTCCACCCTTTCCTCCTGAAGACACTTGAGGGTTTCAGGTGTCATGCTTTTCATGCCAAGGCGTGGGAGAATAAACTGAAACCTTTCTCTTGGGAGAGCCTTGGTGAAGATGTCAGCTAACTGAAACTCTGTCCTCACGAAGTATAGTTCCACAATTCCTTTTTCCACCTGTTCCCTGATGAAGTGATGCCTGATGTCGATGTGTTTTGACCTGGAGTGCTGAACATTGTTACAACAAAGAGCAATGGCGCTTTTGTTGTCACAATATAGGGGAATTTTGTTGTATGAGAATCCATAGTCCGAAAGGATTTGTGCACAGCAAGCAGACATGGCAATGTACTCAGCTTCAGTAGATGATATGGAAGTACTCATCTGCTTCTTAGAAGACCAACTAACCAACTTTTCCCCTAAAAATTGAGCTCCTCCTGACGTACTGCGACGAGTGTCTTGACATCCCGCATGATCAGCATCGGCATAAGCCGTTAACTCCATTGCTGTGTCCTTAGGATACCAGAGACCCATATGAACTGTGCCTTGAAGATATCGGAAGATCCTTTTCACTGCTTCAACATGCTTCTTGGTTGGCCTGGATTGATACCGAGCACACATACACACAGCAAACAGAAGATCTGGTCTGCTAGCCGTGATGTACATCAAAAATCCAATCATGCTTCGATACTTTGTTATATCCACTGGAATCCCTGAAGGATCTTCATCCAACTTTGTTCTATCAACCATGGGAGTGTCAACAGGCTCACTTGAATCGAATCCAAACTTTTTCAAGATCTCGTTGGCGTATTTTGATTGATTAATGAATATGCCTCCGGGACTTTGAGAAACTTGTAATCCTAAGAAGAATGACATTTGTCCCATCACGGACATTTGGAACTTGGAATTCATCTCCTTAGAAAATCTATCACATTCACTAGGATCTGTTGAAGCAAAGATGATATCATCTACATAAATTTGAACTAGTAGTAGATGGTTTCTTGACTTCCTGGTGAATAGTGTGGGATCAACAACACCCTTGGAGAATCCGTTCACTAGGAGAAACTTGGAAAATGTGTCGTACCATGCCCTAGGCGCCTGTTTTAACCCATAAAGAGCCTTCTTCAAGCGGTAAACATAAGTAGGATGTTCAGCATCCACGAATCCTTCGGGTTGACTCACATAAACTTCTTCCTTTAAGTCACCATTCAAGAATGCTGTTTTAACATCCATCTGGTAGACTATCATATTACGACTAGCAGCATTTGCCAGGAAGATTCTTATGGCTTCAATTCTAGCAACCGGAGCAAACGATTCTTCAAAATCAATGCCCTCTTCTTGTCTGAATCCTTTAGCAACTAGCCGTGCCTTGTTCTTTAACACATATCCATACTCATCAAGCTTCACTTTGAAGATCCACTTTAAAGCAATGATCATTGCAAGCTCTGGAGGAGGCACTAATTCCCATACTTCAAGTCGATCAAATTCATGGATTTCATCCTGCATAGCCTGGAACCAGCAATCTTTACTCATTGCTTCTTTGGCATCTTTTGGTTCGACTTTGGACAGCACAGAATTGAAAAAGCACCATAGTGCATCAGTGGCTAGTTGATTACGTGTGGATACTGGACGTGAGGGATTGCCTATGATATTGTCGATTGGATGATCGCTGGTCCATTTTCTGAGATGGTCGTGAGGTTGAGGGTTTCGAACAGATGTAGCAGTGCTGTGTTCTTCAGGTGAGGATGTATCTGATGAATGTTCAGGAGCAAATATGTTTTCAAAAGGAACCTCATCAACAGGAGCAAAAGGGTTAACTTCCAAAGAATGGTTATCTGAAGATTCTTGTATTACTGGAGAAGATTGAGCGTTAGATGACGAAGGCGATTGACTGGCAGCTGGAGCATTGAGACTGACTGATACTGAAGCTGTTGGACCTTCTGAACCTTGTGGGGCTTGACCCTCAGCCATAGGATGTACAGCAGGTTCACTTGGGACGGTTCCATTCGTTGGCTCAAAGTACTCATCAAACATAGGATCAAATAACTTCTTCAACTCCTCACATGTAGGTGGCACATAAGAATCTGCAGGCGTGGAATTCTGTACAAGACCTGAACTAATGGGTCCAGGTGACAAAAGTTTAAGATCGGGTCCAGAACTAATTTGTCCTGAAGCAGGTTGCTCACTCAGCTCATCAAACGTAACATGAATGGTTTCCATGATTTTACGGGTTCTCTTATTGTAGATTCTATACCCTTTACTGTCTGGTGCGTATCCAACAAAAATACCTACATCTGCTTTAGCTCTTAACTTTCCCAAGTCTTGACTGTCGTTAGTTGGATAGCAAAGTGCGCCAAACACACGGAGAAAGGAAAGATCTGGTTTCTTGTTATGAATTAACTCGAAGGGAGTCTTCTCATGAACAGGATGAATTAGAGATCGGTTTTGAGTGTAACATGCTATTGCAATAGCCTCTGCCCAGAGAAACATCGGTGCCTTTAAAAATATAAGCATGGTTCTTGCAGCTTCCACCAGAGTATGGTTCCTTCGTTCAACCACTCCGTTATGTTGAGGAGTGCGAGGGATACTTTTCTGATGCGTGATGTCAATGCTTTCATAGAAATTACGGAGTTGTTGGTTAACAAACTCAGTACCATTATCTGTGCGAATGATTCTGACAATTTTATCAAGCCTTACTTGCAGCTGTTTTATCAGTTTAATGATAACCTCTGGAGTTTCGTCCTTGGTTCTCAAAAACTTTACCCATGTGAACCGAGAATAATCATCTACTATCACCAGAACGTACTTCTTTCCATTTATGGTTTGTATTCTCATTGGACCGCACAAGTCCATGTGAAGGGTATGAAGAACTTCCAAGTTGGTGTTAATGGTTTTGGACTTGTGGGTTTGTTTCTTGCTCTTGCCTAGTTGACATGCAGAGCAGAGATGATCTTTCTCATATTTTAGTCTGGGCATCCCTCTAACAAGATCTTTGCGGGAAAGATTATTTATGGTACCGAAGTTCAAGTGGTTCAAACGACAATGCCACAGCCATGATTTTGTTTTAGAGGCTTTAGAAAGCAAGCATATGGGAGAGGACTTCAACATTTCTTCAATCGATATGGTGTATAGATTGGTGCCCCGACTGCCCTTGAGGAGATCTATACCATCCAATTCTCTGACGAAACATGTGTGTTTTCTGAAAGCCACTTCCAGATCTGAATCACAAAATTGACCCACAGAAAACAGATTGTGCCCTAATCCTTCCACATAATATACCCTTGAGATTACACTGTCACCGAACACATAATCTCCATAACCCATAATAGCACCAAAGTGGTCGTTCCCGAATCTAACTGTCCCGATAAACTTTTTCACGAAGTTTTTGAGCCGCGAGCGATCCCCAGTCATATGTTTTGAGCAGCCTGAGTCCAAATACCACAGGACGATTTGTACGACCTGCATTTGAAACTAGACAACAATGGATAACTGGAAAATGTGGATCCCCACGAGCAATTGGGGTCCGTTTGGTCAGCACACAAATATTCTGGAACCACAGAGTTCGCAGACGCTACTGTCTTTACAGTGGAGACAGTACTAGAGGCAGGACAAGACCTATGTGGAAGGCATTGTGACCCTAAAGGCAAGATTCTACCAGTTGGTCTCCATTCCTTAACCTTCACAATTTTATGCTTATTCATTTTAGGTAATGAGCACAGTTTTCCTAAATTGAATTTCCTTCCAGTGGGTCTCCATTAATAACCTACACTAGCAAATGTTTTTCCTGTTGCTTTCCAAATTTTCTTGCATGTTTCAGTTATCCTAACATTCTTAACATGGGGTGAAGCAGAAGACATCAAGAAAGACACAACACACTCATCATGATTAGCATAAATTAAACAATTGTCGCATGTTTTACAGATAGCATTAGAATTCGAATTAATTACAGTACTTTTGATACTAGAATCAACACGATTCATCCTACTCATTGCAAACTTATTGTTCCTAGGTTGGGCTTCTACTTTCTTCAAGTGATCATTCTTAGCTGGCGCAGTCCTATCCTTTCTTGCATTTCCTCTAGACCTTGACTCGCTAGCATGGGTGTCACTTTTTACTCCTGTAGAAGCATCGAAGGGAACATTAGTTTGTTTTTCTGTCACATGCCTTCCTGATAATGATGTGTTGGGTTCTGATGTTTTAAGTGGTAGATCAAATGCTACATGCTTGTTCTTAACAGTGGATGATGATGCAACAAGTCTATCTCTATGGCTGTTAAACTTAGGAACTGAGCCTATGGCATATTCTAAGTTTTCCTGAATCCTTTTCGTGAGATTACAAGCATAGACAACAGCCCTATCAAGTGGCTTATCAGTTCTATCCTCTTCAACTACCTCACGAAGTGTGTCAAGGCCCTCTCTAAGATGATCGAGATATGTTTGATGGGCAAAGCTGTTATTTCTAAGGTTAAATGGAATACGCCCAACATCAACATCATACTTTTTACTAGCAGTAGCCTTTGGTGCATCACAATTACAAGTGGTGCATGGCATTTTACCTTTCACCCGAGCCTTAAGATTCTCAATTTCATTTGTCAAAGAGGTTATTTGATCATTGTGATTGCTTCTTGTAACTTTAATGGAATCATATAACTCTTTGAAATGTTGTTTGACCTTTGAATTTTCTTCTCGATAACACTCATTTTCATAATGTAACTTATTTATGGTGTTTTGATATTGAAAATTCTGAGAATCTGAAGACGAAGGTTTATTGGTGCCATACACTTCATACTTGTTGGATTTCAATTGGGCAATTTGGGTCCTCAGCAGTCGAATCGTGTTCATGTGAGCTTGAATTGTCTCATCTCGTTTGCTTAATTCAAAATAAGTATCAAATTCAGGAGCATCCAAGGATGTCTTGTCATTTGATATTTTATGTTTTTCATTTAAATGTTGATGTTTCAATTGCAAATTAAGATATTCAACTTCTAATTTTGAAAAACGTTTAACCATATTATCATGGTCATCATTTTGAATTTTTTCAAGCAATTTTAAATTCTCCCCCTCAAGCTCAACAACACGATTCTGGGTGACATTTAACGCAATAGCATACTCATTAAATTGACAAGCAGACAATACAGAATCAGTGACAGTGTAAAATACATCTTGTGCAATACATTTAGCAATCAAGTTGTCGTTAGTAATGAGTATGTTTTTTCCTTCAATCTCTCGACTCTTAAGTTCTATTGCATATTCATTCACCTCATTTTCCATGTCTTTAAACACTACTTCCATTTCTTTTATTTCGGCTTTAAGGGCAGTTTGCAACCCTTCAAAGTGTTCTTTAAGTAGTTTAAAGAATGGCATGACCTCAGTTAAGTAACACCTTTTTGCATGTTCAAAACACCTTTCCCCCTCAGTAATACCGGAGGGTGTGATTCTCTTCTTGCATGTTTTATCGAAATCAGCAAACAGTTGCCAAAGCACATATAAGCTGATAAAGGTTTTGCATTCAGTGGGAAGAGACAAAGGCACCAAATTCCTAGGTGTATTAGGAGGATACACCGTTATGGACACAACTTTTCTAATGAGGGGGGTGTTGGCCTTAAGTTTTTCTACCTTAAGTTTTTCATTATCTTGTTTCCAGAATATCTGTTCAGGTGTTAACTTCTTTTGAGGAGCAAACACAGTCAAACGATTTTCCTCACTATAGTCATGGGGTTTGATTATTATTCGTCTGGCTATGCACTCGGGATCCCTCATTTTCTCATTCATTCTAACCCTTGTTCTCTCACTTAACTCATCCTCTTCTTCTGTGTAGATATGCTCAGGCGGGTCATGATTAGGCATAAACATCACATTAGAATCATTTAATGCAGGTTGGGCTATCTTAGTAATTTCATGAATAGCTAATTTAGATTTACCTACATTGCTTTCACTATGCTTGTCACTTAACTTTCTGTGCTTATACATCATTTGGGCAGTTTGTCTGGTTTGGTCTTGTGTGTACAACTTATCTTCAAGCTTATTTTTTAACGTCTTGAGTCTAGAGAAATCATTTAAAAGTGTTGTTTCTTTTTCTTTGAATTCTAGCTTAAGTGTAGTTACACACTTTTGTGCTTCCTGTTTCTGTTTGACAGACTGTTCTAGCTGACTTTTCAAAGAACTCAACTCTAATTTTAATGTTTCTTCTCTTACTCTAGACTCTTTAATAAGTGTACTCATTTGACCTTCTAATTTCTGCTCACGTTCATTAAGCTCAAACTTAGCACGCTGTTCATACATAGCCACTTGTTCTTTATAAATGTTTAGTCTAGTGATCAAGTCATCATCAGGGACAGGCAATTTATTCTCATGGCACTCACATGCATTATCTAAATTACACGCATTATCTAAGGCACCTACATTACTTACAACACAAACATCATTATTTAAAAAAGATTCACCATTTGGTACATCAGGCGAGTTGTTGTGATTCAAATACTGTTCATATGAAATAATTTTGCTATTTTCCATGTCAACATTACTTGTGTCAGAAACATCTGCCTGATGTACTTCTTTGGGATTCTTTTGTCCCTCGACTATATTATATGTGTCATAAATTTTTAGTACCTCAGATATCACGGATGCATTAGAAGGACCAGCTTGACGGGGAGATGAGACCAAGGAAGACAAGTTAGCCATGAAGATTGTTTGAGCCGTAGGTTCATCATCTACATCCGAGTCAAATGCATCACAGTCATCTGCCTTGAAGATGTTAGGATCATTAAGTGCTAGATCCTGAACTGGTTGCTCATCCACATCTTCATCAAAAGTATTTCCCCCATCTCCTGCCAAGAACAATAACTCTTCCTCATCCAATACAGCTCCATTCTCTTGAGCTTGTATTAACAGCATCTTGTCTTTGAAGTAATCTGAGTTCTGAGGACGTTTAGGTTGATTGCAGTTTCTAGCAATGTGTCCAAGCCCCCCACAATTATAACACTTGATCTGTTTCCCTTGACCCTGATTGGCATTCCCTACTCTATTCTGCACATAACCTCGACCCATGTTTCTTCCAGCTCTCCCTTGCACATTCTGAACCACAATTTTCCCATCCTCCACCATTGCTAGATTGTGTGGGTTGGATGAATTCCTTAACTGATTGTTGGTCTGAGGGAGTGATGCTTGAAACTGTTAAACCAGTAATGATACTTGATTGGTGAGGTTGTTAATCATTTTGTCGGTCTGAGAGTAGCCTGAGTCAAGTTGAGAACTCATCGCAGGTACTTGTGAGTGAAGTTGATGATAGCTTGGGTTGGATGATGATTGGATTGTTGGTTGAACATTTGTCATGAACGCCAGTGGATCATTTGTAGTTGAAGGATTTAACTTTTCTCTCAGCACCCGATCGTAGACAGCATGCTTCTCATGTTGTTGCAGATAGGCATACAGCTGTTCATAGTTGGTATCCCTTAAACCTTTGTTGAGTTTGACAGCAGTAACAAATCTGTCCCATTCAGGAGTCATGTTGTTCACAAACTTTGAGTTTAGTTGGATATTGGGCATAGTCATTCTGATCATCCTAATATCATTCACCAACTTGTGAAATCTCACATAGTAGTCTGTGATATTCTCTCCTGGGTTCATTTTGAAATGCTCGAACTCATCATACAGCTGTGACTCACGATCTTCCTTTGTGAATTCTGACCCTACCAACAACATTTTAACGTTGTCCCACACAGCTTTGGCTTCAGTGTTGAAATTGATGAGCTTGTATACATCTTTTGGAAGACTTTGAATGACTATGTTTGAAGCTCTAATGTCAGCATCATACCTCTTCTTTTCTTCTTCATTAAGATCATTATAGTTTCTAGGTCTGTCGATGCCCCAAGTTACAGTCCCATCTTCACCAGTTGTAACAACATCTCTGGTGGTACCCATCTGATATGGTCCATCGTCAATTGACTTAAGAATGTTAACTCCATTATCTTTTCCCAAGCAGTAAAGTCTTATCCGTTGTGCCCAAGACTCATAATCCGTCCTATCTAGCATAGGTGGACGAGTGTCAGATCCTGCTGCTTGAATATCTTCTGATGATGTGCTTGATGTGGTAGCCATAGTAACTACGGGATTTTACAGATCTTGTGATTTAACCGAGAAATCGAATCTTTCGCGGGAATTTCTAAAATCACCAAGACACAAACCGCATACACGCCTGAGAGACAAACCGCATGGACAAACAGCACAGACAAACAGTCTAGACAAACCGCATACACACTGCAGAGACAAACCGCGTAGACACAAACCGCATACACGCTGCTGAGACAAACCGCGTAGACACAAACCGTGTACGCACCTCAGAGACAAACCGCGTAGACACAAACCGAATACACTCCTCAGAGACAAACCGCGTAGACACAAACCGAATACACGCTGCAGAGACAAACCGCGTAGACACAAACCGAGTACACGATGCAGAGACAAACCGCGTAGACACAAACCGCGTACGCACCTCAGAGACAAACCGCGTAGACACAAACTGCCAAACACGTCGCTTTCAATGCTTTTTGTCCTTATGCCTAAACTAGTAATAAGACAAGCCGCGTCTTTAAAGTAACACAAACCGCGTCCAATAACTTGTCCAAACCACACTAACCGCAGCGAAGAACACTTGAATAAAACACCCACGAATCACCCAAAAACACCACACAAATCTTAAATCTGTGAATTCAAGCACCAAATACTACTCTTATACTGTTCCTAAGCTAGAAAGTACAAGGTATAACAACTTCTAATCACTAAACAAGGCATAAAATGAAATTTATGTAACTTATCAATTCGAACTAAAAAGCCTCAAAAACTAGACAAATCCGTGAATACCAACTCTCATGGACCTAACCATGGCTCTTGATACCAATTGTAGGGTATTCACAATGCAAGAAACACTTGTTTGAGGCCTTTATATGGATCGAATAGACAAGAACTAGAGAGAGAAAGTGGGAACTTCTAGAGAGAGAAATACTATGTGTATATTAGCTTGAAATGATGGGAAGTTCCAACCCTTCCCTTGCAAGGGAAGGGGTATTTATACTTACTACATAATATGCCCCTAGTGGGCTGTGGAGAGAGCTGACAGAGGGTAAAGACCCGACCCGCTCCACAATACTAATTAATAACTAATCTACTAATAATATTACTGATAATCCTACGAGCTATGATGTGCTAATAAGTACTCGGGGTGACCGAGTCTTCAGCTGAATATTCATATTCCTAACACAACACATGGAGGAGATGGAACCTGGTCCCACAACTTCTTCTGCTCAGATGAACCCAAACGTAGGGATCAAAATGAACAATGAAGAAAAATCAACGTCAGGATCAAAATACGGAGGAAGAGATCGCGTCAAGCGAGAAGCCTAATGTCTACCCAATATCCTCATAGGTCATTCTAAGGGAGTGAAACAAATCTTCCAATATCCGTGGTTAATAATTACCAGAGTTCTCATAGGATTAGCAGTGGATTATGCAGATTCAAGTAGTATGAGATGATACATTCTATATCCAGCATAAGTAATGAATTCACAGAATGTGTCAAACACATGACGGCTGAATGACCTTCGGGATGGTCGGAAAGGTATCAAACTGTTTATCAAACAACTCGGAGATGGAGGTCAAAATCAGGAAGTGAAACCTAAATGTTGTAAGGTATCCATGAATTTCTTAAGGTATTCCAATCTTACTTGGTTACTAAGCTTAGGTTGCAAAACTTTCTAGCTTCTGAAACAAATGTTCTTATAAGGCATAGCTAAAGGCAGAGGCATGAATCAGAGTGATGCGGAAGCAATGCTACTTACACAGATGTCCAAGTCTACCAATTCCTCACCGGTTATAACTTATGTTCCTATGGGGAGATCCTAAAGCAATTTCTCAAAGGTTGTCTTATGAGCGCCTACACTGGAAACTTAGTGGTCCAAACATCACAGGTCAAGGGTAAATGTATTACAAGTCGCAGCCTGTTCTCTGATACCATAATTGTAACACCCCAACCCGATAAGGGTAGAAGTATTACGATATGGTGACATATCAAAGCAAACACAAGCATATGACTTAATTAATACAAAAGAATTTCAAAGGTTACAAAGGGAAAATCTATAATACAAGGTTACAAATGAGAATTACAATAAATACTAAGTCTAAAAAAATATAATCACTTCTAGTCATCTCTAATCCAGAATAGCTATCAAGGTATAGTCTTCTAAGTCCAAAGTACTCTCCACTCATAACCCAGCTTCCAACTAAAACCTGCCGCAGGAAAAGATGTGCGGCTGAGCTTAAAAAGCCCAGTGAAAAGATATATATAACATAACATAACGGTAAATAAGCATAAGCAATGAAGGAATAAGGATAACAAACGAAAAGCATAATCATGAAAGTCATACGAATTTTAAAGAGAACTAAGAATCAAGAGTGCATGAGAACTGAATAAGAAATGAATCAAGAGAATAATGAAATAAGGAAAAGTTCATATAAGGATGTGCCATAAGAACTACATATCATAATCCGACAAATCATATCATAGCAATACAAGTATACGAAGAGGGGAGACCTCTAAGTAAATAAAAGTGTGAGAAGGAGTGTAAGGCACACACCACCTGGTCACCATAATCACATATACATAAAACCTAGGATGCATCCATACGCTCCCTAACATAAGTATGTATGTCAGTACTAGACTGGTCACACATATAAAGTTGGCCAATAGTGCATGCAAAATCATAACATAAGGGGGAACGCCGTAGATCTATCACACCTCTACGGGAGTGTCATGCCTAGGGTGCCATCCAAGACATGGTCATGGTACCTCCATAACTAGGTCAGCTCAGGCACAGATCTATCATAGCATACAAAATAATAATCTAGCATGGCAAGAGAAACAAGATAGTAACTCAATAAGCATGGCAAAGCATAAGCATAGCATAGCAGAGACATTTAAATAAATGTTAGAATGAATCAAAAGAATGACAATCATACAATGAAAGTCATGAGTCAAATAAGGGAATCATATCAGGCATAAGATCGATAGCAATATCCCTACTGAAAAGGGAAAGAATATTTGTACCTTATCAAAGCACACAAATCAAAGCAAATAGGTGAATGGAAGCAGATGATCACTCCTTCTTCACCCGATCTACATTAATCATAAGTTTATTTATAAGTTTCATAGTCTCATAATCATAAGGGTTTCATTTTAGTTTTCTTTCCATTTTAAGTAACTTTTCATATTTAGCAGGTTTCCATAATTAGTAACTTTCCAAAAATAGTAACTTTCCATATTTAGCAGGTTTCCCGAATTAGTAAGTTTACAAAATTAGTAGGTTTCCATATTAAGAAACATTAGTCATTAATATTCAAGGTTATCATTTAAATAAGTTTAAAGTATCAAACGTGGCAATATTAATAGTTTAAGGTTCATAATGATAATTACATAAATTTAAGGTTAATATAGTAAGTTTACAAGTTTTAGAGTTTATTATGCAAACATGACAAGTTTAGGGATTGGTATGCAATTATTGTAAGATTAGGGTATAAAATGTAATTATCATAAAGTTATATGGTTTCACAAGTTTAGTCCATTAGTTTAGAAAATGACAATTTCAACCCTTAAGTTCAATATTACACACATAACCTCTTTTATTAGTCTTTTAAATTTTCTCAGCTTTTAACCTTGAACAGACCCCACTTTGTCGAATTTATGAACCATATTAGAACTCGAAATAAAATCCAAAAAAATTCCCACATCTACTTCAATGTCTTAAGAACACCCACGAATTTTCCCATAATTTATTAACTAGTGTAACTATACCAGACATCCGAATTCAGGATTGACACATGAACTTGTAAAAATCAAACGGGTGCCTTCCGACCTCTAAAAAATCACCAAATAAATTTCATTCGAACCCTATTTCACTGAATTAAGTTTTAGACCAAAGAACCACCAAAATTCATGTTCATATCATTGGTTAACAATTCAATTAGTTAGCACATAATTTCTGAGAGATTTGTTTGTTTATATCCATCCGATTTTAAATACATAGATAATCATAGTAACACATCTTAGTACATATTGATCCGGTTTCAATGCATGCTCTATATGATTTTATAGATTACATTTATACTTATATATGTTTTAGGTTTCGATGTCTTAATAATAGGTCTGAATCATATGAATATGATTTGTTTAAGTCGACATATATTATTATCATGGATCCGATTGTATTTTAAATAGATCAAGGTTTATGGTTACCTCTTATATGGATCAAATAGGGACAAGGATACAATGATCTCCAATATGATCAAATCACCAACACACCTTTTCTTCTCTTGATCAAGATCGAATGAACATAGAATAACAAGGGTCGATTAGGTTGTGTTCAACAAATCGAATGAACTAAATAATGTGGATCGATTACCTTTTTGATACGAATTTAATAAAAAAATGATCACGATCTTCTTCTCTTCCTCTTCTCTTCTTGATCAATCGAATGGAACAAATTTGTTTAGGGTTCGGTTTGATTTTCCTTGTGTCGACAAAATGAGATAGAGAGAAAGGAGTTTAGGGTTTTTGTTTTTGGTTTTCCTTGTGCCGATAATATGGAATAGAGAGGAGAGATTTTAGGGTTTGTTGTAGATGGTATGGAATAAACGGTTCATAAATTTCATGGGGAGGGAGTTGCCGAAATTTAGGGGTATACAAAAGGGATGATTATTACATTCCATATTTTCCAAATTTTCATATTTATTTTCCATTACGTATTGTGTACATATTTTTATTATATTAGGCCTATAGGAATTTCTTAAACGTGCCATAATTTATTTATCAAGTTCTTGTATCGATTCACATTTTACTTTAGGTTATAAGTTCATCTTGTGTGGTTTCGAGTCATAACATGTTATATAACTCAAGTTTTAATTTATAGCGTATTTTATAAGTCGTATTTTATTTAGGGTGTTATAAAAACCTTCGACCAAGTTGACACAGAAGAACCAGAAGTATGAGTGGGGAGAAAAACAAGAGTCCGCTTTTCAGTTATTGAAGCAGAAGCTTTGTAGTGCACCAATTTTGGCATTACCCGAAGGGATTGAAAACTTCGTGGTATATTGCGTTGCTTCACATAAAGGACTTGGAGCCGTGCTAATGCAGAACGAGAAGGTGATGGCTTATGCATCTCGTCAGCTTAAGAAGCATGAGAAGAATTACACTACCCACGACTTAGAGTTAGGTGCCGTGGTTTTCGCACTCAAGATTTGGAGGCACTATCTTTACGGAACTAAGTGTGTAGTATTTACAGACCACAAGAGCTTATAGTACATACTTGATCAGAAGGAACTCAATATGCGACAGCGTCGTTGGTTGGAATTGCTTAGTGATTACGATTGTGAGATTCGATATCACCCAGGGAAGGCTAATGTTGTAGCAGATGCCCTTAGCCGGAAAGAAATACTCAAGCCTTTGAGAGTCAGATCATTGGGAATGATGATCATTTCACCTTTACTGTCAAAGATCCTCGAGGCTCAGATAGAGGCACTCAAGGAAGAAAACCTATCAAGTGAGACACTTAAAGGGATGCAAGAGAATGCAAACGGTTTAGTAAGAAGAGCAGACGGAGTATTATGCTTCAAGGATAGAAGTTGGATACCTCTCTATGGTGGAATACGAGAGTTGATTATGCATGAATCACACAAGTCGAAGTACTCCATCCACCCAGGTTCTGATAAGATGTATCAGGATCTCAAGAAACTTTATTGGTGGCCGAATATGAAAGCAGAAATAGCTACATATGTTAGCAAATGCATCACTTGCGCCAAGGTAAAGGCCGAATACCAGAAACCATCAGGGTTACTTCAGCAACCAGAAATTCCCCAGTGGAAGTGGGAACGCATTACCATTGACTTTATTACTAAACTTCCCAAGACTTCTGGAGCTTTCGATGCTATTTGGGTAATAGTTGATCGACTCACTAAATCAGCCCATTTCATTCCAATCAGGGAGACTTATTCTATGGATCAACTTACCAGACTTTACGTCAAGGAGATAGTCTCAAAGCACGGTGTACCTATTTCCACCATTTCCGACAGAGATAGTCGCTTTACTTCAAACTTTTGGGAGTCATTACAAGATTCATTCGGAAACAAATTAGACATGAGCACTGCCTATCATCCTCAGACCGATGGTCAGAGTGAGAGAACGATTCAGACATTGGAAGACATGCTCAGGGCATGTGTGATTGATTTCGGAAATGGTTGGGCTAACCATTTTCCATTGATTGAGTTTTCTTACAACAACAGTTATCACACGTGCATAAATGGTTGGGCACTCTATGGTCGCAAGTGCCGATCCCCTGTTTATTGGGCCGAAGTTGGCGATGCACAACTTACTGGTCTAGAGTTGGTTAGAGAAACAACGGAAAAGATAATTCAGATCAGAGAGAGAGTCAAAAGAGCCAGAAGCCGACAAAAAAGTTACGCTGACGTTAGACGCAAACCATTAGAATTTTATGTTGGAGACAAAGTCATGTTGAAGGTCTCGCCTTGGAAAGGCATGGTACGATTCGGAAAATGCGGGAAGTTGAACTCGAGATACATTGGGCCATTTAAAATTCTGGAAAGGATTGGTCCCGTGGCATACAAACTTGAGCTTCCGTTAGAGCTCAGCAGTGTACATAACATCTTTCATGTCTCAAACCTCAAGAAATGTCTTTCAGATGAATCGCTTGTAATTCCATTAGACGAATTTCAACTCGACGATAAGTTAAATTTCGTTGAGGAGCCCGCAGAAATCATGGACCGTGAGGTCAAACAGTTGAAACAGAGCAGAATTCCTATCGTGAAAGTTCGCTGGAATTCTCGAAGAGGTCCCGAGTTTACTTGGGAGCGGGAAGACCAGATGCGTCTCAAATATCCTCTTCTTTTCACCGAGTCCACTCCAGAGACCAACACTAACTGAATTCAGGGACTGAATTCCTTTTTGGGTAGGCGACTGTGACAATTCGTAATTTTAGGTCATTTTTCAAACCTCGACAAGTTACTATTCATCATTTACTATTCACCAATCACTATTCATGGTTATCATTCATCATTACGTAAACTAGGTTTACGGGTATTCAAATGCGCGTAACCAGTAAGGTTTAGCTGCGTACTCATGCATCACCAGTAAGAACACTTCATATAGACTAGACTATGTCCAGTCTACACATTTTATGCATCACAGGTTCCTTACAACTCTATTATAAAAAGTGTATGTTCACTTTTTCCATTTTTTGTAAACCTTGCACCTTTTACGTTTTACGTATTCTAAACCTTCATTTTTAGGTTTCAATTATATTTATACACTCCGATGAACTCACCACTCATCTAAAAATAATAAACTAGGTCATGATAACAAGTTGTTATATTTTTAGAAGTTTTACATTTTTACGTTACCCGGTACTGCATTATCTGTCTCAAAAACCCTACGTTTGAGTACCGGGAGCAACCTACACTACACAATACACATTGTAACTAAACTACTACCAAAATTCTGCATACTAACTCTTGGCCCCTTGTTTGTGCCGCCCATGGTCATCAAAACCACCTCAACACTTGTCAAAACTCAAGACAAGTGTTGAGTAATACTTGCCATAAGATACCTAACTTCCACAAAACCACCTACTCTCTCATTTTACATGCAATAACCACAAAAACCTGGTCTTTTCTCTCTTGTTTGGTCGTGGGATTCAAAGGGCAAGATCACATCATTTTTGTGTTAAATCTCTTGAAGAACTAGCGTAGAATGAAGATCCTTGGGTGTTAACTTGTTCTAGTTATCCTTTTCTCCATAAGTCAAGGTTAATCAAAGGTTTTTAAGGGTTTCAAGGGCTATTTAGGGCTGTGATTTCAAAGGGTTATTCAAAGTATTCTTGGTGATTTGAAAGCTAGGGTTTTGGTGGAGATTTGTGTCTTGATTTTCTTGGTGTTCTTGGTTTCATTGATTTTCTTGTTCATCACCCCTTGTAAGGAACCAACCCTCATTATATTCATTCATTTCACTACTGATATTCATGTCATATTATGTGTTTTATATGCTACATAAGTTGTTTATGCTTGATTATACTTGGTACATACTTTAAATTAAAAGAAAACCCTAAAAGGACTTAACTTGCAAAATAGGGTAAAAACGGAATTAACTGTACTGATCAGTAGACTTTGGGCCTAAGGGAAAAATATTTGGTTGTAGATCTATGTTTTGTGGTCATTTCCCCGGGTGGTGATCCCCGTGACGATACCCGATGATTAAGATATGATTTTTGTGGCAAAAACAGTCAGATCTGATGTACTGTTCCCATTTGGGGCAAAACTCAAGTTTTATAGCATAACTTTTTAAATAGGAAATATGTAGCCTGATCTAAAGAAATAGGGCTATCATTTCCAATTGATTTCACCTTCATAGGGTCTGTAGATTTCAAGATATGGCCTTTTTGGCAAGACCTAAAAATCAATCAACATAACCTTTGGGACTTACGGTTGGGAGATACGAATTTTTGAAAGTGGTTAAGTGTATACAATTTCCATCAGCTTTGAAACTAAAAGATGCAAAAGAATGATAACTTGTATATTTGGACCATGAGCTTTTATTTTGAACCACCTAATATATTTTGGACCCTTAGACATAATTTGAACCTTTTGACTCATTTTGGACTTAAAGTCGAAACATGGTTTAAAACTTGAAATTGGGTAATAAGTATATTTAATATTTGTAATCATTTTAAAGGGCAAATTCAACATTGAAAGTTATTTAAACATTATGTACCAAGCATAATTGAGGTTACAACTTACATGGCATATAGAGATAAATGTATCATTATATATATATATATATATATAATAATATATATATATATATATATATATATATATATATATATATATATATATATATATATATATATATATTATAATTTATACATTTATATATATATATATATAGGTTGATTGTAGGATTCTCGCGGTTGTTTCTTCATTATCTCACTTGATTGTGCACTTTGATTTTGGTGAGTTTTCATAGCCCCAACTTTTACATTGTTTATACATAATTTCTAAATTCTCGGGGAGAATACATTGCACAATTTTTACATACGGACCAAAGTATCAAAATTCAGTTACATTGCTTAAGTTACATCATTGCCTGATTAAAGTCCCCTATTTGAATCATGAACCGTTAATTGCGAGCAAGCGAGAGTGAGTGAATAGATCTATTGAGGGTGACTCCTCCATCCGGGTTGGTCGCTCCAACTTGTCAAACGGACGCATTTCATTTTAATCATATTAGAGTGTTTGGCAAACTCTCAGATGGGGCATTTCATTTCAGTCTAGCTTCGGGGTCATGTGCTTAAGAGCTAATGTATTATTTTTATGTGGCATTGTTTTGTCATACACCTTATACTTGTGGTTTCCATACAAACATTTCATTTACATAAACCTATGATTCTCACCAACATTATTGTTGACCATTTTTAGCAATGTATTTTCAAGTAATTAAGGTATGCGCATCATGGCTTGCATATGGACCTATTTTGGAGTCGCGGTGTCGACGCGTCTCACTTATCTTTTATGCACTTATTATCGTTTGATTTGTATAAACTTATTTCCGTAAACTTGAAACATCTTTTGGGACCTAACTTTTGAAACTCTGAATGTTTTAATTAATCAAATGATGTATTTTCAAAATGACACTTTAGGTCATTCAATATAACTGTAACTGTGGTGCTATGATCAGTCACGCCCTCAAACGTTCCATTCCGCTACAAAACCTGATATTTGGGGGTGTGCCAACAGAAAATCAACAACTGGTGGATGCCAATTCCTTGGATGTAGACTTATATTATGGTAGTGAAAGAAGCAGACAATTGTAGCAACTTCAACTACTGAAGCTGAATATGTAGCTGCTGCAAGTTGCTGTGGTCAAGTGCTTTGGATTCAGAATCAGCTTCTTGACTATGGGTATAACTTTATGAACACCATGATATATATTGACAATAGCAGTACAATTTGTATAATTAAAAATTCAGTACAGCATTCTAAAACAAAACACATAGAAATTAGGCATCATTTTATTAGAGACTACAATTAGAAAAAGTTGATCCAAGTGGTTAAAATTGATTCTGATCAAAACTTTGCAGATCTTCTCACAAAAGCCTTTGATGTAGGAAGGTTTCAATACTTGGTAGCAAGTATTGGGATGCTTAACCCTTAATATTTTTCAAACTGTGTGTTTTGATACTTAAATTGGATTTGTACTGCTAGGTTTGTCATTTGTACTGTTAAGTATATTTTTGTACTGCTAGTACAAAGTTTGGACTGTTGTGTTAATACTGTTAGTCATATGTTTATATTGGTATGAGGCAAGTGCTTTGCACTTCATTTTCTTGGTTTTGGACTAACAATTGCAGGTATGGAGATTAAGCACAAAGGATTTACAAGTGCATTGTGTGAGCAGAAGTTGGTGGCGCAAGTTGCTGACATAATAGGTCAATGATGGACAGAGTTTGGGAATTCTTTAACAAAGGTTTATACCTAAGTTAATTACTTCTTTAAAACTTCTTTCTTGAGATCTTATTATGATAATTTGTATTGAATTGATGGCTTAGTTAGTCAGACACTAACTGACTTAACTCACTTTTTATCATTTTATACTTTTATTAGTATAATGAGTTAGTCTAAGGACATCTGATAGAAAGAACAGCGAGCAAACATGAATCTAACACTTGTGTTAGAGGCAACAACTGCCACGAGCTGGAAACCCTGTCAAGAAAGCTCTTTGAATGAGTTTATCTTATCACAGGCAGTTATTTTATAACTGAAAACATTGGTTCTCACACAACCAGAGGTTGCTTTAAACTGAAATCTTGATTAAGTGTCTGTCTTTACACTTAATCCCTTCAAAAAGGTTGTTAGCAGTATGGTTTTTCATTAAAATCTAGTTCATACTGCTGAGTCAAATTTTTCTAAAAAGTTTGTACTGCCAGGCTTAAAGTTAGTACTGGTAGGCTTAATTTGTACTGCTGAATATACGTTAGTAAGTGTGCGAAATAACAGCTTTTTGAAACTAGCCGTTGAAAGTCAGTTGAGGTTTTTACTGCTCCAATTCCTTGTTTCCATGGTTTTCCAATTTGGATATTTTAACTTTTATTCTATTATATTAACCTTGTCTTAAATCAAAAGTTAACTTTTTCTTCAAGTCGGTCCAATAGAAACCCTAACAAGCTTTTAATAATATCTCAATTCACTTTCTTCTTTTACTTTCTACCCTAAAATTATATTATTCACACCAGTCAAATCACTTTTTAATGAAAATAAAATGGCTTCTTTATCCTTTGCTGACAAACACAATCAAGTTGCTTATTTGGAAAAAGCAGAGGATGGCACAACTTTTCATCAGATAGTGGATTTCTTAAATAACTCTTATATAAGGTATTCTTTACTTTTAAATCCCACTATCTATGTCACTCACATCAAACAGTTTTTGCAAATTGCTACTGTCAAAACCTTTGACCATGGTGACAAAGAGATTAATGCTAAAGTGGATGGCAAATCCATCACTATTACTGAATCATACCTCATGAGGCATCTTCATCTGAGTGATGACAATGGTATTAGTGTTATGCCAAACATTGAAATATTTGAAAACTTATCCAAGATGGGATATAACACTGAATCTCAAGCTTTAACTTTTCAAAAGAGTCGTTTTGCCCCTCAATGGAGATTTTTTATTCACACCATCCTTCACTGTCTTAGCCCCAAGAAAACCTCATGGGAACAGTTCAGTAGTAATATTGCTACTGCTCTCATTTGCTTGGCTACTGATAGAATTTTCAATTTTTCAAAACTTATTTTTGAAGGTATGGTTAAAAATGTTGATAGTAAATCAAAAATTTTGATGTACCCAAGGTTCATCCAATCTATTTTGAACAAACATCAACTGCTTCCACACAAAACAGTTTGTCCAACACCCAAACTTACCCAAAAACTCTTTAGTAACATGAAAATTGCTTCAAGAGGGTATGGTGGGGAAGCAGTACCACTTTTTGATACTATGATACAAGCTCAGGGTGAAGGAGCAACAAGCCCAATTGTCTCCAATCACACACCCACACCATCAGAAAATTCAACTTCACAACCATTTTCATCAACAAATAGGACTTTATCCAGACAGGACTCTGATGTACCTCAGCACAGAGTTTCTACTCCCACACATGTAGCAGATGAGGTTGACTTTGTCAGTGTGGAAAGGGCTACTTCTATTATCTCTGGCTTAGCAGCTGGGTAGGACAGAAGTAACATAGATAAGACCCAATCCATGGCAACACCCGCAGTACCTAGTACTCCTGGTGGAATCCCTAGCCAAATGGACACTCAGGGTGGCTCAGAAACTCATCATATGATGGATTATGAGTCTATGCCCCATGATACACCTCTCCCTGAAGGTAACACATCAGGAAGTGTTGAGGGCAGCAAGACACTCAATGAATTGATGGAATTTTGTACCAAACTATCTTAGAAAGTAAATAACTTGGAAGCTGAACTCAAGAGCCACAAGAAGAATTTTAGGGTTGTCTACACAAAGCTGGCTCTAAAAATAAAGAAGTTAGAGAAAACAGTCAAGAAACTCAAAGGAAAAAGATCAGCAAAGATGGTGGTTTCAACAAGTTCTTCTTCTAGTTCCTCCAAGGGTCCAAGCACAGATGATGGTGAGGAATCTTCCAAATAGGGGAGGAAGATTGCCCAGATGGATCAGGATCCTGATATTACTTTGGTCCAAGAAGTGTATGACACTCAGGGGAGGCAAGTAGATCAGATGGAATAAGATACTGCTCAGATGGATGAAGGTACTGCTGGGTTTAAAGAAGGTACTGCCAGTTTTCAAGGTACTGCTAGTCTTCAGGTTCTAATGGCTGCTGGATATCAAGGTATTGCCAGTATACTTTATTCAAAGAAACCAAGACTTTCAAGAGCAGATAAGGGCAAAGCTATCATGACAGAGCAAGAACCTCCTCCTAAAAGGTTGTCCAAGAAGGAACAAGCTCAATTAGCACTTGATGAAGAATTGGCTCAGGAATTGGCCCAAAAGTTTCATGAAGAAGAATTGGACAGAGTTGCTGAAGAAGAAAGACTAACTGAGGAAGGGGTGGCTGCATTTATGATTGAAAGAAAATATCAGACTGAAGCAGATCAGACAGCTGCTCAGATTTTTGCAGATCAAAAGATGGCTGAAGAGTTACAAGAAGAAGAAAGCTTAAAGTATACTCCAGAAGAACAAAATTCAGCTATTAATGACTTATTGGAGGAGATCAGAACTAAGCAGAGTAAAAAGAAAGCTTATAAGAAGAAAATCCCTTCAAGAAGTGAACAGTTAAGGTTTATGAAGAACTTCTTAAAACATCAAGATTACTGGAAGGAAAGTTACTTCAAAGGAATGTCTAATAAAAAAATTGAGAAGGTTTACTTTGAAGCTTCTGCTAGAATTCAGAGGCATTTAAAAGATGACAGTGCAATTATTGTGACCGAGCCCAGTAAAGGTGTGAAAAGAGGAGTAGAATTAATGGAATCTGAAGAGGCAAAGAAACAAAGAACTGAGGAAGTACCAGTTCAAGAAGAATCAGTTGAGGAAGAATCAGCTGAGAAAGAGAAGGAGTTGTTAACTGATGAACATGTGTATGGAATGATGGTGGTAGTACCAGAAATTCTTAATGTTGATCATATTGGAGTAAAACATTCTATTATTGACTGGGAAGTATATTCAGATGGAATGATGAAAGGATGGAAGATTATCAGGGTAGGAGATCAGACTGAAGTTTATAAGTTCTTTGAAGATATGGTAAGAGCTTTTGACAGAGAAGATTTGGATAAGCTATGGAGCTTAGTTCAAGAAAGATTTAGAACTGCTGATCCTACAGATGACAAGGATAAAGAGTTATGGGTTGAACTGAAAAGGTTATATGAGCCAGATGCCACTGATTCACTATGGAGATTTCAAGCTCATGATTTGGCTACTACTTGGAGATTATTTGATAGATGTGGTGTTCATCAGGTTGCTACAAAAGCAGGAGTACAAGTCTACATGCTAGTAGAGAAAGATTATACACTAAGAGCAGGAATCTTATGGGTTATGATAACTGCTAGACTTGAAGTAGCTGAAGACTCAGAAATGGCTAGAGAGTTGATAATAAAAATCTATCAGCAATTAGAAGACACAAAGGTCAGCAGATAGTGTTTAGAAGATCCTCACATCCTCATTTAATTCAGAAGAAACTTGATGATTTAGGGTAAATCACAAGTTTATGGGAGGATTGTTGGGAATTAAATGAAAGGGACTTAGTACTGCTGGACAGTTACACTACCAGTACAAACTGCTAGTGTAAATATGAAGACTGCTGAAGAAACAACTAACAGTACAAACTGCTAAGTATGTACTGCTAGCTATAAAGAAGGTACTGCTGGCATGGATAACTGCTTTTGGAGATATTGTAGGAGATAAGTATGGAATATATATTTTGTATATCTTATTTAGTTAGCATTATACGGTAGAATACTTATCTTGTAAAGGAATCCTTAAGTCTATAAAAGGAGATCCTAGGATATACGATTAGATATATCAGTCATAGATTTTTGTTAAGATTCGAGGTCTTTGTAACCCTAGTGATAACTAGATCACTCGTATTATTCAAGCAATAATATTGAATCGCTTGGTGTTAATCTCATTTTGTACATTGTTCAAACAAACCATTACTGTTCCATTAAAAAAACCAACATTCTTCTAAGTGTGGTTAAGTAGATTTCGCATACTTAACTGCATACACTCAAAGTATCTCAAACACGTTATAAAGTAGTAACATCCTAAGTGTTTCATCAATCCTCTCACTAAACACATAAACCATCTAACCTCTAGTTTGTTGTATAATTGTGATACATGGTGGTGTATGATGATGATGATCCAATACATGAGTGTCTAGTGGATGTAAATGCCTAATCTAAATGAACTTCTCATAATAAGAAGCCTTCAATAGATGAAGATCACAAGTGCTCCAATCTTGTTGTGATTGATCTTCATATGTTGGTTTGCTTGTGATGGATGTGGATGGCATGATCTCTAGGCTTGCAAAGATGGAAGATCAAGTGGAGACATGCTTAAAACAAATGAAAGTTAGAAGCATCGTGATCAAGATTTGGTGAGGATTAAAAGAGTTGAGAATGTATGTTATTACATTAGAGTTAATAGACAAATATGTTAACAAAGTTTGGCCAAAATGTTCGTCTAAGTTACTAAAGTTTAAAACGTTACAAATATGTTACTAAAGTTTGGTCTCCGATTACATAAGTTACTGAACTTCTTAAATGACTTATTTTTTAAGTACGAAACGGTCCTTGTCGTTAGTCGGGTTTCACGGATTTAGTCTATAGACCACTATTTCTGTTAGTTTGAGCGTTTTTATACGTTTTCATATGTTTTTACCCGTTTTTATACGTTTTCATACTTTTTTATACGTTTTATCCGTTTTTATCTGTTTTTGTACGTTTTATCCGTTTTTATCCGTTTTCGTCTGTTTTATCCGTTTTCGTCTGTTTTTATACGTTTGCATACGTTTCGTCCATTTTTATACATTTTCATATGTTTTTACCCGTTTTTATATGTTTTCGTCTGTTTTTAAACATTTTCGTCCCGTTTTCTTACGTTTTTGCCTGTTTTCTTATGTTTTCATACGATTTCTTACGTTTTCGTCTATTTTTTATGTTTTTGTACGTTTTTCTTATGTTTTCGCTCGTTTTCTTATGTTTTCATACGTTTTCTTACATTTTCATATACTTTTATCTGTTTTCATATGTTTTTATCCATTTCTATCTGTTTTTATACGTTTTCATACATTTTCTTGCGTTTTCTCCATTTTTTATGTTTTCATACGTTTTTATCTTTTTTCATACGTTTTTATCCGTTTTCATCAGTTTTTATACATTTTCGTCCGTTTTTATATGTTTTCATATATTTGTATCTGTTTTCATATGTTTTTATCCATTTCAATCTATTTTTATATGTTTTCATATATTTTCATACGTTTTTATACCTTTTTATACGAATAAAAACGAATGAAATTGGATAAAACTTAAGAAAATGAATAAAAATGTATGAAAACAGATAAAAACGTATAAAAACGGCTAAAAACATATGAAAACGTATAAAAAGGTCAAACTAACAGATATGTGCATTTAAAAGGACCATTTTGTACTTAAAAAATAAGCCATGTCAGCATTTAAAAGGTTAAGTAACTTATATAACCGGAGACCAAACTTTAGTAACTTATTTGTAACGTTTTAAACTTTAGTAAGTTAGGCGAACATTTTGGCAAACTTTGGTAACATATTTGTCTATTAACCCTATTACATTGCAAAAGCTTGGTTATGATGGTGACTAAAGTGTGTGAAAATATTTGGGAGAGAAGCTGGAAAACCGTCAACCAAAAGTGTGAGAAATAAGTTGTATTTATAGTGAAAACTTGCTGTCCAAAACTGACACTCCGGGGGATCTGCGGAGCCATAAAAAATGGATCTGTCTATATAAAATACGGATCCTCAGGGTTTCATAAGACAACCGCAGATCTGCGGATGCATAAAATGATCCGCGGATCCGTAAAATACGGATCCTTAGGGTGTCATAAGGCACCAGCTTTTAGTCAAGTGTGTTTTTCACTTCCTTGTCCTAAATTAATTTTAATTTGTTTTCTTCTAGAATAACTTGGGGACTAAGGGTTTAATTAAATTAATTTTCATTTAATTAATTACCTAAAATAAAATGTCTAGTTATTTTATTTAAATGTAATTAGTGAAAAATATTTCATTTACATGTGTTTAAAAATGTTTTAAGTATTTTAAACATTATCAATGGTTTGTTAAATGGTTTGATCATAATGCAACTTAACAAACATATTTGAACCTGTTGTTCAATCATGTCGAGAGGTGTTGATGAATGCATGCATTGATGATTTGTGTAAACGATTAACTTGCACATTTTACGCTATGTGTTACAAGTTACATGTTTTTCATCATTAAAACATAAGGCTTGTCACAGTGGTGACCTGCAGACGACCTGCTACATCAGGTTTCTCTCTCCGACGACCTGACGAAGACCAAGTTGCCACAGTGGCGACCAAGTTAATTTTTTTTTAATTGAAATATTTTAAACAACAAATTTAAACTTCATTAAAAATAAAAAACTTACAATACTGATTAAAAACTTAAACATTACAATACTAATTTAAAACTTAAACTAGTAATCTAACTTGTAGCGTGCCTTGATTGCTGCCTTAATATCCAAAAGTTCTTGTCGTTGTCGTGGGGGCAAATTTGGGTTGATTTCTGTATTGTAGAAAATCAAGTCTTGCTCCAGTTGTGATGTGGCCATTAATTCAATTTGCAGACGTTGGAGCTCAATTTTCTTTCTTTTCAATTCCTTGGCTCGCCTTGCCCTTGCCTTTTACATCTCCATCTCTCTTTCCCTCAACTTTATGTATGTCTCTTTCGTATCCTTATTTTTTCCCGGTTTTGACGGCTTGAACTTGAAGAAACTTCGGGCTAACGAACTAACAAATGATGCTGGTGGATCACGAGAGGAGGAGGATGATTTCTTCCTGGCTGCGTCACGACCTTGGGGTCGTGATTCTCGAGTCTCTTCCTCATCAGAATCATCCACGTTTTGGAAATTCAAAGGACCTTTTGTTGACCCCGAGGTAGTTTCCGAAGCCTTTGATTTCTTCCAACTCTTTATTTGGAAAGCAGGAATCTCAACAACCTTCTAAGCATTATGATTCCTCAAAATTTTCCAACACTCCTCCAATTTAAAATCATGGCCGTAAATCACACGGTATTCTCTAAGAGCTTTTGTGTAGTCACCTTCATCATTCTCACAACTTCCGTGATTCTGCTTGATATTATCCATAATTGCACAAAATCCACCAATACTACAACGAACCCTATTCTTCCATTTGGAAATAATCGAGTCGTACATTCTTTCTGAACCAGTTTCTTTTTCAAAGTACGCTATCACATCATCTCAAAACCCATTCCTGTTCATAGCGTTTCCTCTCAAGGAATTTTCGGACACATGAGTCCAAGCTCTACAAAGCGCGATCTCTTCCGCCTTTGACCATGGTTCAGCCTTTTTGGTTGGTTCGGGCTTTTTTCCTTTGTCCTTCGCTTTTGTAGCACGTCTCAAAGGCTTCTTTTGTTTGACGGGCGACGTCTCTTCAACATTGTCATCGTCATCATCTTCAACAGGCATGGAACCGTGCTACGAACCGTGACCCGAACCTTGCCCCATCGAAACATCTTGACTCGGATAGTTTTTCATCGGGTAGTCTTGCATAAAATCCTCCAAATCCATATCAAGATTAACACCATGAAGCGGTGGATACGCTTGATTCGGTTGGGAAGACTGCGAGAAATTCATGTTAAGATGATACGACGACCCACTTGGTGAATGGTGAAAATCCATATTAGGACGATACAGTGGGACATATGGACGATTAACGTAAAACGGGTTTTGATTTTGATTCGGTTGTGATAGTCGTGTTGGATATTCAAAAGCGGGTGCACGAAAGCGATTACCCCAATTTTGTCGTAGTGTTATACCGGTTAATTCAAAATTTGAATCCGGCGAGAAATTCAAATTCGATGCATTTTGGGGTAGTCAGGATCGTCGGTTTTTTGATGTGGGAGTTTTTTTTTTTTTTTGAGATGATGAATATTGATGAAAAGTTGTTGGAATTATGTTTGAAATTGTGTGTTTAGAAGTGTGTTTGAGGTTGGTATTTATAAGATTGTTGTAGGACCAAAAATATACATGACTTATGTGGTTCGGGAGGTCTAGGTTGATCAAAGAAGATGAATGGCTTCATCTTTCTAGTGAGAGAAAGAGTAGAGAGAGGGTGAAGAAAAAGGGTTTTATTAATAACAATGAATAATACACAATTTCCCACACCCCTCATGGAGAGTCATGAGGGGTATTTATAGGCTCATTACATTAAAAGTTTTCCAATTAAACAATAGTAATCCCTGCGGGTACTACTTACTACAAATCTAGTCCAATTCACGTGTAAAACGTTATCTTTATAAAAAAGCGAGGCTAACAATCTCCCTCCAAGATATCGTCACACGTGAATGGTTACAATAAGACCTATAAAAAAAGTAAATTATAATAATAATAAACTATGTTGACGTTGTTGAAGCGCAGAGTCTCTGTAGTCTAGATACTGAGGCAGACTTGAAGTTCTCTCTACCGAAGATCTCGACATTTGATCTTTGGCACTGACAGCACTAATCCTTGTAGCTCTGAACTTCAACGGTAATGGTCTAGTTAGGTTATTACTCCCTCCTAACTAGTGAGCCTTTATCTTTTATATGCTCCCTCCTGAATCGACAACTCTCTTTCATAATATCTTTTTAGTCTTCAAACACCAAGCGGAGAAAGTAGACACTAAAGTGTAGCACCATGGTTGTCGTTTGGTGAGCATCATAACAACATACCTCACAAAGTATTGTATCCAAGTTGGTAATAAGCCTCAATGTACACATTATTGGTACCTCTTCGGTTCCAGATTAAGCACAGTTCCTTCTGCCAACCAAATTACTGAAGACGAAACACTACCTCTTTCTTCGTGTACTTCTCCCTCCTGATGGTTGCGAGTTATCGGAATCATCATAATGTTGTGTACACGCCGTAGATTACCTTTTACTTGATGCAGTATTAAAGCCATAACAACCCGTGTAAGCATAATTTCGTGAGATTATGTCAAAAAAATACTCTCAATACAATTCTCTCAAATCAACCTGAAAACGAATCTCCTTTTAATTCACTGGCTAATAGTAATTACCACATATGGAGACAACCCGATATGACCAACTTGAAAAAGAAGTAAACACCCCAACTTTGTGACTTAATGCTTGTACTAATGCGCCTTTTGAACAATCCACAACTTCGTGTGCCACTGAGTACTACAACGTAACTCCTTAAAGTGATAGCTATACACTATGAGCACTACAACGTAACTCCTTGCATCAGTTATAACTAGATTGTCAAGTCTTAATCATGATGAAAAATGCCCAGACAAGTTATCTTGAGACCAACAACATATCTCAAAGATAAATAAGTACCCGTGAAATGTCACTTCAAAATCAAATCAATAATACCGTACAAAAACCCCGTAGTCATTTTTGTTAAACATAACAACTCTATGCGTGAAATATGTATCCCTGTGAAAATTTGTGAGACCAAAATACCACTCATTATACCAATATAAAAAAAATAAATCACAAGCCAGCCTTATGTTTGATCCATCAGTCTAGTTCAATATGAAACGAAATAAGCAAACCACATCCCAACACACTTCCATTAAAGCTTAATGCAATGACTAATACCCTGGTTAAATGAATAACCCAAAGTCCAATCCTTAGGCCTGATCCAATAAAAATCTGGTATAATATTTATACCCTAATCCTACTCTTGTGTCATAACCCTAAACATATATGACAAACTTAACGCCTCCTTTCACCTAATATTTCTCCCATCTCATCAAACCGCCTCATCTCCTTCATCTCAGTCATCATATCAAAATCTTAAATCACAAAAATAAATAACCTAAGCCTTTTCTTTTGATATCTCAATCAGACGACACCTCGTTTCTTGGTTGTGACGAATGATATTATAGATGTGTTCACGGCTTCAAGATCTCTATTGAGGTCTCGGGTTGGTTAAGTTATGTTTCTTATAAACCGATTGAAAGAAAAATGATAACAATTTTGTTATTGTTTTATCTTTGTTATAATCGGATATTTAAAAGAAGTTTAAGGCTTCAACAAGGATCGATGATGGTTATTGTTCAACTCAAAAAATCTTTTAAAAGATTGGAACAAAAGTTGAGTCAACTCTGAGATCGTTACTGATGTTTGTATATCGGAGATGGGTATAGGTAGGTGTGTTGTTTTTTGATTATGAGTTTAAAGGAGTTGGGTTAGGATAGTGTTGAATTAGTGTTGGGATTGTTTTGGTATTGGAACAGGTTGTGATGTTTTTCTACTTCGAATTCATTTTTTCTGTTAAAACTTCTTGGACCAATGATGTTATAGACTGAGGTCACAAATGAGTCTGGTATTTGGTTGTGGTCATGGTCGTCTTCTTCATCTTGATTCTTTTTCTTTTAGCAATTTCGATAACTGGTTATAGACACCAATTCCGACAACCAAACTGCAATTGCAATGACATTGACTTATTGACCTGTCCAATTGCGATAATTAAGTCCAATTCCGACAGGTTCAATTCCGACGAGTCCAATTGCGATGGGTCAATTGCGTTGATTAAGTCTAATTCCGACAACACAGTCCAATTGCGATGGGTCTTATCGAATTTCTTTACAGGAAATCGATTCCAATTCCGATGAAATAGGGTCTGTCGAAATTACTTTACAAGCAATTTTGATAAAAGAGGGTTTTGACTTTCCGACCATAAATTCCGACCACCCTTTTTCAGACCATGTTTTTGACCAGTTTTCGACCAGTATTTGACCACTTTTCATGGTATGGTACAAAATAAGTCATAAAAATGATATATACATAAAACAGTTAACTTGGACTAAAAAGAAGTGCAAAAAAACTATTTTAATAAACCGTGTAAGACCACATGACTCTTTTTGAACATTTTTGATACAAGAAACTTTCTATGAAACTGTTATCACAAAATGATAGAAAAAAAAAATCCAGATCTAAAAAACGTGATGTATTTCAATAAGACAAACGAACCACAAAAAATCATCAAAAAGAACACCATAGCTCTGATGCCAATTGTAGGACCGAAAATATACATGATTTATGTGGTTCGGGAGGTCTAGGTTGATTAAACATAATGAATCTATTCATGGTTTTAGTGAGAGAAAGAGTGGAGAGAGGGTGAAGAAAAAGAGTTTTATTAATAACAATGAATGATACACAATTTCCCACACCCCTCATGGAGAGTCATGAGGGGTATTTATAGGCTCATTACATTACAAGTTTGCCACTTAAATATTAGTAGTCCCTGCGAGTACTACTTACTACGAATCTAGTCCAATTTACGTGTAAGATGTTATCTTTATAAAAAAGCGAGGCTAACAGTTGTAAAGTGGTAAAGTTTTTTTTATTGTCAAACGGTAACAAACTTTTGAAAATTATGTATGTATTAATTCGGTCGGATATTCGACCAAATTGTTGTTTTTGGGAACCAACGACCGATCGAGACCGAGTTTTCACGTTGGCCACGACCGATCGAGACCGAGGTCGACCATGCCTCCTCGACCGACCACTACTCAAAGCCTAAGAGACCGTTTAGATTAAATATCGTAATATTTGCACTAACACGCATATAATATGTTTATGCTTTTTCTATAGTTTTCCTTTCTAACTTTTTACACTTGTTTATTTTTTACATAGTAATTAAAGATTGGTATCTTCCTCCTTGTATGTCATGTTACATTTCACAATCAATATATAAATATTAAAATTAGGGTGGCCTTACACAAGCTACACAAACTAGGTTCGGGCCAATGAGTCGATTACCATATAACCTACACATACTATATATATGGTCCACTAATACGTTCCCGCAATTTGAACGTGGGATCTTCAAACGCTCAAACTAGACCGATAATCTGCAAATAGGGGGTATGGAAGTCCTTTGGTGATGATATTTGCGTACTAAAACCGTGAAGGAATTTGGAGAACACAAACATGACATGCAACCACTTTCTCTCGAACAAAATGAATGTCAATCCCTATACGTTTGCGTGTTGATGTTGCACGGGGTTAGCAGGCATATAAACTGTTGGTGTTTGTGGGTTTTTATAAAATGTTTTTAACAATTAATTAACATATAAGACGTTCATATATATGTATTAGAACAAGTAAGCGGAAGCATGCAAAAACACCAAATCAAATCATCTGATTTATACAATTAATCTTGTAAATAAATAAGAAACATTTACCTTATTTGCTCAGTATGATCACCGAAAATTGCAGCAACTTCAACTGAACAGAACTTAATCAAGAAGTCTCAAAAGCAAAACCTTCCTTCTAAGAAGTTGTAACCCTATGTCTAGAGAACCTACAGTTTAAATATCATTAAAATGGACAACTAAAGAATCGGAAAAATTCATTTTACCACAGGTATGTAAAGCTGTATGAATTTAATGTTATGTGAAGCAACTCCAAGCAATCAAAGTAGATTGCCTCTTCGATTGATTCACACAGCACGTCCTCAACATCTTTGGAATGTTAGTCCTAATAGCAACACGATTGTTCTCCTTAAAGTCCTTGAATCTATGCAAGACAAAAGTGAAACCGAAAACCCTTAGGGATTTGTTGTGTTCGTCGACCACTAAGAAAAGGGAGGAGAAGAAAAGAGATTTTAGGGTTATGTGTTAGTTGTTTCTACGATTAAGGCTTTGTATTTATACTAAATACAAACCTCTTGGAACCTTCTTAACTTGATCACCAAGTTAATCCTTTCTCTTTTCCCCTTTGGTCGATTACCCCCTTAGGGTTATATGGGATTTCCGTATCTTGATTTATAAGTTAATTTATTAATACAAGGTTAACAAATAACTAATAAGTATTTAACCTATTATTTATTAATACACTATAAAATAAATACACAAATTAATGTACTTTTTAAATCATTTTGGTGTTAATATAATATAGTACCTAACTTATATTATAATTAACATGTCTAAGTGTATTTGTGTGTGACCCAAAAGGCTCACGTACACTTAGCCATATAATTACGTAATGTGCCTTGAGCATATTCCAACAGCTCCCACTTGCGAATAGCACACTTACCTTGTAATTATACAAGCAAAGGTTAGTGTCTAGCAACACGTCAATGCCCCTAAGATATGCGAGGCTTAGTTTCTTTAAACCTTTTAAGGATGATGATTTATAATCAATTTTTCCTTTTGTTACAGATACTTGTTTCAATATGAAACATGGATTTGAAGCATTCTCATTATTTAATAATTTTGTTTCTTAACTTCGAATATTGAACTATATTATCAAATAAATTCAAGATTCATCTTAATTGCATTTAGGAACGGCCGTGCATACATCTTTTCAAAACATCAAAGGGCCCAGAAGTATCTACCTCTCTGATTCTTGTAGGAACAAATCCCATCTTGACAACACGTGTTAGTCATGTGTTTCACATTCATCCTAATAATGATTTTTATAATAGCATTATTCAGGTCAATGTTTAATCATATCAAAAAATATCATTCCACACACGCAAAAACCACGGGTGTCTGAGGAACCACTTGACTAAACCATTTACAAGTTTCACCTAATGCAACAATCTATGCAGTGAATTCTTGTAGGTTGGGTCAACCCAATATTTATCTCCATCAATACTTGAGAATCTGATTAGTCTAACTATTAAATATTCATAACCATGAATATAATCAACACTCCCACATTTTTCTTAATTTGATGTTATTCCCATATCATCAATCGACAATGGTTAATTTTAGAATAAATAATTATTCATGGATCTTGTTGGTGCAATGATGACCAAAGCTCATGTAATGTTTTAATAATGACAAATATACATTCGGGACACTTAAAATCAAAAGCGATAACCAAAAACCAAAAAACACAAAAGCTGGAGTTGGTGCGCCAGCAGACGTGTTAGCCTATTGCCAGCGCGCCAGCCACTGTGCTTTTGTAGTTCCGGTTTTTCCAAGTCGGCTTTCCTCTTACCCGACTAAGGTGCTTCTTTCAATACATGTTCGTACATGATATTTGAGAAGTTTACTTTAAGATTTAGACTTAGAGAGATGTCCACAACAAGTCCTCTTTTACAAAAAGGTAACTCATAAACATTTTTACGAAGCCTCTAAAGTCTGTTTATAATTAAAGACTGTTTAAGATTGTCGAGTTTGGTTTGGGGCTTTCCAGGACGTAGTTTTTGATGAAATTTCCTACAATTTTTTTGGGGCGATTGGGATCCATTTAACCGCTTATTTGATTCAATTTATTTATATTTTTAATTTTTTAAATTTTATTTTCATAAACTCAAATGTTATCCCAACTATTATTAATATTGGGTTGAGAGGAGAAATTTGACTGCCTTAGATGCGACTAGACGGTACCAGTAATAATGTATCTTACATTGATAACTCAGTTAAAGTATCGAAACCCATCGTCTCCTATTGCCTTTTATTGGGAACAGAAATGACTCCATTCAAATTTCAACGAGTGAAATAATTACTTTTACGCCAACTACAGTTATCGAGTAACATCGATCACAGCTTCTTTTTTTCAACTTTCAGTAATTAGTGTCATGATGGTACCACGTCTATAAAAACACCATAATTCACATTTCTAATCTTTACCTTCCTATTTTTTGGATTCTATATAAAATTATTTTCTTAACTTTCTCTCGCAATGGAATCAGCAGAACCTACCCTTCAATCCACCTTCCTAGATGAAAAACAGACTTCGTGTCGGACGTTTTGAGAAAAAGATAAATGTTTTCGGATCCATCTCCTTAAGAAGGTTTCAATTTTAGAGGAGTCGATCAAAAGCAAAACTGGGAAGATCAAGGAGATATAACTATTGTAGAGATGTTGTCGATTTTTTGTACCAGGATATGAGCCATGATACGTTTATCTTAGATGCATGTATTCAACTGTTGAAGAAGCTAGACGAATTAGTTAGTGCGAAACATCAATTTCTTGGTGATGTGTTCATCATTTATGATTAAGTAGATCTTTAGTATTTTTTTATAAATTGTTATGTACTTTCTTTTTCTATGGTAGTTATGTTCTACGACTTTTGTTCGGAGATAAAGTAATTACTTATTTCTTTTTGCTTTTCGCATTATGAGATTATGCCAACAATAATTGAATAATAACTAAGATGGACAATAGTAATATAAGTAGAGGAACAAGAACAAATGTCAATAGAAGTAACTTAAAATAATATATATATTAAAAATATAAAGATACGTTCGAAATATATATAAAATATACATTTGGTAAATCCATATAAAGATACACCGGTTTATGTTATTGATAAAATGTATATATTGGCTTTAACATGTAGATTTGGATGAATATCTGACTTTTGATCTACCTAAAAATAATTTTTTATCTTCTCTTTGGCTAAGCAATTTACAAAGTAGATGCAAAGCCTTTACTTTTATACTGGATTAAAATCCCCTCAGAACCAGCAAGATTTTGATGTTCGGAAGTGAATCATCGATGGGTTGATGAAACCTGCCAACCAAAGAGTAACAACCCACAACGTGAGGTGATCAAGGCTTAAGAAAAAAAGGATGCAAAAAAAATGGTGTGTAAGTGCATACACAATAAAAAAGAAGAGACAACTAGTCAAAGAAAAATGAGAAGAGAAAAGAGGCATATAAAGTGTTAGCATTAGTTTTAGTAGAAAGTAATAGAAGTGGTGGTCATTCTATATTTAGGAAATGTGTAACGTTTATATGTAATATGTAAGAGTCTAGTAACGTGCTATAGGAAGTAATCTAATAGGCTACTAGTTTAATCCAAATAGGTTAAGTCTTATATAGTCAAGCCCAACCCAAGCCCATATAGGCGTTGGAAGGCTATATGTAAGCAAACAAGTCTCACTTGTTTGTGTGCTTGTGTGTGTTTCTAGTGTGTGATAATACAAAGACTCTCTCCATCTCTCTCTCTCTCTCTCCAACTCCATCACCGCCACTCTCATCACCACCACCACCACCATGAATACCATCAAGTCACCATGTTTATGTGTAGTTTGTTGATTAGAATGGGAGCCTACAATTGGCATCAGAGCCACATGATAGTTATTGGTTAGATTTATAGGTTTGTTAGTTTCTATTTGGCAGTTTTCGAAAAGGTAGTACAACGCAAGTTTTCGAAAAAACTATCTAAGTCTTAAATCTTAGAACTAGTGGTTAGATTAGTTAAAGGTTTGAAATTTCGAGTAGTTTTAGTAGTTACCTAGCTATTTATCTAAGAGAAACCCAAAAAGATTCACAAAAGAAGCTGTTTTTAGGATTTATTTGAAAGTTACTGTAGCAGAAATGTTTTCGAAAAATTGCAACCTTCAAAAGTTTTCAAAAAATTCAAGTTTTCTCGAAATCTAGGTGGCAGTACTTTTTAGTTGGAGTTCCACTACCTGGCTGACGTGGCATTTCGAATACTTTTGGTTTCGAGTAATTTTGGTTTCGAATACTTTTGGCTTTTCGAGTAATTCTGGTTTCGAGTAATCCTACGTGGCAGTTTCGAGTACTTTAGTTAGTTGAGATTCCACTACTTAGGTGACGTGGCATTTCGAGTAAAAGTTCATAGTTTCGAGAGATTGAGGTTTCGAGTAAAATTAGAGAAGTTTCGAGAAAAAAACCCGCATTTTAGGCAAGAACCTTTTCAACCTGAAAATTAGAGTTTCAAGAAATTTTCACCGTCATTATATACCTTTCTATTAACTTAGAACGTTTCGAGAAATTCACTCTTCGAGAACTTTGCACTTCGAGAACTATTGGGATTTCGAGTAATTATTGGACTTTTGTGGAAAAGAAACTTAACAACCTAAAAACAAAAATTTCGAATAAACTTAAACACATTCTAAGAAACTTTAACCAACTGAAAATTGAGTAAAAGTTTTCGAGAACCGTTATCCTTCGAGAAATTTTTGTAAAACCGATAACACATCATCAATCCAAAATCAACCTACACAATGTCAACTCAACAAGATATTTACGCATCGGGTAATGAAAACCGTTCTCCTATGCTTGAGAAAGGTGGGTATCTTCAATGGAAAAGTCGAATGCTTCGCTATCTAAAAACCAAGCCTAATGGAAAACTCATGATCAAATCCATTATGGAAGGACCTTTTAAGCCTCGACAAATCCAAGACCCCGGAGATCCTAACCTTACACTACCAGTTTTACCTCACCTTCGTGAACAAACAGAAGCAGAATACAGTGAGGATGACAAACTTCAAATTGAAGCTGATGATCTTGCTATGCACTTAATCCAACTAGGATTGTCACGAGAGATATTTGCTGCGGTAGATAGCTGTGAAAGTGCTAATGCAATGTGGGAAAGAGTTCGAAGATTATGTCATGGAACTGAAATTGGTAAGCAGGACATGGAGAATAAGCTATTGACAGAGTTTAAGAAATTCACATCTACACCGGGAGAGACCATTGAATCTTACTATCATCGCTACTGTACTCTTATGAATGAGCTTACAATAAATAAGTTGACTCCTTCAGTGATAGTTAGCAACATCAAGCTCCTTAACAACCTTAAAGAAGAATGGGGACGATATGTCACTATAGTTAATCAAACCAAGGACTTGCATGATGTGAACTTTGATCAACTTTATGATTTCAAAAAGCAAAACCATGCTGAAGCAGATGAAGTAAAGAAAGAGAAATGTTGAAGAATCACAATCCACTAGCATTAATTGCTAATACACCAACACCCATACCTACTTAAAACACACATCAACCTTTGTCTTCCAATAACAACTTCATGCAACAAACAATTCCTCAAAACCACATTCCACAACTCATTCCACAACAACCGATACAATGTTACCAAGTTGCAGACAACACAACACTTGATTGTAATGAAGGCACAAAGGCCTTGACAGAAGCTTTTGCCATGCTATCCAAAGCATTCAACGTTCGCTACAACAAACCAACTAACAACAACCAAAGGATATCATCAAATACTCGTAACAGGCAAATTGCACAACCGGGTATGAATATGGGTCAAGAAGGACACTTGGTTGCAGTTAATGTAATCAACAATGATATGCTCAGGGTATGCAGATGGGAAATCCAAGGCAAAATGCGGGTCAGTATGTTAGGAATCACAGGAATCAGAATATGGGAAATCAGAATGGGAATGTTGCAGCTCACGTAGTTAGGAATATGGGAAATGCTAATTAGGGAAATCATATTTGGTGTTATAACTGTAAGGGTATCGGACATTAGGCTAGGAATTGCACTGTTGGAATAATCAGAAAGGATGCTAGATACTTCCAGGAAGCTTTGCTCTTGGCTTAGAAAGAAGAAGCGGGGTTACAACTCACTTCTGAAGAACATAATTATTTGGAACTAGCTGACTGTGAAGAAGATACAAAAGAAGTTAATGCAAATTGCATCTTCATGGCAAACCTTCAAGTTTCATCATATGACAATGAGGCAGTCACACCTCCCGTCTATGACTCAGATGGACTTTCAGAGGTACGTAACTATACCACATGTTATGATAATGATATATATGATATGTATACTCATGAGACACCACATTCTGCGACTACAGAATCCGTTATGAACACATATGTGGAGGAGGAGATTGATAGCAATATTAATTCTAGCACTCCAGATATGGATTCGAATGGAGTCTCAAAAACCTAGAATGTAGTGAATGATGAGAAAACTCGTGCTTACGTTGAATCATTAATTCATACATGTAGACTAGAGATTGAGAAAGTTAAATTGAACAATCACGAGTTAACAAACGCAAATGTCAAATTAACTAATGAGATTGAGAGACATAAGGCCAAAGAAATTATTTACAAAGATAGCATGAAAGAATTTGAAAAATTTTATAATGACTATTTCTCTCAAAATAGAGATCTTCACAAACGAACCGTAAAATGGGCAATTGAAGAGATTTCTAGACTTAATACTCAAATCTCTAATGAGACGTTACTCTCTATTAATTTTGAAAAGGACAATGTCAAATTAAGAAATGATTTAGCTGAATTCAAAAAGTTGATTTCTGATAGACTCAAACAATCTTCAAAAACTTGTGTCACATGTCAATCTCATAACAACGACAATCTCATTGATGATTTTCTGATAAACATCCTATCCAATGATGTTATATTGACTGTTGTACATCAGTACGGTCTTACAAATGTTGAGTACTATCAAAATTTGCTAGAAAAACAAAATGTTGAATTTGAAAATTATTTCGAACGAAAAGAAAATGAGTGCTATCATCTAAATTTCAATCTATTTCAAAAACGTGAAGAGCTTGAATTTGAACAAAAGACAAATTTAAGAAAATCACAAGAGCTTCAAAATGAAAACATAATTCTTCGAGCTAAGCTTACTGAATTGATGATAGATGATTGCAGCTCTGTGCTCAAAAAACAAAAAATTTCAGACAGCAACACAAGCAAGCTCAACATTTCGCCTAAAAGGCATCAGTCTAAAACATCTCAGAAACTGAAACACAAATATGTTCCAAAAAATGCATCATTGCGGGAACTACAACAGGAACTCAAAAACTGTTTCATATCTTGTATATCCAATGAACAACCATGTGTTTGGGATGAAGAGATATCGTTTGAAGATCTACTAGATGATAATGTTCTTACCACTAACAACTCAGAACCCATCTTCAAGTGGGGATCCAATTCCAAATCAAATGTGTCGTCATCTATGTCTTCATGTGCAGATTTAACAGATTTGCATATGGTTCTTCTCAACTGATCTGTCAACCATGACTATGGCTTCTGAGAGACTCACTCTAGAACCCTTGCTTAACCCGATGGCTTCTAATTACAACAGATTAGGACCCGAGCTTAACACTAAGACTTCTGGATACATCAGTTCAGGACTCGTACCTAAAGAAGCACAAACAAAAAATTATGATAAGCCTAAAGATCAAGAACTGGAAAATTTCTTTGAGTTAATGTTTGATGAATATCAAGGTGGAAATTCGACAAATGCATCAAAACATCATTCCGCTGCACCCACTCAACAAAATCGACAACCACAACCACAAGATGCATCAACAACCGTCAAAGAAGAAGCACCAACTACACAAACGCCAGTGATGTGCGTGTTGTGTTGCTCTAATTTTTATACCCACGGTATGTCGTTGTGGTTTTAGCAGTATTCAAGTTTTAAATTTATATTTAGCCGACTTATCAATAACACACACTTTAACGAGCAGTGTACCCGGTCAGTATGAATATAATGGTAAGTAGAGTGTCGATCACTAAGAGTGGAACGTATTATCTAGTTATTCTAATCAGTATTTTAATATCTCAAGTTAGCTATACAACCTAATCTAACGCAAGGGGGTTTCAGCCTGAGAGACTGGCACAGTTTGATTATGATTAAATATAAACTAAACTAATAAGCACGAATCAGCGATTAGCACACACGTACACAGATAAATACTTGAGACAATAAGAAGACCTGTCCTGATAGTTAAGTAGCTTGTCACTTGTTTTATTGCTAGTTTTATATGAAGTGTATAGTTCGATGCAACGCACCGAGATTAATTCCTTTCTCGTTGGCTCTAATCTTATCGGCGAGTAAACCCTTAATGATTACTTATGACTATCCTACTTATCTTTCTTCCTACTTTTCTACAGACGATAGAATGCATAGGCGATCTAATAAATAGGCGAGGAAGGGGCATGGCGACCCAAGCAATGCTCAGCTAGATACAGAGGTTATCAATGCACTAATAAAAGTCACCAAAGACATCAACATATAAACTTTAATTAATGGGAAAGCAATTTTAAGGGGAGTTGAAGTGCATGATTAAATCAATGACACAAGCCCATCAATCCTGACCAATTAAAGTGTACTAATACAATAAAACAAAACTACTTAATGAATTGAATACATGCAGGACCTTCTTACAGCTCTTGTATCTTCGTTCAAGGTGTGTCTTGTGCTGCTACTTCGTCTGAATTCGGCTTAGGGTTTCTGTGGTCTTCGTATATCGAACGTACAAAAGGTTTTTGAAATTCGTCTGACTTTGGGGTATTTATAGTTTCTGTCTGAGGGCTAGATGCGGCGCATAGGATAAGTAGATGTGGCGCATTGACTTAACTTCGCGTGGGGTCCAAGATTAATATATTCAGGAATATTCGTACACCGCCAAAAGATGCGGCGTAACTTCATTCTTAGATGCGGCGCATGTCCTTGCTGTCTTGGATCGTAGCTTGTGAAATCTTGATAGTGATGCGCCGTATATAATAAGTAAGATGCGGCGTATCTGGAGCAGAATGATCTTGATCTTGTACATTTCAGTAGACTCTTAACTTCATGCTTGTTTTGCTCCATAATTAGTCCAAAATCGCCAAGTTTCACATAATACTTGTTTTTACCTGAGAATTACAAAAGTAAACATTAACGTATCAATTCTCACAGATAATATAATAAAACAAGTCAAATAAAAAGGATAAATAATGGTAATAAAATGTACTTATTTGAGTTCATCAGCCAGTCATTGAAATCATTCTACCACAAAATGTTATACAAGAGCATAACCAACAATCTCAAGATGAACAAACAACAATCCATAACAATGAATAGTTAGAAGAATTCAACAATCCATTTGCTAATCATGCAATGGGATCTGCAGAATCATCTTCAAGGGCTAACAACACGGATTTGGTAAGTCAACGGTATTCTTCAGAACTAAAATGGACAAGAGACCATCCAATCGACCAAGTGCTCGGTGATTTACAACAGCCAGTAATGACGAGAAGCAGACTAGCAATAGATCCAGAACTTTTTATCTTTGCACTTGCTATATGCATGGATGAAGAACCAAAGAACATTTATGAAGCAATGGCGAATGACTGCCGGATTGAAGCGATGCAGGAAGAACTTCCACAATACGGAATACATGACTCTTGGGAAAAAGTTGAATGACCGATCTACAAACCGGTTATCAATCTCAAGTGGTTATGGAAGAACAAAAGAGACGAAGAAATGACTGTAATTCGTAACAAAGCTCGCCTAGTAGCTAAAGGATATTCTCAAGAAGAAGGGATAGATTTTGAAGAATCATACGCGCCCGTGGCAAAACTAGAAGCGGTTCGGATATTTCTGGCCTACGCAGCTCACAAGAACATCACGGTCTATCAAATGGATATCAAGACAGCGTTCTTGAATGGCACTATTAGGTAAGAGGTCTATGTGAGTCAACCCGAAGGCTTTGTTGATATGGAACATCCAGACCACGTATACAAGCTAAAGAAGGCCATCTACGGTCTAAAACATGCTCCACGGGCATGCTATGATTAACTATCTTCATTTCTACTTCAAAAAAAAACTTCTCAAAAGGTATTGTTGATCCAACACTTTTCGCACGAAAATACCACAATGACATCTTGATCGTTCAGATTTATGTGCGTGACATCATTTTTGGCTCCACTAATCCAAAACTTTCAAAAGAATTTTCAAATCTAATGAAGAGCAGATTTGAGATGTCAATGATGGGGGAACTAAAATATTTTCTTGGACTTCATATTCATCAAACCCCAACTGGTATCTTTCTAAATCAACACAAATATACCTTAGAAATCCTTAAGAAACATGGAATGGAAAATGTGATCCTTCTAGTACCCCAATGGCTACTACAACGAAGCTGGATTCTGATTTACACGGGAAACCAATTGATCCAAAATTATATCAGAGCATGATTGGTTCTCTCATGTATCTAACAGCCAGTCGACCTGAGATTCACTTTGTTGTATGTTTATTAGCGCGATTTCAGGCAAAGCCTATAGAGAATCACCTCAAAGAGGTAAAAAGAATATTTCGATACCTTCGTATGTCCGTCGACATGGGGCCTTTTCAGATGCTGACCATGCAGGTTGTAGAGACACAGCAAAAAGTACGTCAGGGGGAGCTTAATTTTTGGAGAAAAACTAGTAAGTTGGTCTTCAAAGAAACAAAACTGTACTGCACTTGCCACTGCAGAAGCTAAGTATGTATCTCTATCGGCATGTTGTGCTCAAGTACTTTGGATGCGCACACAGCTCAAAGATTATGGCTTTAACTTCAACAAAATACCTATGTATTGTAATTCGAAGAGCGCCATCGCCATCTCATGCAATTCTGTACTACACTCACGTACAAAACACATCAACGTTCGTTACCATTTCATCAAGGAGCATGTGGAACAAGGTACAGTTGAACTATATTTCGTGAGGACTGAATACCAACTTGCGGATCTATTTACTAAATTCCTTCCAAAAGAAAGGTTCAAGTATTTAGTTCATCGAATTGGAATGCGAAGCCTAACTCCAGAAAAGTTAGAGAGTCTTCTCGAATCATCTTAAGATTTTCAAAATCAAAAAGACTTCGCTTATCAGTAAATATTTTTGAAAAACAAAATACAAAATTTGAAAAACCCATAAAAACAAAATAACAAAAATATAAACTTTGAAAAAAAAATCCAAAAACAATAGAAAACGATAAAAATACAAAAACATCAAAAATTCTAAAAAATCAAAAATATTTTCATTTTTACTTTTATTCTATTTTTTCATTTTTTCATTATGACTTGTACACATATAACAGTGTATGACTCGCACTTCAACGTGAAATCTTTTAAAAGAAAGTCCGAGTATTTCACCTCAAAAAGGATTCAGAACAAGGACTTCAAAATGACTTGCAGTTATATGATAGACTGTAACTCGAATTTAAAAAAGGGATAATTACTAATATGCCCCAGTTGCCCAGGTGCGCTGCTTATCCGACCCACCTCTTTATACCACACTGTAACTCCTCCAATTCAACCACTATAACTCCCTCCTCACCCCAATCCCTCCATAGCCGAAACCCCATCACCACCGAATCCCCACCATCGTCGTAACCCTCCACCGCCGCCGTAACCCTCCACCGCCGTAACCCTCCACAACAGCGATGTACACGGTTAGGATAACAGCTCCCTGTGTTAGGATAACACATCAAAAACCTAATTCTTCTTCTTCAGGTATTTTTATTCTAATTAATTAATTAGAATAAATTATGATTCGATTTGATTTTAATTTCACACGAGTTTAATTTTTCTTTGTATTAGATGACTATCTTTTTGCTATTTGGGACCAGTTTTTATAAAAAAGATTGATTTTTATAAAATTTGGAGATCTGGGTATTGTTTATTGATGTGATATGTATTGAAGTGAGAAAAAAAGATGGCATTATATAACGTAGTCGAAGGAGTGTTGTCTCATTCTCAAGTTATAGAGTTAGGTTTGAATGAGAATGATAAATCTCGTGAAAATGTAGGAATAAATCCAACCACACATTTTGTTAAGATTGGAATAATTTTGTAAATTTGTTTTTTTCTTCAGGTCACCAACGTCCAGATAGTCTACATGGAACCTAAGTGGAATGGTCTTAGGAGGGAGTACTCGGTATTAATCCATGCCACATTATAGTTTTGTTGCATTTGTTGAATTTCTGAAACAGAAGGGGTGTTTGAATACGCACTTTGTTTAATGGGCTATCTCATGATTTTGAGAAATCAGTTTTGTAAAATCACTGTAAGACCTTTCTTGTAAACTACTTCCATTTTACAAAACATCTCTATTGGTATTTCGTGAGACTATCAATATTTATATAGTGGTTTCTCAAATGCCAAACTAAAAAGGCTATGTCTTTAGTACAAATTTCAGACTGCGTAAACACAATCAAATAAACCTGGATGGTCTGATTGTAATTTGGGAAATACACATCCAAACAAACATTCCCTATATGTTTTTTTTACTTATGAAGTTCATGCGGTGTGTGTTAATATTCAGGTGCATGCCCATTTTAAAGGTCCAAATGATGCAGCCAGATACAAGCTAAAGTACGAAACACCTTTTCCGATTCTGTATCAGCAGCCGCCTCCCTGAGGTAATGTATTTAGTGTGTTTGGATTATGTTTGTTTTGTAGTATTAGTTATTTGGTTTATTTGGGTATGCATCCAAATTTTGTTACATATATTCTGAAAAATCTTTATTCCTTAAGCTTGTATACTAACGTTTCTCCTGTTCAAACATGAAACCAAATCTAGGGTACTAGCTAGCAATGTGTAAGTTAGTTTTAGCACAATCAGTTCATAAGTCATTTATATCTGAAATTGCCTGATTGCTTGCTGAATATCAATAGTTACGGTCGACTATGGATCTTTAGTTTTTTCAATATATTGATCATGGATTGAAAGTGGTTAGAATCTAGGTATTTGCAAGCACTATGTTAGTAGTAAATTTGATAAGACTGAGAGGGTGTATGGATAGAACGTGACCGGTTTAAGGGTCTGAGTTTTACAGAAGTTTGTTCCACCCTGCTGTTAAATTCATACTGCAGTGATTTGCTGAATAGACCTAGGTAGGACGAAATAAATAATTAGATTTTGTTTTGAGGTTTTAAGTAGATAAATCTTAGACTTTGTCCTTGTTTCTCTGGATACATGTATACAAATACAAAAGTCGAACTTGACATTGCAAGAGTTCTATTGGCATATCGATAGCGATAAAGCAGGGCAGGGGGCAAGGAACATATCATGAATTTATCTTTATTCATAAAATCATGTGTTCATTGGCATGCGTACGGTTTTTTCAGTATATTAAATGTGAAACATTTGTTGCTAATGAATGAAAATATTGGTTATAATGGTCGATAAGGCCATCTAATCTCTTTTTCTATCAACGTGTTCGGTTTTTTTAAGCATTTCGGTGAGTTGACACTATAAGGTCGTTCTAGCATTGTCATCGTTTACATCTACATGTACTGAATGTTTTTTGTAATAGTTATTCTAAAACCAAACACTACTATCTGGTTAAAATAAGTCATGACTCACTAGTGGGTAATGAAGTCAAAAGAGCTTGTTTCTCAGCCTCAAGATTTTTATTCCTAAAAAAATATTAGACGAATACATTGTCTGGCATATCAAAAGAGCTTGTTTCTCAGCCTCACCGACAAAATACTGCAAGTGATAAAAAGATATGTTCAAACTTAAAGTCCTATGTTTTGCTAGAGGTGGCAATTTCGACCAATCTACTAATGTCTGGGATGAATTGGTTTATGTTTTACTGTATCTCTTATGCATCACCCGCCACCGGGTATAAATATAAGAGATTCCCAAATTTGTGTGTTTAATGGATTAAACATTCTGAGTGATTTTAGCATAAAAGAAAATAGGGCAGATGGGCTGAATATCTCTCAAGTGTGTTTAATGGATTAAACATTCTGAGTGATTTTATTCAAAAACTTGTATTATTATTGAAATTACATACTATTTGTATTTTACCAACAGTTTATAATAGATTCCCAAATTTTGACCAACTAGGTGTTCGGGTCAACAGGCCATTTCGACTGCCACCAGAAAACTAGTTTTTGTTTGATCTAAATCTGTTGTGACGCATTACCTAAGCCACCTGACTCTCCCATTTTTCCACCTTTAATTACCTACTTCGGATTAGAGGGATTCTTTGATACATGTGATAAGTGGTGATTATAACATTGGAATTTGTTTGATGCACTAACGTGTGAATTAGTTGTGTTGACTGCAGCAAGAAAGAATGGAGAAGGAAGCAGAGATCAGGAGAGTTAGGGAACAACTGCTACAAGAAAACAAAGAACGAGACCCAATTGCTTGATTTATTCAGTAGTTCAGTTCATGTGGAAAAAGAAGTTGATGCTGCTCATTGTGTGTGGCAAGCTGCACAATCGCAAGTTGCAACTCCCAACGAAATGATGGGTCCAAATGTGAATTCACATGCTGCTGGGACTACTTCAGAGGGCACTGATACACCCCGAGATGTATAACAGTCACCCTAGAGCTACTTCGAATTGTGTTTCATCAGGTAGAAAAAGGGTATTTTTGTTCTATTATCAGACATGTGTCCACTTGTTTCGGGTATCACGACAAGAGACGCTGCTTTATCCATGAAATTAGGGATGCGGGCGCTTGATTTGGCACTTGGTGGAGCTAAATTACCTAATGAGCCCTTGGAAGATGTTCAACCAGAAAACCAACCCAAGAACGAAGATGATGTTGGTATACTCCAAACTGGAGGGCACCTTATTGTCAAGCTTCTTGAGAGTGAGGATACCAAAGGTAGATTATAAAGAGTCCTTTTTTCCAGGTGCTTGCTACTTTGCTTAAGCCTCGGAATTGATGCTGCCATTAAAGTCGTTCTTGCACCACCAAAGTCAAAGAAAAAGAAGGGAAAGGCACAAAAGGCTTGCTCAATATTGTGATCAAGATCAAAATAAACAAAACTAGCTTTATTTCAATGTTCTTCTACCGTGAAGCTGTCTTGGATTCATTTCTCATATGTTTGTTAAATTGTATTTTGATCTTTTAAGTACTCGAATATCGTAATGTACTAATCGTGTAGTTTGGCCAAGAATTCGTAATTACATTGCTCGTTTTCTTTTCTTGCTGGTTCATTCTAGTTATTTTAACTCCAAGTTCTTGTTGGCTTTCAATGATCCTCTCTATTTTCAAGACTTTACAATGAGCAGCAAGAAAATCACATACGATGACAAGTGTCCCCCAGTTGCCCAAAAAATACAAAAGTTGCCAAAAAAAATACACAAGTTGCCCAAAAAATACAAAACGTTGCCCAAAAAAATACACAAGTTGCCCAAAAAATACAAAACGTTGCCCAAAAAATACACAAGTTGCCCAAAAAAATACACAACGTTGCCCAAAAAATACAAAAGTTGCCCAAAAAAATACACAAGTTGCCCAAAAAATACAAAAGTTGCCCAAAAATACACAAGTTGCCCAAAAAATAATCATAAAATGACACTTGTCACTTGCAGAAAAATCACAAAGGGCAGCAGTAGTGTCTCGTATGTCGAGCAGTAGAATCAAAGAACTCGCAAGCAGTAGTAAAAATACCCAAGCAGCAGTACTAAATTCGCAGCAGTAGGAACTCTGACTAGTAGCAGCATGATGCTAAGGTTAGCAGCAGAATGACATACTCTCGACCACCGAACCTTCTGACTCCAACAGTCAATCAAGCAGCATGCTCAACCTTACGAACTCAGTATCCATAATCATAAACAACATCAGTACACTTACATCCAAATCAGTAATCACAGTAGCCATAGGTAACTTTAGTGGCAATTTTTCCAAGTCCATGTGTCATAAGCAGCAAAATGGGTCATAGTTGACTGTTATACAGATAAATCACCAAGAATTTACATGCTGAAAAGAACAATTTGAAGAAGAAAAAATATAGCAATTTATTCGGTTAACATGTTGGGGTACATAGTCTTCTAATTGATTTCAATGTATTTTACACACCTCCATAGGATACCCTTTGATTGACAATTCTCATTCTAAAATTCACAAATCTCGAAAAAATACATAAAAAATGGATGAAACACAATTCGAAGTAGCTCTAGGGTGACTGTTATACATCTCGGGGTGTATCAGTGCCCTCTGAAGTAGTCCCAGCAGCATGTGAATTCACATTTGGACCCATCATTTCGTTGGGAGTTGCAACTTGCGATTGTGCAGCTTGCCACACACAATGAGCAGCATCAACTTCTTTTTCCACATGAACTGAACTACTGAATAAATCAAGCAATTGGGTCTCGTTCTTTGTTTTCTTGTAGCAGTTGTTCCCTAACTCTCCTGATCTCTGCATCCTTCTCCATTCTTTCTTGCTGCAGTCAACACAACTAATTCACACGTTAGTGCATCAAACAAATTCCAATATTATAATCACCACTTATCACATGTATCAAAGAATCCCTCTAATCCGAAGTAGGTAATTAAAGGTGGAAAAATGGGAGAGTCGGGTGGCTTAGGTAATGCATCACAACAGATTTAGATCAAACAAAAACTAGTTTTCTGGTGGCAGTCGAAATGGCCCGTTGACCCGAACACCTAGTTGGTCAAAATTTGGGAATCTATTATAAACTGTTGGTACAATACAAATAGCATGTAATTTCAATAATAATACAAGTTTTTGAATAAAATCACTCAGAATGTTTAATCCATTAAACACACTTGAGAGATTTTCAGCCCATCTGCCCTGTTTTCTTTTATGCTAAAATCACTCAGAATGTTTAATCCATTAAACACACAAATTTGGGAATCTCTTATATTTATACCCGGTGGCGGGTGATGCATAAGAGATACAGTAAAACATAAACCAATTCATCCCAGACATAAGTAGATTGGTCGAAATTGCCACCTCTAGCAATACATAGGACTTTAAGTTTGAACATATCTTTTTATCACTTGCAGTATTTTGTCGGTGAGGCTGAGAAACAAGCTCTTTTGATATGCCAGACAATGTATTCGTCTAATATTTTTTTAGGAATCAAAATCTTGAGGCTGAGGAACAAGCTCTTTTGACTTCATTACCCACTAGTGAGTCATGACTTATTTTAACCAGATAGTAGTGTTTGGTTTTAGAATAAGTATTACAAAAAACATTCAGTACATGTAGATGTAAACGATGACAATGCTAGAACGACCTTATAGTGTCAACTCACCGAAATGCTTTCAAAAACCGAACACGTTGATAGAAAAAGAGATTAGATGGCCTTGTCGACCATTATAACCAATATTTTCATTCATTAGCAACAAATGTTTCACATTTAATATACTGAAAAAACCGTACGCATGCCAATGAACACATGATTTTATGAATAAAGATAAATTCATGATATGTTCCTTGCCCCCTGCCCTACTTTATCGCTATCGATATGCCAATAGAACTCTTGCAATGTCAAGTTTGACTTTTGTATTTGTATACATGTATCAAGAGAAACAAGGACAAAGTCTAAGATTTATCTACTTAAAACCTCAAAAAAAATCTAATTATTTATTTCGTCCTACCTAGGTCTATTCAGCAAATCACTGCGGTATGAATTTAACAGCAGGGTGGAACAAACTTCTGTAAAACTCATACCCTTAAACAGGTCACGTTCTATCCATACACCCTCTCAGTCATATCAAATTTACTACTAACATAGTGCTTGCAAATACCTAGATTCTAACCACTTTCAATCCATGATCAATATATTGAAAAAACTAAAGATCCATAGTCGACCGTAACTATTGATATTCAGCAAGCAATCAGGCAATTTCCGATATAAATGACTTATGAACTGATTGTGCTAAAACTAACTTACACATTGCTAGCTAGTACCCTAGATTTTGTTTCATGTTTGAACAGGAGACACGTTAGTATACAAGCTTAAGGAATAAAGATTTTTCAGAATATATGCAACAAAATTTGGATGCATACCTTTTTCTTGGAATTACTTAAATTAAATTTGAAAGCTTGGAATTACTTAAATTAAAAACTTGGATTACAATCAATTTAACTCAAATAATGCTTAAATAACAAAACCCAGAAAAACTTTTACATTAAAACTTGAATTCGAATTTTAATTTTACAATTACACTACGAAATTGGTCTAAAACTAGGACACCTTTTTCTTCTGATTTCCTTCTTCTTAAATACCATTCCAATAGCTTCTTTGAACCTTCTTGACTGTTTCCCAACCGTTGGATTACATCAAATTAATCCAAATCGTTGGATTGCTTTTTGGCGGGAAAACAGAAATAAGTGGGTTTAGCTTTTCTGAGCACACGTGGGATAGTTGGTAACATGTGATAGCTAAGGAGGGGTTTGGAAGCGTGTTTCAGAAAAAGGTGATGGGGGGGGGGGAAACATTATTGTCGGGTTGAAGGACAAGGTTTTGGTATTTGTGAATGGCGGGTTTGTGGTTTCAATGGTGGTATTTGACTTTTGGGTTTGACTAAGGTTTTAACTAAAAACGGGATCAGGTTTTTTAAGGGTGTGGGCTTTTGGGTTTTATTTGGGCTTTGGGGTGTGTTGGATAGGGTTTTGGGTTTTATTTAATTTGGGTTAAAGGGTTTAGGTGTAAAAGGGTTAGGATTGGAAGTGTTTAAACTTTAGGGATTTATGTTGCCAACTTTTGAAAATTATGGGACCATTAATGTCGATGCTGAAAAATATATCCAAGGACCATAAAACATAATTTTCCATTTTAAAACACCCGGGGACCATAAATGTTATTTTTCAAACCCCAGGGACTAAATTTGACAACTTTTGAAATTCGAGGGACTAGACTTGCCATTTATGCAAACTTTGTTTGTTTTTCAATCGTTTTCAATCATTTTGCATATGGAATACACAAAAACACATTTCAAAGATATTTTTAACATTATTTGATCGTTTTAAAGTGTTTTTGGTTGTTTTGACTCGAAAATTGGACGAAAAGATATGTGTAAAACGACACATATCAAATCCCCCACACTGAGCAATTGCTAGTCCCTAGCAATCTTTTATGAAGTTTTAATGGATTTTTCTCTTTACCAGATATCCATCATTTCTGGAGTAGCCAATGTTTCAGTTCAAGTAAGAACTATGGTACACTGATAACCATATGATTTTGAGCAAATCATCAGCTGACAACGGATTTGATTTGTCTTTACCAGAAGCCGTTTGCTTCTGGACTAGCCAACTCTTAGATAAAATACAGTTATTATCTTTGGTGAGCTGATTACCAATTATGGTTTTTCCACTGCCTTTACCACAAGCCATAACCTTGCGGGCTAGCCAACTCTTCACTTTTTAGGATATGGTGAGTCGAATACCATACAATTTTGGGCAAATTGCAAGCCGTCAACGGATTTGAGAAATCTTTACCCAGAGCCGTTTGCTCCGGGATTAGCCAATCCTTTTGTGTGTTAGACATGGTGGACTGATAACCATTTATTGCGTTCTAAGTGAGAAAAAAAAAAATTTAAAATTTTGGCCAAAATGGGGGAAATAGGGTAAATATGCGATCAAATTCGCGAGAATTCCCCCCCACACTTAGAACTGAATATTGCCCTCAATATTCAAAGTACCGGCTATTATGCCGACACTTAGAACGTAAAAAGGAAATATTAATAGCCTTTATTTTATTTTATATACACACTTTTTTTTTTTTTTTTTTTTTTTTTTTTTTTTTTTTTTTTTTTTTTTTACATATATACAACATGTGGGGTATCTCCCCCACACTTAGGTGGTAGAACAGAGAAAGAAGTCAGAAATACGGGTGAAAACCCATATGGTGTGCTTGAGTTTTTGATCACCGAGTCACTAGCTTGACTCGACCCCGCATTCATTTGTTCTTGGGGAAGTATCATGTGGAAGAGATAATCTCCATCGGACTTTCATTCAAGATGTTTGGACAAACATTTGAAGCACGTGAAAGTTCCACACCGATGAGATGTAATCCCGGCTCAAGAGAATGATATATGGGAATGCCGGGGTCAAATATAGTATCTTCATTCCCGAAGGAGTGAAGAACAAGAGAAGCTACGGGATAGGTGAAGAAGAGAAAGAAAACCATGATGAAAATCATGATTAACTCGTCATCACCCACAGGAGAATTCATAATAACATGAATCTCATCTTTTAAGCTCGTTTGATCAAGACATATCCCGGGTGTGTCTAGATCAAAGTAGAAACTATCATACTCCGGTGGAGATATGATATGAGTGAGTTCACAGGAGAACTCCTCAAAGGTGAATGAATCATATTCTGGATTGATGTGAGTGAGTTCACAGGAGAACTCATCAAAGGTAAATGATTCATAATCGGGGAGAGAATTATGAGAATGAGAAGTGGTACTGCCACTAATCTTCTCTCCCATAGGATCAAAAGTAAAGGCTTCAAATTCCGGTATAGAATCATCGGAACAAATATCACTATCCTTAATGGGGATAGGAGACGAAATGGGTTTCTCTTTGAAAGCCTCGATTTTAGAAATGAGAAGACTGACATTCAATAATGTAGCACGAAGGGCTTCATCTTGGATTTCAGTGTCAGTTTCTTCATCATTCTCTTCTTCTAAGCTGACTAGCTCAGAAGGTAATTCTTCCACATAAACGATGTCTCCACAAGATAACGAATCGTCATCAGTAAAATCGGAGAACATCTCATCATGATCAATTTGGAAGATAAGAGGAGGAAGAGGGATATCGCACAAATGCTCGAGGATCCCCTGTGACTCTCTGTGGATTGGAACAAGGTCCTCAACACTAGACTTTATGAATTCGTCCGATTCCTTTTCAGGAACAGTGTCAAGAAGCTCATTCCCCATGATAAGAGAGTGAGTGTGAATCTCGGGTGCGATGAGTTCAGACTGAGGGAGATAAGAAAGACTAGCACACATAGAGTTTATATTTTTCATGTGTTCTTCTGCTAGCAATTCTTGCATACTCTTATCTCCCTGTGCATCCACGGAAGGAGTCTCAACTGATGAACTGGATGATTCTTTGTAATATTCCATCATTTGAATAGAATCCTCATCATCATCGTCATCATGAATGAAACGGAATTGAGAGCTAGATCTGGCTGCTTTTTCTCTTTGAATTGATTCCTTAATAGATTTTTCAAAAGTATTTTGGGAATCTATTTTAGCAGCCCGTTCTTCGGCTAACAATTCTCTCATGGATTTTTCTTTTGGATTATCACGGGAATGTCTCAAATCTTTCACTAAATTTAGAAGATCTAGGAGAAGATTTTGAGGAGGTTGCTGAGGCTGAGGTGCCTGATCCATCTGGTACTGTGGAGGTGGGTCTTGATACGGATAGTCATAATTGTTACAAGGAATTGGATTCCCTGCTTGACAATCAGAGCTGAAATGGGGACCTCCACAGTACTCACAACAATATGATTGTTGTGACTGGCATGGTGAATAATATGGAGTCCGGTAATTCTGAGTGTCAAAAGTGTTTCCAGCTTGACACTCAAATCCTTGGTGAGGACCTCCACAAAATTCACACGAGTTATGTTGATTATACGAAGATAGGTCGGGCTGTGGTGGGTAGTAGGAAAAATTTGAGGAGTCGTGAAATGAGGTCGGATTATGATCATAATCAAATGAATTCCTCGAACCACAAAACAAACAACTTCCGTTCCGAATATCATTACCACACTGTACACACGTACACCAGCGACATGGTGAACCAAAAAGAGGCTCACCACAACCGACACAAGGAATTAACGATTCCATTTGAGAGTTAAGAGAAGGAATCGGTTCATTCAACGAATCAACAAAACCAACATGGTGATCCGAATGACTATCAAGTCTCGAAGAACATTTTGAAAAATCCGGAGGTGGGACAAGTGGTGTGCTCTGAGAGCTAGCAATTTCCACCACTTCCGTTTTAGTCCCCGGTTCTTGTTCTTGAGAAACGCATAGAATAGGCAAGTCATTCTTTTTAGTCACCGCCCTAAGCTCTGCATGATTTCTCCTAACCGTAAATTGTGAAAGGGTTGGATCAAATCTTGACGGTTTGTGAGCAATTGTGGGCTCAGATTTTTGGACAACCGCGGGTTGGACGTAGTTAGCACTTCCAATGTCAGAGGGAAGTACATGGTCCTTTGTCACCCCGGTTTCTCGTTCCATTTCCCTCACCGGAGAGGGATTAGGAATCGATGGATCATCACGATCAACACGAATTCTCGACATTTTTGACAAGGCCTGAAGTTTTTCAATGTTGTTTAAGGCCATAAGTTCAAAGAAATCATCGTCGAGAGATGCCATCAAACAGAAAAAAGATAGAAGAGGTTAGAATCAAAAGGATAGAGGGTAAAGATGAATATTTTTGGATTTTTGAAATACATTTTATGAAAACACAAAGGAAAAAGGAAAAATAATTTTTGAACAGAAAATCTTTTTGGGTTTTTGATAAGAGAATATTTACGAAGATTCAAAACACACAACGATAAACGAGATTTAAAAATTCGCGTCAGCCCTCCCCGGCAGCGGCGCCAAAATTTGATTCGCTGAAATCAACACATTTTATTTTTCTCCCAAGGTTACAAAGGAAATATGTAACCCGAGGTCGTTATCCCCAACGAAGGCTGAATGGAATTCTGAGATCTCGAATCGTGCACGTGTTTGAATGGTGAAAGAGAAGTGATTTGAGTTTTCTAAGCTACGATATGTGAACGTAAATAAAAACGATTTAAAAGATGAGAAAAAAAACAATTTAAGAAAACAAACGAGATTAAAAAACGTGATTGGAATAAAAGAAACGCGAATTAAAGAAAACGGGAACTAAAAAATAAAAACGCGAAAACGGGAACTACGAACGAAGCTAAAAACGTGAAAACGATGAAATATAAACTCTACGGGTACCAAACTATTTTTCCTAAATCTTAAATGACAAAAGAAAATTTTGAAAAAGAATTTTATTTTTTTGACTTTTTTTTATTTTTTATTACGAGTTAAAAACTATTAAAACTAAATTAAATTTGGAAAATATCAAATGAAAAGTAAAATTCTAAAAGGACTAGACTATTATAAGAATAAAAATGTGAATACATCACACAAAATAGAACTTGGTCTATTGGAAAAGGGGTGCCTGTTTGAACAAACGAGGAGGCCTAGGTTCGATGCCTAGTTGTGCGCTTTATTATTATTTTTTGCCAACTATTTATTTATTTAGCTTTTCTTTTTACAAACTTATAATAAGCTCAAAGTGAGAAACTTTTGTAAACAAACTTTTTAAGAAAAGCTTTGATAAGCTCCACAGAAGCTTCCAAATCCAACAGACTCAATGTTGAAAGAAAATGAAAATTTTTAAGAACTACAAGTTATTCTAAAAACTCATAAGCTAAAACTAAAGGCCAAATAAACTTAAACTAGACTAATGCTACCCTAAACAAGCTAAAGGGATCAGAATTAAGCTACAGGAATAAGCAATAAGCACTAAACAAGCCTAAGAACCACAACAGCCTGCTGTGGTCTGCTGATGCAGTGGGAGCAGGGCAAAATATGGGCTTTTCAAGCCCGTGAAAAGTTGCTATAAGCTAATCTAAAAATCCTACAAAAAATGCTAGAGCTAGGTGAGCTGGGGGACTTTAAAAATCCAGAATTTGAGCTTATACTAACTTACATTGAGAGAGCTAGAAAATGCCAAAGATTTGTAAAACTATGAAAACTAAAAAAATGAAGCCTGCAATACATAAAATGGACTGAAATGGGAATACTAGGGAAATAGGCCTATGGGATCTAAATGCAAACTGAATATGAAGGAAATGGAACCTGAGAATGCCAAAAATAGCTCCACAATAAGCCTAGCTTATTGTGAGCTTATGAAGGCAGTTTTACTGCCTTTACTAGCAGTCTCCCACTCCAAACCTGAAAATAGCTCAAAACAAGCAAAGCAAAACTGAAAACAGCTTAGATTAGTTACAATAAGCTCAATCAAAACTGGCCTTGATGCAATGGTACAGTGGCAATGGGTTTTGACCCAGTTTGACTATCTAGCCAAACACCCCTTAAATTCGACTGATTTGAAAACAAAACTAGAATACACTGAAAGACCTTATATTCTTTGCTTATTATTATTTAAAAGACTTAATGAAACTTAGAAAAGCAAAATATAAGCTAGATTAAGCTTCCAACAAGCTAATTCCTATGGTTTGACTTTCCGTTGACTGGTTTGACTTTTTCTTTGACTTTCTTATTAACATCAGCAGGAACCTGTTACACTCTTGAACAAGAACTAATAAGCTCATACGAGCTTATTTGAACATACATTACAGCTTAAAACATTAAAAACGATCATGAACTAATTTGGCAGGAAACTTAATTAAATTTGAAAGCTTGGAATTACTTAAATTAAAAACTTGGATTACAATCAATTTAACTCAAATAATGCTTAAATAACAAAACCCAGAAAAACTTTTACATTAAAACTTGAATTCGAATTTTAATTTTACAATTACACTACGAAATTGGTCTAAAACTAGGACACCTTTTTCTTCTGATTTCCTTCTTCTTAAATACCATTCCAATAGCTTCTTTGAACCTTCTTGACTGTTTCCCAACCGTTGGATTACATCAAATTAATCCAAATCGTTGGATTGCTTTTTGGCGGGGAAAACAGAAATAAGTGGGTTTAGCTTTTCTGAGCACACGTGGGATAGTTGGTAACATGTGATAGCTAAGGAGGGGTTTGGAAGCGTGTTTCAGAAAAAGGTGATTGGGGGGGGGGAAACATTATTGTCGGGTTGAAGGACAAGGTTTTGGTATTTGTGAATGGCGGGTTTGTGGTTTCAATGGTGGTATTTGACTTTTGGGTTTGACTAAGGTTTTAACTAAAAACGGGATCAGGTTTTTTAAGGGTGTGGGCTTTTGGGTTTTATTTGGGCTTTGGGGTGTGTTGGATAGGGTTTTGGGTTTTATTTAATTTGGGTTAAAGGGTTTAGGTGTAAAAGGGTTAGGATTGGAAGTGTTTAAACTTTAGGGATTTATGTTGCCAACTTTTGAAAATTATGGGACCATTAATGTCGATGCTGAAAAATATATCCAAGGACCATAAAACATAATTTTCCATTTTAAAACACCCGGGGACCATAAATGTTATTTTTCAAACCCCAGGGACTAAATTTGACAACTTTTGAAATTCGAGGGACTAGACTTGCCATTTATGCAAACTTTGTTTGTTTTTCAATCGTTTTCAATCATTTTGCATATGGAATACACAAAAACACATTTCAAAGATATTTTTAACATTATTTGATCGTTTTAAAGTGTTTTTGGTTGTTTTGACTCGAAAATTGGACGAAAAGATATGTGTTAAAACGACACATATCCATACCCAAACAAACCAAATAACTAATACTAAAAACAAACATAATCCAAACACACTAAATACATTACCTCAGGGAGGCGGCTGCTGATACAGACTCGGAAAAGGTGTTACGTACTTTAGCTTGTATCTGGCTGCATCAGTAGGACCTTTAAAATAGGCATGCACCTGAATATTTTCACACACCACATGAACTTCATGAGTAAAAAAAACATATAGGGAATGTTTGTTTGGATGTGTATTTCCCAAATTACAATCAGACCGTCCAGGTTTATTTGATTATGTTTACGCAGTCTAAAATTTGTACTAAAGACATAGCCTTTTTAGTTTTGCATTTGAAAAACCACTATATAAATATTGATAGTCTCATGAAATACCGATAGAGATGTTTTGTAAAATGGAAGTAGTTTACAAGAAAGGTCTTACAGTGATTTTACAAAACTGATTTCTCAAAATCATGAGATAGCCCATCAAACAAAGTGCGTATTCAAACACCCCTTCTGTTTCAGAAATTAAACAAATGCAACAAAACTATAATGTGGCATGGATTAATACCGAGTACTCCCTCCTAAGACCATTCCACTTAGGTTCCATGTAGACTATCTGGACGTTGGTGACCTGAAGAAAAAAACAAATTTACAAAATTATTCCAATCTTAACAAAATGTGTGGTTGGATTTATTCCTACATTTTCACGAGATTTATCATTCTCATTCAAACCTAACTCTATAACTTGAGAATGAGACAACACTCCTTCGACTACGTTATATAATGCCATCTTTTTTACTCACTTCAATACATATCACATCAATAAACAATACCCAGATCTCCAAATTTTATAAAAATCAATCTTTTTTATAAAAACTGGTCCCAAATAGCAAAAAGATAGTCATCTAATACAAAGAAAAATTAAACTCGTGTGAAATTAAAATCAAATCGAATCATAATTTATTTTAATTAATTAATTAGAATAAAAATACCTGAAGAAGAAGAATTAGGTTTTTGATGTGTTATCCTAACACAGGGAGTTGTTATCCTAACCGCGTACATCGCTGTTGTGGAGGGTTACGGCGGCGGTGGAGGGTTACGACGATGGTGGGGATTCGGTGGTGATGGGGTTTCGGCTATGGAGGGATTGGGGTGAGGAGGGAGTTATAGTGGTTGAATTGGAGGAGTTACAGTGTGGTATAAAGAGGTAAACAGTGAATAACATGTAAAATGACAAAAAAAACAGTTTAGATCAAGAAATTACAAAGTTACCCAAAATACACTAGATATTTTGGTCGGACACGTGTCATCCAGTGGTTGGTCAGACAAGTTGCCCTGGTCTAGTATCGGAACTTTCTATGAGCGGGTCGGATAAGCAGCGCACCTGGGCAACTGGGGCATATTAGTAATTATCCCTTTAATAAAACATTCGCGGTTTTGAAGTGAATCAAAGCGAATTTTGTACTCATTTAGTACATTCTTTGCTAAAAAGAAAACAAAAATAAATTTTCTTGATTTTCGAAAAATTTACTCAAATTTTTTAGATTGTCAAAATCTTTTAAAATTTTCAATATTCAAATGACTTCTAAGTATGTCTGCTTAGAACTCGTACTTCAAGAAAAAAAACTTTTTTCAAAAATGTTCGAGTATAAACAAACAAAAAGATTTTAGAACCCAAAACTCGTTTTTAACCAACGACTTGTGTATACATCGGTACACAACTCAAGCTTTTAACAACAGAAATTCTTTTCTATTTGAAAAACATTATTTTACAAAAGAAAAGATTTCAAAACAAAAATCCATCTTTAGCACATATTCTTAAACAAACTTTTAACACAAAGAACTTTTTAGTCTCTAAGTGTGAAACAAAAATCTTACTGTGCTTAAATGTCACACCCCCAGAATCGGGTCCAGCGGAAGCATACATGTCGCTGGGGTGCAACTCAATTGGTATCGCAACACAAGTACAAAGAACGGTTTTCACCTCAAACATTTAGAATAAAATTGTTGAATAAAAGTGTTGAATTTTCATTGTTAAAAGTAGTGCGGAAATAGGCCCTTTAAACAGTTAAAACGGTCCCCAAATGTTTATCAGAGTCTTCTATCACCATGCCATGCCCTGCCAAAAGCCTCCAGTAGCGTGCTATTGCTTATACCTGAAAATACATGCTAAAAGTGTCAACACGAGGTTGGTGAGTTCATAGAGTTTATTGAATAAAGTAAAGCGTTTGAATGAAGATTTCCCAGCAAAGGCATTGTAAATCCACCCAGTTCCAAGCCCCGCCCATACAAGACTTGCAACCTGTGTGTTTACAACCCACTGCTAAATGTGATCTGGTTTGTGAACGTCAATTGATTTATGGACCACAAAAATTGAATGAACAATATATTCCCAATATATATAGAGTTATGACAACTAAATTTCATGACACCGAAGCCTTAAGATTCTAATTTGGGCATACTTTTGCCATAACAGTCAAGTGGGGAAACCACAGTCCGTTTGAAATATCAGTCAAGTGGGGAAACCACAATACGTTTGACATCACAATCAAGTGGGGAAACCACAATACGTTTCACATATCAGCCAGTGGGGAAACCACAATACGTTTGACATCTCAGCCAGCGACGAAACCACAATACGTTTGGCATATCAGCCAGTGGGGAAACCACAACACGTTTGGCATATCAGTCAATGGGAAAACCACAACACGTTTGGCATATCAATCAAGTGGGGAAACCACCCGGACATTCAAAGGTTCTGGTAGATGTACACCTAGGACATTCATGGTTCCTTAAATGATTATGCGTCCGTTTGACTTAACAGTCAGCCGGACAGGGAGTTCAATCCTAATAGATCTATCCACAACATTCGCGCTTAACGGGTCATAACTTATGTAATATGAAATAGCTTAATGTACTAGTGTCCATAATAAAATAATCATGGATGAAAAATGTAAACACAAAATACTTTCGAGTAACAAACCAAGTATTTTAGCCAATCAATAATATTTGAAAGACAAATCACGTGTCACGTAAAACAAGCATGAGTTTAATTAAAAACAAGCATGTATTCTCCTCCAAAACAGTTACAAAACAAGTAAAAGGAAGGGCTATGAAACTCACCTGGTGCGATAGCTACAATGACAAAACTGGATATGCTGAAATGAGGCTCGGTCTCCAACCGCGACTTGAATATTTGAGGTGATATGGAGAAAAATGTATAAGAAACCTAGGGATTTTTATCACAAAACCCTAACAAGGAGTGTAAATGGAGCTTGATTGTAACTTGATCTTCAAAAATTAATGGATGTTCTTGGTGTTCTTAGTTTGGCCGAACAAGAAGGAAAGAAAAAGAGAGAATATGTGTGTTTTTAGCTAGCTGATTTGTGTAGGAATGAATTAGTGAAATTAAATCAAAAGAATGTATATTTGCAACATTAATGGTTTTTGTTTTCTAATCAAGTGCTAAATGAGAAATAGGGGAGCTAGGGGGCGGCATGTGGAAGGAAAAAGGAAGGGATTTGATGGCTAATTAAAGTTCTTGTCCCCCCATTTAACAAGTATTAGTTTGTTTGTGTATACATTAGGTGTTATCGTGTACTGAGTTAACTAGAAATAAATCTTGACGCGATAAAATAAAATATGACGAAGTTGTAAAAATTATAAAATCATATTCCTTGCAAGAATCGGGTGTTAGAATAATTATCGGGTTGAAATTTCGCAAACCGACGGGGTTATAGGCGTTTACCGGAAAATATAGCAAACGGTTTCAAAACACCGGGTAAATTAATAATATAATTCTTATATCATTATAATGAGTATGAAAATATGTTATGATCACTATCGGGAGTGTCGGGTATAATGTTAGTAGTAAAGACTGAGTGGTAACGTTTATTAAATAATTAACTATACGTTAATTAAAATTACACAAACTCGTGCATGACCAAATAGGCAGATGATGATACTGATGATTTATAGACTACTCTAGTCTATATGACGTGTCCTAAATGATGTTTCATGAATTCGCAGCTAAACCCTAACAGTTACGCGAATTTTTAATACCCATAAACCTAGTTTACGTAATGATGAATGATAATACATGAATAGTGATTTTCCTCCAGAAATGAATAGTGTTTCATGAATAGTAAAATTTTTGAAAACTTCTCAAAGTCTCAAACCGACTTCAAAAATGATGAATAGTGAAATGATGAATAGTGATTGATGAATAGTAAATTCTCGAGATGAATAGTGAAATTTTGAATCTTGAAAAAGGACCTGAAATTACGATTTGTGACATTAAAGATAACTCTCTTTAAAACTTTCAAATGATAGACTTTCGATAAAATCATTTCGTTAATTTTATCAAAATGCTTTTATGAAGAAAATGGAGTATAAACTTTTTAAACAAATTTTCATGCTTAAACATCCGTTCGACTCTCCAAATGCTTTTCAAAAACATCGTTGATATTAAAATAAAAAATATCATGATATGCTATTTTTTAGGGGGAGAAAAACGTGATTGAAAAAGTGATCTTATGAATTTATGATATGATATGAATGTTAAAACATTCATATAGCTCGACTCAAATATGATTATCTCGAATAGACTTGCACCGTGACGGGTAATAATTTCAACATAGTTATTAGAGCCAGTCATCACCTAAAAGCTGATGACGTATCTCTTTAATTAATCCACGTAAACATGTCTCGCAAAGTCTAGTCTTATTTGAATAATTCAAAATTTTAAATGTGTTTTTACTCAAACCACCATGTGCAAAATCTTACAAGTGGTACAAGAGCCTTACGTGAACGTGAAGCAATTGTTTACAAAATCTTTCAAAAGCACATGTGTAGGGGAGTAGTTCTTCAAAAAGAAAACTTTTGATGTGTGATCAAAACAAGTTTTTCATAAACACATTGATTGACTTTCAAATTGATTTATGGCTGTGAAACTTTCAACAAACCAAAACCAACTCTTATGCTTATGAAGATATAAGGAGGTAAAGTTTAGGTTTTATCCCATGATCCAGCCAGAGCTGGAAGAAAATACCCAGGGACAATCCACTAGTTAGTGTAGAAGTCCTTAGGTATGAGAAAAAATGAGTAATTGAGAAAAAGGGAAAGAATGGGTTGAAGAATTAAAAAGAAAAAGTTAATGAAAGGGTGAAAAGAAATAGCCCTACATAAACTTAGGACAGAAACCAGGTCAATACATAATCTATCTCTAATCACAAAGATGATTAAGATATTGAAGACAAACATCATGGACCCAGTGATGCAATGCACAACCCTTCCCAGCCACTAAAGTTTCTTTTAAAAGATACTTGTTTCATTTCTCACGGAGATAAACACGTAATCTATTGACCTCTCACTCTGAGATGTGTTAATATTGAAAAGGTGGCATTCTGCTCCAGCCTCCGCTCACTAAATCAAAATGCACAAATTGAGTCTAGAGCCAATTGAGATTCAATCTATAAAATCTCTTAGGACACATTCCAAAACCTACATTTGTTGTTCAACATTGAGAACGCAAAATGTATATCTTTATAGTCCTTCACATATCATAGTAATCTTGCCAGAACATTCATGAGTGGTATTACTTATGTGAATCCACAATGATCGAATGGAAACCCGCCAGTGTCAACATCAAACAGCGCTGACAGCAGGTCGCTTCGTTAATTCTTCATGAATTAATCTTAGTGGTTAACAATTGAAGTGAATTCTCAAAGAAGAAGCTCACTATAATCAATTGGAGTTACACGATTATGAACTAACCTTTGTATGCAGGTACAAAAGATGACATCACATGACATGAGCAACTACTTACATCGACATCTTTAACCATCATAAACTTATACATGCGTGTTAGGATTCGTACACACTGTAAGGTGGTTAAACCTTTTGCAACTTTGTGTATATGATATATTGAGTGAATATGATTAAGTATGCGGAATCTACTTAATCACACTTAGAAGGTTATTATGGTTATGGAAATGGAACAATTATGTTTGTTATATGACAATGAACAATGAAAGCTTATCACCAAATGATTCAATATTATTAAGATAATAATACGAGTGATCTTGAGTTATCACTAGGGTTACAACCTTGAATCTTATGTTTCTATGTCTTGTGATATATTTTGTGTTTGTTCTTGAGAGATATATATTTTAAGAACTTATTCGAACACACTTATATCTAGTCTAAGATCTTTCTTTTATAACATAAGAAAGATCTTTACAATAATGTTAAGTCTTGTCAAACAACTTGCTAGCTTATCTTATGTGTGTTAGTAACTAAGATACAACATGTATCTATGTTTACAACTTGTTCTGTGAGTATAAGATAAAGACTGAGCACATGGGGTAAGATATTATCTACCGTGTATTATTGACTTTAGTCAACCAGACTTAACGATAGAAAAGCAGACTTAATTCTGTTAGTCACCAGAATTAACACTTGACTTAACCACCAGACTTAACTTCAACGACCAGACTTAACCAGCAGACTTAACTTTGGAACTCACCAGACTTAACTCTACTACTACCAGATTTAATCACTTTGAGAGATTTTCCCAATGCTTAAACTTCAGAATATTTAATTCCCAACAATCCTCCCCTAAACATGTGAATCCATTTCAACATGTTTTCTGAATTAAATGAGGAATTGTGAAGATCTTTCAAACACTTCATAATCAGACCCTTGGACTGAACTTTCTTCTATTCTGAAAGGTTAATATCTAACTCAGTAACTCATCTGCTTTCTGATCTTTGACTTCAACAATATCAATACACATCTTCAGGCTTCATTCATTGACCTAAAAGATGGTGCAATTTCCTTGGATGGAGGAATTATAAGAGGCAATGATGTTGTGTATCTTGAATGCTTGTTTCAACAAGTGAAACCATCTATCAGCATGCCTTTGCAAGTGATGAAAAAACGTAGTAAACTGAAATTGAAACTGAAAGCTCTCTTCCTTTGACCTAGATAGAACTTTCTCCTTTGGAATGCTTCATCCCTTCTGAATATATATAATACTCCAGAATCAGCTCTATTCTTGTCATTTTCAACTTCCATGTCATCATCTTGTATGCTCTTGTCTTTTCCTCCCTTTCACTGGTTAATCTTCCTTGGACTTTATTTCCACCCCTGAGATGTTTCCTCCTCTGAGATGCAAATAATATTTCATCCTCCCCTGTTTGGAAGATCTCTCACAATGTACCAAAATATCTCTCTCCATCATCTGAGGTATCCATCAGAACTTGTTATCAGACAATGTTGTACATGAAGCCATCAATTCCTTAAGAGTTTAATTTGCTGCCCTCATCACTTCTAGGTGTGTTAACTCCTATGAGATGTGATTCATGGGGCAATAACTCATAATCCATCATTTGATGGTTTTGTGAGTCATTTTTTATTCCAAAAATCCTTTTAAGAAAATTTTTGACTTTTAGCAGTATGCATATGATTTTATTATGAAAAATCATACTGCTTTCAACCATTTTAAAGGGATTAAGTGTATAATAGACACTTAATCAAAATTTCAGTTTAATGCAACCTCTGGTTGCGTGAGAACCAATGTTTTTCAGTTATAAATAACTACCTGTGTAAAGATAAACCTATTCAAAAGGCTTTCTTGACAGGGTTTCCAGCTCATAGCAATTGTTACCTCTAACACAAGTGTTAGATTCACTTTTACTAGTTGTTCTTTCTATCAGATATCCTTAGACTTGCTCATTATACTTAAAAGTATAAAATGATAGAAAGTGAGTTGAATCAGTTACTATCTGATCAACTAAGTCATCAATTCAATGTGAAATATGATAACCAGGTTTCAAGAAAGATGTTTTAAAGAATTAATTAACTTAGGTGTGAACCTTTGTTAAGAATTCCCAAACTCAGTCCATCATAAACTTGTTATGTAAGCAACTGATATAACATTCTGTTGCTTCCATTTCACTTGAAAACTTCCTTTGTGTTCAAAAGATCATACCTGAAATAGTTAGTCTAAAACCAAAAGAACAATGTACAAAGTACTTGTCTTATATTAGAATAAACATACGACTAACTGTATGAAATAACACAATTTTAAAGTAATAGCTAGTACAAATTTATAAAGACAATCAGTACAAATAAAAATTTAACTACCAGACTTAATTGGGTAACCACCAGAATTAACTGAGTAATCACCAGAATTAACCACACTGGTATACAAAAACACATAGATTGAAAAATTTAAGTATTAAGCATTCCAATACTTGCTACCAAGTACTGAAACCTTCCAAAATCAAAAGCTTTTGTTAGCAGATCTGCAAAGTTGAATTCTGAAGCAATTTTAAGAACTTGAATTAATCTTTTCTCATTGCAGTCTCTTATAAAGTGATGTCTAATTTCAATGTGTTTTGTTTTAGAATGTTGTACTGGATTTTTAATAATGCAAATTGTACTACTATTATCAATATGAATGACAGTGTTCATGAAATTGTACCCATAGTCAAGAAGTTGGTTTTGAAGCCATAGGACTTGAGCACAGCAACTTGCACCAGCTACATATTCAGCTTCAGTTGTTGAAGTAGCCACAATTGTTTGCTTCTTACACTGCCATGAGATAAGTCTACACCCAAGGAATTGACATCCTCCAGTTGTTGACTTTCTGTCCAAGCTAGCACCAGCATAATCACTATCCGAAAATGCTACCAAGTCAAAAGGTGATTCCCTTGAATACCATAGACCCAACCTAGGTTGACCCTTGAGATATCTAAAAATCCTCTTGACTGCTGTTAAATGAGAAACCTTTGGAGTTACTTGAAATCTTGCACAAGCACAAACAGAGAACATGATGTCAGGTCTTGATGACGTGAGATACATCAAAGATCCTATCATAGATCTGTATGTGTGTACATCCACATTTTCTCCATCTAAATCTTTTGGAAGTTGTTTCTCAGAATCCATTAGTGTGCTTGCCATTTTTGAATCAGCAAAGTTGAACTTCCTAAGTATCTCAGCAACATATTTTTCTTGACTAATAAATATGCCTTCATATGACTGTTTAACTTGCAAACCCAAAAAGAATGTAAGTTCCCCCATGGAACTCATCTGAAACTTATCATGCATAAGCTTCTCAAACTCTAAACACATCTCCTTCCTTGTAGATCCAAAGATAAGTCATCCACATACACCTGCACTAACAGAAGATCCTTCTTGTGCTGTTTGATGAAAAGTGTCTGATCAATCTTTCCTCTTTGAAAGCCATTCTCTCTTAAATAGGAAGCCAGTGTTTCATACCAAGCTCTAGGTGCCTGATGAAGGCCATAAAGAGCTTTTACAACTCTGTACACTTTGTCTGGATGGTCAGGATCAATGAACCCTGGAGGTTGTGAGACATACACCTTGTGGAACAGTTTTGTTCGTTGAGATATTTATGTATTGAATGTGTTTAGCATGCGGAATCTACTACAACACACTTAAAAGAACACATGGTGGTGAGTTTAAGTAAACGTGAGAATGCAATGAATAAAGAACACAACTTTGGTTAACACAAAACGATTCAATATTATTGATGAAATAATACGGATGATCTAAATATCACCGGGATTACAAAGTAATCTTGAATCTAAGATTGTAAAAGGATTTGTGAATTGAGTAACTAAGTTACTTGAGAGATAGTTTGGTTTTGGTTAATAGTTGGTAAAAGATGCATGCATGAAGTGTGACTAAGGTATCCTTTTATAAGATAAGGACACCTTATTACAAGTAGGTCAAGTGGTAGAATATAATACTATACTTTGACTATATTGGCGCCTACAATTAAATACAACTACCAATGTACAACTCTGATAATATTCTTCTGTACACCACAGAAGACTAAACTACTTCTACATATGTATAACAATGTACAAAGACTAATAATTCAACTAAATATCTATTACAAAATATCTAATCGACTTGACATAAGCTTGGCAGGCTCTTCATCAACTAGCAGTACCTTCTACCCAGAAGGTACTGGTAGAACATCTTCATACACTTCATAATCAACTAGCAGGCTCTTTGACATCTTTGGCAGGCTCTTTGACTTGAACATTTTATTCCCAACAATCCTCCCCTAAACTTGTTATTTCCATTAAAATACACAAGTTTCTGATGAATAAAATACATACCTTGAGGATTTGAGGGAACTCTTCCAAAAACCTTCACTCTCTGTTCTTCCTCTTTCTTTCATATTGCTCAGATATGCTCCTCAGCAAACTCTGAACAATTTCTGAGTTCTCATCATCTTTGTCACATCTTAATCTCTTGGAGATCATAGTTTTAAGCACTTCATAACTAAGTGGATACTCTTTATCAGCCAACATAAAGAGTTCTATCCCACTCTGTGTGTAAAGGTGATGAATATTGCTATGGCTTAGAAATTCCCAAGTTGTTGAAGGATCATAATAGGGAAATTTCCAATGAACATCTTTGGGTTCAGGATCAAACATCCTATTGAATTCTACCCATAGTTCCTGTTCCTTAGCATCTGAACTAGAAGTTGTGTCTAGCCTAATCTGCACTAGATTCCACAATTCTTCCAAGTCTGCTCTGTCACATGCTCTAACTAAATTTTCAAAATTCTTAAAGATAGCAAACTGTCCCCCAACCCTTGTTATTTTCCATGATTTTCCTAATCTATCATGGTTGATCTCCCAATCAATAATAGGTCGTCTACAGCTAATTGGATCAGCATGAATGATAGTAGGCAAAGTAATCAACATTTTACTTACTTGCTCTGTGTCTAATTTTGCTACTTCTTTCTTCTGAGCATCCTTCTTCTTCATTGAGGGGTGTACATCAGATGGAACTTTGTAGTAAAGACTTTTGTAGGCTTGAAGATACAAGAAGAAGATTTCATCAGCAGATTTCTTCTTCAGTTGATAATCAGTCCAATTTTCCTGATTTTTCAGAAATCTCTTCATAAAAATTACTTGATCTTTCTTAGATTGGCCCACCTTAAAACCTCTTTTCTGACTTTCCTTCATCTTTTCAAAAATGTCAGCCAAAGCTGCTTCTTTATACTTCTTGTTGATGAAAGATTCAAGTGCTTCTGTTTTCTCATCAGAATTGAGATTCTTGTCATTTACTATAATTACTGCTTGTCCTCTCACAATTGGATCATTATTGATAATCCATAGCATCTGAGGATCAAAGGTTTCTTGAGCAATTTGAGTATCAAGAAGAGTCTGAGCAGCATCTTCAGCATCTTTCTGCTCTTTCAATACAGCAAGCATTCTTGAAGCTTCAAGTGCTTTTAGCTCTTCTTCATGAACCCTTTTGGCCTCTTCTTCTCCTAAAGCCATCTGAATTTGCTGTGTTCTCTTCAACTTCTTGGACTTTGGCTCATCTTCAATCATAATACTTTTGCCCTTATCCTTTGGAGTTGGTACTTGAGATGGAGCAGAAGATTGCTCATCAGCAGCAAAAATCCTCCCCTGAACAAACAAATTTCCTTGAGGCTCTAAATCCCTCTTTCTCTTGTACACTTTCTCAGCAGACCCTTTGTACCCCATAGCTAATAGCCTTTCTATCCTAGCAGGCTCTTGTTCTGGCCTAGCAGGCTCTTGCCCTGCACCAGCAGGCTCTTCATCATAAACTTGAGTTCCATCATGGAATTCAAATTGAGCCTCCTCTTCATCTTCAGAAGTATCCATCCTCCTCTTTTTGGAAGAGTGACCTATCCTATCAGCATCTGACTGTGAAGAACTAGATAAAACAACCTTTGCAGACTTTTTACCCTTTAGCTTCTTCACTTCACCCTCCAATTTCTTTACCCTCTTGACTAATTTGATGTTGATCTCAGAAAACTTCTTGCTTTGACTTTTAAGAGCTTCTTCTAAGAACTTCACCTTGTCTTTTAGTTCTTGCATTGTCTGAGGTGATTGGGTTTGTGATACATGATGTGATGATGTTGGTGGTGTTGCTGATGGTACTGGAGATGGTATTGGTGATGTTTGATGTGTTGGTGAGATGTAACCATGTGAAGAACTAGATGATTGTGTTTCTGCTGATGGTGTTGGTTCTTCTTGGTGTTGTGGTAACATTTCATCAAATAGTGGTATATCTTCCCCTCTAAAACTAATTCTCATATTTGAAAATACTTTGCGAGAAAGTTTTGGTGTTTCATAAATTGAGTCTGTGGGAAGTAACAAATGTTTTATTTTTCCAATGATGCACCCAATAAATCTTGGATACATCAAAAACTTTGTTTCACTTTTCACATTTTTAATCAATCCTTCAAAAATATGTTTAGAAAAATTGTATTTTCTGTTTGTAGCTAAGCAAATGAGAGCAGAAGCCATGTTTCCACTAAATTGCTCCCAAGAGGTTTTCTTCTGGCTCAAACAGTGAAGGATTGTATGAATCAAAAATCTCCATTGTGGAGTAAGATGCTTTTTCAGAAAAGTGAGTTTGTTAGACTCAGCATGATACCCCATTCTTTGTAAATTTTCAAAAATCTCAGTATCTGGCAATTGACTAATACCATCAGAATCATCCAAATGAAGATGTCTTCTTATGGATGACTCAGTAAGAGTCAAATGTTTACCATCCACTTTGGCCTTAATTCTTTGTTCCCCATTTTCAGAAGTTTTAATTTTAGCAGATTGCCAAAATTGTAAAATTTGAGTTTCATAAATAGTGGGATTAACTAGTAAAGCAAACCTGATATAGGAGTTATTTAAAAAGTCCACTACTTGATGAAATGAGGCATTATCCTCTAACTTTTCCAAAAATGCTAACTGATTGTGACGTTGGACAAAGTTTAGAACAACTGTGGAAGCCATAATGAAAATTTTGAATATGATGGTGGGATTTGTTGGTAGTACTGGTAGAAGATGAAAGGTGTATGTGAATTACTCCCTCCGTCCCTAAATAAATGTCCACTTGGAATTTTCAAAGTCTTTCTTGTTGAAGTTTGACCGTAAATGTTTTTATTTGTGTTATGTAATACTTGATGAAAATTATACCAAATTAAAATACATTTAAAACTCAATCCATTCATATATTTTGCATCAAGTATTATATAACACAAACAAAAATATTTATGGTCAAAGTTGAATAATAAAGACCAAAAAAAGTCCAACTGGACATTTAAAAAGGGACGGAGGGAGTATGATAATGACTGATGAAAGAAGATATGAGAGAATTACTTTTAACCGACAATAAGAAAGATTATAATAAGTAAATGTAAAGGCGGTTAAAAAGATCTTTTATATGTGAAATATAATATAATATAATCATCAGTAATTTACATAACTACCCCAACGGCTAATTTTAACTACCAGGCGCAACGGCTAAAACTTTTTCTGACAGGCTCAACGGCTATCTAGCAGTACCTTTGTACTCTAGCAGTACCAATTTTTGAACTACCAGTACCTTTGAAAGTTTTATAAAAATCCCTTATAGTTTTTAGCAAACTACCAGCTATCAACGGATTTGAGTTATCTTTACCAAAAGCTGTTTGCTTAAGGACTAGCTAACTATTTACAATTAAGTATGGTTAGTTAACAACCATATAGTTTTTGGTAAACTATCAACCATCAACGGATTTGATTTGTCTTTACCAAAAGCCGTTTGCTTAAGGACTAGCCAACTCTTAAGTTTGTAAAAACTTGGTGGGTTGAATACCAAAAGCCATGATGGCCTAAAGATGGTGCAATTTCCTTGGATGGAGGAAATTTAAAAAGGCAATGATGCTGTGTATCTTGGATGATTGGTTCAACAAGTGAAATCATCTAATGTCATGCCTTTGAGTTGAAACTTTCCTTAGTTTGATCTAGATAGAACTTTCTCCTTGAGAAATGCTTCATCCCTTCTAGATATGTGATCTAACTCTCTCTTTTTCAACTTTGCATCATCTTGTATGCTCTTGTCTTTCCTTTCATAAATTGGTTTTTCTTCCATTCTGGGCTATTAATTCCTCCCCTGAGATTGTTATCTCTCCTGAAATGAATATAACTTTTGTTGCCCCTTTTTGTTTGGAAGAACTCTTGTTTTGTTATCAACCTGAAATGTGTTAGTTGCAAACCAAAAGAACAAAGTGCAAAGCACTTGATCAATAGCATTTTAAACATTCAAGCATTTATATGAACAAAACATAGCAATTTTATATCAGCAGGACCAATTATGAACTAACAGGACCTTTTGACTAACTAGCAGTACCATGTTTAAAAGTCAATACCAGTTAATTTTATGAACAAAAACACATGTTTTTCAAAGATTTATCATTCCAATACCTCCTACAAGATATTTGAATCTACCTAAATCAAAAGCTTTGGTGAGAAGGTCTGCATAATTCTTTTCAGAATCAATTTTAACTACTTGAATTAACCTTTTCTCATTGCAATCCCTTATGAAATGGTGTCTGATTTCAATATGTTTTGTTTTTGAGTGTTGAACTGGGTTTTTAATGATACAAATAGTACTGCTATTGTCAATATAAATAATGGTGTTAAGAAAATTGTACCCATAGTCAAGCATTTGATTTTGGATCCAAAGAACTTGCCCACAACAACTTGCACCAGCAACATATTCTGCTTCAGTTGTAGAGTTGGCCACCATTGTTTGTTTCTTGCATTGCCAAGAGATTAGTCTGCAACCAAGAAATTGACATCCACCAGTTGTGGATTTTCTGTCTAGAGTTGCACCAGCATAGTCACTATCCGAATAAGCCACCAATTCAAAAGATGATTCCCTTGGATACCAAAGACCCAACCTAGGTTGACCCTTAAGATATCTAAAGATTCTTTTGACTGCTGTGAGATGAGAGATTTTGGGATGTATTTGAAACCTTGCACACACACATACTGAGAACATGATATCTGGTCTTGATGATGTAAGATACATCAAATACCCAATCATAGATCTATAATTGTGCAAATCCATATCTTCTCCTTCAGCATCCTTGAGTAGCCCTTTATCTGGATCCATTGGTGTACTTGCAACCTTAGAATCAGCAAAATTAAATTTCCTTAGGATCTCTGCTACATACTTATCTAGGCAGATAAATATGCCTTCTTTGGATTGTTTCACTTGGAGACCCAAAAAGAAAGTAAGTTCCCCCATGGAACTCATTTCAAACTTACTATGCATAAGTTTTTCAAATTCTACACACAAGTCTTGGTTTGTTGATCCAAAGATTATGTCATCAACATAAATCTGCACTAGCAAGATGTCTTTCTTTGTTCTTTTGATGAACAGAGTTAGACCAATCCAGCCTCTTTGGAATCCACTTTCTAGTAGAAAACAAGCCAATGTTTCATACCATGCCCTAGGAGCTTGGTGTAGGCCATACAAAGCCTTGGTAACCTTGTAAACTTTGTCTGGATACTCTGCATCAATGAAGCCTGGAGGTTGAGACACATATACTGGTTCTTCAATTTCACCATATAAAAATGCACTCTTAACATCCATTTGATAGACAGTGAAGCCTATGAATGAAGCATAGGCCAAGAAAAGCCTAATTGCTTCAAGTCTTGCAACTGGAGCAAACACTTCTTCATAATCTACCCCTTCTTCTTGAGTATATCCTTGTGCTACCAATCTAGCTTTGTTTCTGATCACTATACCCCTTTCATCTTTCTTGTTTCTGAACACCCATTTGGTTCCAATTGCCCTATGACCTTTGGGCAAATCAACCAATATCCAAACCTTCTGAATCTTGAATTGGAGAAGCTCTTCTTGCATTGCTTCCACCCAACTTGCATCATCTAAAGCTTTGTTTATGTTTTTGGGTTCAGCCTGAGATAGAAAACATGAAAACAGGCATATATTGGAAGTATCATTATTCTTTTCTTCATAAATAGAGGAGATAAACCCTTCTTCATCTGAAGACAAGACTTGAGATAAACCAACTTGAGATCTTGTTCTAACACTCAAATTTATGCTTCCAATCACATCATCAGTTGTGTGATCTTTGAGAATTCTAGTGTTGGGTGTTTTAGGAACTTCATAAGTAGATGGAAGATTGCTAATCCCCCTTTCTTCTGGTAAAGAATCATCTATTTGAACATTCAATGGCTCAGCAGTATCAATACTTGAACTAGCAGGACCATCTGGTGAACTAGCAGTACCATTGTCATTAGCACCACTTTCTTGATTCTCTAGATTCTGAGTTCCTTGATCATCTTCATTGCCTTCATTTGTTGTGTTTGAAGGTCCTTCTTGACTTGAAGATAGATCCATACTTTTCCAAATTGGCATCCAGATGTAATCTTGATCTTTAGGAGTTTCAACATTATCTTCAAAACCTGCATCATCATTAGTATTTGTACCTGAAACAGGCACATAATTCATAGATTCTGAAAGCCTATCAATATCAAACATCCAATCTGGTCCAATTCCTTTCACATTAGTTAGTTTCTCTTGAAACTCTATGTGAAGATTCTCTTCCACTAGCCTAGTGCAAGTGTTAAACACTCTATAGGCCTTACTCTGCAAGGAATACCCTATCAAATAGCCAACATCTGCTTTTCCATCAAACTTGCCTAAATGATCTTTGGTATTTAGAATAGTGACATGACAACCAAAAGGTCTCATAAAACTTAAAGATGGTGTTCTACCAAAGAAAAGTTCATAAGGTGTCTTTCTATGTGGTTTTGTCACAAGAACCCTGTTTTGTACATAACAAGCAGTACCAACTGCTTCAGCCCAAAATGAAATAGGCAACTTAGAGTCTACTAACATAGTTCTAGCAGCCTCTATAATTGTTCTATTCTTCCTTTCTGCTACTCCATTTTGCTGTGGGGTTCTAGCTACACTAAATTCCCTTTTTATTCCTTTTTCCTTGCAAAAGTCATCCATAAACCTATTCTTGAACTCTGTCCCATTGTTACATCTGATGACTTTGACTTTCTTATCAGATTGGTTTTCTACCTCAGTGATATAGGTTTTAAGTATCTCACTAGTTTCATGTTTGGATTTTAAAAAGAAAACCCATGAAAATCTGCTATAATCATCAGTAACAACCAGACAATATCTTTTTCCATTCAAGCTGCACACATTAGTAGGACCAAAGAGATCCATATGAAGCATATGTAAAGCCTGAGAAATAGAGTTTTGGGTCTTGGGCTTACAAGAAGCTCTATGTTGTTTGCCTTTTAGACAATCAACACAGGTTTGGTCGTTTTGGAAAATCTTTTTGGGTAAACCTCTTACTAAATCATATTTTGCAATAGTGTTGATTGTTTTAAAGTTTACATGACCAAGCCTTCTATGCCAAAGCATAGATTCATCCAATGAGGCTTTTGCTACCAAACAAGTTAGACTCTCCTTAGGATCAATGTTCTTTAAATTGACACTGTACATATTGTTCCTTTTTGGAATTTTAAGAAGAATCTGACTCTCATCAGGCATCTTAAAATCAGAAGAAAGAACCATACATTCATTGTCAGTAAATAGAACATTGTTCTTTTTGTCACACATTTGTGAGACACTAAGGAGATTAAACTGAAGTTCTTTCACAAAATACACATTTTCAAAATCTAGTTTACTGGTTTTGATAGTACCTTTACCAGTGATCTTTCCTTTTATTCCTCCCCCAAAGGTAACATATCCTCCATCAAATGTTTTGAAGTCTGAGAGGAATGACATGTTGCCTGTCATGTGCCTTGAACATCCACTATCTACATATCCTTGATCTTCAATATCAGATGAATGTTCCTGCACATGAATAAACATATTAGTTTCCTTGGGGTACCCAAGCCATGACAGACTTGGGTTTGCCTCTTGCATCAATGAAGTCAAACCTTTTCAGGATTGTTGATGCACCTTTTGATTGGATTGGTTTCCAAATCCAACATGCTGAGGACTTAACAGCACTTTCCCTTTTAATCCATTGTGTGGTCTTTGGTCTATCAGTACCAATTTTGGCAATACCAATTTTGGCAGTACCATTTGGTCTAGCAGGACCTTTTGGTCTAGCAGGACCTTTTGGTCTAGCAGGACCTTTGGTTTTTGGTTTCCAAATTTTTGTTTTGACCACAGATTTCTTTTGAATAGGACTATTTACAACTTTTGGTACAGATTTGAAAGTGTTTCTTGTACCCTTATCAGTTGGTTTTGCAATAACAGGCTTATTTTGTCTAACAGTATGTTTAACATTTGTGGTGTTAGACTTAACAAAACTTTTTCTGGGGTGAGTAACAGTTGTTTTAGACTTTGATTTACTCCCAGAAACCCATTTATTACAATAAACATAAAGATGATTAAAGCTACCACAATAATAACAAGCCTTATTGAACATAACAAAGTCATCACCTAGTTGTTGTGACTTAAGATTGTTTCAATTTCTTTGACTTCCTCTAGGTTTGTTATTACATTTTTCACAACTTTCAACTATTTTCAAAACAGTTTTAGCCTTAGCCTTAACTTCTACTCTTTTAGGACTGGTTGGTCCTACTTTGATTCCTTTGATAGGAATAGTCTCATCTTCATCATCATCAGATACCCAATCTTCAATAATTAGGACATCTGGTCTCTTATTAGTGAGTACCTTGAAGAGTGAGGCATTCTTAGCACTCTCAGAAGGTTCATTTATCTCTACAGGTTTAGCTAATGGTTTGCTAATAATTTCATGTAAACCTGATGCTGCAAGATCACTACCTTGGGGACAAGGAATTCCTCTATAAGGAGGTGGACATTCATTGTATCCTATCCCTGATTTTATTCTTTTATTCAACTGATTTTCAACTATGCTTCTTGTGCATTCAGAAGCAATTTCCAATTTAGTAACAGTCAGTTGAATATTATCTCTAGCCAATGTTACTTTAGTACACTCAGTCCTTAACATTTCTATTTCTGAATCTTTCAAAAATATTTGTCTATTAAGAGCAGTTTTTGCATCAGAAAAGGTGAGTTCATTTTCTCTATAGTGAATGATTTGTTTTTCTAGTTTGGCCATTCCACACTTATGATCAAATAATGTTTGATGGGTTTTTCTGAGTTCTAATGTTTGTTCATCAAAAGATTTTCTTATAAATTCTAATTCCTTAAGAAATTCACAATTATTGGAACATTTGATAGTTTGTACCTCAGGAGTGGAGAATGCCATTAAAGCCAATTCATCAGAAGTTGACTCATCTTCACCCATGAAACTCCAATCAAAACCCATGCCATCAATAGCAACCATTGCTTTTGGCTCAGCAACTTCAACAACCCTACTCTTGCTTTCAAAGCTTCCTTTCTTCTCAAAGCTTCCTTTATTTCTGTTGTCAAACCCTCTACTCTTGTCATCCTGCTTCTTAGGTCTTCTACACTCTCTAGAGTAGTGACCCTTCATGTGGCAGTTGTAACACTCCACCTTTGACTTATCATAGCCAGCAGGCTCATTTCCATTTATCATTATCTTCTTGCCAGTCCTCATCAACAACTTCTTGGCTCTAATGCTTAAAAGTGAAAGTTGCCACTTTATGTCCATCTCTTCAAGATCATCAGGATGAATCTCTTAAAGATCTTCAAATGATAATACAGACCCATTGTGTTGAGATGTAAGAAAAGCACACCCAATTGTTTCATCTAAAATGGATTTGGTATTACTCGAAGTACTAGCAGTACCAAAGGTTGTGTTGGCAGTACCTTCTTCTCTGCCACCTTTTTCTTCATTATCAACCTTTGAGATGCTTGGTGATGAAACAAATGCCATATTTCCTGAGCTTGACCCAGTAGTCTTCTTTACTTCATGCTCTACTATTTTAAAATTGTTGTAGAGATCATTAAGACTCATCTGGTCAATATCTGGCTTGTTCTTCCAGACAATGACATGCATGGACCATTCTGAAGGTAAACTCCTAAGAAATTTAGAGTTGAGGTCTTCTTGAGTTATCACCACTTCATGGATGGCTAACTGGCTTGAAAGCTGTTGGGAATTAAATATTCTGAAGTTAGAGTATTAGAATTTACTCTAAGTCGAAGGTACTGCTAGTTCATGATCAAGGTACTGCTAGTACATGAAGGTACTGCTAGAGCAAGAAGGTACTGCTAGTTCAAGTTGAAGGTACTGCTAGTTGTATAAGGTACTGCTGATCAGTGACTCATAGGATAAGATCAAGAAGATATTTATTGTATTTTGGTCAAACATATACGGTAGATAATATCTTACTCCATGTGCTTAGTTAACAAGTTGTGTACATAAATACATGTTGTATCTTATGTACTGACACCAATATGCATAAGTTAAACAAGTAAGTCGGTCAAGACTTTTAGCAAATTTGTAAAGATCTCTTGCAACTATAAAAGAGATCTTAGACTTGGATTTTAAAAATATAGACACACATGCATAACATAGACTCATAACTGTTAAGACATAGAACAAACACAAATCACAAGTTGTAACATAAGATTCAAGGTTTTGTAACCCTAGTGAAAAACTCAAGATCACTCGTATTATTTGGAATAATATTGAATCGTTTAGTGAAATACTTTCTTTGTTCATTGTCAAGTAACAAATATAATTCTTCCATTTCCATAACATACATAACCTTCTAAGTGTGGTTAAGTAAATTCCGCGTGCTTAATCATATTAAGTCAATATATCTTATACACAAAGACACAAGGTTTAACCACCTTAACCGTGTATCAAACAGAAGAGGACCTCCACAGTTGGTATCAGAGCTAGAGGTTGATATATTTGAATTAGAAGAAACAGAAATGGAAGCTCATGATGTTCAAACAAATGTTGCTGCAAAGTTGCCCATAATCAAACCCAATGAGTTTGAGTTATGGAGGATGAGAATTGAGCAATATTTCATGGTCCAAGATTATACTCTTTGGGATATAATTATATATGGTGATTCCTTTTCACCAAGCTACTCAGAGGTTGTTCTAGAAGGTAAAACAAGTAGAAAAAGAAATACTGGACCAGTGTCAAATGAAGAGAAGATACTGAAGAGAAATGATCAGAAAGCAAGAAATTTGCTGCTTATGACCATTCCTGGTGAGCAGATGCTATCATTCAACAAGTATCTTGATGCAAAAACTCTTTTTGAAGAGATTTGTGCATATTTTGGTGGTAATGAAACTACCAAAAAGACACAGAAGACACTACTAAAGCAACAATTTGAAAACTTTACTGCTTTTAGTAATGAGTCTCTTGATAAGCTATTCTCAAGATTACATAAGCTTGTCAGTCAGTTAGCTGTGTTGGGTGTTGAGACAGAGAAGGAAGATCTCAACATGAAGTTTTTAAGAAGTCTACCTGATGAGTTCCACACTCATGTTATTGTCTGGATGAACAAACCAGACATTGAAACAATGAAGCTCAATGATTTGTACAACAACTTCAAAATTGTTGAACAAAGTCTTAGAAAGTCTGGAACTTATGGTACTAGTTCTGGAAACGTGGCACTCTTGTCAGTTCCTAGTATTAGTAAGAATGAAGAGGTAGATGAAGGTGAAAGTGCTCCTTCTACAAGTTCTCACAAGGATGTTGCTGGTCTTGGAGATTCAACATTCTATGCTTTCATTACCAGTCAATCTAATGGCTCTCCTCTCAACCATGAAGACCTTGAGCAGGTAGATGGTGATGATTTGGAAGCTATGGATATTAAATGGCAGGTTGCTTTGCTTAGCATGAGGGCTAAGAAGTATTGGCAAAGAACTGGGAAGCAGATTACCATAAATGGTAATGATACTGCTGGGTTTGATAAGAAGAAAGTAGAGTGTTTCAACTGTCATAGGTTAGGACACTTTGCTAAGGAGTGTAGAAGCCCAAGAAAGCAGGAGAACAGAAACACATGGTATAAGCAAGATAGGAAAAAGGAAGTTACTGTTGAAGAGCCAAAGGCTATGTTGGCTATTGATGGTATTGGTTATGATTGGAGCTCTATGACTATTGAAGAGGATGCACCACCAAATGCTGCTCTTTTGGCCAATGAATTTGCTCTAATGGCTCATTCTGATTCAGAGGTAAACAATATTACATCTTGTACTGAATCATGTCCTAATCTTAAAGCTTATGAAGACCTTAATAAAAGATTTGAAGCTCATAAACAAGAGCTGCTTGATTCTTTGTTTAATTTGGCTAATCACAAAAGAGGTCTAGGTGTTTTAGAAAAACAAGTTTTACATTTTAAAAATAATGAAATTCATTTTGCTGATGACATCAATATACTAAAAAATGACATTAAGATCAGAGATGAGTGTATTGTTGAGTTGAATGAATCATTAGCTAAACATAAGAATGAAAGAGAAAATGTAAAGGTTTCTGTGGATGTATTAGCACATTCCTCAGAAGGATTCAATAGACTTTGGGAAGCCCAAGTTATTGATAAAGTTAATTCTGGTGTTGGATTTAAGTCTGTACCCCCACCATACAGAGGTGTTCATTCACCTCCAGGTATTGATTTAGCACACACAGGGTTACCTGAGTTTCAAGAACCAATCATGGAATATGGTTCTAAGGTCACTAAATCTCCAAAGATAGAGAAGGTAAGTAAAAGTTTAGATAAAACTTTATCTTATCAGGACAAGGTGTCCTTTGTTAAGAAAGGAGATGCTATAGTTGTTGAAGATTGTACAACTGATAGTGATAGTGAAGAACAACAGGTTATGTCTAAACCTGTATTGGTTAAGAAAGTAGGAACAAGTCTTCCTAAGATAGTCAATCACAACACTAACAGGCCTAAGTCAAATGTTAAGACAGTTAGGAAACCAGTTAGATATTGTGAACAATATAGAACTACAAACAAGCCCAGAGGTAACCAAAGGAATTGGAACAACCTCAAGTCTAACCAATTAGGTGATGACTTTGCATTTTACAATAAAGCTTGTTATACATGTGGTAGTTTTGACCATCTTGCAGCTTTCTGCAACCAAAGGGTAACTGGGTATGAAAACAATAGGGTGAACTACAAAAGGCAAACTTCTCAAACTCTTTTTCACTCTAATACTCATAGAATTAAACCCAAAACAGTCTCAAACAAGTCTGGACCCAAAGGTCCTGTTAGACAAAAAGGTCCTGTTAACAAGGTACTGCCAGAACAAATTAAAGGTACTGGTAAATATAAAGGTACTGTTAGACTTTTGATGACTGTTAACCCAAAATCAACAGCTAAGGATGCAAAAACAACTTTCAAACATGCATCTAAAACTGTTCTAAGGCCCATTCAATCAAAAGCAGTTGTCCACAAACAAATTTGGAGACCAAAGGGTGTGACTTCAAAGTTAGCAGACTCTGCTGAACATGTTACTCACTCTGCTGCTAAGGGTAATAGGGCAAATGCTGTTAAGGCCTCAGCATGTTGGATTCAAAAATCCAATGTTGCATCAACAGTCCTTAAAAGATTAAACTATATTGATGCAAGAGGCAGATTCAAGTCAGTAATGGCTTGGATCCCCAAAGAAAACTAACTTTCTTATTTGTGTGCAGGGACATTCTATTGATCATCAAGATCAAGGATACTCAGATAGTGGATGTTCCAATCACATGACAGGCAACATGTCTTATCTTTCAGATTTTCAAGAATTCAATGGAGGATATGTTACCTTTGGAGGTGGTTTTCGTGGCAAAATTTCTGGTAAAGGTACTATTAAAACCGGAAATTTAGATTTTGAAAATGTGTACTATGTACAAGAGTTAAAGTATAATCTTTTTAGTGTTTCACAAATGTGTGACAAAAAGAATAATGTCCTTTTTACTGACACTGAATGTCTTGTTCTATCTAAGGATTTTAAGATGCCTGATGAAAATCAAGTACTTCTTAGAATTCCTAGAAAGGCCAATATGTATAGTGTTGATATGAAGAACATCATTCCTAAAGAAGATTTAACTTGTCTTGTATCAAAGGCCACATTGGATGAATCAATGCTATGGCATAGAAGGCTTGGTCATATTAACTTCAAAACCATAAATAAAATTGTTAAGAATGGTTTGGTAAGAGGTTTACCTCACAAAAGATTTGAAAATGATCAAACATGCATTGCTTGTCTAAAAGGCAAACAACACAAAGCCACTTGTAAGCCCAAAATTTTTAACTCTATCAATCAGTCATTGTTTATGCTGCATATGGACTTATTTGGACCAGTTTCAGTAAGAAGTATACAACATAAAAAATATTGTCTTGTTATAACTGATGACTATAGCAGATTTACATGGGTTTTCTTTTTAGCCACTAAGGATGAGACATCAAGCATTTTTAAGGAATTCATTACACTGATAGAAAACCAAGTAAGCAAGAAAGTCAAAGTCATTAGGAGTGATAATGGGACAGAGTTTAGAAATAGAGTTATGGATGATTTCTGCAAAGAAAAAGGTATTAGGAGAGAATATAGTGTTGCTAGAACACCACAACAGAATGGAGTGGTTGAAAGAAAGAATAGAACACTAATTGAAGCTGCTAGAACAATGTTAGCTGATTCTAAGCTACCTATAATCTTTTGGGCAGAGGCAATTAACACTGCTTGCTATGTTCAAAATAGAGTTTTAGTTGTACAGCCTCACAATAAGACATCATATGAACTCTTTAATGGTAGAACTCCTGCAATAGGATTTCTTAGACCTTTTGGATGTCATGTGACAATTCTCAATACCTTAGACCATTTAGGAAAATTTGATGGTAAAGCAGATGAAGGTTTCTTAGTTGGATATTCTCTTGTTAGCAAAGCTTTTAGAGTTTACAACTTAAGAACTGAGAAAGTTCAAGAAGAACTACATGTGGAGTTTCAGGAAAACAAATCCAATGTAGTAGGTCAAGGACCAAAATGGATATTTGATCTTGATTATCTAACAAACTCTATGAATTATTTACCTGTTGTTGCAGAAACTAATAATTTTTCAGGTTCACAAGCAACAAATGAGGTGGAGTTAGATAAAGATCAATCTGATGTCATTATGCCATTGTGGTCAAGTTCCAGTGTGGATTTAGCTTCAAACAATGATGAATCTTCTTCTGGTAAAGCAAAAGAGGATGTTGAGGCTCAAAGAAAAGATGTTGGAACAGAGGAACAACTCAATATGTTGAATATTGAAAGTACTGCTGAGACAGAGCAAGGTACTGTTAGTACTTCTCAAGGTACTGGTAGTTCATTTGAAGGAACTGTTAGTTCAGTTGAAGGTCCTGCTGGTCCTTCACACTCAAAAGATGCAGAATTCCAAGAAGATGAAGTGGATTTGACTAATCTTTCATCATCTCATCATGTTCCTACTACACCACACACAAGAATTCACAAAGTTCATTCCCTAGATAATGTGATAGGAGATATACAATCTGGTGTGAAGACAAGAAGACAATTGGTCTCTTCAGACCAACAAGGGATTCTTGATGCCCTTTATGCTTCAAAACAACATGAACTTTCAAACTCATGTTTATTTGTATGTTTTCTCTCTCAAAAGGAACCAAAGAATATTCTTACAGCCCTAGATGATTCAAGCTGGGTAGAGGCTATGCAAGAAGAGCTTCTTCAGTTCAAGATTCAAAAGGTTTGGGTGCTAGCTGATTTACCTATAGGTGAGAAGCTAATTGGCACTAGATGGGTTTTTAAGAACAAAAGGGATGACAGAGGAATTGTGATCAAGAATAAGGCTAGACTAGTAGCACAAGGGTACACACAAGAAGAAGGAATAGATTATGATGAAGTTTATGCTCCAGTAGCAAGGATTGAGGCAATTAGGCTGTTTCTAGCTTATGCTTCATTTTTAGGCTTCACAGTCTACCAAATGGATGTCAAAAGCGCATTTTTATATGGTGAAATTGAAAGAGAGGTGTATGTTTCACAACCTCCTGGCTTCATTGATCCATTACATCCAAACAAAGTGTACAGAGTAGTGAAAGCTCTCTATGGCCTTCATCAGGCACCAAGAGCTTGGTATGCAACACTTGCTTCCTACTTATTAGAAAATGGATTTCAAAGAGGAAAGATTGATCAGACACTTTTCATCAAACAGCACAAGAAGGATCTTCTGTTAGTGCAGGTGTATGTGGATGACATTATCTTTGGATCTACAAGGAAGGAAATGTGTTTAGAATTTGAGAAGCTTATGAAAGATAAGTTTCAGATGAGTTCTATGGGAGAACTTACATTCTTTTTGGGTTTGCAAGTTAAGCAATCATCTGAAGGCATATTTATTAGTCAAGACAAATATGTTGCAGAGATACTTAGAAAATTTCAATTTGCTGATTCAAAAATAGCAAGCACACCAATGGACTCAGAGAAGCACCTTCTGAAAGATGAAGATGGAGAAAATGTAGATGTACACAATTACAGATCTATGATAGGCTCTTTGATGTATCTTACATCATCTAGACCTGATATCATGTTTTCTGTTTGTGTCTGTGCAAGATTTCAAGTTACTCCAAAGGTTTCTCATTTAACTGCAGTCAAGAGAATTTTTAGATATCTTAAAGGTCAACCAAGGTTGGGTATATGGTATTCTAGAGAATCTCCTTTTGATTTGGTAGCATATTCGGATAGTGATTATGTTGGTGCTAGCTTAGACAGAAAGTCAACAACTGGAGGATGTCAATTCCTTGGGTGTAGACTTGTCTCATGGCAGTGTAAGAAGCAAACAAGTGTGGCAAATTCAACAACTGAAGCTGAATATATAGCTGCTGCAAGTTGCTCTAGTCAAGTTCTATGGCTTCAAAACCAACTTCTTGATTATGGGTACAATTTCTTAAACACTGTTATTTATATTGATAATAGTAGTACAATTTGTATTATTAAAAATCCGGTACAACACTCTAAAACAAAACACATTGAAATTAGGCATCACTTTATAAGAGATTGCAATGAGAAAAGATTAATTCAAGTTCTTAAAATTGCTTCAGAGCATAATTTTGCAGATCTGTTAACTAAAGCTTTTGATGTTTCAAGGTTTCAGTACTTAATAGCAAGTATTGGAATGCTTAATTTTTAAATTTTCAATATGATGTGTTTTTGTACATAAATTTTTAAAAGTACTGCTGGATTTATAAGGTACTGCTATATCAAAATTTGAATTGTGTTATTCATACAGTTGGTTTTATGACTATTCTAATGCAAGACAAGTACTTTGTACATTGTTCTTTTGGTTTTAGACTAACTATTTCAGGTATGAATATGTAAACACAAAGGATATTTCAAGTGAAATGGGAACAGCAGAATGCTTATCAAATTGCTGACCATAGTAGATTTATGATGGACTGAGTTTAGGAATTAAACCTCCTTAAAACTTCTTTCTTGAAATCTAGTTATGATATTTCACAATTGAATTGATGACTTAGTTGATCAGATAGTAACTGATACAACTCACTTTCTATCATTTTATACTTTCAAGTATAATGAGTTAGTCTAAGGACATCTGATAGAAATAATAGCTAGTAAAAGTGAATCTAACACTTGTGTTGGAGGTAACAATTGCTATGAGCTGGAAACCCTGTCAAGAAAATCTTTTGAATAGATTTATCTTTTCACAGGCAGTTAGTGATAACTGAAATACATTGGTTCTCACACAACCAGAGGTTATTTTTAAACCGAAATTTTGATTAGGTGTCTGTTACACACTTGATTTCTTCAAAATGGTTGGAAGTAGTATGATTTTTCAATTCTCAAAATCATGAACATACTACTAAGTTAAATGATTTCTTAAAAGGATTTTCAAGGATTCAGAAAAACCATTCATTTATGGACTATGAATCAAAATGTTCACTGATTCACCTCTCATAGGAGTTAACACACCTAGAAGTGATGAGGACAGCAACTTAAACTCTTAAGGAATTGATGGCTTCATGTACAATATTGTCTGATAATAAGTTCAAATTGATAGATCAGGTGATATGAAGAGAAGTTCTTTAGTACATAGTGAGATCTTCCAAACAAGGGGAGGAAACAAAAGTTATTTGCTTCAGGGGAGGTTATAATCTCAGAGAAGGAAATAATTTCCCAGAAAAGGAAGAATAAACCAATATATGGAAGGAGAAGACAAGAGCATACAAGATGATGATGTAGAGGTTGAAAATGATTAGAATAGATCAAATATCTAGAAGGGATGAAGCATTTCTAAAGGAGAAAGTTCTATCTAGATCAAACGAAGGAAAGTTTCAATTTCAGTTCATTATGTTTGTTTATCACTTGCAAAGGCATGCTGATAGATGATTTCACTTGTTGAAATCATTGCCTCTTACAATTCCTCCATCCAAGGAAATTGCACCATCTTTTGGTACAATGTTTTGAATTGCTGAAGTCAAAGAAGAACAAAGCAGATGAGTTCAGAATAGAAGAATAGTTCAGATTCATGAAGTGTTTGAAAGATCTTCACAAGTCCTCATTTAATTCAGAAAACATGTTTGAATTGATTCACATGTTTAGGGGAGGATTGTTGGGAATTAAATATTCTGAAGTTAGAGTATTAGAATTTACTCTAAGTCGAAGGTACTGCTAGTTCATGATCAAGGTACTGCTAGTACATGAAGGTACTGCTAGAGCAAGAAGGTACTGCTAGTTCAAGTTGAAGGTACTGCTAGTTGTATAAGGTACTGCTGATCAGTGACTCATAGGATAAGATCAAGAAGATATTTATTGTATTTTGGTCAAACATATACGGTAGATAATATCTTACTCCATGTGCTTAGTTAACAAGTTGTGTACATAAATACATGTTGTATCTTATGTACTGACACCAATATGCATAAGTTAAACAAGTAAGTCGGTCAAGACTTTTAGCAAATTTGTAAAGATCTCTTGCAACTATAAAAGAGATCTTAGACTTGGATTTTAAAAATATAGACACACATGCATAACATAGACTCATAACTGTTAAGACATAGAACAAACACAAATCACAAGTTGTAACATAAGATTCAAGGTTTTGTAACCCTAGTGAAAAACTCAAGATCACTCGTATTATTTGGAATAATATTGAATCGTTTAGTGAAATACTTTCTTTGTTCATTGTCAAGTAACAAATATAATTCTTCCATTTCCATAACATACATAACCTTCTAAGTGTGGTTAAGTAAATTCCGCGTGCTTAATCATATTAAGTCAATATATCTTATACACAAAGACACAAGGTTTAACCACCTTAACCGTGTATCAAACAGAAGAGGACCTCCACAGTTGGTATCAGAGCTAGAGGTTGATATATTTGAATTAGAAGAAACAGAAATGGAAGCTCATGATGTTCAAACAAATGTTGCTGCAAAGTTGCCCATAATCAAACCCAATGAGTTTGAGTTATGGAGGATGAGAATTGAGCAATATTTCATGGTCCAAGATTATACTCTTTGGGATATAATTATATATGGTGATTCCATTTCACCAAGCTACTCAGAGGTTGTTCTAGAAGGTAAAACAAGTAGAAAAAGAAATACTGGACCAGTGTCAAATGAAGAGAAGATACTGAAGAGAAATGATCAGAAAGCAAGAAATTTGCTGCTTATGACCATTCCTGGTGAGCAGATGCTATCATTCAACAAGTATCTTGATGCAAAAACTCTTTTTGAAGAGATTTGTGCATATTTTGGTGGTAATGAAACTACCAAAAAGACACAGAAGACACTACTAAAGCAACAATTTGAAAACTTTACTGCTTTTAGTAATGAGTCTCTTGATAAGCTATTCTCAAGATTACATAAGCTTGTCAGTCAGTTAGCTGTGTTGGGTGTTGAGACAGAGAAGGAAGATCTCAACATGAAGTTTTTAAGAAGTCTACCTGATGAGTTCCACACTCATGTTATTGTCTGGATGAACAAACCAGACATTGAAACAATGAAGCTCAATGATTTGTACAACAACTTCAAAATTGTTGAACAAAGTCTTAGAAAGTCTGGAACTTATGGTACTAGTTCTGGAAACGTGGCACTCTTGTCAGTTCCTAGTATTAGTAAGAATGAAGAGGTAGATGAAGGTGAAAGTGCTCCTTCTACAAGTTCTCACAAGGATGTTGCTGGTCTTGGAGATTCAACATTCTATGCTTTCATTACCAGTCAATCTAATGGCTCTCCTCTCAACCATGAAGACCTTGAGCAGGTAGATGGTGATGATTTGGAAGCTATGGATATTAAATGGCAGGTTGCTTTGCTTAGCATGAGGGCTAAGAAGTATTGGCAAAGAACTGGGAAGCAGATTACCATAAATGGTAATGATACTGCTGGGTTTGATAAGAAGAAAGTAGAGTGTTTCAACTGTCATAGGTTAGGACACTTTGCTAAGGAGTGTAGAAGCCCAAGAAAGCAGGAGAACAGAAACACATGGTATAAGCAAGATAGGAAAAAGGAAGTTACTGTTGAAGAGCCAAAGGCTATGTTGGCTATTGATGGTATTGGTTATGATTGGAGCTCTATGACTATTGAAGAGGATGCACCACCAAATGCTACTCTTTTGGCCAATGAATTTGCTCTAATGGCTCATTCTGATTCAGAGGTAAACAATATTACATCTTGTACTGAATCATGTCCTAATCTTAAAGCTTATGAAGACCTTAATAAAAGATTTGAAGCTCATAAACAAGAGCTGCTTGATTCTTTGTTTAATTTGGCTAATCACAAAAGAGGTCTAGGTGTTTTAGAAAAACAAGTTTTACATTTTAAAAATAATGAAATTCATTTTGCTGATGACATCAATATACTAAAAAATGACATTAAGATCAGAGATGAGTGTATTGTTGAGTTGAATGAATCATTAGCTAAACATAAGAATGAAAGAGAAAATGTAAAGGTTTCTGTGGATGTATTAGCACATTCCTCAGAAGGATTCAATAGACTTTGGGAAGCCCAAGTTATTGATAAAGTTAATTCTGGTGTTGGATTTAAGTCTGTACCCCCACCATACAGAGGTGTTCATTCACCTCCAGGTATTGATTTAGCACACACAGGGTTACCTGAGTTTCAAGAACCAATCATGGAATATGGTTCTAAGGTCACTAAATCTCCAAAGATAGAGAAGGTAAGTAAAAGTTTAGATAAAACTTTATCTTATCAGGACAAGGTGTCCTTTGTTAAGAAAGGAGATGCTATAGTTGTTGAAGATTGTACAACTGATAGTGATAGTGAAGAAGAACAGGTTATGTCTAAACCTGTATTGGTTAAGAAAGTAGGAACAAGTCTTCCTAAGATAGTCAATCACAACACTAACAGGCCTAAGTCAAATGTTGATCATTTGGAATAGTCATCAGTAACATACTCCTTGCTTTTAGATCATTTCTCTTCTGAACTTTTTCATCTGCATTTGATGGTTGGTCTTGTATTTGTGTTACAAGAGCATCATTTACTGTTGTAGTGGTGATTGAGGGTTTAAATGAGTTGCCTTGTTCAATGATCTCCCAAAGTGCATAGTCCTGTACTTGAAAGTATTGTTCTACCCTTAGTCGCCACATTTCAAACTCATTTTGCTTAAGTAATGGAAGTTTAGCTGCAACATTTGTTTGAATATGTTCAACATCCATTGTTCTTTTAAATTAGTAAATATCAAGCCTAGCTCTGATACCACTTGTGGAAAGGTGTTTGTTTGTTTAAGATATTTATGTATTGAATGTGTTTAGCATGCGGAATCTACTACAACACACTTAAAAGAACACAAGGTGGTGAGTTTAAGTAAACGTGAGAATGCAATGAACAAAGAACACAACTTTGGTTAACACAAAACGATTCAATATTATTGATGAAATAATACGGATGATCTAAATATCACCGGGATTACAAAGTAATCTTGAATCTAAGATTGTAAAAGGATTTGTGAATTGAGTAACTTAGTTACTTGAGAGTTTGTTCTGGTTTTGGTTAATGGTTGAAGAGATGCATGCATGAAGTGTGACTAAGGAAACCTTTTATATGATAAGGCAACCTTATTACAAGTTGTCAAGTGGAAGAGTATAATACTATACTTTGACTATATTAGCGCCTACAATTAAATACAACTACCAATGTACAACTCTGAAATATTCTTCTATACTCCATAGAAGACTAAACTACTTCTACATAACGTATAACAATGTACAAAGACTAATAATTCAACTAAATATCTATTACAAAATATCTAATCGACTTGACATAAGCTTGGCAGGCTCTTCATCAACTAGCAGTACCTTCTACCCAGAAGGTACTGGTAGAACATCTTCATACTCTTCATAATCAACTAGCAGGCAATTTGACATCTTTGGCAGGCTCTTTGACTTGAACATTTTATTCCCAACACACCTCTTCTTCAATAGTGCCATATAAAAATGCACTCTTGACATCCATTTGGTAAACTGTGAAGCCTAAAAATGAAGCATAAGCTAAGAAAAGCCTAATTGCCTCAAGTCTTGCTACTGGAGCAAAAACTTCATCATAGTCTATACCTTCTTGTTGTGTCTACCCTTGGGCTACTAATCTAGCCTTATTCCTAATCACTATTCCTCTTTCATCCCTTTTATACTTGAAAACCCATCTAGTGCCAATTACCTTAGCATCCTTAGGTAAATCAACTAGCACCCAAACTTTCTGAATCTTGAACTGAAGAAGCTCCTCTTGCATAGCTTCTACCCAGCTAGAATCATCTAAGGCTTTCAGAATGTTCTTTGGTTCAGCTTGTGAGAGAAAACATACAAACAAGAAATAGTTTGAAAACTCATGCTGTTTTGAAGCATAAAAGGCATCAACAAGCCCTTGTTGGTCTGAAGACATCAGTTGTTGCCTTGTCTTCACCCCTGATTGTACATCTCCTATCACATTGTCTAGGGAGTGGACTTTATGAATTCTGGTGTGTGGTGTAAGTGGAACATGATAGTTTGGTGGGAGATTGCTCAAATCCACCTCATCGTCTGTTAATTCTGCTTCCTTTGTTAATTCTGCTGCTTCAGTTAAGTCTGTTACTTCAGTTAAGTTTGTTTCAGCAGCATTATTGATAGCAGAACTATTTTCTTGTTCCTTTGCTCCAACTGCTTTGCTTTCATCTTCAACATCTTCCTTAGCTTTACCAGAAGAAGATTCACCAATTGTTGAAGTTGATTCCACACTTGTACTTGACCAGATTGGCATCCACACATAATCTTGATTTGTCTCCTTTTCTAACCTTGCCTCATCTGTTGCTTGTGAACCTGAAAAATTATTAGTTTCTGCAACAATAGCCACATAATTCATTGATTTGGTTAGAGTCTCAAGATCAAATAGCCATTTTGGTCCTTGACCTTCTACATTGGATTTATTCTCTAAAAACTCCACATGTAGGTTTTCCTCTACAATCCTAGTTCTTGAGTTGTATACTCTAAAAGCTTTGCTATTGAGAGAATATCCAACTAAGAAACCTTCATCTGCTTTACCATCGAATTTTCCTAAATGGTCTAAGGTATTGAGAATTGTCACATGACATCCAAAAGGTCTAAGAAATCCAATTGCAGGAGTTCTACCTCTAAAAAAGTTCATATGATGTCTTATTGTGAGGCTGTACAACTAAAACTCTATTTTGAACATAGCAAGCAGTATTGACTGCTTCAGCCCAAAAAGTTATAGGTAGCTTAGAGTCAGCTAACATAGTTCTAGCAGCTTCTATTAGTGTTCTATTCTTTCTCTCAACAACACCATTCTGTTGTGGAGTTCTAGCAACACTAAATTCTCTCCTAATACCTTTTTCTTTGCAGAAATCATCCATAACTCTATTCTTAAACTCTGTCCCATTATCACATCTAATGACTTTCACTTTCTTGTCTACTTGGTTTTCTATCTGTGTAATGAATGTCTTAAGAATGCTAGAGGTTACATCCTTAGAACCTAAAAAGAAAACCCATGTAAATCTGCTATAGTCATCAGTAATAACAAGACAATATCTCTTATGCATTATACTACTTACTAAAACAGGTCCAAATAGGTCCATATGAAGCATAAATAATGATTGATTGATAGAGTTAAAAATCTTGGGCTTACAAGTGGCTTTGTGTTGTTTGCCTTTAAGACAAGCAATGCATGTTTGATTGTTTTCAAATCTTTTGTGAGGTAAACCTCTTACCAAACCATTCTTAACAATTTTATTTATGGTTTTGAAATTAATATGACCAAACCTTCTATGCCATTTCATTGATTCATCCAATGTGGCCTTTGCAACAAGGCAAGTTAAATCCTTTTTGGGAACAATGTTCTTCATGTCAACACTGTACATATTCCCTTTTCTAGGAATTTTAAGAAGTACTTGACTTTCATCAGGAATCTTAAAATCAGGAGAAAGTACAAGACATTCAGTGTCACAGAAAAGAACTTTGTTCTTTTTGTCACACATTTGTGAGACACTAAAAGGATTATAATTTAGCTATTGTACATAGTACACATCTTCAAAATCTAAATTTCCAGTTTTAATGGTACCTTTACCGGAAATTTTACCACTAACACCTCCTCCAAAGGTAACATAGCCACCATCTAATATTTGAAAATCAGAAAGATAGGACTTGTTGCCTTTCATATGCCTTGAACATCCACTATCTGAGTATCCTTGATCCTCTTGTTGATCAATTGAATGTTCCTGCACAGAAATGAGAAGTATTAGTTTCTTTTGGGTACCCAAGCCATTACTGACTTGGATCTGCCTCTTGCATCAATGTAATTTAATCTCTTGAGAACAGTTGATGCAACATTGGATTTAAGAATCCAACATGCTGAGGCCTTAACAGCATTGGCCTTCTTTGCCCAAGCAGCAGACTTAACTACTTGCCTACCAAAATTAACTACTTGCCTAGCAGAATTAACTGCTGGCTTTGTAGTTGTCCCCTTTTATTTCCAAACTTGTTTTTGGACCACTGCTTTTGTTTGAATGGGCCTTTGAACAGTCTTTGGTGCATGTTTGTAAAATGTTTTTGCACCCTTAGCTGTTGATTTTGGGTAAACAGTCATATATGGTCTAGCAGAACTAACTTTATTGAAGCCAGACTTAACAGAAACTGTTTTGGGTTTAACATTAGAATTAGAGTGAAAGTGTGGTTTAGGTGTTTGCCTTTTGTAGTTCACTCTATTGTTTTCATACCCATATACCCATGTGTTGCAGAAAGCTGCAAGATGGTCAAAACTACCACATGTATAACAAGCTTTGTTGTAAAAAGCAAAGTCATCACCTAATTGGTTAGACTTGAGGTTATTCCAATTTCTTTGGTTACCTCTGGGCTTGCTAGTGGATCTATATTGTTCACAATATTTAACTGGTTGCCTAACATGTTTAATGTTTGATTTAGGCTTAACAGTATCCTTTTTTACCACTTTAGGAACCTTTGTTCCTGCTTTCTTAACTTGTTCAGGTTTAGACATAACCTGTTCATCTTCATCACTATCAATTGTACAATCCTCAACAACTATAGCATCTCCTTTCTTAACAAAGGACACCTTGTCCTTAGGAAGTGAAGTTTTATTTAAACTCTCACTTACTTTTTCTATCTTAGGACCCTCAGTAGACTTAGAACCATATTCCATAATTGGTTCTTGAAACTCAGCAAAACCTGTGTGTGCTAGGTCAATACCTGGAGGTGAAGGAACACCTCTGTATGGTGGAGGAACAGATTTGTATCCTAAACCAGACTTAGCTTTATTGATTACTTGAGCTTCCCAAATTTTATTTACTCCATCTGAGGTATGAGCTAAAGCATCTATTGTTATCTTAACATTTTCATTGTTATTTAGGGCTTTAGCTAATGATGCTCTTTCTGAACAAATTATGTCAGCTTGAAAATCTATTTTTCTTTGGAGAGCATTCATGTCATCAGCAAACTTAGACTCATTTTCTTGAAAATGTACAAGTTGTTTTTCAACAACAGATATACCTCTTTTATGATTACCTAAGTTGGCTAATGCATCATATAACTGTTCTAGTTGATCATCAAATCTCTTTTTAAGATCTTCATAAGCTTTAAGAGCAGAGCATGATTCAGTACATTTAATTATGGAATTTACCTCTGAATCAGAAAAGGCCATTAGAGCAGTCTCAGTGGCCACAAGTGCAGCATTTGTTGGTGCTTCCACTTCATCAGCCATGAAGCTCCAATCATAGTTAACCCTATCTATGGCTAACATAGCCCTTGGCTCTTCAACTGTGACTTCCTTCTTCTTCTCTTGCCTATACCATGTGCTTCTATTGTCTTGCTTTCTTGGGTTTCTACATTCTTTAGCAAAGTGTCCTAACCTGTGACAGTTGAAACACTCTAGTTTCTTCTTATCAAACCCAGCAGTTTCATTACCATCAATGGTAATCTGCTTACCAGTTCTTTGCCAGAACTTCTTAGCCCTCATGCTAAGTAAAGCAACCTGCCATTTGATGTCCATCTCTTCCAAATCATTATCATCCAGCTGATCAAGATCTTCATGAGTTAGAGGAGAACCACTAGTTTGACTAGACATGAATACATAGAATGCCGGATCTCCAAGTCCAGCAACATTCTTTTGTGAACTAGTAGAAGGACCACCGTAGATAGTATTAGAAACACCTTCATCTTCATCTACCTCATCTGACTTACTAATACTAGGAGATGACAAGAGTGCCACATTCCCAAAACTAGTACTATAGATTCCAGACTTCTTTAGACTTTGTTCAACAATTTTGAAGTTGTTGAACAAATCATTGAGTTTCATGGTTTCAATGTCTGGTTTGTTAATCCAGACAACCACATGAGTATGGAACTCATCAGGTAGGCTTCTTAAAAACTTCATGTTGAGATCTTCCTTGGCTATCTCAACACCCAACACAGCTAACTGACTGACAAGCTTAATTATGTAATCTTGAGAACAGCTTATCAAGTGATTCATTGCTATTTGAACTAAAGTTTTCAAATTGTTGTTTTAGCAATGTCTTTTGTGTTTTCTTGGTAGTTTCATTACCACCAAACCATGCACAAATCTCTTCAAAAAGAGTTTTTGCATCTGGATACTTGCTAAAAGATAGCATTTGTTCACCAGGAATGGTCATAAGCAATAAGTTTCTTGCCTTTTGATCATTCCTCTTCTGTATCTTTTCATCATTGTTAGATGGTCCAGTATTCCTTCTCCTTTCAGTTTTACCTTCAAGAATAACATTTGTATAACCTAGTGTAAATGAATCACCATACAGAATGATATCCCAAAGAGCATAATCTTGAACCATGAAATATTGCTCAATTCTGAACCTCCATAACTCAAACTCATTCTGTTTGATCATGGGCAACTTTGCAGCAACATTTGCAGGAGAATCTTGTGCATCCATTTCTTAAGCTTCTTCTTCTAAATCATTAATATCAGCCTTGCTCTGATACCACTTGTTAGGATTCGTACACACTGTAAGGTGGTTAAACCTTTTGCAACTTTGTGTATATGATATATTGAGTGAATATGATTAAGTATGCGGAATCTACTTAATCACACTTAGAAGGTTATTATGGTTATGGAAATGGAACAATTATGTTTGTTATATGACAATGAACAATGAAAGCTTATCACCAAATGATTCAATATTATTAAGATAATAATACGAGTGATCTTGAGTTATCACTAGGGTTACAACCTTGAATCTTATGTTTCTATGTCTTGTGATATATTTTGTGTTTGTTCTTGAGAGATATATATTTTAAGCACTTATTCGAACACACTTATATCTAGTCTAAGATCTTTCTTTTATAACATAAGAAAGATCTTTACAATAATGTTAAGTCTTGTCAAAAAACTTGCTAGCTTATCTTATGTGTGTTAGTAACTAAGATACAACATGTATCTATGTTTACAACTTGTTCTGTGAGTATAAGATAAAGACTGAGCACATGGGGTAAGATATTATCTACCGTGTATTATTGACTTTAGTCAACCAGACTTAACGATAGAAAAGCAGACTTAATTCTGTTAGTCACCAGAATTAACACTTGACTTAACCACCAGACTTAACTTCAACGACCAGACTTAACTTTGGAACTCACCAGACTTAACTCTACTGCTACCAGATTTAATCACTTTGAGAGATTTTCCCGATACTTAAACTTCAGAATATTTAATTCCCAACAATGCGCCACAAATAACATCATCATCAAAAGCTCAAATCAAGAAAGTTCAAGACAAAGAAATCAAGATAAAGACAACGTATATTCAAAGTCAAAGATCTAATCAAACAAAGTCAAGAACATATCCAAGAAATCAGGAAAGTTCAAGACAAAGACATCAAGATAAAGACAGTGAATCATCAAAGTCGAAGATCTAATCAAACAAAGTCAAGAACATATCCAAGTAAATGATGAAAGCTCAAGGATGAAGATCAAAGCTATACAAGACGTATTAGTATGATGAGAAAACAAAGACAAAGTCGAATATGAAGATTATCGATCAAGGCAAGAAAAGACAAGAAAATACAACAACTCTGCATCACGAGATCACAAAGCATGGAAAAGAACGAAGAATAAAGACTCATCTTACACAACATTAAAAGTTCAAAGAGCAAGAGTGAAGAAGACCAATTCACAACAACTCATCCAAGACAACTAAGGAATGACTTCTGAATGACATCCCTTAGGGGGAGATTGTTAGCATTAATTTTAGTAGAAAGTAATAGAAGTGATGGTCATTCTATATTTAGGATCTGTGTAACGTTTATATGTAATATATAAGAGTCTAGTAACGAGCTATAGGAAGTAATCTAATAGGCTACTAGTTTAGTCCAAATAGGTTAAGTCTTATATAGTCAAGCCCAAGTGAAACAAAGCCCAACCCAAGCCCACATAGGCGTTGGAAGGCTATATGTAAGCAAACAAGTCTCACTTGTTTATGTGCTTGTGTGTGTTTCTAGTGTGTGATAATACAAAGAATCTATCCATCTCTCTCTCTCTCTCTATCTCCATCACCGCCACTCTCATCACCACCACCACCATGAACACCATCAAGTCACCATGTTTATGTGTAGTCTGTTGATTAGAATGGGAGCCAACATAATGCTGTATATATAGTACGGGTGACTATTTACTCTTGGGAATGTAATATATTTTGCCGAATCTCTCTAGTAATGTCAAATGGTATCACATCAATCGTGTAATATCATGGAGTCATACGTCATAATATCTTTTTTTATCAACTGACATCGTATTATTATCGATTGGTATCCTATTGAGAGGATCAAACACTGAGGATGTAACTCCTTTATAATGTGTTTAAGATACTTTGAGGTTATATTGTTAAGTATGCGGAATCTACTTAACAATACTTAGAAGATTTTGTTTGATGTAACAGTAACTAGACAATGAATAATGAACACAGAGTTTAACTTCAAACGATTCAATATTATTAGCAAATAATACCAGTGATCTCAATATCACTAGGGTTACAAAGACCTTGAATCTTAACAAAAACTTATATGATATCTATCTCTGATCTAACCTAGGACCTCCTTTTATAGACATAAGGAGTCCTTTACAAGATAAGTATCTACCCGTATAATTCTAACTAATTGTGATATACATACAATCTTTACCATACTTATCCTTTACACGTTCTTCTAGAACCTTTTCATGCAGTAGTACCTTCTATAATATACTAGCAGTACTAACTTGACAGTTTGTACTATTAGTTGCTCTTCAGCAGTCTTCGGTATATACACGAGCAGTTTGTACTGTTAGTGTGATCTTCCAGCAGTACTAAGTCTATAACATTTAATTCCCAACAATCCTCCCCTAAACTTGTGATTTACCCTAAATCATCAAGTTTTTTGAATTAAATGCCTACCTTGTGAGGATTGTGAGGACTCTTCCAAACACTACATAGTCAACCTTAGTCTTCTGTCTTTCATTTCTTCATGCAGCTGGAATATCTTCCTTATGAATTCTCTTGCCATCTCTAAATCTTTTTCAACTTTAAGTCTTGATTCAAGCATAACCATTAATATGCCTGCTCTTAGTGGGTAATCCCTTTCCACTAACATGTATACTTCCACTCCTGCTTTAGTAGAAACTCTGTGAACTCCACAGTTGTCAAATAATCTCCATGTGGTATCCAGATCATTAGCGTGAAATCTCCATAGTGTATCATTTACATCTGGCTCATATAGCCTCTTCAGCTCAACCCATGGCTCTTTATCTTTATCATCTGTAGGATATGTGTTCTTGAATTTCTCTTGAACCAAGCTCCAAAGCTTATCCAAATCATCTCTGTCAAATGCTTTGATCAAAGAACTTGTAGACTTCAAATTTTTCTCCTACTCTGATGATTTTCCATCCCTTGATCATTCCATCTGAATAAACTTCCCAATCAATGATGGGATGTTTGGCTTGATTGGGATCAAGATTAAGAGCTTCTGGAATTACCACCATCATTCCATGGATCTGTTCATCAGTCAATTTCTCTTTTTCTCCTTTTTCTTCAGCTGGTTCTTCTTGAACTATTTCTTCTTCAGTTCTTTGTTTCTTGGATTCTCCTGATTCCAAATGTTCTGTTGTTCTTTTCTCTCCTCTGCCTTCACTTGTTTCTAGATCACCTCTCAGAAACATTTGCATTCTTCTATGAGTATCAATGTATATCCTTTCAATCTCTTCAAAAGATCTTCCCTTGAAGTGATGTTCTTTCCAGGTATCTTGGTGCTTCAGATAAGTTTTCATATAAGACAGTTGTTCTTTTCTAATAGGAGGTTTCTTCTAAGCAGCTTTCTTCTTGCTTTGACTTTTTTTGATCTGCTCCAAAAGGTCATTAACAGCCTGTTCCTGTTCTTCTTGTGTATATTGTAACCTTTCCTCCTTTTGTAACTTTGTAGCTAACTCCCTATCAGCAAGAACCTGAGCAGCTCTTTCTTCTTCTTCAGTCTGAAACTTGTGTTCAACCATGAATTTGGCCAATCTTTCTTCTTCTGCTGCCCTTGCTAACTCCTCTTCATGAAATCTTGAGCTAACTCTTCATCAAGAGCAATCTGAGCTTGACTCTTCTTGGTTGTCTTCTGAGAAGGTTCTTCTTCTACCATAATTCCCTTACCCTTGTCTGATCTTGATCTCTTAGGCCTTCTTGTATATACTGCTCCAGCAGTACCTTGAGAACCACCAGTACCTTCTTCTGGAATACTAGTAGTACCATGTATAGCACTACCAGTATCTTCTGTCATTCCACCAGTACCTTGATTCATTTGATCATCTTGCCTCCCCTGAGTATCAAACTCCTCTTGGACCAAAGAAACATAAGGATCTTCATCTAATTTTGTTATCTTCCTCCCCTATTTGGAAGATTCCTCACTGTGACCATCACTCTGACCATCTGATGAACTGGATGTAGAAGATGAACTCACCATATGTGCTGACCTTTTCCTTTGAAGTTTCTTTACCTTCTGCTCTAGCTTCTTGACCTTCAACACAAGCTTAGTATAGACTTTTCCAAACACCTTCTTGTGGGTGGTGAGCTCAGCTTCCAAATTTGAAACCTTATCAGACAAGTTGGTACATAAATCCGTCAATTCTTTAAGTGTCTTACTACCCTCAGCACTTCCTGATGTGTTACCTTCAGGGAGAGGTGCATCATGGGGCAAAGACTCATAGTCCACCACATGGTGAGCCTCTGAGCCACCCAATATTTCTGGTTGGCTTGGGATTCCACCAATAGTACTGGGTTCAAAAGAACTTGGTACTGTTGGTGTTGCCATAGGTTGGGTCTAATGGATGTTACTTCTGTCCTGCCCAGCTTTTAAGCCTGCAAGAGTAGAAGCAGCCCTTCCTATACTGACAAAGTCAGCCTCATCTGCTACATAGGGAGGGGTAGGAGCTCTGTGCTGAGGAACAACAGAGCCCTCTCTGGATGAATACCTATCTGGTGATGAGGTTGGTTAGGATGCTGATTGTTTTGGGCTTTTGGGTGTGTGTTGGGAGTCAACTGGGCTCGTTGATCCTTCACCCTGTACCTGGAGCATTGAATCAAATAATGGGACTTCTTCCCCACTATACCCTTTTGAGGCCATCCTCATACTACTGAAAATGTTTTGGGTAAGTTTAGGTGTTGGATAAACATTTTTGTGAGGAAGAAATTGATGTTTCCTCATGTTCAAAATAGTTTGAATGAACCTGGGATACATCAAAAACTTTGATTTGTTGTCAACATTTTTCACCATTCCTTCAAAGATGAGTTTTGAAAAGTTGAAAGTTCTGTCAGTAGCTAAGCAGATGAGAGCAGTTGCAATATTGCTACTGAACTGTTCCCATGAGGTTTTCTTAGGACTGAGACAGTGAAGGATGGTGTGTATCAAAAACCTCCATTGTGGGGCAAAACAACCTTTTTGAAAAGTTAAAGATTGTGATTGGATGTTGTACCCCATCCTGGTTAAAGTTTCAAAGATTTCAGTGTTTGGCACAGCACTAATACCATTGTCATCATTCAGGTGGAGGTGCCTCCTGAGTGATGATTCAGTAAGAGTGATAGATTTGCCATCCACTATTGCATTTAACTCTTTGTCTCCATTGTCAAATGTTCTGACAGTAGCAGTCTGCCAAAACTCTTTGATTTAGGAGACATGGATAGTGGGATTTAATGTTAAAGAATACCTTATGTGGGAAGCATTTAAAAAGTCCACTATCTGATGGAATTATGTATCATCTTCTGCTTTTTCCAAATACGCGACCATATTGTGCTTGTCAATAAAAGATATAGATGCCATTATTTTTCAGTAAAAGTGGGATTTAACTGTTGGGATTAGAGTAATTTTAGGTTAGAAAGTAGATGAAGAAAGTGAATTGGGATATTATGAAAGACTTATGAGGGTTTCTATTGGACCCACTTCAATAAAAAGATAACTTTCAATTGAAGAAAGGTGAATATAATAGATTAAAAGTAAAAATATCCAAAAAGGAAACCCTTAAGATAAGATATTGATCAGTAAAAATCTCAACTAACTCTCAACGGCTATTTTCAAAAAGCTATTATTTCGCACCAGTACTAATGGTTATCCAGCAGTACAAACTTAAGCCTACCAGTACTAACTTTTTGCTTGGAAGTACTAACTTTTTAGAAAAATTTTGACTTAGCAGTATGAACTCAATTTTGATTAAAAACAATACTGCTTACAACCATTTTGAAGGGATTAAATGTAAAGACAGACACTTAATCAGAATTTTGATTTAATGCAACCTCTGGTTGTGTGAGAACCAATGATTTCAGTTATAAATAACTGCCTGTGATCAGATAAACTCATTCAAAGAGCTTTCTTGACAGGGTTTCCAGCTCATGGCAGGTGTTGCCTCTAACACAAATGTGCTAGATTCACTTTTGCTCGCGGTTCTCTCTACCAGATGTCCTTGGACTAACACATTATACTAAAAGTATAAAATGGTAGATAGTGAGTTAGATCAGTTACTATCTGACTAACTATGCCATCAATTCCAATGCAAAACATCATAATAAGATTTCAAGAAAGAAATTTTAAAGAATCAGTTATCTTAGGTATAAAACCTTTGTTAATGGATCCCCAAATTCTGTCCATCATCAATCTATTATGTCAGCAACTATTCCACCATTTGCTGCTCACACAATGCACTAATAATTCCTTTGTGCTTAGACTTCCAAGATCAAGACAGAAGGGGAAGTCTAGATCTTTCATACATAACAACTTCAGGGGAAGTTCATGATTGATTTTGTCATTATCAACTCCATGACCTGAAAATGTTAGTCCAAAACCAAGAAAACAAATGGCAAAGCATTTGCTTCATAGCAGTATAAACATATGACTAACAGTTCAAACAAACAGTCCAAATTTTTACTGGTAGTACAAACTATACATAACAGTACCTATTGACAAACCTAGCAATACAAATCCAATTTAATGTACAAAACCACATAGATTAAAAACTTTAAGGTTTAAGCATTCCAATACTTGCTACCAAGTATTGAAACCTTCCAACATCAAATGCTTTAGTGAGAAGCTCTGCAAAGTTTTGAACAGTATCAATTTTGACAACTTGAATTAACTTTTTCTCATTGCAGTCTCTTATAAAATGATGCCTAATTTCTATGTGTTTTGTTTTAGAATGTTGCACTGGATTTTTAATAATGCATATTGTACTGCTATTGTCAATATATATCATGGTATTCATAAAATTATACCCATAGTCAAGCAGTTGATTTTGAATCCATAGCACTTGACCACAGCAACTTGCAGCAGCAATATACTCAGCTTCAGTTGTAGAAGTTGCCACAATGGTTTGCTTCTTGCATTGCCGTGATATAAGTCTACAACCAAGGAACTGACAACCACCAGTTGTTGATTTCCTATCCAGGCTTGCACCAGCATAATCACTGTCTGAATATGCTACCAAATCAAAAGGTGATTCCCTAGGATACCATAGACCCAACTTAGGTTGACCCTTAAGGTACCTAAAGATCCTCTTTACAGCAGTTAAATGGGAAGCCTTGGGATTGACTTGAAACCTTGCACAGGTACATACAGCAAACATGATATCTGGTCTTGATGAGGTAAGATGCATCAAGGACCCTATCATTGATCTGTAGGTGTGTACATCAACACTTTCTCCATCAGCATCATTAATCAAAGGTTTCTCTGGATCAACAGGTGTGCTTGCCACTTTAGCATCAGTAAATTGAAATTTCCTTAGTATCTCAGTCACATATTTATCCTGACTGATAAATATGCCTTCAGTTGATTGCTTCACTTGCAACCCCAAAAAGAAGGTAAGTTCCCCCATGGAACTCATCTGAAACTTATCATGCATAAGTTTCTCAAATTCTAAGCACATCACCCTCCTTGTGGATCCAAATATAATATCATCCATATAAACCTGTACCAGCAAGATATCCTTCTTGTTCTTCTTGATGAATAGAGTCTGATCAATCTTGCCCCTTTGGAATCCACTTTTTAAGAAATAGGAAGACAATGTTTCATACCATGCCCTTGGAGCTTGGTGCAATCCATAAAGAGCTTTCACCACTTTGTACACCTTGTCAGGATGTTCTGGATCTACAAAACCTGAAGGTTGAGAGACATATACCTCATCTTCAATAGTACCATACAGAAAGGCACTCTTGACATCCATCTTGTAAACAGTAAAGCCCATGAAAGAAGCATAAGCTAAGAACAGTCTTATGGCTTCAATCCAAGCTACAGGTGCAAAAACCTCTTCATGGTCTATTCCTTCTTCTTGTGTATACCCTTGGGCTACAAGCCTTGCTTTGTTTCTGATCACAATCCCCCTTTCATCTCTCTTATCTCTGAAAACCCATTTGGTTCCAATTACCCTCATACCCTTGGGTAAATCAACTAATACCTAAACCTTCTGAATCATGAATTGAAGAAGCTCCTCTTGCATGGCTTCTACTCAGCTTGAGTCTTCTAAGGCTTTAAAGACATTTTTTGGCTCAGATTGAGAAATGAAACATACAAACAAACATGTTTTGGCATCTTCATGCTTCTTTTCTTCATAAACAGCACTAAGAAAACCTTGTTGATCTGAAGTCATGGTCTGTCTTGTCTTTACACCAGACTGTATATCTCCAATCACATTGTCTAGGGAGTGATCTCTGTGTATCCTTGTGTGTGGAGTTGTGAGAACTGGATAGGTGGGTGGTAGATTGTTGATATCTAACTCATCTTTTGAGAAATCAGCAGTATAAGTATCTGATGGGCCAGCAGTATGAATATTTTGCCCAGCAGTACTAACTTGGGGCTCAACAGTACAATCTCCATTTGTACTATTTTCTTGATTCTCTTGATCTTCATCTCCATCTTCATTGTTTCCATCTTCAAAACCTTCTTTGGCTTCATCAGTAGAAGGCTTACCATTCTTTGAAGATGAATCCACACTGTTCCATATTGGCATCAGTATATGATCTTGATCTTTCTCCTTTCCCAAGCTTGCTTCATTTGTTGCAACATCATCTTCTGAACCTGCAAAATCATTAGACAATGTTCCTGCAACAATTGGCACATAATTCATTGATTGGGTTAGAGTATCAAGGTCGAATAGCCATTTTGGACCATCACCTGCAACATTAGATTTATTTTCCAGAAACTGAACATGCAGGTTTTCCTCTACTTTCCTTGTTCTTGTGTTGTATACTCTAAAGGCTTTGCTATTTAGTGAGTAACCAACCAATAAACCTTCATCAGATTTGCCATCAAATTTGCCTAGATGGTCTAAGGTATTTAGAATAGTTACATGACACCCAAATGGTCTTATAAAACCTAATGCAGGAGTTCTACCACTAAACAGTTCATATGGTGTCTTGTTGTGAGGTTTAACTACCAAAACCCTATTCTGCACATAACAAGCAGTATTAACTGCTTCAGCCCAAAAAGTGATGGGCAGCTTAGAGTCAGCTAACATGGTTCTAGCAGCTTCTATTAGTGTCCTATTTCTCCTTTCAACAACACCATTCTGCTGAGGTGTTCTAGCTACACTAAACTCTCTTCTAATACCTTTTTCCTTACATAACTCATCCATAACTCTATTTTTGAACTCTGTCCCATTGTCACACCTAATGACTTTTACTTTCTTATCCACTAAGTTTTCTATCTCAATTATAAATGTCTTAAGAATGTTAGGTGTCTCATCCTTAGAACCTAAAAAGAATACCTATGTGAATCTACTATAGTCATCAGTAACTACAAGACAATACCTTTTATGCATAATACTACTCACAGATGTAGGGCCAAACAAATCCATATGTAGCATAAACAAAGGTTGAGTAATAGAGTTTTGGGTCTTGGGCTTATAAGAAGCCTTGTGTTGTTTGCCTTTGAGACAGGCAACACAAGTCTGGTCATTTTCAAAACGTTTGTGAGGCAAGCCTCTTACCAATCCATCTTTAACAATTTTATTTGTAAGTTTAAAATTGACATGACTAAGTCTTCTATGCCATAACATGGACTCATCCAATTTGGCTTTTGCAACAAGACAAGTAAGATCCTCTTTAGGAACAATCTTCTTCATATCAACAATGTACATGTTGCCCTTTCTTGGAACTTTAAGTAGCACCTGACTTTCATCAGGCAGCTTAAAGTCTGGGGAAAGCACAAGACATTCAGTGTCAGTAAAAAGAACCTTGTTCTTTTTGTCACACATTTGTGAGACACTAAACAGGTTATACTTTAGCTCTTGCACAAAATACACATCTTCAAAGTCTAATTTAGCGGTTTTCAAGGTGCCTTTACCAGTAATCCTTCCTCCTATTCCTCCCCCAAAGGTAACATATCCTCCATCCATTGGTTGAAAGTCTGAAAGATAGGACATGTTGCCTGTCTGCATAACCTTGATCTTCCTCATCATCCTGTGAATGTCCCTGTACATAAAATAAGGAAATTAGTTTCCTTGGGGTACCCAAGCCATCACTGACTTGGGTTTGCCTCGTGCATCAATATAGTCAAATCTCTTTAATACAATTGATGCACCATTGGGTTTGATTGGTCTCCATACCCAACATGCTGAGGCCTTAACAGCATTAGCCCTTTTATCCCTAGCAGTGTTTTTAGGCTCACCAGTACTAACTGCTGGTTTAGCAATACTAACTGCTGGCCTTGCAGTTTTAACTTTTGGTTTCCAAACTTTATTTTTAAACACTGCCTTCTTGTAAAAAGACCTTTTTCCAGTTTCTTGTGCTGATTTTACAAAACATGTGATTGGTCTAGCACTTGAAACTGCTGGTTTAGGGTTAACAGTTTTAAATGGTCTGGCAGTACTAACTGCTGGTCGAGCAGTACTAATTGGTTTGAGGCCAGACTTCAATAAAAGTGCTCTGGGAGTCATTCTATTAGCATTAGGGTGAGATTAAGACCTGTTTAAGTTCACCCTATGACTTGTATTCTCAAATACCCTATTGTTCCCAGTAACCATCTTTCTCCCATGATGGTTATGACAAAAAGCCTGAAGGTGGTCAAAGCTACCACAAGTAAAACAAGCCCTGTTGTACATGACAAAGTCATCACCTAGTTGTTGGGACTGAGGTTATTCCAGTTCCTAGGCTTGCTTGTGGACCTATACATCTCACAATACCTAACTGGTTTTACATTTGTTGTAGGCTTAACAGTTTCATGACTAACCACCTTAGGAACATTGGTTCCTTCTAACTTTACCACATCAGGTTTAGCTACAACCTGATCTTCATCATCAAATTCCCAATCTTCAATGATGGGAGCATCTGAGTTCCTATCAGTTGGCACCTTATCCTCAGTAAGAGAGGTATCACTAGCATTCTCAAAAGGCTCATTCAAAACATCAGTTTTATCTACTTTAATACTTTCTTTAGCCTTACAACCATATTCTAACTTAGGTTGTTGAAACTTTGGTAAACCTGAATGCTCTAGGTCAATTCCTGGGGGTGCAGGCACTCCTCTATGAGGAGGTGGACATGTTTTATATCCCAACCCAGACTTAGCCTTATTAACCATTTGACACTCTATAATTTTATTAACACCTTTTGATGCATACTCCAAAGTGTCTATAGTTAATTGAATTTTTTATTTTGCCTTTATGATTTTATCTAACTCAGCTTTAAGCAAACTAATCTCAGCATTTTTAAGAGTCAAGTCTCTCTTAAGAACAGCTATGTCCACAGTAAAAACAGGCTCATTGTTCTTATAATGCACAATTTGTTCTTCTAGGACTGCTAAACCTCTTTTATGATTAGACAAATTGTAGTTTATTTGGTTTAATTCAATCCTCTGCTCATCATAATGTTTCTTTAAGTTTTCATATTCTTTAAGAGCAGTACATGTTTTAGAACAACTTTTAGCTGATAGTACCTCTGAGTCAGAGAAGGCCATAATACCACCTCAGCAAGTGCTTTCTCTTCATATGCCATGAAGCTCCGGTCATAGCCTAGACCATCAATAGCCACCATAGCCTTTGAAGATGACTCTGGCTCTTCTATTGCCTTTGGCTTGCTTCCATACCCTCTATTCTTGCTATCATGTTGCCTGGGTCTTCTACACTCTCTTGAAAAATGCCCTAACTTGTAATTGTTATAGCATTCTACCTTAGACTTGTCAAAACCAGCAGTATCATTACTACTGATGTTGATTTTCTTGCAAGTTCTTTGATAGAATTTCTTAGCCCTCATTTTCTAAGAAGTGAAATCTGCCACTTGAGATCCATCTCTTCCAAGTCATCATCATTAATCTCCTGTAGATCTTCATGTGGCAGCATTGACCCATCATTCTGTCTGGTCAGGAATGCAAAATAGGTAGTATCATTCAGGATACCAGTAGTACTGGTTGATGAGCTAGCAATACTAACACCAGGGTTAGCAGTACTAACTCCCACAGCCACTTTCACTTCATCTGGACTTGAATTACTGGGAGATGACACAAAAGCCATATTCCCAGTGATTGAACTAGCACTTCCATCTTTCTTCACATCCTGTTCAACAATCTTGAAATTGTTGTATAAATCATTGAGGCTCATAGTATCAATATCTGGCTTATTCTTCCAACCCACCACATGCATAGCCCATTCAGAAGGTAAACTCCTCAAGAACTCGAAGTTCAGATCTTCCAGAGGGATGTCAACACCAAGCACAGCAAGTTGGCTGACAATCTTTTGCAACCTATTAAACATATGATCTAAAGACTCATTACTGGTAGCACTAAAAATTTTAAAGTTCTGCTTCAACAGAGTCTTTTGGGTCTTCTTGGTGGCTTCATTACCACTATATCTAGTAGTGATTGCCTCAAACAAGGATTTTGCATCCTTGTATTTGCTGAAGTTTAGAAGCTGATCATTGGGAATAGTCATCATCAGCAAGCTCCTAGCCTTGACATCATTTTTCTTTTGCAGCTTCTCTTCTGCAGTCACTGGAGAGGTATTTACAACAGTCTTTTCTTCACCATTAACTGTTGTCACAGATGTTGAAGGTTTAAAAGAATTTCCTTCTTCAATGATCTCCCAGAGTGCATAGTCCTGCACTTGGAAGTACTGTTCGATTCGAAGCCTCCACATCTCAAAATCGTTTTGCTTCAGCATAGGCAACTTAGCAGCCATGTTGGTCTGTGTGTTTTCCATGTCCATTATCTTCAAAAAGAGTTCTTCTAAATCAAAGTATCAACCTAGATCTTATACCACTTGAGAGGATCAAACACTAAGGATGTAACTCCTTTATAATGTGTTTAAGATACTTTGAGGTTATATTGTTAAGTATGCGGAATCTACTTAACAATACTTAGAAGATTTTGTTTGATGTAACACTAACTAGACAATGAATAATGAACACAGAGTTTAACTTTAAATGATTCAATATTATTAGCAAATAATACGAGTGATCTCAATATCACTAGGGTTACAAAGAACTTGAATCTTAACAAAAAGTTATATGATATCTATCTCTGATCTAACCTAGGACCTCCTTTTATAGACATAAGGAGTCCTTTACAAGATAAGTATCTACCCATATAATTCTAACTAATTGTGATATACATACAATCTTTACCATACTTATCCTTTACACGTTCTTCTAGAACCTTTTCATGCAGCAGTACCTTCTATAATATACTAGCAGTACTAACTTGACAGTTTGTACTGTTAGTTGCTCTTTAGCAGTCTTCAGTATATACACTAGTAGTTTGTACTGTAAGTGTAATCTTCCAGCAGTACTAAGTCTTGAACATTTAATTCCCAACGCCTATTATTATCAATTAATATATTAAATTATCGTTCATATCGTGAGGCATCGATTAGACTATAGCGATAGCTTTTTCAAGAAGATCGTGACAATTTCACATTCTCATCGCATGATATGAAGAGAGAAATTGTAATGTTGGTATTATTATTTTTATTCTAGAGCATAGAAATTAACAGAATGCTCTTATGAATCACTTGAGTGAAAGTGTACATAACTGAACACCTTACATCAAATTTCTAGTTAAAAGGGTTAAGTTTGTTAGATAATGAAGGTCCGCAAGCCCGTTGGGTTTGGCCTATTTAGTTGCTAGGGTTAGGTTAGTTTTGTATTATATTTAACATTTTGTAATCTTGATTATTTAGTGAATCTGATAAATACATTCATGTAGAAATCAGAAAGAATATTGAAAATATATTTATCAGATTCACTAAACAATGAAGATTACAAAATATTAAATAGAATACAAAACTAATCTAACCATACCAACTAAACAGACGGACCATTATTATCTAACAAAGTTCATCTAATGACAAACCTCATTTACTTTCAAGTGACCGCAAATACTTAGGGTGCGTTTAGTTGGGGGGAAACACCATTTTCCACAAAATGTTTTGTGGAAAACAGAGATCGCGTTCTAATTAGTGTTTTCCAACAAAATTCTCCGCAAAACACAAAATTATTATTTTTTCTAACGATTTAGAACAATGCACTTTTTTTCTAACTAAAACCAAAAGTACATACAACACTATTATTTTGATATATTAAAACATATCCTTATTTGATACATTGCATAAATAGTCATGATATATATCCATTTAGAGGTTTGAAATATTTTACACATCTATAAAACATATTATGACATTCTAGAAACTTACAACTTATGATCATTAGTATAGCTGTTGGATCGTTATAGCTCTAGACTTGTTAGGTCTAATCTAGGACAAATAATAACAAAGGCGGAATATTCAACAAAGAATCAATTGTTATTATCAACAAGGTTTTACAAACTCCTACACACTTCAATTCTACTTGATCAAGGTAGAACGTGTTACACACCTTGTAACAGGGATCAAGACTTGACCTTGAAGTGTAAAACAAACACTAAACCCTAATCTAGGCGTTTACAAAACACACGCCTAGACACACACACTTTAACTAGTCGACTACATCTTTTCTCTGTGCTTTTAAAACATACGCCCTATGTCTCTTTATATAATAGAGATATTAGGGTTTACAAAGACTCATAATTGTATTAGGAAACAAATACTTTCCTAATCTTTTATCAATATCTTCTAAGGAATCTTCTATAATCTTCCATAGCTTGTAGAATTCCTTCTTTGTCTTTTAAGTCCTTGTAGTTTCGTATTTGCTTCATTCTTATTTTATTGTTTTGTATTATCAACTCAATATAAAACCCAACAATCTTCCCCTAGTTGATAATTACAAAACATTCTTCTAGATCTTCCATGAATGAAACAATCTTCCCCTTAAGCACAACTCGTGTAACTTACATGACATGCTATACCACCAGGGATCTACAAGTTGCAAAACTTTTATGTACTTCTTCTTCCCCTTTTTGTTATTATCCACTAGGGGATGCTAAGTAGATGCAACTTTGATTTTGACAACCACCAACCAATATCACACTTTCTAATTCAGCCTTCCAATGTCTCAAATTTCCCTCTATGAAGAACACCAAAAAGCTTACTAAAAATGAATTCAAGATAGTAGAAACTTAAACTAGCAGTAGTAATAATGACTAGCAATAGTAAAAACCTTCCCCTCAAATGGTGCATATTAATGATTAAACACTCTATAATATGCTTTCCCTGAAATCCATGTGTTAACCATTTGAAGTAACCATAAGAACTTTTCAAATAACTAACCACCATGGTAACGAACACCAAGTAGTACCATCCATGAAGAAGAGAGTGTGCTAGAATACTCAAAATATGACTAACAGCAGTATTTGAGACTAAGCAGTAGTAACAATGAAGAATAGTTCTAAGGTTTAGCAGTAGAAACCATGTAACAGTAGTGATCTTCCCCTTAGCAAGAACATGATGACTACGTTACCAATCTTTCCAATCATCATCAAAGTTCAAACAATAAGTGTAACAATATCTGAGATCTTGAACTTTGAAATCAAAAACAAACTTCTGTGTGTGTTATCTGACATCTCTCAACCCATCCGAGAACCAAAAACCATGTGTTGTCGGATATCGAATAATGCTAGCAGTACTTTGAGAATATAGTAGCAGTACTAAAAATATAGTAGCAGTACTAAAAATATAGCAGCAGTACTAAAAACTTAAGTAGCAGTACTAACTTCCATCGAGGTAGCAGTATTAACAAATTAAGTAGGAGTACTAAACATTACCAGTAACCTCACTTGTACGACTAAGATCTACTCCTTACTGGTACTCTCCACCAGTACCCTCACTCCCTATAAATCCCTTCTCACAAATCGACATCCATGTTTCTGTAGCAGACTTTTAGAAAATTTATATCTTTTTATTAGAATCTCAGATTGAAGATCCCTCCAGTGAGATTGTACCTTGATGCGTAAAGAACCTTCAGTAAAAATTTTGTTAAGATCCAACAGTTAACGAATGATATATCACCTTTTTACCACAGCACTGCAGAAAGTTACGAATATAAAACCAAAATCGACTTTTCTTCTTTCTTCGACTAATAAAACCTTGCGAATCCTAGATCATGAGCTCCCTGAGCTCTGATACCACCTATTGGATCGTTATAGCTCTAGACTTGTTAGGTCTAATATAGGATAAATAATAACTGTTGGGAATTAAACATAAACAGTTAGTACTGCCAGAGGAAAAGTTACAACTGATGAAGAATACACTAACAGTACTAAGTCAGTTAGTACTGCTAGTATATATGGTTAGTACTGCTTATGATTTTGTAAACGTGTAATAGGATAAGTATGGAAAAGATATTGTGTATATCTTATAGTATTAGAGTTATACGAATATTAGTTTACTTGTACAGGAATCCTTGGTCTATAAAAGGATATCCTAGGTTAAAGTTTATGTACGATTATTGATAGAGATTCAAGGTTGTAAACCCTAATGACAAGTCAATATCACTCGTATTATTAATATAATATTGAATCGTTTTGGAAGAAAAACATTGTCTCTTGTTCATAAACTGTTTCATTCATTCATACATACAAATACAAATAATCTTCTAAGTGTTAGCTAGTAAATTCCGCGTGCTAGTTAATATTACTCAAAGTATCTATCTAACATAAGGAGTGTGTTTAGATCCGGTCAAAAACAAAGGCGGAATATTCAACAAAGAATCAATTGTTATTATCAACAAGGTTTTACAATCTCCTACACACTTCAATTCTACTTGATCAAGGTAGAATGTGTTACACACCATGTAACAGGGATCAAGACTTGACCTTGAAGCGTAAAACAAACACTAAACCCTAATCTAGGCATTTACAAAACACACGCCTAGACACACACACTTTAACTAGTCGACTACATCTTTTCTCTGTGCGTTTAAAACATATGCCCTATGTCTCTTTATATAATAGAGATATTAGGGTTTACAAAGACTCATAATTGTATTAGGAAACAAATACTTTCCTAATATTTTATCAATATCTTCTAAGGAATCTTCTATAATCTTCCATAGCTTGTAGAATTCCTTCTTTGTCTTTGAAATCCTTGTAGTTTCGTATCTGCTTCATTCTTCTTTTATTGTTTTGTATTATCAACCCAATATAAAACCCAACAATAGCATCTGTCACGGGTTCATGATAGGTAAATTAAGGGCGACTTGAGGTGCAATGGAGATAGAAGCCTAGGTAGACTCTCCATACATATGTGGCAATAGTCATGGTGCAACAAGGAGCTCAAGCGGAGTAGCTTTAGGAGTTGTGAATCCAGGGCTTTCACTCATTTTAATCAGCTCATTCGATGGATTTTGCAACACAAATCCATGTACTATGTTCGCTAGCATATATTGTAAAGCTTCAAGAGCAAAGGAGATTCCGACACACATTCTTCTACCACTTCCAAACGGAAAAAACTTGAAATGTTGACCTTTGACATCAATATCCTTTTTGCTTGTTAAGAATCTTTCGGGCTCAAATTTCAATGGATCAGTCCATGTTTGAGAATTATGGTGGATGTTCCAAATACTTACCAAAATAAGAGTCCCTTTAGGGACAGTGTAACCGCTTACGACGCAATCTTCAGTGGACTCATGAGGAGCAGAAAGTGGTGCAACCGGATAAAGACGCAAAGTTTCTTTGATAATCGCTTGAATATAGACCAAGTTCTTTAAGTCCGAATCTTTAACTTCTCTAGAGTTGAGATCAATATAGATCTCATATTTGTCATAGATTCAAATAAGCAATCTTAGCCATACATTTTTCATCTAAATTAATAAAACTCATTTTTCACCTTTTTTTTAAACAACATATTTTGCAAACGGTAAATCTTCAAGCTACAAAAATTACACATTCGCGACGAGAATTAAATTAACTATCTATAGATATGCATTTCTCTATATTTTCGACGAACTTTTTTTTTTCCAAATTTCCGCCTAGAAAAATCACATATGATTTGTAAAAATCACATATGATTTATAAAAATCGCATGTGATTTTTACAAATCACGTGTGATTTTCTTGGCGAAAATTTAAAAAAATGTTCATCGAAAGTATATAGAATTGCATATCTATAGAAAGATAATTTAATTATCGTTGCGATGTTATAATTTTTTTCGCGTAACGATTAACGATTTGCGAGATATTTAATTTTTAAAAAAAAGGTGAAAGTTTATTTTTTTGTTTTGATCAAAAAAATGAGTTGCCGGTATTGATTCATTGTATGTATGACAAATATGAAATCTATATTGAACTTTTGCCAACTTCTCTATCGCTTCCAACATGGTGTTCGAGCTCTTGTTGGGATTTTTTCAACACAAAGAGGATTGTTGACAGTTAAAGCTAAAGCCCACGTAAGAGTTACAGTTGTCGTGTGGCTAGCTGCTGCAAAAATTGCCTAAGAAAAACAAAAAAAATTATCGAGCTTACAGCTGCTTGAGAACAATTGGCAAGTACTGTGATTAAGTAATGACAAACTCACAAAAACATACCAAGCATGTAGATTTAACAATGGCATCCACGCTAAAACTATAAAGATCATGTTTTAGTTCTTCCTGTACACGGGAAAACAATGTGGCTATGAACACCTGGTCTTTGCTCCCATCTACCTTCTGAGTGGATTTTATCTTCTTTTTGTGCACTTGTAACCATTCATCAACTATAACATCTATTTCTTTGGCTGTCTCCGTCATCTTCTTCTCATACCCTCCCAAATCTAACCATTTCAAGCTTGGAACAATATTTGATGGCACAAATATAGTTCCAAAAACCGCCTGATGGCATTCTTGAACTGATCTGCATTTTGTATTTCAGATGAAAATGGACTCCCAAAAACATCCTCAAAACCATATTCAGGATAAATTTTTCCAACTATTCTTTTATGTCAACCATTACCATTGTCGATAACCCTTTATCTTTCAACCATGTTCTATACATGTCCATTATGCATGACTTCACTTCAGACACTCGAATACTTGCTAGCGTTTGATGGTGAGACGCAAGTTCAAGAACACTTATCTTGCGCATCTCACGCCAGTATGATCCATGTGGTGCAAATGCAAACATAGCATAGTCACTACAACAATCAGGAGGACGGGCGAGGAGGCTTTTGGCAGGGACACCCATGTCCTCGCCGAAAGTCGCTAAACAATAAAAACCACACTGAGCTAGCACACGAATTCGCTGACCGTTTACTAAATTTTCAATGCACACTTTTGGCGGGGACATGTCCCCGCCGAAAGTAGATTTGATATTTGGCAAAATTTGACCAAAGTTGTAACTCTTAATTGTTCTCGCTTTTTTTTTCCCGCCACTACTTTTGACGGGGACATGTCCCCACCAAAAGGGTAGTACTGTGTATCTAACCTTTTGCCGGGGATATGTCCCCGCTAAAAGTGTTATCCAGTTTTCCCTCCTTACAATTACTTTATCCCGCCAAAGTTTTCTACTAATAATAATAGCTTTTGGCGAGGACATGTCCCTGCCGAAAGTGGGATATTAAAAAAAATTATTTATAAATGATTTAATTAAGTTAAAAATCATTTAAAATTATTAAAATTTATTTAAATTAATTATAAATGATTTAAAATATTTATAAATGATTTTAAAATGATTTAAATTAAAAATAAATGATTTAAACGAAACAGAAGACATGTTCCCGCCGAAAGTTCGATATTTAAAAAAATATATTTTATTTATAAATGATTTAAATAAGTTAAAAATCATTTCAATTTATTAAAAATTATTTAAATTAATTAAAAATATTTAAACTAATTATAAATGATTTAAATTAAAAATAAATTATTTAAATTACTTTTTGCATTAGACGGCTCATTCGTTTAACATCTCATGTATAATCATATCATCTCGACTCATTCGCTTAACATCTCATATGAGTTGTAGTGAGTTGTAGCCCATCAGCTCGACTGCCATGGCTTTTGGTCGGCTAGCAAAGACTCTATCGTTGGTTGTTAGGCACTCTTTTGCCATCTCTGAATTACTCACAATTAGGACACGGTAGACACCAAGTTTAATAGTGAAAATTGGTCCTAACTTTTCAGCCATAGAGCCCAATAGCTTGTGAGGAATTTGAGAACCAGAAAAGAGATGCAAGTGACCAAGATTCGGCCATGAGCCCGCAGCTTCCGGAACTGGCTCTCCTGGTGTATTTTTTACTCTCTTTCTTCTCGGTGCCAAGTGACGAAGGAGAAGGAAACATAGTAGGATGGATAGCAAGATTATAAGTGTAACACCCCGTGCCCAATTATACCAAAAATTAAAACTTTTAGAGCGGAAACGCTTGACTTTTACGGACATCTGGTTACTCTTTTGACTACTGATAGAAATCTATAAACTTACAGACCATGAAACTAATTTTAAATGAAACTAGACTCAATTACCTTCAAAACGACGGGTGGCGCGACCCGTGACGACTTACGGATTAAAAGATACGATTTTTACAATTTGACGGGTTATGCATTAAACCCATTTTGACCCATTTACACTACAAACCATCTATACCAATTCATTTTCCCACCAAACTTGGACAACATCATTACTTTAACATATAAAACATGTTCCATAAACACTTGGCCCGTTCACAACCCAAAATGGGTACTTTTACACTTTTACCAAACACCCCCTTAACTTTGACCCTAAACACATAAAACATACTTTGACCCATCGGTTGACCACCAAATCAATAGGACAACCTTAACATAACATTTTCCACACGGCTACACTATACCAACCAATAAAAGACCAACGGGGGTACAAACTTTACACATGAGCTCGATATTCTACCTAAGCTCCTAAACACATATTACCTTTAATCTTGTATATCCAATTCCATAATCCATGATCCCAAACCATAGCTACTCTTCTAACATCATACAATCCTACTTCTTCTCTTTACCTTTGCTAACTTCGCCAATACCTATCAAGAGAACATAACATCTATACATATAAGCAAAACGCTTAGTAAGTACATGGAATAACAACAATATAATGTATGATAAAATCATACCATAACCATAACCATAACCATATCCATATCCATAACCATAACCATATCCATATCCATATCGATATAGGGGCACATACCGTACGCCAACATAGTCGGCCCATATACGATCAACCCATAAGGTTGAACCTCATACCATATCTATATCAATATCTCTAGTAGTGGATCCAAAACTAACTAACGCTATATATCATCATTAACATGTAATAATACATGATAAAAGCATATAACATACATAATTATCATACAAGAATTATGATAATACAATATTACATGTTAAACCATATACTTAGCTTGCTTCTCAATAACAATTCCACTAGCATAAGCTTCCAACTTTTCTACTTGCTTCCTATATCAATACTTAACTCGAATTAGGGATCAATTACAATACTAACATAATAATTCATCAATCCATAACCTCATTACTTAGTTCAATACATGAACCCTAATTCAAGAACAAGGGGAAAGCACTTACTTATGATGGGAAATACCAATTAAGGTTCCCTAATAACTTGAAACACTTGGGAATGACTTGAATTAGCATCAATTGAAGGAGCAGTAGATTTTCCCTCTCTTCTCTATATAAGAACCGACTCCTGATGTTTATCAACTCAATCTCCAGACTTTTCTAGTATTACTTCATATGTAGGAAACATCTTTGGTCCTTTGGCAACAATAGTCCCTCAAGTTCCATTCTTTCTATATTGACCACATAATTTACTTAGCACTTACACTATAACACATAACTTATATATACATAACATATACTTACATATCTAGTACCTGGTCGGGATACGGGTGTAACAATAAGTGACAGAAACTTATCCATAACTCATTTTTTTTAGCAACAGGAGCTTAGTGGAAATTATGGACGAGGGTTGATAGATGAGGTTAATGGTTATCATCACCTTTATCAGCAGCACTAATATATATAGAAGTGTTAGTGAATATGCATAGTATTCTCTATAATTAATTTATCTTTTTCAATCATTTTTAGCATTTCAAGATACGTATCTAGTTATATATGTCAAGGTTATATGTAATACGGAGTAGCAACGTATATCTATACATTTTTCGTTATCAAACCCGGACCACTAAAAGTATTAAATATACCATACATACTTTCCAATTTTGTTTTGAAAATTTACAAATGCTAATGTCTCGTTACCAGTTACCAGTTACCGCTTGCCAATTTTTTATACTTTTCTTTTTGCTGACGTATAAACATATAAACATGAAGTGACAATATTGTTAGAATAAATAAATGCCAATATTTTTATAACTCTTTTTGTTGTGTATACATAAATATGATGTGATAATATTTAAAGTTCACACACAGTTATGTTGCTATTTAAGATAAGTGAAATCATATACCCGATAATTATACGAAAGCAAATAGTTGCACCACCCGATAATTAAATGAGAACTAACTATTGTTTACTAATATCAACAACTTGACGTGTGCTCAGCATGCTTGTTAAATGGTTCCCTTCTAGACATTTTTTTTTAATAAACCACCCGATAAGAATCGTACGGTACTATATTCTACATTTTACATCCTTAATGTTCAGTATGAAATGTGAAATACCAATGAAGAGGGTCAGTATGATACGATCCTGCATTCTATAGTTTATTATTATTATTATTATCATTATTAATAAATTAATTAGTTTATTTAGTTCTTTTTATTATATTTCTTGTTGAGAAAGTTAGGGTATTAGGGTAAATCTAGGATATCATCTATTATAAATAGGGGATTAAGATTGTAATTCTGATTATGCTGAATAATGTTATGGTTTATTGATTTCGTGTCAATTGGGAGATCTTATTCGACCTCTCGAACGTCGATTACTCTATCTTTATTGTTCTTTTATCTCTTAATCAAATTTGGTTCGTATCAATTAGTATCAGAGCTGTTCGATTCTAGGGTTTAAAAAAAAAAAAAAAAAAAAAAAAAAAAAAAAAAAAAAAAAACCTAGTGTTCAGCAGAACACTATTCAGCTGAATCACTATTCACATCAAGAAATTACTGTTCATCCGAATTACTATTCACCACCAGAAAACACTGTTCAGCAAGTTCACGAAAAAAAACATAGTCTAGTAAACAGCTATGAAAAGCAACAAAATAGCAGAACTTGAATATGAATTTGGTGAATTTAAGGCGTGCACCAAAAAAAGGTTTGATTCCTTAGACATGAGTATAAGAGCCTACCGATTGGAAGAAGAACATAGGCATGAAGAACGGATTCGAAAGTTGGATGAATTGAAGAATTTACTACTTTCTTTAATTCAGAATCCAACATCTTCTCCTAACCAGCCTCCTCTGAAAACCACCAAGGTACCTACAAAAACAACTCAAAATGCTCCAAGCTATGATGATATTGGATGTTTGTCGCCTAATAACAGGACTGATTTTGACGAAGATAAAGAAGTATTTGAAAATACAAGATCAGATCCTAAGGAAGACAACGATGAGCAAGGAAAAGAAGAGAAAGGGGTTGTTAAAAGTTTTAAAGTTGGTACTGATGAAGAAAACAACTCTCAAAGTGTGTTGAACGATGTTGGCGGAATTGTGTATGGCAAGGGTGACGCCACATGGGCTGATGTGGGGCTGAAACATGGATCATACTTGCTGCTTGATAGGATACTTGAAGATGGTTGGTATTTTCTTGATGAATTGGGAGTAAGCATAGAGCCGCTTTGTAGACCTAATTTGGAGGCACAGTTGCAGTTTCATATTGATCGACTAGACACAGGTTCACAAGTGAAAACGTGGGATCCAGGAATCAAGATTGTTAAAAAGCAACACCTTGAGGACAAGGTGTTTTTGGAAGCCGGAGTATTGATATGATCCTGCATTCTATAGTTTATTATTATTATCATTATAAATAAATTAATTAGTTTATTTAGTTTTCTTTTATTATATTTCTTGGTGAGAAAGTTAGGGTATGAGGGTAAGTCTAGGATATCAACTATTATAAATAGGGAATTAAGATTGTAATTCTGATTATGCTGAATAATATTATGGTTTATTGATTTCGTGTCAATTGGTAGAGCTTATTCGACCTCTCAAACGTCAATTACTCTATCTTTATTGTTTTTTTATTTCTTAATCGAATTTGGTTCGTATCACAGTACTTCCCATGTTACCACTTTTGTATCTCACAATTTAGACACTTGGAGAGCGAAAATTACTGTACTACTCATATGCACACAACTTTGCCTTGTAGAGCCCAAGTTTTTCCAACTTTACAAATCAACCCAAGGATGTCGTGTATTTCCATACCTGACATTACGTGGCACCTTCCGATTGGACGAAGTGAAAAAAAAAAGCCAAGATGATGTCGCGTATGGATGTACACGACATGGGGACATACATGACATTGACATTTACATTTCAATGAAGAATAAAAAAGTTACAAAAAGCACCCTTAACTTTTTGATATTTAAAACTTTTTTATATAATAAACTTTATTCGTCAAATATTTGGCAAATATCTAGCGAATTCGTTAATGAAAAAATATCATTGCGAAGAGCTCTAAATTGCGAACAAAACAAGCCCAATATTGATATGCTTTTGACGTACGTACGATTTTATAAAAAATAGAGAAAAGTGTAATTAGATATAAAAGTGAGAAAAAAAGTTATAGGGTTGAATTTGCAAACATCTCAAACTTCAGGGTAAGTTTTGAAACCCACCCCCCACCACCACCCAAAAATAATAATAATAATAATAATTCCCGCCAAAAAAAAAAATTTTGGGCAAAAAAAATTTTTTTTTCCAGCCAAAAAATTTCCCGCATAAATTTTATAATTCTGATGCACCTTTTTATTTTGGTGCATCACAATTATAAAATTTGGTGCATCATAGTTATAACTAATTTTTATAACTGTGATGCACCCAAAAAAAAGGTGCATCAAGTTATAAAATTTTGGCGGGGAAATTTTTGGCTGGAAAAAAAAATTTTGCCCCAAAAAAAATTTTTTTTTTGGCGGGAAAAAAAATTTCGGGGAACCTCCCTTAAAGAATGAAGGAAAATACAATAAGGTCCCTGTAGTTTTGTGTAAAAAAAGGGAGGGGAAAGAGAGGGTGATTTGTACAATTTTCTCACTTTTCTACCAAAGTGGATTTTTTTATAGAACTAATATATATTATATATATATATATATATATATATATATATATATATATATATATATATATATAATATATATATATATATATATATATATATATATATATATATTTGGGATGAGATCAAATAAAAAGAGAATTTTTTGTAAAAAGAATAAGAAGAATTTTGAACCCTTGATTTAAAATCAATGGATGAGATTAACTTTGATCCTAACTAACTATTAAGAGTATAAAAGTAAAACTATAATCCTAACAACCTTATATAACAAAACCCAACTATATACTATACCATAATTCTTCCCCTTTCTTCACCACAATTAAGGTGTAATGTACAAATTCTTTATTTATTATTATTGTTAATGAAACATCATCATAGATAAAAGCAAATACATAATGAAAATAATATACAAGTAACTTGTTGCAGGTACATTATTCTTCGACCAACAAAATGAACCTTAGTAGTTTCCAACTCAGCAGGTCTAATGCTTTCTTCCCACCTTGAAAAAGATAAATCCAAACGAGAATTTTCTTCTGCCAACTTTAAGTCTCCTTTCACAGAAGCATCTTCATAATCAGAAGCTTTCTCAACATCAACAACAGGCTTTCGTGATGATACGATCCCTTTGGTTGCTTCTGTGACATGCGGGCTTTGATGATGCTCATTCTTTGTCTTCATTGTGTTAATATGATTGTCCATTTTTGTTACTATGCTTGCAGTATGGTCTACAATACTTGAGCCTTTTCCATATCCAGCTTCCATACTAGGATTGCTTAGGGTCAACTCTCCCTCACTCTTGACTTGGGCTTCTGATTCTACTGCTAAGAGCCATACTCTAGTTTCAAGTTCCCTCAGAAGATGCAATGGGTACACTCTAAAAAAATAAAAAAATAAACTGATTAGATTAAATTTAAGTCTAATATATCAGTAAGATGTCAAGAACCTGTAAAATGAGAATACATACGGAGCAGACTGTGTTATCAACCCACTTAACCACTGGAGAGAAAGAAGCAATAACTCGTGCAGTTCTTTTGGAGGAAGATCTTTGTCCACGGCTTCAGCATGTTTCAGGAAGAATAATCCAGCCTACAGCCCAAAAGACACCAAAGATTTATTGAACTACAAAATTGTGTCAAGCATCGGAGATAGCAATTTGATCCATTTACTTATGGATTGGTCAAACCAGGTTACGATGTATCTCTAACTAGCCAAATGGGTAAAAACAGCAAATGGGTCATATTTTGTTTTGCAATGCATAAAAGCTCCCTAACCATTTTTATTCAAGAAACATGATTGTTGTTTAGATAATACAATTTTTGTAATCACATCCCACACACTAACTATATTATAAGAAAAATGAAGTTTTGGACAAAAGTTGTTTTAAGGACGACGCAACCTGAATTGTTTCGACATGTACAAAACTCTTACCGGTTTACACCTATACCTCAACCCATTTGCCACCTCTAGTTAACAACCATCTAATAACAGTTACGTACGTAATAAGGGTCTGGAAAAGAACCTGTAAAGGAGGAAAAGCATATCTGAGAAATAGTCTCTAGCAGTGGCCCCACAAAGCAACTCTTTCTTCTGGGACATCCCAAAGAAACTCTTTCCACTCAGCCACCATTGATTCAGCCTGTTGAATAGAAATTAGATTTTCAGATAATCAAATTGTACATATAAAAAATTACAGTGAAGCTTATTGCTTCTATGGTGAGAACAATACCTGTGTCTCAGTGACATGGTGCACAGCTGACTTCCAAGGCCCACCACTCGCCTCCAACTGTTTCGTCCAATTACGTGCTTGTTCCCAGTGCCCATTTGTCTCCAGGGCCATTAAAAGTGAAGCACCATCCAAAGATTCATTGCCTAGATGTAAAACATCATCTTTGCGTAACAAAGGCTCTGCCAAATTTATCTTCCAATAGAGTCTTCGATAACGTGACATTGCGGATCCTCCATCACCAAAATCGGTGGCGGATAATAGTTGCAATAAACATCTTTTTTCATAAGGAGATGGGCATGTTGTAAGCATTGCATCAGAAGCTTTCTTGGCTATGGAACTAGCCCATGAAGTCCCAATGCACCCATCTCTTCCTGAAGTTGTTTGTATGGTGGGGTATTCTTCCTTAATTCTGGCCGAAAATGATCCCAGATGAGCAAAAGCATCTGATAAACGCATCTGAAAGAAGGCTAGCTGGATAGCAAAGATGGTTAAATTTTTAGAAAAATAAAGTAAAAAGCAGCACGAAGTGAATTCACTTCGTCAAAACTATAAAACGCCAGGTAACACGGAGGAAAGATATATTATCAGTAAAGGTAGCAACATCGACCCATTTACCTATGAATGAGTCGCAATAGCCGGAGGATTCCTTTTTTAGCATACAAAGTGTTTGGATATGTTGTTCCATTTCTTATCAGCTTCTAAAAGTTATCACTTTGCCTAACTGCATGTGAAAACTAATGCTCGTTTAGTCCGTTTTAATGCACAAAAACATGTATTTGACTAACTTCCTATGAAAACTAATGCGCGTTTAGCCCACTTTTAATACCGTATAATTCGTAATGGAGAACATGTTGATTTCTTTCACTCATCACTTTCACTAACTTCCTATGAAAACTAATGCTCATTTAGCTCGATTTTAATGCACAAAACATGTAAGTTTTAATCAAGAACCTGTTGATGATCTGCTCTTCTCGCTTTGACAAACTTCCTATGAAAACTAAATCTCATTTAACCCACTTTTGATGCACAAAAATGTGTAAGTTTTAACGGAGAACACAGATTTCCTAAGCCTATCACTTTGGCTAACTTTTTGTGATAAATAGTGCTCAATTATCCCGTTTTTAATGCACTAAATCATATATCTTCACCAAGAAGATGCTGATTTCCAACGCGTATCACTTTGACTAACTTTCTATGAAAACTAATGCACATTAGTGCATTTTTAATGCAAACGCAATGTAACCTCAAACAAATAAGGATTGCACAAACTTTGTCACATTCCTACCAACATTATATGAAACTTATGCACATTTAGCCCATTTTCAATTCGCAAAACAGTTTATGTCGCAAAACAGTTTATTTCGCATACCAACATTATATGAAACTTATGCACATTTTGTAGGCAGTTAGTAAACGTGTGGTAAGTTTGGATAATCATGAGTTATGCGAAATAAACTGTTTTGCGAATTGAAAATGGGCTAAATGTGCATTAATTAATAGTGCTCAAATTGCCGAAGAACGTCACTTTTACTAGCAACGTATGAAAAATAACACACATTTAGCGGATTATTAATGTAGAAAACAATATTATTTCACACAACTCATGATTATCCCAACATCACTCTTTTACTAACCTCCTCAACATTTAGACCACTTTTTAATGCACAAAATAGTGTTATTCCACATAACTCACGATCGTTTCACATTTTACTAATTTCCTACAAAAATTAATGATTATTTAGACCATTTTAGTGCACAAAACAGTGGATTCCACACAACTTACAATTATCCGATCGTATTACACTTTTACTATCTTCCTACAAAATTGATGCACATTTAGACCAATTTTAGTGCACAAAACAGTGTTATTCCACGCAACTCATGATTATCCAAACATATTACACTTCAACTAACTTCCTACAAAAACTATCGCACGTCTAGCTTATTTTTTACGCACATAACATTATTATTTCGCACAACTCACGATTATTCAAACTCATCACACTTTTACTAACTTCTTACAAAAACTATCGCACATTTAACCCAATTTTAATGCACATAACAATATTATTTTGCACAACTCAAGATTATCAAAACTCGTCACACTTTTACTAACTTCCTGCAAAAACTATCGCACATCCAGCCCATTTTAATGCACATAACAATATTATTTTGTAAAACTCAAAATTACAAAAAGATATCACATTTTTTATAAACAATTTATGAAAATGGATGCACATTTCAGCCATTTTAATGGACAAACATGTACAATTAAATCTGAGGAACAGTTTAATAGAATATAAATTAACAAAACAATTTAAGCTAAAAGATAATTGCCTATGAAATATGAAGGACGATCTTTCTTCATCTTCATCCGCCTATGATCCGTAAAATCACCAATTGCAAATGAGATTACTGTTGAATCATTATTGGCATCCCAGATTTAAGAAGTTTTGATGTATTTTCGATCTATGGTGAAAGCAGAGTTTAATTGGTCCTTTAGAGAGAGAAAGTAAAGTTAGAAAAATAAATGAAATTTGAGTTATGGCAGTTAAGGGACAAAACATGTACAATTAAATCTGATAATAAAATTGGGCTACTATATCATAATATGAACAAAATCATATTTAGTTGACTTACATTTGCTTTTCACCGGCATTTTGTAGACGATTGTATGAGAGATAAAGTAGATCGGATTTTATTGAGAGAGAAAGTAGATCGGATTTATTGATAAGTGATGATTTGATGACTGAGAAAGGTAGATCGGAATGTATGAAAAGATCAGAAATTATTGAGAGAGAAAGTTGTTGGTGGAGAGAGAAAGTGGATTGGGATTAATGAAAGAGAAACGGTTTATGTATTTTTTTTTTTTTAAAAACGTTTTTACCCTTTCAGCCTTAATTAAGTGTATAATTTAATCTCATCCATTGATTTTAAATCTAAAGGTCCAAAATCCTTCTTATTCTTTTTACCAAAAATAGTCTTTTTATTTTAACCCCTCCCTATATATATATATATATATACTAGACTTCAAAGCCCGCCCAATGGGCGGGCATGACTTTTAATTTTAGATTGGATGGTTTTAATCAATTTTAAAGTATGCTTTAAGTTCGTTACATTGAACACAATAAAATATAACTACTTATATATAAAAACAATAGAATACGGCAAACCAAATATGTCGTTAGATTATTTTTTATTGTCAATATTTCCCTTTTTCATATTCGCACGCAATAGTCATTTACATGTTAACACATTAAATAACATTGCTTATACATTTTGATGTAAGCAACTTTTTTTTTTATTATTATTGTTTCTTAGTTGCAAGCAATATTGTCTTTTTGTATGCAAATACATTTTTGATGTATATTTATAGGTATATATTTTATAATGAATATATTTCAAGCTAATCATTATTATTCAAAAAGAAGGTTAGGTTAGCCTTTACATGGTCTTTTTCATTTTCAAGAGAATAACTATTATTATTAAATTTAATAGACAAAAACATTTTTATCCAAAAAAAAATGTGTATAAAAAAAATATGTATCAGGATAAAGAAAACGTGAGTCTACATTACTGAAGAACATGCAAGTTGTGTAGGATACTAATTAATAGGCTATTCATATAGGCTTGCTACACTATCTTTTCATCTTATCAGTTATAATTACTCATAGCTGCTATTCACACTAAGCATCATCACATTATCGAAAACACCAACATCTCACTGTTCAAATTATTTGTGCCCGGATCAACAAAAGGTGAACTACATATCCTTGATCTAATAGTTTTGTTCATGTTTTGTTAACATTTGTTACCTGATTTTCGTATTGAAATAATGAAATCTTGAATATTTTGATTGTCTAATTGTATTCTATTTATCTGTATATTTAAGCTAATATCTTAGAATTGCATGTATTGTTTTTTGTGTTTAATCGTATGTTATGATCAATTTAAACAATCATTTTATGTGTTACTATTTATGAACTTAATATGAGAAGTACAGTTGGTAGTGTGTTATTTTTTTGGTAAATCTTGATGAAACATATTTGCTATACTATTTCTTTTTTATCAGTTTGAAAAAAAAATAGTTTAGAATGGCGAGATGATAATAAAAGTTTATTTGTTAGGGCTTACAGGTCACAATATCACATTTGTTAATTTTAGGGATGAAATATCGTATATTAGAGCACCTTGAACACTGGCAGTATCATGTTCCGTCACATCATTAACACTGGCAGTACCATGTTCTGTCCCATCAGAGTTTAAATAGTGTGTTATTTTTTAGGTAGATCTTGATGAAACATGTTTGCTATACTATTTCTTTTTGATCAATTTAAAAAAAATAGTTTAGAATGGCGAGAAGATAATAAAAGTTTATTTGTTAGGGCTTACAGGTCACAATATCACAGTTGTTAATTTTAGGGATGAAATCTCGTCTATTGGAGCACCTTCAACACTGGCAGTATCATGTTCCGTTACATAATTGACACTGGCAGTACCATGTTCTGTCCCATCAGAGTTTAAATGAATTTGATTTTTTTTTTTAGTTTGGTTTGTGTTTGTTTGTTTATTAGTTGGAGTGTTTTGCCGATATTTGATTTATTTATTAAAATACACATTTGCATTCTAATAATATTTGAGTGTGAGTTGAAATTTATAATCTTATATACGATATTTTGATGTTACTTATACTCTTTATTTATTAAAGAACTACGTCCTTGAAATGTGATTCAAAGGTCGAAATACCTTCTAAATTCGAAACAATGCTTCTTTATACACAACATTCGTCGTTGATTTTGTGTATTTCCCATCCTCGTCACAACAAAGGATTTTCAAACCTTTCTTGTTCTTCACCCGAGACACTGCTACATAAAGCTGGCCGTGCGAGAAAACAGGACGTTGGAGAAATAGTCCTACATGTGTCAACGTTTGGCCTTGGCTTTTATTAATTGTCATCGCGAAACACGGTGATACCGGGAATTGTCTTCGATTAAATTTAAAAGGCATTTTGGTATCCGAAGGACTTAAAACCATACGTGGTATAGCGCAAACAGTACCAACACTTCCGCCCGATATAATCTTAGCCTCAATTATATTAGTACCAAGCCTTCGAACTTGGAGCCTGGTTCCATTGCACAATCCAGCTATTTGATCAATGTTTCGCATGCACATAACAGGTGTACCTATTTTCAGGGTCAATGAATGACGTGGAAGTCCGGATATTTTAATGTTGTTTAGAAAGTCACATGTGTATAAGTCCGAATTGAAAGTGGAGTCTTCATCAACAATACCAATTGAATCAGAACTTAGGTATGTTTTTTGATCTCCTTCAAGTAGCGTAAGCATCCTGTCATTGATCATATCCACAAGTTCATGTGTAGGCGCGAGTATGGCCCTTTCCTGGAAAAAGGACGGGGTATAGAGGTTTTTGACCACATCCGGGTAAGTCTCTTCTATTATTGCACCAATATGATCTTCGGAGTCAGGAATCAACATATCATCCGTGAATTCAACGTTTGCTTCTCCATCGTTTTTACCTCCGATCGTTCCATTGCCAATTGATAATATCCAGTCCGCAAAGTCTTTTATTTCTTTACGCTCTGAATGGTTTGTGCTTGTTCCAAGTCTCATGTTGATAGTCAAACGTAGCACTGTACAATGGTCCCAAAGATACGAAGAATTTATTGCCGCGTGTACAACATTGTGTCTTGAACCACCTGTGATGACCGGAAGAATTTGTCTAAAGTCACCCCCAAACAAAACTACTTTTCCTCCGAATACTTGCTCTGATGGGGTTGAATGATGTGTCCTACATATGTCTCTCAGTGTCCTATCGAACGCTTCGTAGCAATGTCTATGCGTCATTGGAGCTTCATCCCATATGATCAGTTTGCACTCCCTTATCAACTCGGCCAGTTCACTATCTGCTGTGATATGGCACATAGAATCATCGACCACATTGATGGGAATTGCAAATCGAGAATGCGCAGTCCTCCCTCCTTCCAACAAAAGTGCGGCTATACCACTTGATACGACATTTAATACTATACCGCCTTCTGATCTGATTGCAGCGGATAATGTATTGTAAAGATAAGTTTTACCCGTGCCTCCATATCCATATACGAAGAACATACCACCCGTTTGGCCATTAACAGCATCCATTAAAGTATTATATTTTTTTTTTTTGCTCGACGGTCAACGTACCAAAGAGTTTGTTGTGTTGTTCTCGTAATTCTTCTGGATTGTATTTTAACTCGTCTGCTATCAGTCTGTTGTAATTCGCCATAAAAAACATTTCGTTTGGGAAAGGCATGTTTGGGATATTCCTTAAACTTTTATTGTTACAAAGAAGCATGTGCTCGATATATGTAAGGCATATGTTCTTTCTTTGTTCGTCCGAAAGTTCCCAATCTGCAAAATTAAAATTTATTTTTTTTAGTTTCATTTTATAAAACATTTACATAAAATATAGCATGTACAATATTTAAAGTAAATTTTGCTATAGGCCTTTATCCACGTTGCTGTACACTATATATGGTATATATATCAAATGCATGTTTAATATTTTAGAAGTGTTTTATAGGTTATCACTGTGGCTATTTAGTTTCTTGTTTTCACTATCATCTTTAAACTACTCGTAATATATAAAAATTAACTCCGGTACTCATCTATATCAATCTAACGCACATATATTTTCCGATTTCAGGTGCGATCATCACTGTAGGTTTTTTTTTTTTTTTTCATTCCCCCCCCCCCCCCCCACACCCTCATGTAAAAAGAAGGCTTCCATTTTCAAGCAATGTAATATTCATCTTAATAACAGTAGTTGACCGGTGTTTTTGTTTTAAATGTATCTTAAACCATATGGAGGTTCATAATGGGTTAGTAATGATTGACGATTGATTATCACTGTAATACATGGTTAATTATAACATTATAAGATTGCATTGTTGCTATGTTGTTTAGTTAAATGATCCCCAAATATTGTAATACAATGATTAGTGGTTTGTTTAATAACATTGTGTTATAATGTAACCCATGTGTTTTTATTTAATATATTGTAGATTTAAATGTGTATTTTAAAATGACTTATGTTTCTTGGTGGGGGTTTGTAATTTTTATTTTAAGGCAACAATGAATGGACCTCATATCCAATGTCTGTTGTTGTTTAACTTACTAAAGCTGATTTTTTAATTTTCAGAGACATGGCTTATCAATTTTTGATGAAGGTTGATTATTATTATCGGAAAAATCAGGTGTGTAATAATTTGTGGTTGTTGTGTACACAGTAGAATGCTTGATTTGATTTTGTGAGTTGTTTTCCTAATATTTGCTAATACATAACTCTAATTGTATTATGGTTATGTTGTAGACACTCCCTGAATGGTTTCATGAGATGTATTATAATGGTCAAAACCGGGTATATTTGATCAACAATAAGTGTGTGAAATTCAAAGTTTGGATGAAGTGGTTGTTGTGTGAATAGTGGCAGTTGCACGATGATGAATGGAGAAACTTTATTAAAAAAAGCAGTTACGAAGACATTTCATACACCCACTTCATTAAGGAAAGTGCCGATACATTCTATGTGACAGCGTATAATCTTAAAGGAGTTGAGAGTGGTGGTTACAGGAATGTTAACTCAGACATGCGTCCATCCAGATGGATGGGGTTCGCTGGCAACAATCCTATTCAATCACCGGTTAGTATATGCACATTTATTGTTTATTGTTCTAATTTGGATAATGTGATATGTGAAATTAAATTTTCCTGTTTTCTCTCTGGCATTTATGTAGACTGTTCCCAGAGAATTTCTTAAAGATGTTAAAGATGATGAGGTTTTTATGTTGAAAGTGGATGATCAGGAGTATGATGTGATGCATCGTCGTACGCCAAACCCATCATCAACAACGAAGTACGATTTTGTTTTCTATGGGCAAGGCTGGCTGGATTTGGTCAGCGATAATCACATTGTTCAAGGTATTAAGGTTGTGTTTACAAATCTGTTCAACAACAGAGCTTGGATGATAATATTTAAAGAAAATGGTATGGCGTTAACACATGAGACACTCAAGTGCACATTAGTGGCAAGAGGTGATCCGTATCCTGACATTGATAAAGGTTAATGTTTATAAGTGTATTATTGTTGTGTGCACAGTGAATGATTGGTTTCGTTATATAATGAGATATTGTTATTTTGATTTGTTAGATCCAAGGATACTACAAATTTGCAAATGGAGTGGCCATGCCAAGTATCATATGGATGAAGAAAAAACTTTTTACAGACCATTATATTGTTATGTTTTTGAGCAGAAAAGATTGGTATAAGTATTAAATTTTGGGTTTCAGTTATTAAATTAAAATTATTCATTCAAACAGTCTTCATATTTTTTTATTGAATTATTTTTCAGACAATTCCTGAAAACTTCGTGAAGAAGCACAAACTTTTCAAACATGAGCATGCATTGGTGCGGCATAAGTCTCATCGTTTCAGACTTATAATTTTCCAGGAGAAGCACCATGAGAATGTGAACCGTGTTACCCATGATTATCTTAAGGGACCCTGGAGACAATTGGCTGCAGAATGGGGTTTTAAAGAGAATCAGATGTTGAGATTTAAATATGTCAAGAATGTTATGGACGACAAAGCTATTGTTTTCTGTGGGGAAAATGAAGTCAAGATTCCAATGTTTCATGTTTGCTGATGCTGCTTGTTTCGTTTGATGCTCTCTAACAAATGCTTTTGGTATGTTATTCTGGGTACGTAAACTTTTATTTTGGTTATGGATATAATATGTAGACTTGTAGACAGTGTTTGTGTCCTAATATAATGTCCTGCTTATTAGTAGTTATGTTGAATTACATTGTTTTTAGATAACAAATACTGGGTGTATTTTTTATAAGTCATGCAGATACGTTGTTTCCAAATTAATGTTTTATATTAAAACATTCATACCTGGATCATTCCTTTTTATTCGCTCTGCATGTAACACGTCAGTAGCCATTACTTCCCATGTTTTTTCATAAACAAACTCTGGTCGAGACATGCAATCTGTCAGGATTAGTATGACATAAAACTTACGCAGATAGTTTCCGGACCCTCATAGACTGGCTTCTAACAACCCATCGATATATTCTTTGTCATCTTCCAGTAGACCCCGCGCTTGGCAAGCCTCCTTGTATGTATTGTACGTAACATTCTCGAATTTTTTAAAGTCAACCCAATCTTGTGCACCTGGGACTTTGTTAATCAAGACTCGTAAATAGAACAGCTCCCCGGTTGACGGCGACACATGATGTACGCGTCCAATGCATGTGCCTTTTTGTCTTTTTACCCAAGTCTTCTCTTCTTGTTTCCATACATAGTGTTGTGGAAACTCGTGGTAAAGTAGGCTTCTCGCTTCTTGATCCATCCTGTTTGTTTTCATCCATTGGATAAATTTTGTATCATTTACGGATGCTTTATCCAAAGTACAGTCAATGCTTTCTGAAGCATCAAATATAACCGATTGTTCGCCTTCCAAATGAAATGGCAAGCGCTCAATAGGAGGAAATCTGTAATGGATGTCAAATTTGTAAATCCTCCATGCCGCCTCACACGCTGAAAGATATCGACAATCGTAATAGTCTTTGACTTCATCTACATCTTGGTCTTCTACGGCCGCCGTGGCCCTATCTGGACCCTTGTTTATATACTTGAAAAGATATTTTATGGAACCCGCCTGATTGCACCACTCCACATTAATATGTGATTGGTAGCGTCTCAACAACGCTGGATTGTAAGGTACCACGTATCCGTTGTGTAATTCTGACCCGCTCTTTGTTACTGTACATCCATCGTTCCTCCTTTTATAAAGTTCGTATCCACTGTCATCTATGACTGTAGAATCGTTAAATTCCTTAGGGAATTTCTTTGTGCACTTGTTTTTTACGGTACACGGGCAAGTTGGACGCTGGGGACCACATGGTCCATGCATCATATGATCAGTAACAATTTCATACAGTTCCGGGTCTTCATTTTTATCCGGTATTTCCGCTGAAATAAATCGATCAATTTGGCTTGTTGTTTTGATTTTATCGCTTTCTTCCAAGAAAAGCAGTATATGAGCATGTGGTAGGCCTCTTTTCTGGAACTCAACGGTATAAACAGCTGCATCAAGATGATAATGTTAAGTACTGTATATAATCAATGATAATTAATGCAGCTACTCTACATTTTTCTAATAGAAATATGATAATACCTGCTTTTAAATGTCCAAAAAAATGTCGGTCTTTAAAATCTCTCATTAGATTGTCCAGCTTTTGTTTAAAGACCCTGGTTATCGCATCAGGCCTGTCCTCAGACTTCAACCCCTTACCTGCGGCAAAACGCGCAATTTCTGGCCAATTTGGATTGCATGTGAATGTGATAAACAGGTCAGGATATCCGTAAACCTTGCATATTGTCATTGCATCTAAATAGTTTTGCATCATATATCTTGGACTCCCAGTAAATGATGATGGTAATATAACCTTTTTCCCACATAATGTGACCCCAGAATCTTTTTGCTCTGCCAATTTTGCAAGTTTAGAATATGTTTCACTCCTCAAATCCTTTTGTTGATTTTTAACAAACGACATCCTTTCAGATTCTATCATAGTGTATGCGTCAACAATAAATTGTTGACATAGCCTCCTTGCATTGAGTATCATCGAGAAAACTCCTGTCCTTTCTTGTAGTCGATATGCAAAATATTCCCTCATTGTTACTCGTGTTTTTTTGTTTGTTGGTGTGTAATCAGTAACGCCTACATGATATATATATGTCCAGTAACCATCCTCTGCATATGGGAACAACAATGGGTATTGTAATGCCAGATATGACGGGTGCAATTCACTAATTCTTCTAAGACCTCCTTCTTGTAAGTGTAAAATAATGTCTCTTTTGTGTGTTGTCGCGTCAAAGTCCCCAACTATGAGTCCTCCAATTTCATCAGCTGTGGGTAGGTTATAATTTCTACCATCTCGTTCTCGTGTACCGATAAGGCGTAATTTGAATTTGTTTTCATCACTTTTCCTGACTAATCGTTCCCCGGCCATTCTGAACTGACCAACTAATGGATTGATGGTATCCAGCATGTCGCGTAAATCTATAGTCAATTGGTGGTCTATGTTATAGTTGGTCGATGTCGATGTGCTGTCGATGGTACTGCATGAAATGAATATAGTTATATTAGTATGTTGTCGTTTATGCAAGTAATATATAAACAACATGTACGAAATGACAAAATAATCAACGTTGTCATACCTGACACAATTAATTCTATTTTGTATTTCATTCTTTGAGTCGTAAATATATAACTGTGCAAAAATAGGAGGTTTATTGCCCTCTGGCAACAGACTCCCCATTCTGTGGTAATTTTCACCTTGTATCCTGTAACAATATGCTCCATATCCTTGATTAACAGATGTGTCCTGCTTTGCACCCATGGATGTGAATGAAAACATCGAATTGTATCGCCTGATATTATCAACAAAATCCTTGCTTTTTGGATGTTCACCATTCATAAGCTGTCTCAACAATTCAGGTGGATTCTTAACTTCATTTCCTAATTTCACTTTTCCTTTTCCACAACATATAGAGTATGCCTCTTCGTTTGAAGACGTCGATCCTACCTTAGCCTCAGCATGCCACAGTAATGCATCGCACAATTGACATGTGTAAATAGGATCTCCATGGTCAAAATAATCTGTAAACGTATAATAAAATAAATAATTTATTATTAAAAAAAAAAAAAAAAAAAAAAAAAAAAAAAAAAAAAAAAAAAAAAAAACTGCTATATTTTTTGGCACTGAATGGTGTTTTTATAGGGATTTGTCTAATGGCTTTACCATTAGATATGCCTTTAAATTGGTTTTTATGTGCTTCTTGATTGTTTGCAGAAGATGTGGTATTTAAACCCTCCCGTCTTGGTATTTTTTGCGCGGGTTCTTTCATTTTATCATGTAGTCTTTGTGATTTGCGTTTTGAAATGTGTACACCAGGCTGAATAGTTCCAAGATAGGTAGGCTCTTTAGGCATGGCTGAAAAAAAAAGAATGAATAAAAAGACGAAGAGGAAATAACTGTTAATTATTTGCTGGAGGAATTATAACATTATTACGTGTTTTGGTTAGGTCTTTGAATGGACGTCCCCTCGGTCTTTTTGTGGTTTCTGTGGCTGTTGTTGTTTTTTACTGTGAAAGCGTGTGAGTTGGCCGTATGCTGATATCATTAGGATCTGTTGTAAATTGAAGTTGTATTAACATGATCAAATAATTGCCATTGCAAGCAAATATAGTGTGTAAATATCATGTTAGATAGTTTCAGTTAATTAAATGACCTGTTTGGTTTGGGTATATCGGTGGTCGGCCTATGCATTCAGACGTTATTTTTTTGGTTTGAGAAGGCATGCGAGTTGGCCGTAGGCTGAGATCATTAGTATCTGTTTCAAAATTTCATCATGAATATTAGTTGAAACTACAAAACATGATATTTACCTGCTGAACTATATTACAATGACAATTATTTGATCACGTTAATGCAAATTCAATTTACAACAGATCCTAATGATATCAACATACAGGTAACTCGCACGCTTTGACAGTCCAAAACAACAACAGCCACAGAAACCACAAAAAGACCGAGGGGACGTCCATTCAAAGACTGAACCAAAACATATAACATAGTTATTATTCCATCAACAAATAATTAACAAATATTTTGTATTGTTGTCTTTTTATCTATTCACATTTGGTACGCATGTTGCTGGCATATGCGTTAAGATGTTGTTGTCTTGGTTTGAAAAAGACGCGCAGGTTGACCGTGTTCTGAAACTATTGATATCTGTCGTAAATGTAAGTTGCATTAACACAATAAAATATTTGTCATTGAAGGTAGACATAGTATATAAATATAATGTTGTGTAGTTTTAACTAACTAAATTACCTGTTTCGATTGGATATATTGGTGGCCGTCCTCTTCGTACATTTGTTTGTGGCGCGTTTCGTTTTGGTTTTCCTCTTGGTCGAATTGCTAAATCATTTGATATAGTTGCCATGTTGCTAATAAATCAAATATATCGTAAATTCGTTTGAGCTGTTTATTGTATCAAATGGTTGTGGAAAGATATTGAAAATGTTTAACTTGTAAAAAAATATATAATATATAATGAATATCTTTTAAATTTAAACAAAATTTGGTATGCCATATATATCTATTACTATAAAATAGCAATTTTATCAATGTGTTTTAAGTATAAACTTATCTCTGGAAATGATTTACGCATATCATATATCTAGGGTATAAGATAATTACCAAAGTTTAAATATATTTAGATACTTCTACTATTTAAATACAATAATATATAATGAAAGATGAGGATCAACTGGCATAATGTTTCCAATGGCACAATTCCAACTTTTAGATGATCTGATGAAAATTGCTGGCTCGTCCAAATTGCATGATTGTATGCGCGTGTGGTTTGTGCAGCAGGCATATGAAGACTCATTTTGTGCAAAATTGATACACGCTTGTTGTAAGCATCTCAGGAGAGTGATGGCGAAGAACCGAGTGATGATAGCTGACATGGAAACATTAGGACATCGTGGAGTCGCATTAGACTCACTCGATGCTTTGAAAAAAACTCAAGAGAGGCATCGGGCATTGCTTGAATTGCTGGTTGATTTGTGTGCTCAAGCCAAAGCCGGTGTCCGCGAGGAAGAGGGTAATGCCATGAAGATGAACGATTTTAACTAAGTTGTTTTAGTAGTTTTTTCCAATACAATGTTTGATTTTGATATTTGCTTTATGTATTAAGTTAGTCCATTGGCTTGATCTATTTATTTAGTCCATTTGTTAGAAAACTTACACGAATCTTAATTGTTATTTACAATTGTGGTTAATGGTTCTAATAATATGCAAAATCAAAAAAATTCACGGCACATGACATTTACAATCCAAACAATTAAAACAACCATTTAAATAACATAATATTCTGAACATAAAGGAAACTTTAGGAAATAAACAAACTGTTTTCAATATCTTTGTAAACATCAACAATTTTTTGTTGTGTTTCTGCTATTGTTGCATTCTGAGCATCAATGCTCTGTTGTCGTCTCCGGATGATTTCTGCATCCCTCCTGTTTTGTTCTTCATCCATCCTGTTATGTTCTTCAAGAGTCTTTATACATTGATCGTAAAGATCAATCAACGTTTTTTCAGTCGAATGAGCGCCGCCTGAATGACATTTAACCCATACATGCTGGGGTATGTCGTAAATCTTGTACTTCTTGGGCATTGGAGGAACATCACCACGTCTTGGTTTTTTAGCCTCATTCGATTTAGGGTTTGATGAGGATGACACCATTGAATAATCGAGTAAATACTGTAGTAATTTAGAATAGTCAAAAGGATAATAAAAAGTGGTTGTTATCTCTTTGTATTTATAGACTCCTCAAAAGTCACAATGTTTACATTGAAAAGTCATGACATTTAATTGAAAAGTTGCTACATACATCTGTGCATACACAATAAATATAATGTTAAATATTAAGTTTTTATTCAAATTGAATATACATAACCTTTATTATGTCGAATATATTTAATTTGTATTATTTTTAAATTCATACTTCCTATAAACCTGTTTACGTATTATAGATAAAAAAAACTAAAGTATCATTTTCCTATTTAATAATTATGCTCGCACATGATTACTATTGCGTGTTCATGTTAGTACTGCTTCAACATTATAACTGTGTTCTACATGTGGCTAACGTCGCCACACTTTATTAGTACTGCTCGATGTAATTGCTAACATTGGATATTAGTACTGCCAAACTTATGAGAACTGAATGAATGTGATCAACAATCTACCAACATTAAACATAAAAAATGTAGTTTTAAAAAAATAAAGGCTGACAAACACCATCGAATACGAAAAAAAACTACAAACAATTATAGTTGTCCATTTGTTTTTTAACATTCTTTATCTTCTCTTGATACTCCAGTATTTTCTTCTTTTGTTGATCAATAGCCTCCTTACACTCCAATATTGTTTGTTCATCGCGTGTTATTCCTGCCTCCATCTCTGCTATCTATCGTTTAAGTTGGGAAATATATCGTATTGGTAGGAAATACCTCACAACCGTTGCGGTTGTTTTTGGGTCTGATGAAAGCTCCTTTGTTGGGGAAACACTTCTTGGACGTTTGTTTGGCGAATTTGATGAGGAAAAAAACAAACGACCCATTGGAAACTATTACTGTTACTGAAAGTAGAACAGAATTGTAATTGTTGAATTGCTTTTGAATTCGATCCAGCATTTATAGGTGCGGAAAGGGTGTATAAGCTATGATGAGTATATTTTAAATTTAACCAATATCTTATATACCATGTTTATCAATTACGATATATTAGCATGCATATTATCCTATTTAAATATAAGATTATATTTGGATATAAGATTACTATGTTTAACCAATATCCTATATACCATGTTTATCAATTAACATATATTAGCATGCATATTATCCTATTTAAATATAAGATTATATTAGCATGCATATTATACTATTTAAATATAAGATTATATAAGATTATTTAAATATTAGCATGCATATCATGTATTTAGAGTAAAAAATAATCGTAATAGAGTAAAAAAATAATGGTATTATTTGCATCTAATAAAAGTTAAACACGATGTATAAAACCACTAAACAAAATCGACTAACTAAAAAATATTCAAATCCTTAAACATCAGCGAAAGCCATGCGTTATTTGAACTACAATTAAATTAGCTTGTGAAAAATGATTACTAATAAGATGATAAAATTTCAATCTTCATCACTAAAGAAGTTTAAATCCACAAAGTAGTCATCGGTTAGTTCATGACCCATCCCACGTAATTCGTTAATCATAGTTTCTGCCTTTAGGACCTTTGATTGAACCGCATTGAGAACTTGTAAAGACTCTTGAGGATCCCCAACGTTCAATTTAAGCCAATCAAGGAGAATAGACTCAGGTAGCTCATCTAATCAAAAAAAAATTAATGGACTAATAAACTTAACATGAAAACATAAATCTATTTAGAAGATATTATAAGCCTCATATACCTTTATTACTTTGAGAAGATCCACCTTCTTCAAAAACCGACGTAAGAAATCTCAATGCATCGTCCACCTTGGTATTTGTATCTCTACTGCGTCGATCATGTACCCCATCGTCAATCTTTGGTTCTGTCACATGTTTTTTTCCATGAACGGTTTGATCTTCGCACTTTGAATCAGTGCGAGGCGCATGTGACTCTTTATCTTGAAATATTTTAAGGTTTGATGAATCCATAGGAATAGTTATTTTACATATAGTTCATCATATATTGTATAATTCAATTATATAGTTCATCATTCATTCGGAATAGTTATTACTGGGCTCGTTTTGTTGGGCCATGGTTTTTCATATATTTATTAAAGAGACGTAGGGAAGCCATATTGATACATGTATGTTAACGATAAACTCTTTTTTTAAGAATATCAAGGTAAGTTTATAGCCCCATTTTTATACATAAATATTGTAACGGGTATGTATTGATTTTTAAAAAGCAATTCTATGTTAGCAGAGTGGAAGTAAACTATAAAAACTAAATAAGAATATCAACACATGTGATAAACACAAATGAAACTCATTTGTATTTATGCTTTTATAGATTATTAAGGTATTTGGCTAATTATTCATCATCCAATGTTTCTCGAACACTGTTAATGTGGCATGTCGTATCCTCGTTTGCATCATCAAATCCAGGTAGAGTATCAATCGTTCCATCAACACACATTGCAGGAATATCAATTATATGTGTTGCACAACAAAGATTATCAATTTTAAAAACTATCAATATGAATTAAAAATATTAAGGTTAATGCATAATGCATGTAACCATATACAACAATTCGATACTGATTTAGACAATACAAACCAATTAACACGTTAAAGACACCATGTACACTGTACGCAAGTAAAACATTGAAGAAAACAACACCTGTTTACAATCTTTTGCGTGCTGTATCAGAATCGTGTTGCAGAGGATTACATGATACAAAATCACAAATTTACATGGTAAAATAAAACAAATTAATGTATGATGTATCAAAACCTATATAACAACAAAATACCTCATGAACTTTCAGACATGTTTACATATTATAGAAGCATAAGCATAGACAGTAAAAATATTAAGATGTATGAATAACGCGTGTAAACATGTACAACAATTCAATACTGATTTAGACGGCGTAAACTTTTCTTCTCAATCCAAAACATATCAGAATCATGTTGTATAGGATTGCCTGATCCAAAATGATAAATTTACATGGTAATATAGTGTCCTACATGTTGTTAGCACTGCCATACTATATTGGTACTGCTAGATATACTTGACACTGCTTTTGTGTATTTATTTTACATGTTGGCACTGCCATAATCTATTAGTACCACTCGATATAATTGATACTGTTTCTGCGTGTTTATGCAACAAAACATTACATGGCTTCAACGACAACACCATCAACAATACAAATACCTTCTGAAAGCAATTGTTTCCTCTGAATGATAATGTTTCTGTGTGTTTCAGCAACTATAATCAACTGCAAAAACATTTCACAATAAAACATTTAATTGCTTCAACAACAACATCAATAAGAATATAACAACCTTATAAATAGATATTTGACAAAAAAAATGATTGTGCATGTAGACATTAAATTAATTATACAACAACAATAACAATAAAAAATGATTGAGCATATAAACATTATATTAATTATACAACAAAAACAATAAAATTTACATCGTAATATAGTGTCCTACATGTGGTTAGCACTGCCATACTATATTGGTACCGCTAGATATACTTGATACTGATTTTGTGTATTTATTTTATATGTTGTTGGCACTGCTATAATCTATTAGTACTGCTCGATATACTTTATATTGTTTCTGCGTGTTTATGCAACAAAACATTACACGGCTTCAACAACAACATCATTAACAATATAACAACAATACGAATAGATTATTTGTTAATAAAGGATGGTCTATGTAAACATTAGATTAATTATACAATGACTACATAAAAATTACAACAACCCAATGGTTAAATTATATGTAACAAAACATACCTTCTGAAAGCAATTGTTTCTTGTGAATGATAATGTTTCTGTGTGTTTCAGCAACTATAATCAACTGAAAAAACATTTCGCAATAAAACATTTAATTGCTTCAATAACAACATCAATAAGAATATAACAACCTTACAAATAGATATTTGATAAAAAATTATTATGCATGTAGTCATTAAATTAATTATACAACAACAATAACAATAAAAAATGATTGAGCATATAAACATTAGATTAATTATACAACAAAAATAATAAAAATACAACAACACAGTGGTTACCTTCTTAAAGAGTACCTGTATTATTCTTATGAAACCCTCTTGCATTGGATTGCTTCAGCAACAACATCAATAAGAATATAACAACTTACAAATATATGTTTGATATATATAAAAAACATACCTTCTGAAGGAGTTCCCGTATTATTCTTATGGGATCCTTGTGCAACACTTGCAGAGTGTTTTTGGCTTGAGAAGAAACATTATATTTTGATCCACATATACTGCTCATATTAATTATACAACGATAACAATAAAATTACATCAACACATTGGTTAAACTATATATAAAAAAACATGCCTTCTGAAAGAGTTCCGTATTATTCTTATGGGATCCTTATGCAAGACTTGCAGAGTGTTTTTGGATTGAGAAGAAACATTATATTTTGATCCACATATAGTGTCAAAGTAGGTTTATGATCTTAAATATAGGAATAAAATATTTATACAAAATATATTCTAAACTTATCTTTCAAATCATATCTTCTACAAATTAAACATATTTTGAAAAAAAAGGGGATACATGTTTAGAAAATATATATATCACTTCAAAATATTCCGCATGGTCATCAAAGAAGAAGATTATAGTTATTTTTTGTGGCAGTTATATCACAAAAAATAATTTGGTCTAATGGTAATATTGACATATACATAAGCTATTTAAACAACCCAAGTTCGAATCTTTAGAGTCTTTTTTATAATTTCGTAATTAAAAGTCAACAGCCGAGGTTTATTTGGTCAAACATTGCTTACATGGCATGCTTAGGTGGATTAAGAGCATGATTAGTCATCAATCCAGCGCTTATTCATCAATCCTGCATTTGATGACGTCATGCGCATACTGTTATATATAATATGTGTGTATATATATATATATATATATATATATATATATATATATATATATATATATATATATATATATATATCAAACTTCAATACTTTTTATAAAATCATGCGTACGTCAAAAGCATATCAATATTAGGCTTGTTTTGTTCGCAATTTAGAGCTGTTCGCAACGATATTTTTTCATTAACGAATTCGCTAGATATTTTCAAAATATTTGACGAATAAAGTTTATTATATAAAAAAATTGTAAATTTCAAAAAGTTTGTAACTTTTTTATTCTTCATTGAAATGTAAATGTAAATGTCTTGTATGTCCCCATGTCGTGTACATCCATACGCGACATCATCTTGGTTTTTTTTTTTTTTCGTCCAATCAGAAGGTGTCACGTAATGTCGGGTATGGGAATACACGACATCCTTGGGTAGATTTGTAAAGATGAAAAAACTTGGGCTCTGCAAGAACAAGTTGTGTGCATATAGTTACACAAGTAATTTTACACTTGTAGAAGTAATGAAATAGTACATCGTTTGTAACAAGTTCCAACAAACGCTACTGGCCTTATTGAATACTGCTATTTCATAAATCATGAGCATGACGACTCACTGGGTGTTGCAGTGTGATAGAATGGCCAGACTACATGCATCGTACTAAATTCCATTTTTCTGAAGGCAACTTTAATGTCCGTTATCACAAAATTTAATTATTAGAGCGTCAGGTGCACTGGATTAAGCTACCTCAACGGCACATAAGTTTTTTTCTTTTTGGAGGAATTGCATATGCATCATTCCTAAGTTTATAATTGCTATATATCCAAGTTGAAATCCTAAATGCATATATATTCTTCTAAATAACTAAAAGTAACATATATATTCAAATAATTAAATTATATATAAATAAATGTCATTTTATTTTAAATTGTCCATTATACCCTTTCTTTTTTTAAAAACTAATCATTGTCCATTTTCCTATCTTATCTCAAAAATCTATGACTCTATAATTCTTCTATCAACCTGAAATATTTTTATGTGTTTGCATTTAGTAAGAATAATTTATTATATTAAGATTCCTATTGAATTCTGATCACTAACAACAATTTAAAATTGTTTTTCCGTAAACGTGTTATGGCAAATCAAGCAAACTATCGTCGATTGCCTTTGCCTTTTTATTACTTTCTTTTCTTTTAAATATGATATTTATATTAGTTTGATTTTTTGTAAGTTTGTTTGCTTCATTGTATTGCTCTTCTTTTTGGCATGTGACATCTCCGACATTACAACAAATGGTGGTTTGATGTTTATAGCGGAAATATGAGTTGTGGTGGTAGACAGTGTTCTAAAAGGTGCGTCAAGGCGCCACCAAGGCGCGAGGCGTAGCATCGCCACCACAAAATGGACCTTGGCGCCGGCTCTAGGTGTAGCGTGGAATAAGGCGAGAAAAGGCGCGCCTTTTGATAAGGCGTGGCACAATTTTTAGAAGCATTTAGGGATTTACGGATTTGGGCTTGAATTTCTAATATTTTGGCTATTTCCTTCTTATGCCTTGTAATTTCAAAACTTAATTTCTACTTGGTCATCATATTTAGGTCTGGCTATTTGGGATTTGGGCTTTAGTATTTGAAATTGCTTTTAAAAAAATGATATAAAATTATAAATAAATAAATTTATAAATATTTTTTTTCCGCTTTAAGCACGCCTTAAGAAATGACAAGGCTTCGCAAAAGCTCGTAAGGCTTGAGGCGTGACTGTGCCGCCACGTCACGCCTCACGCTATTTATAACTTGGTGGTAGAGAACATAATTAAGGGTACAATGGTTTAAACATATAGGGTTTTGTTAACCTCTGCCCAGTGGGCATGGGTTAATTTGTTTATAAAAGGAATATTTTAATTCATTTAAGTGAAAATCATGTTCAAATATAGTAATTTACAAGTTCATTTAATGTGTATTTAATGCATTTTTTAGTTAATTAAGAAACTTTGTGTTCATTAACTATACCTTAACCTCTGCCCAGTGGGCATTGGTTAGCAAAATCCAAACATATATTAAGTAATAATTGCTATGTACTTTTGGTTTTGTTTATTCATTGTTTAATTATTTGGATACATACGTTATTTTTTGTAGTTTGAGAGAATATATATTTAATTATGAATTTAACTTGGATATACATGTAATTATTAATATTTGAAGGATATAAATATGCGATTCCTCTTTCTTTTTCACTTACCTTTTACTTACACATTCAAAAATATCATCCCAATGACTTAAGTCAAAACCTCACTTTTGGGATCTACCATTTATTTTCTTTTCTATTTTCTTCAAACCAACTAACTTTTTATTCATTAAAAAAATTACAATACAAAAATTAAAAAAACGAATGCGAAATTAAAAAGTGCGAAAATTAGAAAAAATACAAAGTAATAATAGTAATAATAATAATAATAATAATAATAATAATAATAATAATAATAATAATAATAACAACAACGTAGACGACTAATTTCTCATTATATATTGCTCGGATTCCTTCTTTTTGCATGTTGATGATGAAGGCATCCTCATTCGATAACCTCGCGCTGCTAGTTTCGAGAAACCTCATTTCTCAACTTCATTCTTGTCACGTCTTTCACTTTAGTGACCACGTGCGTCTCTACGGATGAAAAAGAAGTAAAAGGACATCTCAAGACATTATATCTCTATACTACTACACGCGTACTATTCATCATAGCTTTGAGTAGCTCCTTTAGGGGGCCAATAGGCCCAACCAGGTGAATATAACCCAACCTTCATCCGGATCTAAGCTGGTCTCTCTCACATATCTCTCTAACCTCTTCTTTAGGTCCAACGTCCGGCACCGAAAAAAAACCGAAGGAATACAGGGCTCCGATCCGCCTCCGAAGAGTCTATAGTGATTTATGTGTGTTACGCTACAGTATTATGAACAGGAAACTAATATAAAATTGGGGGAACAGTGCGTTACTGGGAGGATCGAATTTTCTTTGTTGATATGTGGCTGTGCTTTACCAGTTTTTTTTAGGTAGGATAGCTCTTATTTCAGCCACATCTTGCTTCTTTCTTATCTTTAAAACCTTTTTTTCGGCGATTCAGTTACGCGGGTGGTAACTTCAGGTCTGACTTATCTTTGAAACCTTTTTTTAGATTATTAAAGGATGGTCAAGTTAGGGTTTTGATTTAATTAGGGTTTTTTTGTTAGGTTTCTGTTTTTTTTTTTTTTTTTAAAGTTTTGGGGGTTAATAGGGTGCACTACTTTTATTAGGCTGTTTGATTTATGATTCATGATTTCGGTTGATTTACCCTTATGATTAGGGCTCACTTAAGGTTCATGATTTGGGTGCTTATGTTGTTTCGTCTTCATATGCTAGGGTATATTAGTTGTATGTTGGAATAAACTAGGGTTGATGTTTGAGTTTCACTGTCTAACCTAATGTATTTCAATGTGTAGATGCGCTTTACTTTTAAACTTTTTTCCGCCATTAGGGTTGATGTAGGGTTCATGATTTGGGTGCTTATGTTGTTTCATCTTCGTATGCTAGGGTATATTAGTTGTATATTATAATAAACAAGGGTTGATGTTTGAGTTTGAGTGTCTAAACTAATGGCTATCAATGTATAGATGCACTTTACTTTGAAACTGTTTCTCTTCATAAAGCTAATGCCGCCGTTTGCTTTCATGTTATGTTTTATGTGTTGGAATACCTGTACGCAATCATGCTCGTTGTTTCGGATTTGCAGCATAGGTTGTTGATGTATTGTGTATGTAATGACTAACGTCGTATTGTCGTGTCTTGGCAGGGCATTTATATTAACGCAGCCATGCTGGTACTGTTTGGTTGTAACCTATGCTACTGAAATTGAAAAAAGTCTATGCCAGGCTGTCGCTGTAAGCATGGTGGTGATCTCGACCATTATTTCATAAGGTGTGTTTAGGTGGTGATCTCGACTATTAGTTTCGGACCCGACTTGAAACATAATGTCATCATTTAGTTCATAATAGTCGAGAACACCACCTAGGTACTCATTATCAGCTTCCTCTCCAGACATTTCACGCAGAAATACATTATACATAATAGTTAGTTGCATATTATGTGTGTTTCTGAAATCGGTTATTCATGGATTATATGAGTAACGACATATTGCCGTTGGCAGGGCGTTTCTATTAACGCAGCCATGCCGGTACTGTTTCGTACTAACCTATGTTGGTTAAACTATGATGAATAGCTTGTGTCTATTAGTATAGACGTATAATTGTCAGAAGCCTGTGAAGGGTTGTCGCTGTAACCAGGCTGTGTATCGATTAAACCTGTGATCGCCCGTGTCTTGGCGGGGCATATTATTACATTTGCAGCCATGCCGGATGTATCCGCTTTCTTCGTTTCTGAAGCTGCGTCAGCCCCATTGATTCATTTAGTTTAGGCTATGATGAATATAAACAACTTAAATTGTCAAGGTTTAACCTAAGCCGAATGAGGCTGTGATGGTCAATTCCTGGCAGATGTACAAAGTTGGCATTATCCGTATCTTGGCGTGGCAAGTTACCAACTCTGCAACCGTGTCTTGGCGGGGCAGATTATTACCTCTGATTCTTTTGTTAATCATTTTGATGCCTTTTCGGGTATTCTGAGAATCTCCATGACAACGACCTACTTGATACATTCTGTTATTGCTTTTGATAATCTATGAATCTTCTGACCCTATTTGAGTTAGTCTTAAACATCTCTGTTCCCATGAGAAGTCTGGTAGTGTTTTAACCACGAGTATAAGAATGTTTTCCTCTCACTTCTGAACGATAAGACTTGCGTTGTCGATCTATTTTCATTGAATAGTTAACTTTGATTTTTATTCTGATAAAGGATAGGTTGATTGATCATTGATGACTACCCTCCTATGTTTCACCTTCGGTGTTTGAAAACCATTTTGAATTCCCCTACCATGATTCCCGATTGTTAAACTTTTGCTATCCCTACCTGGTTTTGATTTTCACTTCCGACCTGTTTTGATAAGCAGTTTGATACTCCTCTGACCATCCCGAAGGTCATTTAACCCTAATGTGTCTGACACATTCTATAAATTCATTACCCGTGCTGGATGAAAATGTATCATCCGATATTACTCTGTCCTTGCAAAGTCCATTACTACTCCTATGAGAACTCTGGTGATTATTAGCCATGGATATGACGATAATTGTGTCTCGATGTGAAATGGTTAACTGAGCATGATGATACTGATAACTGATATTCGATATGCCTCACTTTTGACAGTTATACGATGCTCGTATTACCGATGACTCACAACCTACCTGCCACTTATGCTAAATAGCTAATCAAGACTCCAACACCTTGAATTGTTCGTTTATCTATCTCCACACTTTGATGAACCATGTACTTGACCTTGATATATGAACTATCCGTCTGGCTTGGCGACCGTACTCATCCTACGAATTCGTTTACTTTTGACATATTCGATTTTGAGGTCTTTTAGTTATGGATTGGCTGGCCCCCATACGCTGCCAGGGACTACCGTATCTGATTTGTGACCTTTAGTAATATGTTTCATCCCACTTTCGTTATGATAACCGGTAACCACTCAAATCTGTTAACGCTGCTATGGAAAAATCTACCTCGGTCTCATTTGATTGATGATTGTCCCCTGACACATATTTGTATCCACTCTTAGAAAACGTTGGCATTGGAAGTTTGTTGTGCAAATTTTCTGGTGTTCTCCGATGGAACTCTTGGGTTTCCCTCCTGTTTGAGAAGTAGAATGAAATTGGAACCAATCTCAGTTAACGGACCATGATGCCATAGAAGTTGAGAAATTGGAGAAGATGATGGAATATGATTTTGTTCACCTCAGTGTTTCATTTTGAATACCCTGTTAGTTGTGAAGAAGAAAGAGAAAACTTTGGAGTATCGACTATCGTAAACCTAATCATATCACTACCATGACCATCTTTCAATTCAGCGTGTCAATGAGTGATTTATTCTATCTTTGTAAACTCTGTATCGGACGGCCTCACTTAGTGTTTGAAGGACAGAAGAAGCAACCACAAGAACTTCTAAGAAAAGAGATAAATATCTGAGAGTAACCTTCGGGAAGCATTTCAGTGTTAGGCACGAAGAGGAACAGGTAGATCATTTTGTAAAGTGACCCTTTGTTCGAGAAGAGTAGATTGGATTGGCGTCACGAGATTGTAGCAGACAACACTACCACGCACTGGGTGACGACAGCAGTTTGAGTCGGCAAATTTCGAACGGTGTGAGAAGACCTGCCAAAGACACGCAGTCTTGCTTCTCTATTCACTTTAGTTGTACTAAGATGAATTGAGAGCAGAAGCAGACTCGCCAATGGAAGAAGGCACAGTGACCATGCCGGAGATTCACGTTACTACACCACAGTTCCAAGAAGAAGTGCCGAAGGCTTGAGGAGCCAGACTCAAGTTTATAATTCCTCTACACCCTATGATCATACGATAGACTGCATGGACTTGGAGGAAGTTTAAGATCATGTAATTGAATGGACGATAATTCTGAAGCGAACGTTCGTATTTGGAAGAGTTGATCCTGTGAAGAATGAAGCTAGGGGTGACGTAATTCATTTCCTCTTGACCTACTAAAATTTCCGTTACCTGATGATAGGATCCCTTGAATGATTTATGTTCCCTGTTAGTAATTCCGTTCGGAGTTCATTCTGCGTATGCTGGACGATGGTTTTGTTATGAGAAATTTGACAAGTGGCGGACGATCTGATGCTTTTAACGATGTACCAAATTATGATAGACATTCTGGGACTTCCGTTAACTCTTTCGAGTAGTTCGTTCTCCTCTTAGTTATGGTGTTTAATTTTGATGATCTCTGAGACTGTAGAAGTACTAGGCGGATTAAGATAGGTGGTTTCGATTACGACTTGAGATAAAGTATGATCATCATGAAGGCATATTTATGTGGTGCTAGTATTATGACGCCTGATCAACGTGATAATACTTACACCATATAACATGCACTCATTGTGGCCATAGGATATCTTGGGGAGTACATAAGAAGTTTAGAATCTGATCTCCGTTGGAATATTCGTGATTAGCGAGACGTTTGGTTCATTCTACCTATGCGTACACTCTGCTTTCGTTCATTAGATATCTGGATGAGTTTTGACTCTCGTTTTGCATTCTGTTGACCTCAGTTATAAATCTTAAACTCCTTGTAGAGCTCTCTACTGATGGTACAGTTAATCTGATTTGAAATTCTGTTCGTATTTCATATAAGCTTTTCAGAAGATTCAACTATCATCCATTTTATGTTGTATGTCTCTTTTGATCTGAAGTCAACCTAATTTGTCTCCTCTTGAGAAATTTGAACCCACCTTATTTTGATTGAGTCATGAGAAACTATTTGGTCTGAAGATCCTTTTGGAAGAACCTCCTCGGGCATGAGAATATTACGATGAACTGTTGCGACTTGCTACGACTTCGTTTCACCTTGCGACTTCAAATTTCGAGGACGAAATTTTTTTTGTTAGAGGGGAAGAGTTGTAAAACCCAAAAATCCAAAACATGTAAAATGACCAAATTGCCCCTACAAGTTTAAAAATTGATTAAAGGGTATTTAAAGTACCATATTGATCCCAAAAATTCTGGTAAATAATCCCTATGTGCTCAAAAATTATTGATTCACCTAAATACATGTACAAAACACCCTAATGCAATTTTATTTAGGTTATTATATATAAATTACAATTAAACTAATTAAATTACAAATCAATTAAGGAAATTAAATCAAAATTTAAACCAATTAATTTTAGTCAAATATTGACCGATTCTTAAGCCTAATTCCCCCCATGTTCGGCCCTCCCTTCCAATTATTTAATTACTATTATTTTGTTTCCTAAAAATCTAACCGAAACTCCCAAAACACACACAAAAATTCACCTCTTTCTCATCCGATTTTCTGGAGCTATTCTACTATTTTTCTGGGGTTCTTCATCATCAAAAGTAGCTGGGAAAAATAAGCTTTGGGTCGTTGGAGGCTTGGTTTGATCGCTAGACATTTTATTTGGTCGCTAATTCCATCCGTGAGGTACAAATTCGTTAAGCTTGATCCACACGTTCAAACTTCGATCTGGTATTTTTCTCATGTCTATTTGATCATATAAGACTCATAAAAATTATCTGAATCGAATCATACAAGCTTAATAGGTCGCTAGAATTTTAAAGACCTAAAAAAAACACATAAAATACAAATTGGCCTATACGAATTTTCTGGGTGTATTGATTAATTTATTTGGACCTTATATGAATTATATGATCTGGGAAAAATGATGGAACGAATTATAGAGGCCCAAATATGTCGTGGTTAAATTTTGTTTGAAATCGGGTTTTGTAATTCGAAGGGAAAAATTAGAAATCTAGGGTTACGAATTGGGATTTAGGGTTTTTGGGTTAAATCTGGTTATCAAATGTGTTTTAATGACTGAATAATGATTGCTAATGATTTGATCAAATTAGGGTTAGGGTTTATGGATTAAAAGTGTTTACCGATTGGAAAAAATAAATAAATTAGAAGGGAGTGTTTTGTAATTCTTTAAACTTGTGGGATATTTTTGTAAGTCATTTTAGATCTGGGGTAATGTGTGAAAAATATAATATAAGGGTGCTATGTGTAAAATTTACAAGAAATGGTTTATTTGATAAATATGGGATTCGAATTGGAAATAAAGTAAAAAGAGGGACTAAAAGTGCAAATTCAGGAAACTTGTAATTTTTCTGTATAAATAATGATATTAGAGGTGTAATGTGTAAATTTGAGGATTTGTGGGCTAAATATGTAATTGTTACTAAATTATGATTTGAATTATAAGTTTTGTAAAACTAAGGGACCAAATAATTTCTGAATTCTGAGGGTTATGATTCGTACTACTTAAAATTATAAGGGTAGGTTCTATAATTTTGTAAAATAAAGTGCTTGGCATGTAAATATAAATATGGAAGGGATTAAATTGTGAATTATGTAAATGTAGGGTTTATTTTGTAATTAATATAACTAGAGGGGTGTAAACTGTAAATTGTGAAACTTAAGGGATTGAAGTGTCTTTCTGAATAACATGAGTATTTAAATCAGTAACTTGAAGTATTTTCATTTTAAACCTTTAACTTTGGTGTATTTACAATTAAAACCCTAAAATATGGAAACTTGTTATAAATAACCCTAAACTTTTATAACTTGCTAAAATGAACCTTATTTCCATAATATCATTTAATTAATGACTTAACCTAATTATGGAAACCTGCTAATTATGGAAACCTGCTAAAAATAGAAAGTTACTAAATATGGAAAGTTGCTATTTTTGGAAAGTTACCTAAGAAGGGAAGTTACTAAAAATGGAAAGCCGACTAAAATAAGTAATCTGAATTAAATAAGCTTTTAATAAGTCAGTCATGAATTCGTGTAGATTCGCTGGAGATGGAGTTTGCTTCCGACCTTGATATTTTCTGTTGTGTTTTCGTTTGCGGTATAAGGTACAGATATTCTGACCTTCCTTATAAGGTTTCTCATGATCTCTTTCATATTCTGATCCGTTAGTTTCTGAACTGATGCCATTGCTATGATTCCCTTTGCTTGAACCTTCTCTGTTGATCCCATTTGATATGACCTCTGCTATGAATCTATGTTATGAAAACCTTTTTAATTATATCATGGAAATGTTTTGAGAAAAACCACTTTAAAAAGATGTTTATAAATGATGCGAAACTATTTTTATATAAAGTGTTACTAACTGTTATGAAAACTATATTTTGAAGACTATCTTTATAAAAACCGTTTTGAAAGGTTATTTTATGAAAACCACTTTAAAGGATCATTTTATGAAAATCATGAATAAAGGATTGTTTAAAATGGATTTTTGATAGAAACTTTTGAAATGAACTTTTGATCTGAACCATGACTTGATTATTGAATATGAACCTTGATCTGATAAACTATGATTTGGACCTTTGATATTACTTCTGAGATATTTGATATGAACCATCTATTATGTACCACTTGATATATGAACCATTTGATATGACACTCTGATTTGATATGATATCTGACTCTTAGTTTGATACCCGAGCCAAAATCTGTGACCCTAGGCATGGGGGTTCCATGTCCATGTCTGTGATGCACCACTGGCATGACTCTAGTGTGTTTGAGTGATGTTACACACCGTCCCCTTATCTGTTATCTGATATGCGCATTATATTATTTTGGCCACTATTTGTCTGCGGGGGCGTATGGATGCATCATAGATCTGTTCTGTTTAGTGGATTATCTATATATGATGTATTACTGTCTGGTGACTGGTGCTTGTGTGCAATACACGTCTTTCACATATATCTCTGGGAGCTAGCTACTCCATATACATTTGAAGAATGAGGACACCCCTCATATTATCTGATTATCTGAGAGGTCTCCCCTCTATATGATTTGAAGATTTATGGTTACGATATGATATGATCTGTTTCTGGGCTCGTGGTGGATTACTATCCCTTTTCTCTTTCCTTTATTCTTATTCATTGACTTATCCCTTGAACCATATTACATCTGTTTGACCTTTGTTTCTGTTATTCTGTATTATTCTCTATTACTGTTTGTTATCTTTATATCTGTTCACTGAGCTCTCGTAGCTCAGCCGCATTTCTTTTCCTGCGGCAGGTTTTAGTATGAAGCTGGGAATGGGTGGAGAGTACCTTGGACTTAGAAGACTTGATAGCTACTTTTGGACTTAGAAGTGATTAGAAGTCATTATTATTTCGGAATTAGTATTTATTGGAAGTTCATTTGTAACCTTGTAGTATCTGTATTTCATTTGTAACCTTTGAGAATTCTTGTGTTACTATAGATGTATGCTTTGTTTTGATCTGATATGAAACCATTATTGTGATATCTTTACTCTTGCCGGGTTGGGGTGTTACAGATGTCGTCTAGGTCATGCCATCCAATGTTTAATTGTTCTTTGTTTTTCTCAAAAAAACATTATGTACTTTGAAACTGTTACCTTATTTTAAAAGGGTAAGCACTTTTCAGGAAGTAAATAAGGTAAAAAAAAATATAAACACTTAGATTGGGCCTTTGTGAAAAGATCACTGTACCTATAGTTCTATAGTTTTTTTTTTTTTTTTTTTTTTTTTTTCGTTAACATTGGGATGAACAGTTGCAAACACGTGCCATCATCCCTTCCTCTCATATACATCTATTTCTCTCTCGATTCTTCTTCTAAACAGACTCACTGGTATCCATACATCACACACAAACACATACACAACAAAACACACAAAAAACACGCACATACCCAGCTTCCCAGCAAATCGAAAAAGAGGGAAAAAAAACTCAAGAAGAAATCTTGATGTCAGTAAGGTGTGTTTTATTTTTTCCTTTTGTTTGTTGTTTAACTTCTTATATCTCTGTACTAATACCCGCGTAGCATTTACCATAGCTTTGCCATTAGGTCTTTAAGGGACCAATAGACCCAACCGGGTAAAAATACCCCGAACTTCATTCGGATCTAACGTTGGTCTCTCTCACATCTCTCTCTAACCTCTCTTTATCTCCAAGGTCCGGCACCGAAAAAAAAAAAAAAAAAAAAACCAAAGAGCAAATCCGTCCGATCCGGCTCCGAACACAAATTTTTCTTCAGTTTGAAGGGTGTCTTCTTTGCTCAACAATGTGTTTGACGAAATTTATCTATAGTTTCGGACCTCTTTTTTTTCCCAGACTAACTTACGTATACGAACAACCCGCGGCAACGAGCGGGCTTATACCCTCGTTGTAGTACATTTCCCATATAAAATACAGCATAACATTGTAGCATTAAAGTTGTATGGAGTAATATGTTATATGCAAAATATATTATTGCAGTTAATAATAATAATAGGCCACTTTCGACTACCATTTCTCCATGCCTACTGCTTAAATATAGCTTTTTGGAACTATCTTCGCTACTTAACACGCCTTTAAATTTATGTTGAGAATGTATTGCGAAAACCTCAAGATTCGTGAACTAGACATGCTAACTAAGGATTTAACTAAGGACAATGCAAACTGGACATGTGAATTACAAATTTAAACACTCTAAAAATACAAAGCATTTACTAATATCTCTTACATAAGTAATTGAAATGATGAGACAATGTAAATCACATAATTTCCTTATCTGTCAAAAAATATATACCATTAAATAACAAAATGCATTATTTGATTGAGTGCATTATTTGAATCTTATTGGATGCAACAAGAGTAATACAGTAATATCTTTTGCATATAACATATTATCCGTACAACTTTAATTAATACTACAATGTTACGCTGTTTTGTGTTAGGGAAACGGGGTCTACCCCCTAGCCCCACTGCCATGCCTGCTGCTACAGTACTTTGTCCCACTATCTTTTTTTTTTTTTTTTTTTTCTACTGCTGCTACAGTACTTTGTCCCCCACTATTTTTTTTTTTTTTTTTTTTTTTGTTTTTGTTTTTGTTTTGTTAATATATTTTGTATAATGTAATTTATTTTGTGTAATGTATTTTTACGGGACGTTAAAAAAAAAGTTATAAAAAAATATATTAATTTCGAAATAAAAAAAAATTATTTTTCGAAATAAAAAAAAAATTCTAAAAAAATAAAAATTATTTGTAAAAGTTATAAAAAATAAAAAATAAATGTTTTTCGAAAAAAAAAAAAAAAAAAAATTTATGTCTTCATCTCTTGCCGATGGAATCGTGAAATTATTTTTCGAAATAAAAAAATTAATTTTGAAATAAAAAAAATATTTTTCTAAAAAAAATTATTTCAGAAAAAATAAATGGAAAAAAAAATTTAATTTCGAAATAAACTTCATATGTCGTAAATGTTGTTGTTTAATTTAATAATAACATTTGTTGTTGCAGTTATAAAAACGTATAAAAACGTCTATTATACAAACGTCTGAAAACGTATAAAAACGTCTGAAAACGGACGAAAACGTATAAAAACGTCTGAAAACGTATATAAACATATAAAAACGGACGAAAACGTAAGAAAACGGTCGAAAACGTAATAAAGTGAAAAAAACATGAATTTATAAAAAAAAAAAAAAAAAAAAAAGGTTAATTGAAAAGGAAAAAAGGAAAAAAAAATTGATTTAAAACAAAACGTGAATTAAAAAAAAAAAAAAAAGTTAAAAAAGAAAAAAGTTAAAAAAGAAGTGAATATGTATAACGTTGTTGTTTTTTTTTAAATAATATGTATAACGTTGTCGTTTAATTTAATAATAACAGTTGTTGTTGCAATTATTTAATGTGGTAATATTTAACGTGCTATTATACAAAACATTATTAAACATTAACATTACAAAACATACAAAACATTATTAAACATTAACATTACAAAACAAAACATTATTAAACACAAATATACAAAACATTATACATATACAATACATTATTATATATTTCTATTTAAAAAAAAAATGAAAACGACAAAAAAAATGAATAATCTTCATATGTGTAGATGTTGTATTATTTAAATTAACAATACATTACGTAAAAAAACAGACGAAAACGTATGAAAACGGACAAAAACGTCTGAAAACGTATAAAAACTGCCGAAAATGGATAAAAACTGACTAAAACGTATGAAAACGGACAAAAACATCTGAAAACGGACGAAAACTTAGAAAAACGGACGAAAACGTATAAAAACGTCTGAAAACGTATATAAACATATAAAAACAGACGAAAACGTAAGAAAACGGTCGAAAACGTATGAAAACGTAATAAAGTGAAAAAAAAACATGAATTTATAAAATAAAATAAAAAAAAAGGGTTAATTGAAAAGGAAAAAAGGAAAAAAAAAATTGATTTAAAACAAAACGTGAATTAAAAAAAAAAGAAAAAAAAAAGAAAAAAGTTAAAAAAGAAGTGAATATGTATAACGTTGTTGTTTTTAAATAATATGTATAACGTTGTCGTTTAATTTAATAATAACAGTTGTTGTTGCAATTATTTAATGTGGTAATATTTAACGTGCTATTATACAAAACATTATTAAACATTAACATTACAAAACATACAAAACATTATTAAACATTAACATTACAAAACAAAACATTAAAAAAAAAAGAAAAAAAAAAAAAAAAAAAAAAAAAAAAACAACAAAACGACAAAGGGGACCCACCCTAAAAATAGAGCCCGTTAATCTAACCAAATAGGGACCGTTGCTATAAACCATGTTACGCTGTCTTTTTTATATGGGCTACATTCTTTATAGGGCAGTTTATCCGGACTCACTATAGGGGGTATGTAATCATTGCATGTATCGAGCGGTTGTACGGTGTGCTTCGCGGTTTGTACGTTTGACTTATTGGGGGTATGTATAGTGTCTCCTTCTTTTTTTTAAAACTGTTTGAATAGCTCCATTAACTTTACTTAAGTTTCTTAATATCGATAACTATGTTGTCGTTAAGTTAGGGCTTGAAACAAAGCCAACAATATATTTCTAATCGGAACTATAAAACTTACTTTTGATCTTATTTTATTAGCACCAAAACCAAACAAATTTTAGTTAAATAGCTTAAAAAAAAAAAAAGAAAGTCAATCTCAAATAACTAACCTTGAAAGATTAAACAGAGTGTTTTTTTCTATGTGAGTGAAAAATTTATGTTATAACATAAAAGTTGATGTAAAAAAAAAAAAAAAAAAAAAAAAAATCTAATGCCTTAGAAACCATTCTCCTTTGGCATACCAAAATACCTAGTCACAATCTTTACGTTTTCACCTACTACGTCTTACTTTGAAAGTCTTATACTTCTTTTAAAAAATCATAATAACAAACATACGAAATATTACGTATAAAAAGAGTCTATTAGTCTTTGATTATTAAATATTAAAACCCATAATACCACTAATTATGTGTTGAAAACTTGAAAATATTGTTAGTAAACGCGTGTGTGTATGTTTTAAGTCATGTTTTTGACTTTTCTTAAAAACACAAAACAGAAAAACCAAAACAAAAAGCAAATGAATGCCGTGTTGGGTTCGTGATTCTTAAACATCTTCTTCTTCTTCTTCTTCTTTAAAAAGGTCAATTCAAATCTTGGTTCATTTTTCTTTTTTTTCTTTTTTTTTTCAAGAATCACAAACCCTTTTCATCACTTCTTTCATTTCATCAAGAATTAATCTTGAAACCTTGTTTTTTTGTAATTTGGGTTTTGGTTGAAGATCAAGGATTTTTTTTTGTAAGTGTATATATGATTACCCTTTACTCTATTTTTTTTTTTTTTTTTCTCACAACTGTTTGTGTTTATGAATTGCTATTATGTAGTTAAGGTGATTTTTGTGTATAAATAATTGATATAATTTATTTGTCAGCTTTATATTAGCTATTGCTTGATTCCTGTAATTAGGTAGCTTTGGATTATGGTATTTGATTATTTGATACCTTAACTTTACTAAATTGTGTTTTTTTTAAGCTATGAGTACCTCATTGGCTATCGGATTCTGTTTGCATTATGATCAGTTCTGTGTATTAGTATGTAGAAGTCATATTGGTAAAAGATGAACGGGTTAGGGAAAATTAAGGCTTTGTGATGGCGGAAGGAGTTTTCATTGGAGTTACTTAATTGTGTGATATTTCTATGTATACCCTTTGTGTTTCTGTATGCTAGTATGATATGATATGATATGATATGATTTTTAGGCTTGTTACAGTCTATGAAGATCTAGTAGATTCGTCAATCATTAGTTTTGTTACAAAATTTCTTTGGTTGGTGAAATATGGTTTACTTTATTTATTTCTATTAATTAGTGAAAGAAGATTGGCTGATAAAGTCCATTTACTGCCCATGTTGACCTCTTCTGGTCTTTAAACAATCTTAAGTACATGGACTTAACTAATAAAATCGGATTTGCACTGGATATCTACTCTTATAAACTGGCCTTTTGGTTACAGAACTTTTTTCAAGGCAAGTAGATATAATAAGTGAAGAGCCATTGTAGTACCAGCACACACAAACTTTACTAATTAGGAACGAAATGAATGACTGTAAATTTTTACCTATCATGTATGTTTTTATTTGGTTCCAAGTGCCAACTATCATACAATGTCTTTTTTGCAGGTAAATTTTTTTATTTAAACTTGTACAGATAGTAGTTCCCTTTTATGGGTTGGCTTAGCAGAATTTTTAAAGGCTCCAACCATGAAGTTTCAGAAGGGGATTATAACTGGAGATACGAAGATAATACTGTGTCAACTGGAAATTATCCTTCCACATCATGGGTAAATGTTTACTTATTTAATGAGATATCAGAATTTGGAATACGTGTATCTTAAATTTAAGAGTGTTTTTTTCCTAGTTTCATAATGATGTTTGTTTTGTTTGACCTTGTCAAATCAACCTGTCGAAAGTTAATCTTACTTAAATACTTATATAAACTTTAGCAGGATCCGCAGTCTGAGATAGAAGACATTGACCGCGCGATCGCAATATCACTTGCAGAAGAAGAGGGGAGAGCGAAACCTGTGATTAGTAAGTTGCTAATAATGTGTCATTTGATAGTTAATATTTGATCAAGTATATACTCAGATATTTTGTGTTACTATCATGTTTCATAGCATGCAGTTAGTCCTGAATAACTACTGAATAAATATGCAATATACGAATAGAATCACCTTATTTCATTAGGTTGTGTTATTAATTGTGTGCACACTTGCTCAAGTAGATGTTATTATAGACGTCCATACGTTTAGGCGAGATGTCTGCATTCCTTTATAATCATAGGTATTTTTATCAAGAAACATTTTCATAAAATGGTATAATAAGAACATAAAAATTTTGTACCAGGAAAACAGAAAGGCAATACCAAAGTATTGGTATCTGTTGAGCAACATTTTTAGGATGATCGGACAGAATAGGAAAAATAGCTAGATACTGATACTCATTCTTCTCTAGAAAGAGGTGCCACGCAGAAGCAACCAGCCGTTGAATAAGTTTTAAACTTTTAACACACATTTGTGGGATACAGCTTCACAACAAATATGGAGTTACTCTAAATGTAATATGGGAATCTGGTTCCGGCGAGAAATAATCTAACGCGAGAAATGTGAGAAATAATCTTGGCCACACATCTTAAATGAATCATTAAACATTATGTAAAATTCAAAAGGGTATAAAGGTAAAATCAATTAATACTGGATTAATTTCAAAAGGATTTGATTTCCATAAAATCCTCCGGGCGTTATTCATTTCCAGTTGGACTGATTTTTGCAAAGACTAGAATAAAAGTTATTAATTTCTATATTTTGTTTTGTTTCTTTGAAACGTACTATGGCACTGGTACAAGCAATATAATAAGGGTAATCTTTGTTAAAGACAACCCTATGGGTTGTCTATAAGGATACATTAATTAAAAAATTTGCATTAAATGAACACTAAAAATTCCATGTTTAACATCACATTCCATAATTATACATATTTTTTCATTTTAAACATGGAATGTGATGTTAAACTTGGAATGTTTAGTGTTCATTTAATGCAAATTTTTTAATTAAGGTATGCTTATACACAACCCATAGGGTTGTCTTTAACAAAACGTACTATGGCACTGGTACAACCAATTAATAATTCGTAATCTTTATTATGTTAAATTGCTAAACGTTATAATTATAACAATATAGCATATATGATTCAAAGATTCTCTTTTTCTTTTGTACGGAATTTTATTAGTGAATCATAAAGTAGGTTTTTTGTAATTATTTTTTTTATAAAGCACAATATTTAGATACAGAAACTCTTATATTTGATTTAGCCTTTTCGAATCAAATAATAGCATTGGATCCCATGATATAATTTGGTAGCTATGTATTGAATCAATAAAAATCTTGCAAAATGTTGAATCGTAATGACATTTATACTGAATCATAAATTGCGAAATAGTAAATTGCGATACTATTGAATCAACAACAATTGCACAAGATTACTCTTCCAAATAATAAATATAGTTTGAGCACAAATCACTTGATGATTTCTAAATTCGATGTTGTGGTAAAATGCTTTAAACTGGATCTTCGAAGGACCATTAACTTGATTCCTCAACTCCAATTTTTTTGAATCAAATGGCTCTTCAAATAAACTATAGAACAAGAAGAATTGTTGGAGAAAGCTTGTCAAGATATAATAGAATACAAAGATTTCTTCTTCATTTGAGAAATGAATTTGACGTGTGAGATGTGTGAGCAAAGAAAAAAACAACCGATTATTAATGAGTAATTAATTCTTGGAGTAGGGATTCGGATGGAAAAATCAAACGAGTTTATATTCAGATTTTATTAGTAAGTAAACTACCTATCTCACCCTTTTTGTTAGTTCATGGGATAAAAGGCCAAGATTATTTCTTACATTTCTCACACTAAAACATTTCTCACTCGATCCTGATTCTGTAATATGGATATAATATTGTGTGTAACTTGTTGGTAATTCCTAATGAACAGCATTAGGCTACTTGTGAAAGGGTATTAGTATTACATATTATCATTTGTAAGTCAATTATGTGCTTAAACTAGTATGTTGTTTTTGAAATCCGTCTGTTAGGAGATGATTCTCAACTGGAAGAAGATGAGCAGCTTGCAAGGGCTTTACAAGAAAGTCTGAAAATTGAGTCTCCACCCAGGAATAGAAATAGAAATAAAAATGTAAATGTTAATGGACATGGACATGGACACGGAAATGGAAATGGACACAGCAATGGACATGGACATGGAAACGGACATGGAAATGTACATGGAAGTGGAAGTGGAAATGGAAATATGTATCAACCTATACCATTTCCATACTCGACTGGATTCAGGTAATTCCATGTTTTTCTTTTATCGTTTGCACATGCTTGAATCTGTTAGTTGTTTAGAACTGTTTTCCTGTACATATTTGTATTTCAACATTGTTATGGGCCGTGTGGCGTATAAGATGGTTCCAAGTGTAGATTTTAAAGTTTAAGGTACACTGCTAATTTAAACCCATTAGCCACTATCCCTGGGGGCGTAACCCCAAGAAAACTTATTACAGAGGTCAAAGCATGCTATGTACTATTTTCTTCATCAACACTCTGCTCAAGTTTAAGTTTCAACATACCACTACAGTTTAGATTTATAGTTCTTTTTAGCTGCTGTGTTCTATTATAATAAGGATTAACTCTACAGTCTATACATAGAATACAGTTGTAGTTTTGATAATGGAGTACTTTTTGTAATCTTTACAAAAGAAATAAAGAGGTTAGACCGTGGTATGAATAAAATATTAAAGTATGAAAATAAAAATGATTCAACATTATAAAGGAAAGCTCACTGTCAATCACATGTTTACCAACCTCTTAGGTTGTCCGACGTCCTTATATAAGTACTGCCTGATTGCCAGTTCCAGACGATCTCCATAAAACGCTGACCTGTCAAATTGGATATAATGTTTGAAGAACTTGACATGCTTCTTGTCAAATGAAGATGATATGCTTTGCAGTGATGACATGGCACTTTCCAGATGACAAGATGTCGTGTTTCTGCTTGATATGCAAGCTATTTGGGATTAGGCAGATATGAGCTAAAACCTGACATATCTTTTCTTCAACATATTGACCGAACACCATTAGACAAATAGCATCTGCTTCACAAGGTTTTCAGAGTCATGATTTCTTTATAAGATGATATGTTGATTAGGTCTGTGAGTTTTAGTAGTCAACTTGATAATCTGAAACCGGGGAGGTCACGCATACGCTGTATGGACCCTTAGTTGTTTGTGTTTATTCCAGTTCTTGAGGTTCAGGGATTCCTATACTTAGAAAAGTTTGTGCGTAAATTGTTTTATAATTTTCTTATGACTTGTACCTTTTTTCTTTGTGATAGGATATGTGCTGGTTGTAATTATGAAATTTGTCATAGAAGATTCTTAAGTTGCATGGGTGCAGTTTGGCATCCAGAATGTTTCAGATGTCATGCATGTAACCAACCAATTGCGGATTATGAGGTATTGAATTCATATATTACTTCGGTACATGCTATGTTGAGCTTAATTGTATTTTAATTCGTCGATTAATGTTGACATCTTAACCTTGGCTCAGTAATCATGATATTATTTTTCATGTAGTTTTCTATGTCGGGAAATTATCCATATCACAAGACTTGCTACAAGGAGCACTATCATCCAAAGTGTGATGTTTTCCAGCACTTTGTAAGTTTCATTTATTATAAAAATACCTTCTCGTTGCCAGCACTTCTCGTTATACATAATAAGAGTCTTCCAGTACTCTATTTCTTACATATTGCAATTTTAATGCTTTAGTTTAAAATGTGAAATATAGATGTAGGACAGTAAAACTTACAGTTACCACCTTTTATCTCACATTTGGATTAGTAAAATTTATAATTTTCTTTGAAATTGCATTTTATTGTTGGCGCTTGCATTTGGTGGTCTGAAATGTATACATCTATTTTACAGATTCCAACGAACGATGCTCGTCTTATTGAATACAGGGCACATCCTTTCTGGGCCCAAAAATATTGCCCATTTCATGAGCATGATGGGACTCCTAGATGTTGTAGCTGTGAACGAATGGAGGTACATTTTACTGAATGCATAAATTAAAAACTTCATCTAGTTTTAAATTTGTATTCAAGAAATAATTGCCAATTATTTGCAGCCACGTGAGACTAGCTATGCAGCTCTTAATGATGGTCGGAAACTTTGCCTAGAGTGTCTAGACTCTTCAATTATGGATACAAGTGAATGTCAACCACTGTATCGTGATATACAAGCATTTTATGAAAGTATAAATATGAAGGTGGAACAGATAATTCCTTTACTTTTAGTTGAAAGGCAAGCACTTAATGAAGCCATGGATGGCGAGAGGAATGTAAGTAATTCTTTTTGGCATCATTATGTAAATATTCTTAACCCATCTATTTTTAGACGATGTTTTATCTCAAACGGGTCAAATGGGAAAACTTCTGAAAATTAGATAAAAGGGACTAAAATATGTAAACATGAATAATACATTAGCTTTCTGTAATCTATTAAAATGGACAAGAAAGTGTTTGTGGGTCATTCTTAATTCGACATGGTCCATTTTGACCTGTAAATAAAATTTTCTAGTTACTAGTGAATGTTTTATGACCCATTATCCAACCCGCGTTCGACTCGCCTGTTTTACCACCTTAAGGCCTGTATGCATCTTGAAGCAGAATTTTGATGGGCCTTTTTGTTGTTTTTTACTTATTTTTCTGGGCAGGGCCATTACCATATGCCTGAGACACGAGGACTTTGCCTTTCGGAGGAGCAAACTATCAGCACAGTATGTATTGTTAGTTGTTTCATTTATGTATCTCTAGGAATGATTTTTCTCAAAGGTTAATCTGTCTTCTGTGTTTGCAGGTTTTAAGACGACCAAAAATGGGTATGGGAAGTCGGGTCCCTGACATGAGAACAGAACCTTATAAGTTGACACGCCGCTGTGAGGTTACAGCGATTCTCATTTTATATGGCCTTCCTAGGTATATATCTTAACTATATGTTTGCAACTGCATTTTTATTAGCACAAATCATAGTGGTTTTAAAAGGGGTTCATCTATGGTAATTGACATTGTGTGTCTTGTTCCAACACTAAATATCCCTTGGGACTTGATTTAATAATAAAAAAAATTTCATTAGAATGCCATATATGAGTTACTTTGTATACTTGCAGTTATATAACCAGCTTCACTAACTTTACTATGTTTATGGCATCTGTGTTTGACCTAATTATTCAACACTAAATAACTTTTCTGCGTGCAGGTTGTTGACAGGATCTATCTTAGCTCATGAAATGATGCACGCGTGGCTGAGACTTCAAGGTTTCCCACTGTTCCTTGGCACAATTAAATATGCTTTAGTAGGCAAATTAGATAAAGTGGTGACAGCACTTTCACACTTATAGCATCATTTCATAAAGCATCATTTCATGAATAAATGAATTATTAAAACTTACAATTAATTTTGTTTATTTTCTCTTTTCTTACTCTAAGGTTATCGAACACTTAGTCAAGATGTTGAAGAAGGAATATGTCAAGTTTTAGCACACATGTGGTTAAGAACCCAAATAGGTTTGATATCAGGTAAGAACACGGCATCCTCGTCATCAAGGCAAGAAAAACGATCTCCATTTGACAAGAAGCTTGCAGAGTTCTTTAAACATCAGATTGAATCCGACATGTCACCCATTTATGGAAATGGTTTCAGAGCCGGGAATCAGGCAGTACTTAAATACGGACTTCCTAGTACCTTGGAACATATCCGATTGACAGGGAGCTTTCCTTTTTAAATTTGGAAGATTTTTTTGTTTCCTTATTTTTTCATAGCGAGGTATAGCATTTTGAATATTTTTTTGTAAAGATTTATAGAAAACATACCACTATTGAAACTACATTTGTAAGGTACCTGTAGATTTACCCTCTATATTAATAAAATTACGAATTCTTTTTTGGTTTGTAACACTTGATTGAAATCTCCGTTTATCTAGCTTGGGTATAATTTTTTGCGTTCCTTTCAGCTAACAATGTTACTGCTGAGGCCAGGTAGGGAGCGACTAAACTATCATGGATCGTCTGCTTATGGATGCGCTACTTATGCAGGTAAATTTTTTTCAATCATATGTTTTAGCCACTAGCGCTAAGTATGGACAATATGTCAATATATGATGGCAGGTAAATTTTTTTCAATCATATGTTTTAGCCACTTAGTGCTGAGTATGGACAATATGTCAATATATGATGGGTGTATGGATACTTACAAGTAGGACATTTATTAAGTATTATAACTAGGGTTTTTCTAACTTGTGTCCTAAGGGCATAAGTTAAGTACACCAAGAGTACACAAAGGCTCACGAAAAAGTAGATAGGGATCCACATAAAAGTACAGACAAGTGTAGTTTTATGCGGGTCCCTGTGTACTTTTGGTGTGCTTAACTTGTGCCCCTAGGGCACAAGTTAGAAAAACCCTTATAGTAACTATCTAACTAACGAAAGCAAAACTGTTCTACAGAAACTAAAGATCATATTACTTCTTATGTTGAACATTAAGGTTCTATGTGTGCAGAACCACCCATGTGATGGTGGTGCATGCTCATGATAACTTTGAGTGGATCACCATTCATTAAGAGTGTTGTGGTTAAAACACCATTTGACCTAGGGGACCATTTGACCTATACATGATACTGACACTCCACCTTTATTTGTTGCTTATACTTAGGGGTGTTATCGGGTTTATCGGGGTCGGGTTGAGTTGGGTTTTGAATTTTTAAGAAGTGACCCCCAACCCGACCCGATTAAGAATCGGGTTATCGGGTTCGGGTGGGATTCAGGTCGGGTTAAATCGGGTCCTATACTAATTTTAATCATTAATTTTTTCACACTAATTTTGTTTTCAATGATGCTACATATTTTAAAACTTTGATTAATAAACAAGTAGATCAATATAACTTGATATGTTCTAATTTAAACATTCTCAATACCACTTGTGTCTGATATAAAATGTTGATATGGATTATGCAAGTTTGAGGCCTACTGTACGTCAACCACAAGTAGGGGTGTCATAAATCCCGACCCGACCCGGACCCGAACCCGAATAAGGATACTCGGTCTGATATAAAATGTTGATATGGATTATGCAAGTTTGAGGCCTACTGTACGTCAACCACAAGTAGGGGTGTCATAAATCCCGACCCGACCCGGACCCGAACCCGAATAAGGATACTCGGGTCGGGTTACTCGGGTCCAAAATCTTATTCGGGTCAATCGGGTCAACCCGACTAACCCGAGTATGAACTAGGGTCGGGTCTCGGGTTCAAAATACTTTGCTATTCGGGTTCGGGTCAACCCGACTAACCCGATTTTTTTTTTTTTTTTTTTTTTTTTCAGTGGAGATGATTCATATTTTGGTGTTCTTCTGATACTTGGCCTAGCTCGTGCACCCCCTTGAAAGACGAAAAGAATACAAAGTTAAGGAAATGAGAAATCATAAAGCAACGTTTGACTAGTACATCTGTTCTCAAAAGATCCAACATTGAATGTTAAAATATGTAACTTCTTTAAAATGAAAAAATGATCTACCCTGCGTCAAAGTTAGATACAGACTTTTGAAAATCAATATGCAAAAACCTACAAACTTGGAATTAATTTACGTTCATGTGACTGATATACTTATGGTTTTCCTATTGATGATCTGAGAAACTTCTTTCAACAAACATTCAAACTCAATAGTGTCTAGACAATGAATACTAACAATAAGGTATTTGACTATTTGGTAACTTGGTATTGCTCAGGGGTGTTTAGGATTGCTTTATTAAACAGATTATGCTTATAAGCGAACAGCTTATTGAAACCAGCTTATTAACAAAAACAATCATATATCAATATTTATAACTAATAACTGGATAAAGGCTATAAATGAGTAAGGTATTTTTAAAAATATATATATATATGCACATGAATAACATATATACTAATATATAAATGGGACAGACCCGAACCCGAGTTGACCCAACCCGAGTTGACCTGACCCGATTTGACCCGAACCCGACTAACCCGAGTTCAAATAGGGTCGGGTTCGGGTATATTATTTTTACCCTCGACCCGACTTGGACCCGACCCGTTTGACCCGAACCCGACCAACCCGACCCGAATAGCACCCCTAACCACAAGCACCCCAATAACGTCAGTTCAACATAATTCCAGACATTTTTATTTTATAAAATAGCTGTAACATGTGAATAATTGAAAGTTATACGATGAGTATGTCTTAAATTATACAAATGAAGATTGTAGTCCGGGAGACCCATTGTCTTGTGTGTAAATATTCGCAACTTAAAAAATCAAATATTGATTTTCGGGTCTTATCAGGTTGACCCGATAATCTGATAACATTAAGTATCTAACCCGAACCCGACCCGATAACAATATCGGGTTATCGGGTTCGGGTCAAAACAACCCGACAAGATTTTCTAACCCGATTAAACCCGACCCGATAAATTTTATCGGGTTCGGGTCGGGTTAACCCGACCCTACTGACACCCCTGCTTATACTATTCAACTGTACTATATTTCACAATTGTTTATTGAACTTTTACGTACTGTATATTATTAATAATTAAATAAATGTACTTCTACTTGGAAGTATGAAGTATGAAGATTCATCACCACTTGTGTCACCACCACACTGCCGACAAACCACCACCATCATTTTCGGCCAACCACCAGTTAACGCCACCTCCTTTCGTGTGACCACCACCGGACATTACCCCGTGTCACCACCACCACCGCCGCACCTCTGTCTTTAAACCCACCACCGCCGCCACCTCGTTCAAACGACCACGGCCACCTTACAGTAGCCGCACCTCCAGCCAAACCACTACTACTACAGCCGCCAAACCACTACTACTACAGCCGCCACACCACCTGTTGAGATACCGTGCCTCACCGTCGCTGCACCTCCTGTCACCAACATGTTGATATTGTTCAGATCTAAAGTTGTAAATATTGTTCAGATCTAAAAAACGTCGGATTTAAAGGCGAAGACATTGACCGGCGGCCGTGATTTAACCGGAGGTGGTGGTGGCTGCAGTGGTTTGAGTGGAGGTGTCGGTGGCTGTGGTGGTTTGACCGCAGGTTTCGACAGTGGTATTTTGGCCGGTGATGTTTAGTTGGAGATGGTTTGACTATAAGTGGTGGTGGTTGTAATGTTGAGAAAATATTTATAGTGTGTGTGATAGAGAGAGAGAGAGAGAGGAGAGGAAGGCTTTAGACTCACAGTAGAGACGTTCTTTTTTTTTTTTTTTTTTAACCCCACCAAATAAATAAAGGGGTGAGTTAAAAGCACGGTGGCTATATTTTTAGTCCCACGGTGTCTATGAAAAGGTGTACTTTTTTATTAATTTTTTTTTTGACTTTTACCTTGTTTTGTCGTTTAGCGCCGTTTTTTTTTTTTTTTTTTTTTTTTTTTTTTATTATGTATAATATTCTGTATGTTTTTTTTGTATATGTATAATATTTTGTATGTTTGTGTTTAATAATGTTTTGTATAATTATTTTGTTTGTATAATAGCACGTTAAATATTACCACATTAAATAATTGCAACAACAACTGTTATTATTAAATTAAACGACAACGTTATACATATTATTTAAAAAGAACAACATCTATGACATATGAAGATTATTCATTTCATTTAAAAGATCATGGAGCCTTGCACCCGACTGACAAGCGTGATCCTCAGGATTCCTTGCCAATTCTAACTCCATCTCCAACATCTTTATTCTTGTCTTCAACAGCTTGATCTCATTATCTTTAGCAACGCAGTTTGAGCATTGCGTTGAAGATGAGGCTTGATTAAAGTACGTGTTTTCAAAAGCATCTTTCCACATGAAGTATCCACACCCATAGTCTTTTGTACCTGGCTGTTACATGTTAAGAAAATTATAAGAAATGTATTTTTAACAGACAAATTATTTACATAACTGAGCAAAACGTATGATTATTTACCACTGAAAGAGGACATGCATAATACAGTCGCCCACGGCTACCTTCTTTCCTGGATTTCCGTTCTTTAATGAATCCTCTATCACATCGACACCAGAAAGGATTTCTTCGTTCCAATGGGGTCGGTTTCCTGTGATATGTTTGGCCTGGTAAAAAGCGGAAAACATGTGTTCCAACCTTGCTCGGATATAAATACAACAGGCCGGTTAATTACTGAAGCGATAACCAGCCCCGTCATTGGCATCAGCATCCAGCGATCGATAGGTGCGGGTCCATTGAACCAGTCTATTGTATACGAAAGTAGGTCAAAGTCATGTTGCAGGAACATACTCATGTACGTTTGCCTATGATAATCTAACTCTTGCAATAACATATGTCTGACATCGGCCCACCTATTTTCGTTTTGAGTAAGACTGTGGGCAACGCACCGAAACCCACAATTTCCATCAGGCCGCACATTATGTATGCTTATTACGTGTGGACGGAAAATATGTGGAATACCCTCAATAAACTCATTGCTCACACTATCTCCAGCATAAAATCTGTGGCGTAGACTTTCACCCGTGTAAGAACTGTGTCTTGGAGGTTCTTTCCGCATAAAATTTGTAGATCTTGAATTTGTACTTCTTCGGTGATCTACGATTGGTACGTCATTCAAGTCAGGAACTTCATTCAAGTCCGGGACTTGTTTAGCCTTGCCCTTTTTGTCCTTTGCGCTCGGACGTCCACGGGTATTTTTTTGAATAGCTGGTTCACGTGTGTCAACAGCTTCAGGCTGGAATATATCTCTTAACTTCGTTAACATATTTTTCTTGACAAATGATGTTGATCTGCTAAAAATATTCTTGAATTGTCGCATGCCATCGTTAAACGAAGTATCGTCATCATCATCATCATCATCACCATCATCACCAGGTTCGCTGGAAGAGCCATCTTTAGGCGGGGGCCTATTGATAACAGGCCACGGAACATATAGGGTTCTCCAAAAAATATCAACTCGTTCCAGTGGAATGGGGCATCCTGAATTCAATTAAAGTGACTTGTATAAATTACTGATATTAATGTGGAAAACAACTTGATAGTTATAAATTTAATATACTTACCATGATATACATAGATTTGCATCTCGTGAAAGCATGGTAGTCCGAAAATTGCCCGCAACTTATGGCTACATTCTTCTGGGGTGATCGACAGGTGGAGTTCTTTGTACATGAGGTTCAAAGCATGTTTAGAAACTTTATACCACAATTCTTGAAATAGTGGTACATCACACTTAATTAGTTTCTCGTTGATGCTTCTATTGAAAGTCTCTTTTATCGCATCTTCTTGTGTAATGAGAATCTTATCGATCGACCTCAACAACCTGTCTAATTTGGACTGTGTGCCGTCCAAATATAATTTCAACAACGCGTGGTGAGCCTCAACTCTGCATGTTGTTGTCTGGCCGTAGGATTTATATTGGTCGGTAATATACGAGACAAACATGGGTGCGTAATCTCTCAACCAGTTATCCAGATACAAAGCGACATCTGAAAAAAACAATGAATTAATAAAAGGTCATTCGGGTGCTTATTTATTAAATAATTAAAAACAATTAATTAAGTACCTCGATGGTTGACCAATAGCTCTTGCAGGCGTTGATAACGTTGCTCGAACGATTCGAATGTCGGAGCTTTAACCATCCAATCCCATCGGTGTTTAACGGACTCATACTCATTTAACCCCCCATCGGTGAATTTATTTCTGCAAAACTTAAGTATATTTTGTTGTATATGCCATCGACAGAGTAATTTGTGAGCGTCAGGAAATTCTTCTCTTATTGCCCTAACCAACGCTAAATCTCTGTCAGTGACGATAACACGTGGGTAATATCTTTCGTCTATAACTTGCTTCACACGTTGCAATACCCATTTAAAATTATGCCCTTGTTCACTGGATAAAAAGCTATACGCCATTGAAAATGTTTTATTTGTTGAAGTTACTCCAACAATTTCCAACAACGGCAATTTAAACATCGTGGTATTGTACGTGGAGTCCATCAACATGACTTCAGGGAATGTACACCATAGAGCATACGATGTTGGGTGCACAAAAAATAGCTCCTCAAGCTCGTTGGTATGCTCATTTACCCTCGGGTACCATGTATACCCTGAATCCCGCAAATGCGAGTAAAGGACTTGAATTGGAGTTCTATCACCTACTATGGCTCTCCGGAACTTATCTTGTGCGTTATATATAGTTCTAACGCTAGACACGTTATCCGGATTACGACCCTTTATTGTCGAAAGTATATTAATTGGTCGTACGTTATAATCTGTCAATTCTTTGACCAAACCCAACTCATCATCCTTTAATCGCATTGCATATGGCACACCATGCAACGACTCTAGCATATCATGATTATGCGTATCATCCTTTACCCTCAAAACCCAATAATTTTTTGTTCGATGATATTTCGCAACTAATCTGAATGGACAATTGGTTTTATATGTTTTGGTTTTCCGTCTTCCACTACCTTGAGGTTCATACGTCCCACCCTTTGTACAAATGTAATTGATTTCGTTCATATGACCATCTTTTGATGTGGTTCTACTTTTAACAATTACGAAACCGAGCGCACGAGCTATATTTTGCACCCAATCAGTTACTTGCTCGTGAGAATCGAAAACCTGAAAATACATAACATTTTGAGCAACGTACTTTTTTTAACTAATACTTTTATAACTATTTTTTACAACTTTTATTACAACCTTTTTTTTTACAACTTTTATTACAACCTTTTTTTTTACAACTTTTACATTTTTACATTTTTAACTAATACTTTTATAATTTTTTTTACAAAAGGGTTTTTTTTTTCACAATACTTTTACAAAACTAATACAAATTTTACCAACTAATACAAATTTTAAAAAAAAATAAAATAAAAAACGCGTATTCATTCATTTGATATCAGCTAACTCACACACACACCACACACTCACAAACTCTCTCTCTCTCTGTTGCTCTCTTTTCTCTCTCTATTTTTGGATCTAAAAACGTTTTTAGATCTAAATTCAATAATATTATGTGATGTTATTTGTGATTTGTGAGAGAGTTTGTAAGTGTGTGGGAGGCTTGTGATATCAAATGAATACGCGTGTGATTGGGGGTTTCTAATTAGGGTTTCGTAAAAATAATTTGGGGGTACGTGACTTTTTATGTGATTAATTGTTAGATACGTGACTTTTATGTGATTTATTGAATGTTTTCTTGTTTAATTTATCAGATCTATTAATTTTTTAAAAAACGCCTAAATTATAAAAATTAGGGTTTGGGTTTTTTGGGGTCTGTGGTGGGTGATTATGTGATTTATTGAATGTTTTCTTGTTTAATTTGTCAGATCTATTAATTTTTTAAGAAACGCCTAAATTATAAAAATTAGGGTTTGGGTTTTTTGGGGTCTGTGGTGGGTGATTATGTGATTTATTGAATGTTTTCTTGTTTAATTTGTCAGATCTATTAATTTTTTAAGAAACGCCTAAATTATAAAAATTAGGGTTTGGGTTTTTTGGGGTCTGTGGTGGGTGATTATGTGATTTATTGAATGTTTTCTTGTTTAATTTGTCAGATCTATTAATTTTTTAAGAAACGCCTAAATTATAAAAATTAGGGTTTGGGTTTTTTGGGGTCTGTGGTGGGTGATTATGTGATTTATTGAATGTTTTCTTGTTTAATTTGTCAGATCTATTAATTTTTTAAGAAACGCCTAAATTATAAAAATTAGGGTTTGGGTTTTTTGAGGTCTGTGATGGGTGATTATGTGATTTATTGAATGTTTTCTTGTTTAATTTACCAGATCTATGAGGTTGTGGTGGGTGAATGTGATATGTGATTAAGTTGGTGGTTCTGTGGTGATGAATACCTGTGGCTGTGGGTTGGTTAACACCTTGATCTGCCACCAATGAGTGGTATGAATACCTGCTCTGGCCTACCCCACAGTCCACAGGTATGTGATATGTGATTATGTTGTGCTCTGTGGTGATGAATGTGATATGTGATTAAGTTGGTGGTTCTGTGGTGATGAATACCTGTGGCTGTGGGTTGGTTAACACCTTGATCTGCCACCAATGAGTGGTATGAATACCTGCTCTGGCCTACCCCACAGTCCACAGGTATGTGATATGTGATTATGTTGTGCTCTGTGGTGATGAATGTGATATGTGATTAATATGATAAGCAGTTTGTGATGAAACTGCTTATCAAACTGCTTATAAGCAGTTTGATTTGAAACTTGGTTTAAGCAGTATGCTTTTGAAACTTGATAAGCACTTTGATTTAAGCAGTTTGTTTAAAAAAAACTGAGATACGGTGATGATGATTTAAAAAAAAGGTTTTGATTTTGGCATGGCATTACCAAATGGACAGGCAAAAATAATATTTTTTTTTGCCACCTTTGAAGTTGCAGCCTAATATGATAAAACTTGCTTATGTTGCACCAATATATAATCTGAGCCTTATGTTACCTCTGTTGTGTTAAATGGTGAATTAGACATTTCGGCAGCCTAAGATCTTTGTTGTGTTTCACTTGAGCCTTTCACTTGCTGCTTGTGTTTCACTTGTGTGCAATCTGCAAAGAAATGGTTTGTTGTGAGGGTTAATCTAACCAAATACCCCCGTAATTATAACCCACCCCTTTACTTACTGATTGTGGTGAAGTAGCTTTCACTTGTGCAATCTGCTTTGTTATTATTGTGATATTGATTGTGGTGAAGTAGCTTTCACTTGTGCAATCTGCTTTGTTATTGTTTTGATATTGATTGTGGTGAAGTTGCTTTCACTTGTGCAATCTGCTTCTTTGTGAGCCTTGTTTATAATGGAGCCTTTCTTGTGAGTTATGGAGCCTTTCTTGTGAGTATTTGCAGGGAATCTGCACTGTTGGTAATTGGACTGAATCTTTACTGTTGGTACTTGCATTATTGAATCTTTACTGTGGAATGTGAGACTTGTGTTTCACTTGTGGTTCACTTGGTTTGGGTGCAATCTGTGCACATTTGGGTGCAATCTGTGCACATAAAAAGGCGATGACGAATGGTTTTCTAAAAACCGAATGGCATGGCAAAGTGATATTTTTATCACTTTGCAGCCTTCATATCCGAGCCAAACACTTGTTTATATATTTTTTTCTAAATCTGCTTGTGTGCTAAATGCTTGTGTGCTTATGCACTTGGACAAAAAAATTCTAAATCGGCGATGATGATTATGTTAATCTGAGCCTGATATCTGCTTGTGTGCTAAATACTTGTGTACAATACTGCTTGTGTGCAATACTGCATATGTGCTTATGCACTTGGACAAAAAAATCGGCGATGATGATTGTGTTAAATCTGAGCCTATGTGCTTATGTGATACTGCATATGTGCTTATGCACTTGGACAAAAAAATCTGCTTGTGTGCTGTGCAATACTGCATGGGATGGGTTATACCCACGGTGGCTATATTTTTATACCCACGGTGTCGAAATGAATAGGTGTACTTTTTTGCTTGTGTGCAATACTGCATATGTGCTTATGCACTTGGACAAAAAAATCGGCGATGATGATGGTGTTAAATCTGAGCCTATGTGCTTATGTGATACTGCATATGTGCTTATGCACTTGGACAAAAAAATCTGCTTATGTGATACTGCATATGTGCTTATGCACTTGGACAAAAAAATCTGCTTGTGTGTTGTGCAATACTGCATATGTGCTTATACACTTGGAAAAAAAAAGACATGGGACAAAAATAATACTGCACTTGGACAAAAATACATGGGACAAAAAAAAACAATAAACAGACAAAAAAAAATAAAAAAAAAAAAAAAAAAAAAAAAGTACATGAACAGTAATCTGACATGAACAGTACCCTAATGTTGCAGGCACGGGGGTAGACCCCGTGCTTATAGTATAACCCTTTTTTAAAGTGTAGTTGTCAGTGGTGCCAGTGGTGTGCGGATACTAAGAGCACTAGGTATGTTAACGCAAAAAGAGGGTGAAAGTTTCACTTTCTTGCGTTAACCACACCAGCCTTGTGCGTTAAAGCCGCGTTAACTTCCCACGTTAAAGCTTTAACGTGACGTTAAAGGCTATGTTGAATTAAAAAAAAAAAAAAAAACCATTTTTACCCCCAAAAAAAAAAAAAAAGGCTATGTTGAAAAAAAAAAAAAAAAAAAAACCATTTTTACCCCCTCTAATGTACTAGTGTGTGAAAACGTGTTTATGGAAAACTAGAAGAGGGGAGCGGGGGTTGAATAGTTTACTGGTTTTTAAATCTTCTTAAAAACTTTGCTTTGAAAATCTTTGATTCGAGTCTTATGTGCAATCAATCAACACCAATATGAACTACACACTAAACTAACTAATTATAAATAATGAAAGTAAAGAGAAGAGATGGAAATATCAAACCGGGAAAAAATGATTTATAGTGGTTCGGCTACGAAGCTCTTCTTCGCCCTACTCCACTCCCCGAGTACCACACTCGAGAGTTTCAAGCACTATGTCAACAACCTCCCTTTAGGCGGAGAAAACCGTACACGTCGCTTATCCTATTTCCGACACTAAGCTAGATGTCGAGTGCTAATCTTAGCTAGCACCAATCTACCACGATCTACTTGATCCTTTCTACTTCACACACTCAACACACAAGACTCAAGAGATCTCCAAGATCTCACAAGATCGCAATGATCAACTCTCTCTCGACTCAACCTACTCTATCAACTCTTGATCAACACACAAGCCCAATGGCTACAATAGATATTCAATATTTCTATAAGATCACAATGATCTTTCCTCACAAACTCTCAAAAGAAAAATGATCTTGATGTATGCTATGATACAATTAAGAGTGTAACAAATGTTACAAGTGCTTCTACCTACAACTACCACTCTTGTATCTACTTGGATACCTTGAGTTCTTCTCTTGCACTTGAAGAGGAATGAAGAGGATCACTTGAATGGATGATTGGATCACTCTTAAACAAAAGAAAACCTAACTAATGATCAAGAAGAAAAGATGTGAAGAGAGTATCAAACTCAGAAAGTTTTGTGTGAAAAAGGATGCCCAAGAACTGTGAATAGGGCTGGTATTTATAGGCAGAGAAAATATGGCCGTTACAGGGACACGGTACCACTAAAGTATACACGGTATCACTAAATTTAGTGGTACCGTGCCAGACAAAAACGATCTTTTTGTCTTTTCTGGTGAAAACTTATTTGGGGAAGTTTGGAGCTGATTTTGGGGGGAAAAATAGCTGTTATGTATTTTAAACTTATTTTTCCATTAAAACATTTCTTAATTATTCAAAAATAATTTGTAAAGTATATTTTTGAAAGAAATGTTTTGTCACATAAAAATGTGATGTCTAAAACACAAATTCACTTCTTTGATCATTTGTCAAGTTGTAGATTTGTTCTAGAGTGATTTGCGTAGAAACGAGAACTTTCGATTAAAAACTTGTTTACGTTAATTTTAACGTAACGTGTTTTCACATTTTGTCATCCTCAAAATGTGAAGTTATCGAAAGATAGAAATAACGTTTTTTAGAACATTATTTGCATCAACAGTGTTTTTGGCGTAGTACATTTTTCCGGCGACTTGTTGGATTTCAGGTGGAAATGAAAGTGACGATGAATAGTGCTTTGGTTGTACCTTTTATTCAGACAATTCTTTCTTTTGTTTCAACCAAATAACCCCTACACTTTTATAAAACTTTCACAAAGTGCACTTTTTTTAGTCTTCGTATAGTTCTTTTATATAAGTTTATTTGAAGATGTTAATTATTGATAGAATAAAGATGGTGTGGGATGTATCACACGAAAATGTGTTTTTAAACTCTATTTTACTGTTAGCACTTTAACTTTCACGTTACCTACTTAAGTATTTATGTTAGCTATTAAATGAAGTATTATGTTGTGTTTGTTTTTTTCTTTCAGATCTGAATGGCGTCTGAAGCCTGATTCGGTCAGACGTAATCAGATTCAGACTGTTTTTTTTTTTTTTTCAGATCGGAAGTCTGAATACATCTGAATAGGGTCTGATTCGTTCAGACATTGAATAACGTCTGATTACATCTGAAAAGCCTAAACTTTAGTGATACTTCTTTTCAATCCTTATCTCCTCATCTTGGTCTTGATTTTTTATTAATAATCACGAATGGAGGGTCGTTTGGTTTGTTTTATAGCGAAACGATTGTTTTTTGTTTATTCAGACATTCAGATTCAGACATAAAAACAGAAAGTCTAAAATAATTCAGATTCAGAATTTTGGACCACTCATTCAGATTCAGAAGTGGTATTCAGATTCAGACATAAAACCTCTAAAAAAACAAACAGCACCTTAGTTTTAGTTTAGGGGTTGATTTTGAAAATAGTTGAGTTAAAGTTGAGTTAAGGTTGAGTGATGATAAGGGGTGTTTTTTTTAGTTAAAGGTGAAAAGGTTAAAGCTGATGTAGCGCTGACGTGATAGTGGGTGAAACTTTAACTCTATGTTAACATACCTTATGCTCTAAGGGTGTGTTTGTTATGTAGGTTTTGAACCCAATGAATATTATGATTCCTTAAATGAATTGTTTGGTTGACATTTTTTAAAAAAAGTAATGAAATTATTTTGAAAACCTCATTCCACACCATATTGGTGATTTTTTAGGGATTCTTATGTGAGACACATTCTCCACCACATAATTCATTTGTCACTTTATTTTTATTTTTATTTTTTTTGTCTTTTTCTCATAATTTTTTATAAATCAAACAATTAATATCTATAAACAAATATATAAATTACTTAATTATTAATTTTCTCTCTCCTACATTTCTTTCAAACCATTCTCAAATCCAAATCCGATTCTAAACCCACTTACAAACTAAACGGGCCCTAAATTAATGGTGTTTAAACCTAATAAGCCTTCATTAAAACCCATGCATACCCCTGACATGCTTGCTTGGAGTTTCAAATTTGCTACTTGACAAAGAATATGACAAGTTTCATCCACATGTTTTCATAAATTTCATTCCAACTTTTCAGTTTTGAACACTAATGTCAGTCAGCTTTGTGGAAAACTAGAAGGGGGGTTGAATAGTTTTTACCGTTTTAAAATTAATTTGCTTTGAGACTTAACGTGATTTCAAGTTAATGCACACAAACAAACAATATAAGTAATGCAAGTAAGGAAAAGAATAATCAAACCACAACACGGAGATTTATAGTGGTTCGACTACAAGGACTCTTTTCCTTGCCCTACTCCACTCCTCGAGCCTCTAACTCGAGAGTTTTTCTTCACTAAGAAACAAGCTCCCTTCTCGGCGGAGAAAACCTTTACACATGTCGCTTACACCTTTTTTCGGTATTAAGCTAAATATCGGGTTCTAGTTCAAGGTAGAACCAACCTGACGTCGCCTATACAATTTTCGACACTAAGCTAGATGTCGAGTTCTTTACAAGGGTTCATCCACTCCCGACACACTATGTGTTTTGAGGACTAAAACACTAACCGAACTCTACTGAATGAATGATATAACAATGATGTGTTAACTACTAACAAATGACACAGTAACTACACTAACAGGATTGCAACAGTTTGTTGATCCTTGGTGCTTGATCTCTTTGCTACAAAAGAATGATCACTAAGAATGAAATGAATGAATTGGTGGGTTAGTAATGTACAAATGAATGAATATGTAATTTATGCTATATGAGTGATGAGTGTGCTTGAATGATCAGCTTGCTATTTATAGGCAAAACTGAGCAGACAGACCACGGATTTGGCGGACCCAAATTATGGGTTCCGCCCTTGTACTGGTTTGGTTCCGCGGGAACATGCCAGCTAAGAGCTTCACAAATCTTTCCATATTTTGTCAAGTCTTGTCAAGATCTTACGAAGTCAACTCCTTTGCTTCAAGATCTTTCCAAAATATATTTTAAAGTCAACTAAGCTATCTAAATGATGCATGTCATGATGTCATGTATTTTTCTATTTTTAAGAAATAAAAATAAACATGTAAATGTATATATGTATGTAATGTGTAATTCCTAGTGATCATGTGATATGTAAATGAGTTTTAAAAAGCTTGTTACTAAAATGTAAAAGACTTTAACATATACTTATGCTTTGCTAAAGATAAACCTTATAATTGTCATTAACAAAATAAAGCAAAGATCGTAAAATATAAATAACGTTTTTTGGACGATATTTGTATTAACAATCTCCCCCTTTTTGTTGATGACAAAACATAACATTTATTTTTAAGCAATAGAATAAGTAAAGTAAAAGTCTTTTAAAAATATAGATTAAATTAGTTTTATGCAAGTTTTGAAAACTATTTTAAGCATAAAAACATGTACTGTGATGTTAACAGTGAGTATGAACTTAATCCTATCTCCCCCTTTTTGTCGAAACAAAAAGAAGAAATGCATAGCGGAATGTGGTGAACGGTTCTTGGTTATAACTCCCCCTAATTTGGAGTACCAAGAATGATTCAATGATTTTGAGAACTTAAAGCTCCCCCTTGGATAATACTCCCCTTAATTGGAGTTCCAAGTTCATGATGAATGATCCTACAAAACAAAAGTTAGTGTATGATATGCTCCCCCTCAATCAATACTCCCCGTTGCTAGGGTACCAACGTATTTGATTCAAGGGTGAGAAATGCTACAAAACAAAGGTTAGTTGTAGATGAATCAATCCAACCAAGTAGCATAATGCAAATGTAAAGGTTCAACCAAGCAATGTAGTTTAACCCGTTTAACTAAAAAAGTCAACTAACTAAAAGTGTTCAAACCAATCACAAAGTTCAAACAATGTCAATACTATAACCAACCATATAATGATGCAAATGTTAGTAAACCAACCAACTAAAAAATAATGCATGTTTAGTGATCACCCACAAGTATAAATATAACATCCTTCCATTAGAAAATTGTTTATGGTCAAAGTCATAAACCAAGGTGTTACAAAATGAGAATATCCTAGAAAGTCCTAAGAAGTCCTATAGAAGGAGACAAAGGAGAGGATCCTAGCATCTATTGTGGAGGGTTGGTTGGATTTGGTGAAGACATGATGGAGGCAAGCCATATAGATTCTAAATCCTTAGTGTCACGTAAGTGAGAATCCATCATGTTTGAAGAGGCGTAGAGAGGATCAAGTTCCTCATTGCCTTGAGTGTTTGGTTGGTTGAGCCACATTGATTCATCAATGGCTTGGAGTGTGGCAAATATATCATTGGGTTGAATTTTGGGTGAATGAGGAGGTGATGATGATCTCGTCACATGAGATGGTGTAGGTGGTGGTGTGTTAGACACTGATGGTGGTGTGGTAGCCATGGTGGGTGGTGAGTTTGTCACTTCAGTAGGTGATGGAGATTTTGTTGGTTGAGATGGAGCGGATGGTGGTGTGGAAGCCACGGGTATTCTAGTAGATGGTGATGGAGTTAAGTTGGGATTGATCAACCAACATGGTCTGACACTTATTATTGCTGTCCTTCTGTGTGGTTTGGGTTGTGAGAAGTTGTTTAAGAAGGACATTGTGAGGAAGAAGGTTTATGTGAATTGTGATTATCTAAGGTTTCTAATTTATAGGCTCTAAGTGTCATGGATTAGTGTATTTGGATGTTCATTCATAAAGATATGTTGGTTTCCAATGACTTGGAACAAGAACAAGAGGTTTGTCATTTTACTAAAGTCAATCCATTGGAATTGGAATTGAGCAATAGTGTGAAGATATGTAGTAGATGCAAGGTTTAGTGGGATTCTAGTGATTTGATTGATCCACGGATTGCAAGGAACCAAATTGAGGGTTCCTTGCTTGTTACAGAACGGTAACTTGATGGAAAATTTGAATTTTCAAATTTTGGTGGGAAATGGATATCTTATGATTCTAAGTGTTCCTAAATCATCCTAATGTGCCTAATGATCAGAAGGATAATCCTAAGAACTAGAATCAACAATCTAAGGATCGGGATTAGTCGGGAAATTTGAAAAAGTTATTGTTGAATCGGCGGATCCAAACGACAACAAGTGCGGAACCAAATTTTTGGTTCCGCGGAATCTGCAGGGTGAAAATTGGCGGAGCCAAGAAATACAACAGACGGAACCCAGAAATTGGTTCCGCCATATCCGCCAGACGAAATTCCTTAACAGTGGGCATTTTAAACTACCCGAAACCCGTTGAAATCCCGAAAATTATCCTAAATCATATGTAATTAATTAGTTGTGATTGTTTAAAAACAAAAACATGGGTTCTAACACATGATAACACATAGATCAAACTGATGAAATTGAACTTACCATAAAAGGATGTTAAGCCAAACGGTGGCTTAAACACGAAAATCGATAACAACACGTGTTATCGTCCTGAAAAGTTATGTTAGTTCACAGAAATGTATCACACCAACATAATATTCTAAGAACACAAGAATTCAACACATCATTGTCTTGAGATTGTCTTATACCAAACATTCCCTAACCCTTACTTCTTGTTGAGCTTTTTGTTGAGCTTCATGACCCACCTTCCAAGATTCTTCATCATTCCTCGTGTTTGACGAAACTCCTCAGATTGGTTGTCGATGGGAGGAAGTTGACTCATATACTCGGATGGAGGAATCCTAGAATTTGGCAAACCATCATCCTCGCTAACCGATGATGATGATGATGATGAGGTGAGAGGATGAGCTCGTTTTCCTCTTGCTACGGCTACCCTATGATCACTAAGTGGTACAAAGGTATGGTAAATCTCGGTGTAGTCGGGAACAAAACCTCTAGCGTTTCGAGGAGTGGGTGCAAAAGCTCTATAAAGACCGGTGAGAAGCATCCCATAAGGCATTGCGGTGGTTCCTAAAACTGGAATATCGGCCATTCTTTTGGCGATATAATAGGCGAGGTTGAATGGTTGGTTGTTTGACACACAATAGAGCATATAGCAAAGGCTTGCGTTGACATGATCCCTATTTCCTATGGTGCTAATCACGTTTGCCTTAAGAACTTCTTCTAGCTTCTTGAATTGGGGCCTAAGTTCGTTTAGCTCCGTGCCAAACGGATCTCGATCTACCTCTTTACCTCTGCTAGTCCTAGTGTGGGCTGTCCTAGGTACAAAAAGATGAGCACGGATGTCCTCTTTTGGGGTTAAAGGTGTGTCGTATGGTGGTGTACGATCAAGGTTGGAATCGAGGATGGACAATGACCATTTGTCCGAATAGAAGCAAATTCCTTGATTTGGAACACCTAAGACTTCTCCAAATTGGTTTAGAGGGATGTTGAATTGAGTTTGGTTTACTTTGAAATGGATGTTCATGTGACCATAATCATTTGTGCTAAGACCTACACTCGCATAGAATTCTAGTATGAATCTAGGGATTATGGGTTCATCGATATCTAGGAGACAATCGAATTGGATTGCGGCAAGTTGTTCTCTAAGAATGGTTCCTTCTAGGAATGAGGGGTCTACGGTTCTACCCTCATGTACATAGCGTTTTTCTAAGGCTTTAAAGATTTCAACTTGGTCCTCAGTGAGTCCTTTGGTTTTATGGTGTTTAGGTAGGTATTTGACGGTTTCTTTGTGATCATAATAAGTCGCGGGAGGCATGATTATCCTAGACACGAAAATTACATAGTTTAGTTAAAACTATCGAAAATACGTATATAGATTTCTAGTGTGTGCCTATATGGGGACAATGTGGAGGTGTGATTATCTCGACTCCTTTTGATGCATGAAAATTTTGTGTATGCAAGTTTTATGATAAAACAAGAGATAACCCAAACGCTCCTACTTCAATGTGGCTACGATTGAATGTACCTGAAAATACATATTAGTTATGTATTTCCTTTAGCATTCAAGAGACATTATGCAAGTGATGTTTAAAACATAACGTTTTGTATTTGTATGAACAATGTTCAAAAACCGTATTTCCTAGTCGTGAGAAGATTTTGATAAAAATTTCTCATGGGGTTTTTGATGAATTATGATAATGTCCTACAAGATGCAATTCCTAACTAAGGAAAACATGATTTGTGATGCAATTCAGTAAATATGTTTCATGATTTTACTAAAAATATGCATAAACCCCAAGTTTTGATTTTGTGCATGAAATAGAAATCCTAGACGCAGATCAGGAATGTAGATATGATTAGGATACTTACAGAGATAGTTAAATCACAAATTGGTGGAAGGAGATGACATAAATTGTGAGTTTGGTTGATTTTGAGTCGAGTTTCAGTAGTTGGTATGTTTTTGGGAGTTGTGATGTATAGTACACGGTGTTTGTTTAATAAACTAAGAAACTGACTCAGGGGGCCGCGGATCCGGCGGAACCAAAACAAGGGGTCCGCCCTAGTTGTCGGTTGGTTCCGTGGATCACGCTTAGGTTCTTGGTTTTTGGTTAATCTAAGGTTCAAGCTAAGGTTTTATCTACTCACTAGGTTCCATTAGACCTAAACCAAGTCTAAGAAAGTTAAATGGTACTCTCTTAAGAGGTTTAGTGAGGATATCGGCAATGTTGTCCTCTGAGGAAACTTTCTCGATTGAGATGTTTCCCTTTTGAACATTGTCACGTAGGAAGTGGTGACGTATTTCTATGTGTTTGGTTCTAGCGTGTTGGACTGGATTTTTGCTAAGGTCGATAGCTCCTTTGTTGTCGCAAAGAATGGGAATGTCGTTGAGTTCAATTCCATAGTTGACGAAAGCTTGTTTCATCCACAATGCTTGTTGACACGCTTTTCCTGCAGACACGTACTCGGCTTCAGTTGTTGATATTGCTAGGGCCGTTTGTTTCTTGGCAAACCATGAGGTGAGACAATGCCCAACAAAAGTACAAATACCACTTGTACTTTTTCTATCGACATAGTCACTGGTATGGTCTGAGTTGGCATACACTATGGTTTCCATTCCCGTACCTTTGGGATACCATAATCCTAAATGTGTAGTACCTTTAATATACCTAAAGATCCATTTTACGGCTTCAAGATGGGATGTTTTGGGATCTTCTTGAAAGCGTGCACATAGAAAAACACTAAACATAATGTCCGGTCTACTAGCCGTGAGGTAGAGTAAACTACCAATCATTCCTCTATATGTAGTGCTATCTACGGATTCACTTTCGTCATCCTTGGTGAGTTTGGTTTCGGAAGACATGGGTGTTTTCATGGGTTTGGAATCTTCAAGACCAAATTTCTTAAGCATATCCCTTATATACTTAGATTGGTTGAAGAATATCACATCTTCTAATTGTTTTATTTGGAGACCTAAGAAAAAGTTTAGTTCACCCATCATACTCATTTCAAACTCATCATGCATGATTTTTGAGAAATCATCGCATAACTCTTGACAAGTTGAACCGAATATAATGTCATCCACATATATCTGGACTATGATAATATGTGATCCTTTTTTCTTGGTGAAAAGAGTGTTGTATAATGCTTTCTTAAGTTTGTAGACGTGATTTGGTTTTTCAAAATCGGCAAAGCCGGGAGGTTGTGCTACGTACACTTCCTCATTAATAAAACCATTTAGAAAAGCACTTTTAACATCCATTTGGAATAGTTTAGAGTCATGCGCACATGCATATGCAAGTAGTATTCTAATTGACTCAAGCCTAGCGACGGGTGCAAATGTTTCGTCGTAATCTATACCTTCTTGTTGATTGTAGCCTTGAGCTACTAGCCTAGCTTTGTTTCTAGACACTACTCCATTTTCATCCATTTTGTTCCTAAACACCCATTTTGTTCCTATTATGATTTGATTTTTAGGTTGAGGGACCAATGTCCAAACGTCGTTTCTAACGAATTGATTAAGTTCTTCTTGCATCGCTATGACCCAATATTCGTCTTTTATTGCCTCATTTATATTTTTAGGCTCAATGATTGAAACAAAACAAAAGAAATTACTTTGGTTTTGGACTTTTGATCTTAAGGTTCTTTCGTTATTTTTTCCTATGACATTATCTAATGGATGACTTCTAGATTTCTTGATGTTGACTATTTCCTTATTCACGGGTTCATCCTCTTTGTCATTTTCTACATTTTCTTGGTTTTCAACCATTTGACTTTCAACTAAGTCATCATCTACCAAAGGTGATGTCTTAGAGGGAGGTGGACTTTCGTCGAATGTTACGTTCAACAATTCCTCGACTCTTGAGGTTTCTTTGTTTAGGGCAATGTATGCTTTACTATTTTGTGAGTATCCTAGGAATACACCTTCATAAGACTTTGGGTCAAACTTGGTGAGGTAATCCTTAGTGTTTAAGATGAAGCACTTGCTTCCAAAAACTCTAAAATATCCTAAAGTAGGCTTTTTGCCTCTATAAAGCTCATATGGTGTTTTATTCAAGAATGGTCTAATTAAAACTCTATTTAGGATGTATGTGGATGTGTCAACGACATTACACCAAAACTTTTGGGGTATAATTTGCTCATTCAACATTGTTCGACTCATTTCTTGAAGTGTTCTATTCTTACGTTCTACTACACCATTTGATTGAGGGGTTCGAGGAGCCGAGAAATTATGTGTTATGCCATTAGCATCACAAAAAGCTCCGAATTGGATTTCGTATCAAATTCACGACCGTGGTCGATTCTAATTGACACTATACTATTTCCTATTTGATTTTGAATTTTCTTACTTAGAATTTCAAATTTATCAAATGCCTCGTTTTTAGTTTTCAAAAACTTAGTCCAAGTATACCTAGAGTAATCATCGACTCCATAACTTTGTATAGTGGATGGACCAAACAAATCCAAATGTAGTAATTCTAGACACCTAGATGTAGACACCATGTTTTTAGCCTTATGGCTATTATGAACTTGTTTCCCAATTTTGCAAGCATCACAAAAGTGTTGGTCGTATTTCAACTTGGGTAGGTTCCTAACGAGTTCCTTAGATGATAAGGATTGGATTAGCCTCATATTGGCGTGACCTAAGCGTCTATGCCATAGAGTTGAGTTTTCGTCCAGAGAGGTGAGACAAAGTTTGTCTTTAGGAGTTTTGTCTAATTTCATAACATAAACGTTATTCTTCAAAACATCTTTTCCTACGGTTATGCCATCTTTAAGTATTTTACTTTCATTTTCACTGAAAAGGACGTTATACTTTTTGCGGCATAATTGACTAATACTAAGCAAGTTAAATCCTAAGTTATCTACATGAGCAACATCATCAATAGTGAGAGAGTCATGAGAGATCGTACCTTTTCCAATGATCTTGCTTTTAAGATTACTACCAAAAGTAACATTACCTCCGTCGTACACTTGGTAGGTTGAGAAAAGGCCTTTGTTTCCTGTCATGTGTCTTGAACACCCACTATCTTTGATCCACTCGTCTAGTTCTAACCCGACTTTTAAGCACACCTAAGTTAAAGAAAAACTCATGCCTTTGGTCCCCAATATCTCGTAGGTCCATTTGGGTTAAACATTACATTATCATGGTTTATGTATGAAAATGGTGGATAAGTGTTCCATGGCATGTAGTTGGGGCCTTGAAAGTTCCTAGACATGTTTTGGTTCCAACTATTTTGATGATGATGCTGTGAGTTAAAGTTACTCTTAGGAAAGGGGTGTTTGGGAAAACTAGTTTTAGGTCTCTGTTGAACCGTTTTAGTCCTAAACTCATTTTTAACTTGACCTTTTCCTATAGTAACTGCTGGTTTTTATTTGTTAACAGTTGTACTAGTGCTAGGTTTTCTTGTGACCTTAACGAACTCAGTACGATCCGAAGTACAGACCTTCTGTTCAGCAACAGTACCCGCGGACCCTTTGGTCACTACTGGCGGAACCAAATTTTTGGGTCCGCCAGATTCGTGGGTGTCTGACTTTGTTGGAACAGGTTCTTGTACTTTCACTGTTTGTTTCTTAAAGTCACTTAAGTTTTCTAGTTTCATAAAACCTAGTCCGGTTTTATCATGAGGCAACTTTTGAATTTGCATTATCTCATCTACTAAACAAATGTTTTTATCAAGCCTTTTAAACTTATTGTTTTGTTTGATAAGATCTTCCTGTGTGGTTTTAAGTGTTTCTAATTCTAGTTTAAGTTCCTGACATGAGACACATGTTTCTTTAACACTTTTACCATTTTCTGATCGTATCTCTTTTTCTTTTAACCAATAGACTTCGTTTTCTAAAAGTGTCGTTTTGGTTTTTAAGAACTTATTTTTGTTTATGATTTTTAGAGTAATATCACATAGTTTGTTATATTCTACTTCTAAGGTTTCATCATCAATAGAGGAGTATGACGAGTCAGAATGTACCTCTTCTGAGTCATGAGCCATGAGAGCAACTTCGTCGTTCTTAGGCTCGTCGTCATCACCTTCACTGTCGCTCCAGGATCCACTAACAAATGCTCTTTGAGACTTTTTCTTTGGAGGATTTGGACATTCTCCTATTAGGTGACCTGAATCCCCGCACCTAAAACACTTTCTATCTACTTTTCCTTTCCTATCATCATGGTCTTTTCGGAAGGATTTCTTTTCTTCACGAGGTTGTCTTATGAACTTTCTTCGTCTCCTAAAGAACTTTTTGAAATCTCTAACGGCCATGGCATACTCTTCGTCTTCGCTACCCGAACTAGACTCTTCATCATCACTTGATTCTACTCTAGCTTTTAAGGCAATGGAATTCATCTTCTCCTTTTTGCCTTTAACTATTTCTGAGTCTTTTTCCATCACCATCTCCTGAACTTTGAGATTTCCGATGAGCTCGTCAAGTATCATGCTTGAAAGATCCTTGGATTCTTCAATAGCCTTCACCTTTGCTCTCCACTTCGGATGAAGTGCTCTAAGAAATTTCCTGACAAAGTTCTTACTAGAAAAAGATTCGTCAAGTGCTTTAAGAGAAGTAATTATAGTATTAAACCTAGCAAAAGCACTATCAATGGTCTCATCTTCAGAGATAACAAATTGTTCATATTGTTGAACAAGAAGATCAATTTTGTTATCTTTGACTTATGAGTTCCCTTGATGAGTGATAATCAATGATTGCCAAATATCCTTAGCCGTTTTACACATAAAGACTCTTTCATATTCTTTCTTAGGTAAAGCGTTGTAAAGCATCATTTTAGCTTCATTATTTTTGGCATTCAACTTCTTTTGCTCATCACTATGACGAGTAAGAGAAGTACCCTCATCCCGACCTCCTGATATATTTAATATAGGTTTACAATCACCTTCTACAATAATATACCATAAATCTATATCCTTTGACTTCACATAAGTTTCAAAGCGGTTTTTCCAATAAATAAAACTATTTGGTTCAAATAGTGGTGGTCTTTGCATAGATTGCCCTTCTTTGAAGTTTTTAAAATCCATTGATAGTTTCAAGTTTTAAAATACAATATATTTTGAAAATCTTGAGTAACGTAGCTCTGATGCCAATTGTGGAAAACTAGAAGGGGGGTTGAATAGTTTTTACCGTTTTAAAATTAATTTGCTTTGAGACTTAACGTGATTTCAAGTTAATGCACACAAACAAATAATATAAGTAATGCAAGTAAGGAAAAGATCAATCAAACCACAACACGGAGATTTATAGTGGTTCGTGATACGGATTCGTATACGAGTGGGTAAAACGATAAACCTAGGCGTAACCCTTGCGGTAATCGTTCTTGGCCAACCAAGCAACGATCGTCGGTATTGTTCTTCGGCCGACCGAATGAACAAGAAACAAAGCTGTTTCGAAAGAAATTCTTTATTCAATTGTAACAATCCAACCAAGGAATACAACCCTTTAAATAGGAAAATATGCAAACAAGATAGAAACATAATTCGAAATAAAAGGAAATGATAACAATCAAATAAAAGACTGAAATAAATAACTTGGATAGGAAGTTTCGGTTGGATTGGATCTTCAAAACATTCAGCCGACCCTAGCCACTTTCAGTGGGCCCGGCTTGGGTTGGGCTATGTGGGCTTCCTTCTTGATCCGTACTTGGTGCGTTAGACAACCCGAATGGCATGACCATCCACTCATACAACCCATCTCTTGTTTTGAACGCGGTTTTCCACTCGTCCCCAGGACGCATACGGATCTGATGGTAGCCACTTCGTAAGTCAATTTTAGAAAAGACACATGCTCCATGAAGGTGGTCAAGAAGATCATCAAACCGTGGGATTGGAAAATGATACTTGATAGTAATTTTATTAACCGCCCTACTATCAATACACATGCGGAACGTCCCACCTGGTTTAGGAACAAGTAAAGCGGGTACCGCACATGGACTCATGCTCTCCCGAATAAGCCCTTTCTCCAATAGTTCGGTAACCTGCCGATGCAATTCTGCGAATTCTTTGGGATTCATCCTATAAGCAGGCTTATTTGGTATACTGGCTCCGGGCAAGAAGTCTATACAATTCTGAATTTCACGTATCATAGGTAACCCGGCTGGAATTTCTTCAGGGAACACATCTTTAAACTCGTTGAGCAATGGAACCATCGACAACGGGGCAGCCTCTGTGACGGGATTATCTTCGATCATTAACAGTCCAAAGACAACCGATGGTGGGGACACCTTTACAAGCCCCACAAAGTCGGTTTTTGATAGCAGCACACGATCGGGTGGACCATCTTTCGGGTTTAAGGGTGCTAACGTGATACTAATGCCATCTTTTTTAAATGTGTAAGTGTTACGATAGCCATCATGTTTTACTCGACGGTCGTATAACCATGGACGCCCCAACAAAATATGACATGCGTCCATCGGGATAACTTCACACCATAACTCGTCCGTATACTTATTGCCAATGGAAAATTGCACGAGACAACGGTGAGTAACTTTGACAATATTGCCCTTTTTGAGCCAAGTAAGTTGATACGGGTCTGGATGATTCTGTATTGGAAGACCCAATTTTTCAACCATGGTGGTAGACACCATATTCTCACAACTTCCGCCATCAATAATTACAGTGCAAACCTTACCCTTAGCTGTGCACTGAGTACGAAAAATATTAGTTCGGAGCCACGTGGTATCGTCATCTTGATCAAGGACAGCAGTGTTAAGCAATCGGCGGGTAACAAGGAGCTCACCCCGATCAGGGTAAACAACTTCAGTCGCGACCTCGTCTTCAGTGTCATAAAGTGGATCAGCTTCATCAATAAGTGTGAGGACTTGTTTATTTTTAAGTGACCTATTCCTTGACATTTAAAACAACGGAGTGAGGAGGTTTCCGGAGTTGGTGAGACGCCGGTAAGAGCTGGTGGGTCGGCTTTGATTGGGCCGACCCGAACAGGGGCTGTAGCCGACTGTGGTGCACGGCTAGAAGAGCCAAAACGAGTTGTTGTTTTTTGTTTTGCCGATAATTGTTTTTCCACTTTGAGTGTCAACCTACAAACATCATGAAACGAGTAATATTGTTGCAAATAAACAACATCAGAGATATCAGTACGAAGACTACCCAGAAAACGTGCAATAATTTGTTCTTTGTTTTCCTCTACGCCACAACGCATACGGACACGCTCAAACTCAGCAATAAATTCCTCTACCGTAAGGGTTTGTTGTTTGAGGTTGTGAAACTCCACATACGAATCCTGCTTGTGAGTCACGGGCAAGAACTTTTTTTTCCATGAGCCGCTTCATCTTGTCCCATGATTCAACCCGATGTTTACCCTCCCGGTACCTTTGATTTTGTACATGATCCCACCATAAAGAAGCAGACTTTTTTAATCGAATAGCAACGAGTTTTACCTTGATATGATCCGGTGTTTCACGAAGATCAAATATACGGTCCACCGTGCGTAACCAATCAAGAAAATCATCCGGGCATAAACGTCCTTCAAATTCTGGGATTTCTGTGCGAATACCCAAAGAGCGGATCGGATCAGTCTGTGGTGGTGCCGGCGGTGTGCGACGATGGCGTTGTTGGAGAGGGGTCGGCTGGCGTGGATGACGCTGTTGAAAAAAAAAATTCGAATTCACCACCTTCGTTTTCATATTCTTCCACAACTGAGTCGCTTGGTGTGTCTTCATACTGTCTTTCGTATCTATCGAACGGATTGATTTCAAGTTCACGAACCCGTTGACGAAGTCTTTCAATCTCGACATCGCGAGGATCACGCTCGTCATGCCCGTTGCCTCCGGCTGCGAATCTACGGTTTTGGCGATGATGATCTTCGTTCCCCGACATCTTGAGATTACCTGAGCTCTGAATACCACTTGATACGGATTCGTATATGAGTGGGTAAAACGATAAACCTAGGCGTAACCCTAGCGGTAATCGTTCTTGGCCAACCAAGCAACGATCGTCGGTTATGTTCTTCGGCCGACCGAATGAACAAGAAACAAAGCTGTTTCGAAAGAAATTCTTTATTCAATTGTAACAATCCAACCAAGGAATACAACCCTTTAAATCGGAAAATATGCAAACAAGATAGAAACATAATTCGAAATAAAAGGAAATGATAACAATCAAATAACTGACTGAAATAAATAACTTGGATAGGACGTTTCGGTTGGATTGGATCTTCAAAACATTCAGCTGACCCTAGCCACTTTCAGTGGGCCCGGCTTGGGTTGGGCTATGTGGGCTTCCTCCTTGATCTGTATCAGTTCGGCTACAAGGACTCTTTTCCTTGCCCTAATCCACTCCTTGAGCCTCTAACTCGAGAGTTTTTCTTCACTAAGAAACAAGCTCCCTTCTCGGTGGAGAAAACCTTTACATACGTCGCTTACACCTTTTTCTGGTACTAAGCTAAATACCGGGTTCTAGTTCAAGGTAGAACCAACCTGACGTCGCCTATACAATTCCTGACACTAAGCTAGATGTCGAGTTCTTTACAAGGGTTCAACCACTCTCGACACTCTATGTGTTTTAAGGACTAAAACACTAACCGAACTCTACTGAATGAATGGTATAACAATGATGTGTGAACTACTAACAAATCACACGGTAACTACACTAACAGGATTGCAACAGTTTGTTGATCATTGGTGCTTGATCTCTTTGCTACAAAAGAAGGATCACTAAGAATGAAATGAATGAATGAGTGGGTTAGTAATGTACAAATGAATGAATATGTGATTTATGCTATATGAGTGATGAGTGTGCTTGAATGACCAGCTTGCTATTTATAGGCAAAACTGAGCAGACATGCCACGGATTTGGCGGACCCAATTTATGGGTTCCGCCCTTGTACTGGTCTGGTTCCGCGGGAACATGCTAGCTAAGAGCTTCACAAATTTTTCCATATTTTGTCAAGTCTTGTCAAGATCTTACAAAGTCAACTCCTTTGCTTCAAGATCTTTCCAAAATATATTGTAAAGTCAACTAAGCTATCTAAATGATGCATGCCATGATGTCATGTATATTTCTATTTTTAAGAAATAAAAATAAACATGTAAATGTATATATGTATGTAATGTGTAATTCCTAGTGATCATGTGATATGTAAATGAGTTTTAAAAAGCTTGTTACTAAAATGTAAAAGACTTTAACATATACTTATGTTTTGCTAAAGATAAACCTTATAATTGTCATTAACAAAATAAAGCAAAGATCGTAAAATATAAATAACGTTTTTAGGACGATATTTGTATTAACAAGCTTTTTTATGGAATAGATCTTTTTTTTTTTAATAGGCTGTCACTTACTTATGGGTCATACTATACAAACCCTCCCTACCCTACCCTACCCAAAACCCTCCCTACACTAGGTGCACTTATGTTTTGTATTTTTTTCTTCTTGTTGTCTATATATATATATATATATATATATATATATATATATACATATATATATATATATATATACATATATATATATATATACATATATATATATATATATACATATACATTATATATATATATATATATATATATATATACATATATATATATATATAGGGATAATTACTAAAATAGCCCGATTGCCCAAGTGCTAAGAGTATCTGTCCCGATCTCAAAAAATTCCCCCCTTAGCCCAAGGGCAACCGTATATTCACGTATTGTACAGCAGTGTTTTTTGGGCAACTTTTATTTGTTGGGCAACCGTATATTGTACAGATGGTTTTTTTTGTCATTTCACATATTACTCATACTACTAAAAACCAGGACTGGAACAAAATAAAAAGCATTTCCGCGCCCACAATTCACTCACCAAAATCAAATCAAACCAAACACCACCACAACTACCCAAAAACACGTCGCCACCACCGTCCGACGCCACCACCACCTGACACCACCTCCACCGGACTCCACCAACACATAACACCGATACTTTTATTTCGAGTCGTATTTGAAGAACGCGTGTAAGCGATTTGTGATGGGCCAGAAACATACTTTTATTACTGATGATAATCCTAATAAGGATATCAATATTGCTTTTTTTAATCTCCCTATTATCAAAAGGTATATATAAATACTTATTGTTTTTATAATTTTGCTTTAGTTGTTGCTATGTTTGTAAAAGTTTAAAACTTTATATGTGTTGGTGTTATAGATCGAGGGAGGTGTGGTGACTCGTACAAGTGAGGTTAGGCTGGAGTTGCTTCAGGGTACTTTTAGGTGTTTTCGTGGATTAGCCTATGATATGTATGAAAATTGCAATATTGTTGTGATGTTGTTTAGTGATGTTTAATGGGATTTTTAACGAATCTCTAATTATCTGGTATCGCAGACAAATCCAGAGATTGTGAAAAGATGGAGCAATGAAGTGCAAGAAGCAGTTCAGAGATTGTGTAAACAAGGTCCCATTTTTTTTTATTTATTTATTTTTTTTTAATTTATTCTTAAATAAACTAAAATTTTGCTGAATTTTGTGGTTTGTAAGAGTCATGAATCGAATCGACGTCAAAGTCATGAATCGCTCGGTAAAGAAAAATTGACACATGAAATTTTTGTGGCAACAGTGGTGGGCGTGGATGGTCAATTGAAGCGACTAGCGAGTATATTAACTCGTCTTCTCATAGCGACCATGTGCGTGGCTGTATGAACAACTGTGCTTAATTGAGAGATTATGTTCTGTTTATTTTTTATTAAAGTGTCAAGAATGGTGGGTCAGGCAGGCTAAATCGGGTTGAGACGGATTGTTTTAGCAGGGGTCTAAACTTGGGTTGCCCCTAAATGCTTTTTTGTCCAGCTCAAAATTAGCAACATGCCTGCAACCAGGTATCATTTCAAAACATAAGGGCAAACACCGTATTTGTTCGAAACCAACTGATTTGCTACTTTTCCTTGCCTGATATTCAAATTCGGAATAACCATTGGCCATAAGCTGTGAATGTAGCTTTATACATATAATTATTGGGTCATTGATGTCATTACGTGTCGTTTTTTTTGGCAGATTAATGCTTTGCGTCGTTCTTTTGGGCAGATTGATTCTTTGGTTACTTTTCGTACGATGATATTGCCGCAGAGAATTCCAAAAAGTAATCAAGATGCAACACTTATTCACGCCATTAAGGCTATTGGCGAACAACTTAGTCAAATTTCGTTTGTAAAAGGCCAACTTATGACTTCCACGTTCTCGCTCTGTTAACTTCGAGATTGATACACGTCTATCTTGGTATATTGTGTTACATTGGATTAAGAAGGGTTAGGCACAATTATGCCTAGACATTGTCGTGATTCTTCGCAGGCTGTATATAAGGGTGAACAAGGTTGTGGACAACGGGTGAACAAGGTTCTTCTTGCCTATTTAAATCGCCTACTGGGCCAATAAAGGTATTCTTTATTTAACATTGGTTATTCATTCAATAGCTATAATATGGGTCTGGAGTTTTTTATTCAGCAATTTTTTGCTCCTCTGCTGATACGCATTCTGCTGTAAATTAGGTGTGCAGCGGTTTCTCTTGCTGCTGTAACAATCTTGCATAAGAGATGGCCAACAGCCTGTTTATGTTACAAGGGACACCAACCGTAGGCGTCGTCTTATTGGAGGGAATGGAAAACGACCGACGGAAGGGTGCTCACGAAATTCGGGTTCTGAAAATGCTTTCCGCAAAAGGTATCTTGACCACCTCTCCATAAGTACTTTGTAATGGCAATACATGGCAGTTTAAAGCCAACTATATGCTCTTTTCATGCCTTTGACAGTTTATTAACATTTCTGATGTTGTAGGTGAATCGATCTCGACAAACACGGCTGCTGGAACAGTACACGTACCACCTCGGGACACTATTTCTGATAATGAGGGTGAGCATTCTACGGTTGTTATACCTTTCATTGTTTCTGCATACGGTTCTTTATACTGCAAACAACTGCCCTTTTGTTTTCCATTTATTATTTGCCATTTCTACACATGCGAAAAGTTGTGTGCGTGTCTATGACTATCTTTATAATACGCATTCCATATTATTGCTGCAACGAAGCAAGATTCATACTGTTTATATGACTGTAACATATTGAACATTGTATTTGGCTTTTTTTTTTTTTTTGAATGTGAATTGTGAGTATCGGCATCATAAACTGTCCATAGTGTCAATGAGTCGCCCTGTACCTGGAATTTATTTGTTAAAACCACGAGTGGCAATTTTGATGCTTTACTAATGAATGATTTCATTTGGGTTGTGTAGTATTTCTAACAATTGTTGTTTCGTGATTGCGCATCGAATGTTATTTCTTAGACCTTACTGTCAGCAACCACCGTACTGTTTAATTATCTATATCATACATTAAAAACAACCTGCCTTTTATTTTTGGATATTGCCTAATCAGTTTTTATTGCTGTTTTTTTTACAGGAATGCATATACACAAAGAAACTTAAATCGGTCCTAGGCAGCGAAAGAGGTGAAAGCAGCAGTGACAGATTGAGGCGTCCGTTTGAGGCCATTCAAGGAATGTCAGAAGATATGTCGATAATGGTGGTATCCGACCTGATCTAGGATTTTTATACCGAGTTATAAAAGACAAACTAATTAACGTGGAGTTTTATACAAAGCTACCAGCCTACCAGTGACACCAAGGAGTCCAAAATAATAGTGCGTAAGACATCCGTTTTAGAAATAGCTAAAAGGTTCTTTATAAATAAGCCATTGGCTTAACCTCATAAGGCCAAAGAATGCTCAAATTGGATCTTTTTTTGTTGCTTTTTAGTAACGAGATTTAGTCAAAAAATTTTGTTGTTGTTGTTGTTGTTGTTTTTTTTTTTTTTTTTTTTTTTTTTTTTTTTTATTTTTTATTTTTTTTTTATTATAGTTGTTTTTTTGTTTCAGTAGGATTTTCACAGAATTTGGGCCTTTTGTTAGGTTTATGGCTGTTTGGAATTGATTATTGAAACTGCTTATCTTAATAGGAGTATGGGGAATAAAGTGGAGATAAGGATGAAGAAAGAGAGTGGCGAGTACAGTGGAGATGAGGATGAAGAACAGCTCTTGAAGGTTGGGATAATGGAAGCCATATTACATTCATCATCTCCTGCTGATGTTCTTGGCGCAGGCTGCTGAAACCTTGGAAGGGGGACGTTCTATACTGCTAGCGAACAATGAAAAAAGCCATTACATTATGGGTCAGTACAATTTTTATTTTGTATGGGTCGGGTCAGTCTTGGTTTACCTGAAATACTTTATTCAAGAGATTATAAACAGTTCTTTTCTAAATAGGAAATTTCGGGAATAATGGAGACAGTATAAGTTACATTCGAAAGAATGGAAGTACACCTTCAACCACTGTCGGGGGGGAAGGATACTGTTTCCTCCATCGTTAGTTTAGGATTTTAAAGGTCCTCCATCGGAAAATGTTCCTAGAGAAGTAATGTATCAAAATTTTCTTAATTTTTGTTTGCAGGGTTAGAGGGGAATCGGCAACTAATGTGACCGAGACCAGACCATGTGTTTCAGCCAATGAATTTAATGGCGTTTTGTGTTTTGTAGAGCCAAGAAATGGCACGAAAAAGTATCTGAAAGTTGAAGTCATTGCATCGGATTCCCTTCTTTGTCCGAAGGACAAGTAAATAAATCCAAAACTCTTCCTTATTTTGCCAAAGCTATAACATAATAAACTACGAAGTAAATATAGGTTTTTTTTTCATAGGAAATAATTTGATCACCGACGTTAAGGAAACGAGAACTGATTTGGGTGCTTTTAGGGGCTGAAGTGAGGGCTGAAATGAGCGCTAAACGGGTGGATTTGGGTGTAGAAGTAGGTGTTTTTGGACGCTGGAACGGGGGCTGAAATCGATGTGTTTAGGGGCTGAACATAGGGCTGCAATGGGTGTCTTTGGACGCTGGAACGGGGTCTGAAACGTAGGGCCTAACTTACGCATACAAACACCCCGCGGCAACGCGCGGGTTTAAAACCTCGTTTGAACTCATTACTCACAAGTAGCTTTCCCTGCATTTCCTAGCTGTTTATCTGCATGATATTTTGACGCAGTTTGTTTATCAAATGTATTAATCATTGGTCCAGCTGTATGTTTGTTATCGTTTTTTAAATTAGCTGGAGTCATGTTCAGACATTTCATTTATACTGATTGTAGGTACAAGCTATGCTACTATCGATTTGGGGAGCTGACAACAGAGTATGGAAAACCTCCAGGGTGAGTACTTTAACTTTTTTTACTTCGCTTTTTTTGTTCAAGTCTGCTTGACTTATGCGAATGGTGGCTGGTTGTAACAGTATAATTTTTGGATTATTAATAAAACAATAATTCTTTGTAAACTCCAAGGTAGTAAAAGTCAAAAAGGTGTTTGTGGGTTATCCCAACCCTACTTGATTCGTTTTTAGAAAGAAATAAAAAACCTTTTGACGTATTAGCTACCCAACCCGTTAACCCGTTTATGTTATGTTTTGTTTTATGACACTTGTGGTTTTCATATTATGTCATTGACAGTTATGACCGAGCGAGAGGCATTGAGATAGGGAACAAGGATGTGAAACTTGAATACTTGGAAGAAGCATTCACAACATCAAACTGGATAGTTAGGATTTACAAAGTTAAACCACCTGGCAACAGATGGTAATGTAAGAATGTTGGGCTTGATGGTGTTACTTATAGGAGTCGGACTGCTTTTTGATGATGAGTCTAGAAATCTGTGGATTCTATCTAAATATTGAATCCTTGTTATGTAAGTCTTTTCGTATTCAGTTTCTTATAGTTGGAAAGATCAAGATTAGTGTTACCTTTCGAGAATGTAGCTTTGATTGGGGTTGAACAAATTTGAAAGAGAGAATGTTAGATGCTTTATTGTGATCTTTAAAAGTTTAGGCATGATATGATGAAATGAGGATAAACCTAAACACTCAGTTCTCGAGTTTTCTATTAAAGTATAAGAAATGATATGATGAAATGAGGATAAGAAAGGATGGGATATTAGAAGAATGGACATGCGAATCTGTGTTCTTTAGATGCTCTTCATTTGTGTAACCTTTATAGTGCTCAGTAGGGGTGTAAACGAGCTGAGTCGATCTGAGTACTACCGAGCTCGAACTCGACTCGATTACTAAAACTCGAGCTCAGAGAGCTTTGGATTTCAAGCTCGAGCTCGGCTCGTCATCTCACACTTGAGCACAATCATATCTTAACATAGATATTGTCGGCAATCACCATACGGTCTATATACTCTCGTTTGTATTTTTTGGCAACTTATGTATTTTTTGGGCAACTTTTCCAAAAAATACAAAAGTTGCCCAACTATACCGGCAGGAACCATACAAGCAGGAACTACATACCTGCCAGCAGGAACCAACTATACTAACAGCAGAAATGAAATAACTTCTATTTTATACTTGGGAAACTTTTGTATTTTTTTGGGCAACTTTTCCAAAAAATACAAAAGTTGCCCAAACAATACAAAAGTTACTTGGGCAACTTTTGTATTTTTTGGGCAACTTTTCCAAAAAATACAAAATTACAAAAGTTGCCCAACTCTACCAGCAGCAGGAACCAACTATACTAACAGGAGAAATGAAATAACTTCTATTTTAATAATTCATGTGGGTATACTTGGGCAACTTTTATATTTTTTGGGCAACTTTTCCAAAAAATACAAAAGTTGCCCAAACAATACAAAAGTTACTTGGCAACTTTTGTATTTTTTGGGCAACTTTTCTAAAAAATACAAAAGTTGCCCAACTATGCCAGCAGGAACCATACCACATACCCGCCAGCAGGAACCAACTATACTAATAGCAGAAATGAAATAACAGCAGGAACTAAACTCTGCTACCAGCAGGAACCAACTATACTAACAGCAGAAATGAAATAACTTTTATTTTAATAATTCCTAACACACATAGACATGACCCGCTTAAAAAAAAGCACAGGGATAAGATCTGTAAAAATCGGCAAACCTTAAGGACGATTTATGTAATTAACTCACAATTTAATGTAAGCCTAGTGTGAAAAATATAACATTTTGGAGTTTATATACCAAGATTAACACACAAAAATTTGGTTTCATAATATCAAGTATCTACAACACATGTTCATTACAACTTGAGTTGAATCAATACAAGCTTATATATAGTCTGGTAAATACAAATCTAGGGACTCAAGGACCCTGCGAGCTTGGATGTGAAGAGCCGTGAGTCTTTGCTCAGGATCAAGAGTCGAACCAAATTGACTGGCAGCCCATATTAAGGAAGCTGATTTCTCACCTAGGAGACGCCTTATGTCCTCATGTATGGCTGCCATCAGTGGTGGGCGTGGATGGTCAATTGAAGCGACTAGCGAGTATATTAACTCGTCTTCTCATAGCGTCTAACATTCTCTCTTTCAAATTTGTTCAACCCCAATCAAAGCTACATTCTCGAAAGGTAACACTAATCTTGATCTTTCCAACTATAAGAAACTGAATACGAAAAGACTTACATAACAAGGATTCAATATTTAGATAGAATCCACAGATTTCTAGACTCATCATCAAAAAGCAGTCCGACTCCTATAAGTAACACCATCAAGCCCAACATTCTTACATTACCATCTGTTGCCAGGTGGTTTAACTTTGTAAATCCTAACTATCCAGTTTGATGTTGTGAATGCTTCTTCCAAGTATTCAAGTTTCACATCCTTGTTCCCTATCTCAACGCCTCTCGCTCGGTCATAACTGTCAATGACATAATATGAAAACCACAAGTGTCATAAAACAAAACATAACATAAACGGGTTAACGGGTTGGGTAGCTAATACGTCAAAAGGTTTTTTATTTCTTTCTAAAAACGAATCAAGTAGGGTTGGGATAACCCACAAACACCTTTTTGACTTTTACTACCTTGGAGTTTACAAAGAATTATTGTTTTATTAATAATCCAAAAATTATACTGTTACAACCAGCCACCATTCGCATAAGTCAAGCAGAGTTGAACAAAAAAAGCGAAGTAAAAAAAGTTAAAGTACTCACCCTGGAGGTTTTCCATACTCTGTTGTCAGCTCCCCAAATCGATAGTAGCATAGCTTGTACCTACAATCAGTATAAATGAAATGTCTGAACATGACTCCAGCTAATTTAAAAAACGATAACAAACATACAGCTGGACCAATGATTAATACATTTGATAAACAAACTGCGTCAAAATATCATGCAGATAAACAGCTAGGAAATGCAGGGAAAGCTACTTGTGAGTAATGAGTTCAAACGAGGTTTTAAACCCGCGCGTTGCCGCGGGGTGTTTGTATGCGTAAGTTAGGCCCTACGTTTCAGACCCCGTTCCAGCGTCCAAAGACACCCATTGCAGCCCTATGTTCAGCCCCTAAACACATCGATTTCAGCCCCCGTTCCAGCGTCCAAAAACACCTACTTCTACACCCAAATCCACCCGTTTAGCGCTCATTTCAGCCCTCACTTCAGCCCCTAAAAGCACCCAAATCAGTTCTCGTTTCCTTAACGTCGGTGATCAAATTATTTCCTATGAAAAAAAAACCTATATTTACTTCGTAGTTTATTATGTTATAGCTTTGGCAAAATAAGGAAGAGTTTTGGATTTATTTACTTGTCCTTCGGACAAAGAAGGGAATCCGATGCAATGACTTCAACTTTCAGATACTTTTTCGTGCCATTTCTTGGCTCTACAAAACACAAAACGCCATTAAATTCATTGGCTGAAACACATGGTCTGGTCTCGGTCACATTAGTTGCCGATTCCCCTCTAACCCTGCAAACAAAAATTAAGAAAATTTTGATACATTACTTCTCTAGGAACATTTTCCGATGGAGGACCTTTAAAATCCTAAACTAACGATGGAGGAAACAGTATCCTTCCCCCCCGACAGTGGTTGAAGGTGTACTTCCATTCTTTCGAATGTAACTTATACTGTCTCCATTATTCCCGAAATTTCCTATTTAGAAAAGAACTGTTTATAATCTCTTGAATAAAGTATTTCAGGTAAACCAAGACTGACCCGACCCATACAAAAAAAAAATTGTACTGACCCATAATGTAATGGCTTTTTTCATTGTTCGCTAGCAGTATAGAACGTCCCCCTTCCAAGGTTTCAGCAGCCTGCGCCAAGAACATCAGCAGGAGATGATGAATGTAATATGGCTTCCATTATCCCAACCTTCAAGAGCTGTTCTTCATCCTCATCTCCACTGTACTCGCCACTCTCTTTCTTCATCCTTATCTCCACTTTATTCCCCATACTCCTATTAAGATAAGCAGTTTCAATAATCAATTCCAAACAGCCATAAACCTAACAAAAGGCCCAAATTCTGTGAAAATCCTACTGAAACAAAAAAACAACTATAATAAAAAAAAAATAAAAAATAAAAAAAAAAAAAAACAAAAAACAAAAAAAAAAACAACAACAACAACAACAACAAAATTTTTTGACTAAATCTCGTTACTAAAAAGCAACAAAAAAAGATCCAATTTGAGCATTCTTTGGCCTTATGAGGTTAAGCCAATGGCTTATTTATAAAGAACCTTTTAGCTATTTCTAAAACGGATGTCTTACGCACTATTATTTTGGACTCCTTGGTGTCACTGGTAGGTTGGTAGCTTTGTATAAAACTCCACGTTAATTAGTTTGTCTTTTATAACTCGGTATAAAAATCCTAGATCAGGTCGGATACCACCATTATCGACATATCTTCTGACATTCCTTGAATGGCCTCGAACGGACGCCTCAATCTGTCACTGCTGCTTTCACCTCTTTCGCTGCCTAGGACCGATTTAAGTTTCTTTGTGTATATGCATTCCTGTAAAAAAAACAGCAATAAAAACTGATTAGGCAATATCCAAAAATAAAAGGCAGGTTGTTTTTAATGTATGATATAGATAATTAAACAGTACGGTGGTTGCTGACAGTAAGGTCTAAGAAATAACATTCGATGCGCAATCACGAAACAACAATTGTTAGAAATACTACACAACCCAAATGAAATCATTCATTAGTAAAGCATCAAAATTGCCACTCGTGGTTTTAACAAATAAATTCCAGGTACAGGGCGACTCATTGACACTATGGACAGTTTATGATGCCGATACTCACAATTCACATTCAAAAAAAAAAAAAAAGCCAAATACAATGTTCAATATGTTACAGTCATATAAACAGTATGAATCTTGCTTCGTTGCAGCAATAATATGGAATGCGTATTATAAAGATAGTCATAGACACGCACACAACTTTTCGCATGTGTAGAAATGGCAAATAATAAATGGAAAACAAAAGGGCAGTTGTTTGCAGTATAAAGAACCGTATGCAGAAACAATGAAAGGTATAACAACCGTAGAATGCTCACCCTCATTATCAGAAATAGTGTCCCGAGGTGGTACGTGTACTGTTCCAGCAGCCGTGTTTGTCGAGATCGATTCACCTACAACATCAGAAATGTTAATAAACTGTCAAAGGCATGAAAAGAGCATATAGTTGGCTTTAAACTGCCATGTATTGCCATTACAAAGTACTTATGGAGAGGTGGTCAAGATACCTTTTGCGGAAAGCATTTTCAGAACCCGAATTTCGTGAGCACCCTTCCGTCGGTCGTTTTCCATTCCCTCCAATAAGACGACGCCTACGGTTGGTGTCCCTTGTAACATAAACAGGCTGTTGGCCATCTCTTATGCAAGATTGTTACAGCAGCAAGAGAAACCGCTGCACACCTAATTTACAGCAGAATGCGTATCAGCAGAGGAGCAAAAAATTGCTGAATAAAAAACTCCAGACCCATATTATAGCTATTGAATGAATAACCAATGTTAAATAAAGAATACCTTTATTGGCCCAGTAGGCGATTTAAATAGGCAAGAAGAACCTTGTTCACCCGTTGTCCACAACCTTGTTCACCCTTATATACAGCCTGCGAAGAATCACGACAATGTCTAGGCATAATTGTGCCTAACCCTTCTTAATCCAATGTAACACAATATACCAAGATAGACGTGTATCAATCTCGAAGTTAACAGAGCGAGAACGTGGAAGTCATAAGTTGGCCTTTTACAAACGAAATTTGACTAAGTTGTTCGCCAATAGCCTTAATGGCGTGAATAAGTGTTGCATCTTGATTACTTTTTGGAATTCTCTGCGGCAATATCATCGTACGAAAAGTAACCAAAGAATCAATCTGCCCAAAAGAACGACGCAAAGCATTAATCTGCCAAAAAAAACGACACGTAATGACATCAATGACCCAATAATTATATGTATAAAGCTACATTCACAGCTTATGGCCAATGGTTATTCCGAATTTGAATATCAGGCAAGGAAAAGTAGCAAATCAGTTGGTTTCGAACAAATACGGTGTTTGCCCTTATGTTTTGAAATGATACCTGGTTGCAGGCATGTTGCTAATTTTGAGCTGGACAAAAAAGCATTTAGGGGCAACCCAAGTTTAGACCCCTGCTAAAACAATCCGTCTCAACCCGATTTAGCCTGCCTGACCCACCATTCTTGACACTTTAATAAAAAATAAACAGAACATAATCTCTCAATTAAGCACAGTTGTTCATACAGCCACGCACATGGTCGCTATGAGAAGACGAGTTAATATACTCGCTAGTCGCTTCAATTGACCATCCACGCCCACCACTGTTGCCACAAAAATTTCATGTGTCAATTTTTCTTTACCGAGCGATTCATGACTTTGACGTCGATTCGATTCATGACTCTTACAAACCACAAAATTCAGCAAAATTTTAGTTTATTTAAGAATAAATTAAAAAAAAATAAATAAATAAAAAAAAATGGGACCTTGTTTACACAATCTCTGAACTGCTTCTTGCACTTCATTGCTCCATCTTTTCACAATCTCTGGATTTGTCTGCGATACCAGATAATTAGAGATTCGTTAAAAATCCCATTAAACATCACTAAACAACATCACAACAATATTGCAATTTTCATACATATCATAGGCTAATCCACGAAAACACCTAAAAGTACCCTGAAGCAACTCCAGCCTAACCTCACTTGTACGAGTCACCACACCTCCCTCGATCTATAACACCAACACATATAAAGTTTTAAACTTTTACAAACATAGCAACAACTAAAGCAAAATTATAAAAACAATAAGTATTTATATATACCTTTTGATAATAGGGAGATTAAAAAAAGCAATATTGATATCCTTATTAGGATTATCATCAGTAATAAAAGTATGTTTCTGGCCCATCACAAATCGCTTACACGCGTTCTTCAAATACGACTCGAAATAAAAGTATCGGTGTTATGTGTTGGTGGAGTCCGGTGGAGGTGGTGTCAGGTGGTGGTGGCGTCGGATGGTGGTGGCGACGTGTTTTTGGGTAGTTGTGGTGGTGTGAGTTGTGAGAGGAGAGGGATGTGAGATTCATATGGAATGCAGTAAGAGTAGACAAGGTATAAAATGACTAAAAATATCCTTATAACAAGTTTCTAATTTTAATGCACGTAAAATGACCAAAATATCCTTTTGTTCATGTATTTGCTGCCCAAAATTCAAAAGTTGCCCAAAATACAATACATCCCTTATACATCGTATCAACAGTTGTATATATACTTTGGTCGGTGACGTGGCATCCTGTGGTCCGTCGGATCAGTTGCCCTGGGCTAAGGGGGGAATTTTCTGTGAGCGGGCTAGATACTCTTAGCACTTGGGCAATCGGGCTATTTTAGTAATTATCCCATATATATATATATATATATACATATATATATATATATATATACATATATATATATATATATATATATATACATATATATATATATATATATATATATATATATATATATATATATATATATATTATATATATATATATATATATATATATATTTTACTTGAGAGTGTCTTTTTTTGTGCCTGTGTCCATTTTCTATAGTGTCCAGGCTTCACTGTTATTGCTAGCGGCATAACATATGGCTTGTAATTTGAAACTTTTTTTTTGCACTTTGCACTTTGCTCTTTTTTATGGGAGTGTATTTTTTTGTGAAACATGTTTTTGGTGAGTTTGTACCAGTTCACTGTTCAAGATTCTTGTTTTGAGATTATAAAGAAACTGCTAGCAGTTTCAAAAGTTGCATTCACAAAAAAATAATAATAATAAGTTAGTGCTAGAAGATCAAAAAAGCTGAGTTTACGATGAATACATCACCGTTTTACAAGAACGAGGTATAATTTTACGCTATTACATATATATTACTTTCAAAAATGAGTAACGTTTAAAAAAAATGATAAATCGAGATGGCTCAGATTATTATTTTTATTCATATGGCTGCAAATTTGAAGGTTGCAAAGTGTTTGCCGTCCATTCGGTTATGCCATGCCAATCGTTAAGGTTTTTTTTTTTTTTTTTTTTTTTTTTAATCATTATCGCGTTATCTCGGTTTTTTTATAAGCAGTTTGATAATAAGCAATTTCATAAAATAAGCAGTTTCATAAAAGAGCTAAAACGGCTCAAACTGCTTATCATAAAAGATCAAAAACTGCTCAAATTGCTAGCAGATCATACCGAACCAAAGATCTAAACAACCACATAAGCAGTTTCACATAAAAGATAAAAAAGATAAAAAAACTGCTCAAAAACATAAAAGTTTCACATAAGCAGTTTCACCATCAACATCACATAAGCAGTTTTACCATCAAAAACATCACATAAGCAGTTTCACCATCACCAAAAACAGCTCAAAAACATCACATAAGCAGTTTCACTATCACATACGCAATTTCACCATCACCAATTATTTCTAAACATCACATAAGCAGTTTCACCATCAAAAACTGCTCAAAAACATCACATAAGCAGTTTCACCATCACCAAAAACATCACATAAGCAGTTTCACCATAGATCTAAACAACCATGGTTTTTACCATTGTTTTTAACACATATCAAAACCACCACAGAAACAACCATGGTTTTTACCATGGATCTAAACCACAACAGAAACCACCATGGTTTTTACCACAATTTCTAAGAGGTTTGATCGATACACTATAAGGTGGTTAAACCTTTGTGACTTTGTGTATATGATATGTTGTTTTAATATGATTAAGTATGCAGAATCTGCTTAACCACACTTAGAAGGTTATTTGGATATGGAAATGGAACAATTATGTTTGTTATTTAACAATGAACAATGAAAGCTTATCACCAAACAATTCAATATTATTCAAGATAATACGAGTGATCTTCACTATCACTAGGGTTACAAAACCTTGAATCTTATGTTTCTATGACTTATGATATTGTTGTGTTTGTTCTATGTTCTTAACAGTTATGATCTAATTCATGCATATAATATCTAAGCCTAAGATTTCTCTTTTATAGTCCAAGAGAGATCTTTACAATATTGTCAAGTCTAATCGAACACATGCTTGAGAGTGTCAATCATTAAGATACAACATGTATATGTGTTTACAACTTGTTATTGAACACTTTGTCTAAAGATATTATCTACCGTGTATTGTTGACTTTAATACACATAATATCTTTGTATACTTATCTACTCAGCAGCAGAATACTTCGATAGTTATCCACTTAGCAGTAGAAAGTTCTTCACCAGCAGCAGAATCATTCAGCAGTAGAGTGTTTAACGCTAGCAGTAGAATCAAATGTACTAGCAGTAGAATGATACTTAAGAGTATTTCTTGAGCAGAACCCGATATTAATCTTCTTGAATATTTAATTCCCAACAATCCTCCCCTAAACATGTGAATCCTTTTCATCATGTTTCAGAATTAAATTATGGATTGTGAAGATCTTTTAAACACTTCTGAAGTCAGATTCTTGATCTGAGCTGTCTTCTGTTCTTCAAGATTAAACATCTTTCTCAGTAACTCATCTGCCATTTTCTTTTGACTTTGACAATATTAGTACCTATCTTCAAGCTTCAAACAAAGCCTAAAAGATGGTGCAATTTCCTTGGATGGAGGAATTATAAGAGGCAATGATGTTGTGTATCTTGGATGCTTGTTTCAACAAGTGAAATCATCTATCAGCATGCCTTTGCAAGTGATGAACAAACGTAGTGAACTGAAATTGAAACTTTTTTTGTTTGACCTAGATAGAACTTTCTCCTTTTGAATGCTTCATCCCTTCTGAATATACATAATACTCCAGAATCTTGTTCATGAAGAAGAGATTATCAGCTCTATTTTTGTCATTTTCAACCTCTATGTCATTATCTTGTATGCTCTTGTCTTTTCCTCCCTTTCATTGGTTAATCTTCCTTGGGCTTTATTTCCTCCCATGAGATATTTCCTCCCCTGTTTGGAAGATCTCTCACCATCATCCCATCATTATCTGATCTACCAATGTGAACTTGTTTTCAGACAATGTTGTACATGAAACCATCAATTCCTTAAGAGTTTAAGTGCTGCCCTCATCACTTCTAGGTGTGTTAACTCCTATGAGAGGTGATTCATGGGGCATTGACTCATTATCAATCAATGGATGGTTTTACTGAGTCCCTTTGAAAATCCTTTTTAAGAAACTTTTGACTTAGCAGTATGTTCATGATTTTATTATAGAAAAATCATACTGCTTTCAACCATTTTGAAGGGATTAAGAGTGTAACAGACACTTAATCAAAATTTCGGTTTAAAGCAACCTCTGGTTGTGTGAGAACCAATGTTTTTCAGTTATAAATAACTGCCTGTGTAAAGATAAACCTATTCCAAAGGCTTTCTTCACAGGGTTTCCAGCTCATAGCAATTGTTGCCTCTAACACAAGTGTTAGATTCACTTTTACTAGCTGTTCTTTCTATCAGATGTCCTTAGACTTGCTCATTATACTTTAAAAGTATAAAATTATAGAAAGTGAGTTGTATCAGTTACTGTCTGATCAACTAAGTCATCAATTCAATGTGAAATTTCATAATCAGGTTTCAAGAAAGAAGTTTTAAGGAGGAGTAAATTCCCAAACTCTTTCTATCATAAACCTATTATGTCAGCAACTGTATTATCATTCTGCTGCTTCCATTTCACTTGAAATTTCCTTTTGTTCAATGTTCATATCTGAAAATGTTAGTCCAAAACCAAGAAACAAAGTGCAAAGCATATGTCTTATAGCAGTATCATAGATATGACTAACAAATATGAACTTAACAAACAAAAATTTGTACCAGCAACACAAACTTTTTACTAATAGTAGTATCTTATAAATCCAGCAGCACAATAAAAAATTTATATACAAAAACCACACAGATTAAAAAGTTTAAGGATTAAGCATTCCAATACTTGCTACCAAGTATTGAAACCTTCCAACATCAAAAGCTTTAGTGAGAAGATATGCAAAGTTGTGTTCAGAATCAATTTTGAAAACTTGAATCAACTTTTTCTCATTGCAATCTCTAATAAAATGATGTCTTATTTCAATGTGTTTTGTTTTAGAATGTTGTACTGGATTTTTAATAATGCAAATTGTACTACTATTATCAATATGAATAACAGTGTTCATAAAATTGTACCCATAGTCAGGAAGTTGGTTTTGAAGCCATAGGACTTGAGCACAACAACTTACGGCAGCTACATATTCAGCTTCAGTTATTGAAGTAGCCACAATAGTTTGCTTCTTACACTGCCATGAGATAAGTCTACACCCAAGGAATTGACATCCTCCAGTTGTTGACTTTCTGTCCAAGCTAGCACCAGCATAATCACTATCCGAAAATGCTACCAGGTCAAAAGGTGACTCTCTAGAATACCATAGTCCCAACCTAGGTTGACCCTTGAGATATCTAAAAATCCTCTTGACTGCTGTTAAATGAGAAACCTTTGGAGTTGCTTGAAATCTTGCACAAGCACAAACAGAGAACATGATGTTAGGTCTTGATGATGTGAGATACATCAAAGAACCAATCATTGATCTGTAAGTGTGTACATCTTCATTGTCTCCATCTAAATCTTTAAGAAGTGGCTTCTCAGAGTCCATTAGTGTGCTTGCCATTTTTGAATCAGTAAAAGTTGAACTTCCTAAGTATCTCAGCAACATATTTATCTTGACTAATAAATATGCCTTCGTATGACTGTTTAACTTGCAAACCCAAAAAGAATGTAAGTTCCCCCATGGAACTCATCTGAAACTTATCATGCATAAGCTTCTCAAACTCCAAACACATCTCCTTCCTTGTAGACCCAAAGATAATGTCATCCACATACACCTGCACTAACAGAAGATCCTTCTTGTGTTGTTTGATGAATAGTGTCTGATCAATCTTCCCTCTTTGAAATCCATTCTCTATTAAGTAGGAAGCTAGTGTTTCATACCATGCTCTTGGTGCCTGATGAAGGCCATAAAGAGCCTTAACTACTCTGTACACTTTTTCTGGATGGTCAGGATCAATGAACCCTGGAGGTTGTGAAACATACACCTCTTCTTCAATAGTACCATATAAAAATGCACTCTTGACATTCATTTGATAAACTGTGAAGCCTATAAATGAAGCATAAGCTAAGAAAAGCCTAATTGCCTCAAGTCTTGCTACTGGAGCAAAAACCTCATCATAGTCTATACCTTCTTGTTGTGTGTACCCTTGGGCTACTAATCTAGCCTTATTCCTAATCACTATTCCCCTTTTATCCCTTTTATTCTTGAAAACCCATCTAGTGCCAATTACCTTTTCATCCTTAGGTAAATCAACTAGCACCCGAACCTTCTGAATCTTAAACTGAAGAAGCTCCTCTTGCATAGCCTCTACCCAGCTTGAATCATCTAGGGCTTTAAGAATGTTCTTTGGTTCATCTTGTGAGAGAAAACATACAAACAAGCAAGAGTTTGAAAACTCATGCTGTTTTGAAGCATAAAGGGCATCAAGAAGCCCTTGTTGGTCTGAAGACATCAGTTGTTTTCGTGTCTTCACACCTGATTGTACATCTCCAATCACATTTTCTAGGGAGTGAACTTTTTGAATCCTGGTGTGTGGGGTTGAAGAAACTTGATAGTTAGGTGTGATATTGCTCAAATCCACCTCTTTATCTGAGAAATCTGCTTCATTTGAGTCTGAAGGGCCAGCAGTAGAATCATTTGGCCTAGCAGCAGAAAAATTAAGCCTAGCAGTAGAATGCTCTGTCTCAGCAGTACTATCATCAGCAGAAACATTTTGTTGTTCCTTTGTTCCATCTTCTTTGTGTTCATCTTCAACATCTTCTTTAGCTTTACTAGAAGAAGATTCATCATTTGTTGAAGTTGAAGCCACACTAGTACTTATTGGCATCCATACATGATCTTGATTTGTCTCCTTGTCTAACCCTGCCTCATTTGTTGTTTGTGAACCTGAAAAATCATTAGTTTCTGCAACAACAAGTACATAATTCATAGAATGGGTTAGTGACTCAAGATCAAATAGCCAATTAGGACCTTGACCTGCTACATTGGATTTATTCTCTAAAAATTCCACATGCAGGTTCTCATCTACTCTTCTAGTTCTCAAGTTGTATACTCTAAACGCTTTGCTATTGAGAGAATATCCAACTAAGAATTCTTCATCTGCTTTTCCATCAAACTTTCCAAGATGGTCTAAGGTATTTAGAATTGTCACATGACATCCAAAAGGTCTAAGAAATCCTATTACAGGAGTTCTACCTCTAAAAAGTTCATATGATGTCTTATTGTGAGGTTTGACAACCAAAACTCTATTCTGAACATAGCAAGCAGTGTTGACTGCTTCAGCCCAAAAAGTGATAGGCAACTTAGAGTTGGCTAACATGGTTCTAGCAGCTTCTATGAGTGTTCTATTTCTTCTCTCAGCAACACCATTCTGTTGTGGAGTTCTAGCAACACTAAATTCTCTCCTAATACCTTTTTCTTTGCAGAAATCATCCATAACTCTATTTTTAAACTCTGTCCCATTATCACATCTAATGACTTTTACTCTTTTGCTTACTAGGTTTTCTATCTCTGTAATGAAAGTCTTAAGGATGCTAGAAGTCTCATCCTTAGTAGCTAAAAAGAAAACACATGTAAATCTTCTATAGTCATAATTAATAACTAGACAATATCTCTTATGCTGCATACTTCTAACATTTGTAGGACCAAATAAGTCCATATGAAGCATAAACAATGATTGATTGATAGAGTTAAAAATCTTGGGCTTACAAGTGGCTTTGTGTTGTTTGCCTTTAAGACAAGCAATGCATGTTTGATCATTTTCAAATCATTTTTGAGGTAAACCTCTTACCAAACCATTCTTAACAATCTGATTTATGGTATTGAAGTTAATATGACCAAGCCTCCTATGCCATAACATTGATTCATCCAATGTGGCCTTTGCGACAAGACAAGTTAAAGCCTTTTTAGGAACAATGTTCTTCATATCAACACTGTACATATTGCCCTTTCTAGGAATTTTAAGAAGTACTTGACTTTCATCAGGCATCTTAAAATCAGGAGAAGAAAAGAACTTTGTTCTTTTTGTCACACATTTGTGAGACACTAAAAAGATTATACTTAAGCTCTTGTACATAGTACACATCTTCAAACTCTAAATTTCCAGTTTTGATAGTACCTTTACCAGAAATTTTGCCACCAATACCTCCTCCAAAGGTAACAAAGCCACCATCTAATGTTTGAAAATCAGAAAGATAGGACTTGTTGCCTGTCATGTGCCTTGAACATCCACTATCTGAGTATCCTTGATCCTCTTGTTTATCAATTGAATGTTCCTGCACAAAAATAAGGAGTAATAGTTTCCTTTGGGGACCCAAGCCATTACTGACTTGGACCTGCCTCTTGCATCAATGAAATGTAATCTCTTGAGAACTGTTGATGCAACATTGGATTTAAGAACCCAACATGCTGAGGCCTTAACAACATTTGCCCTGTTTTCCCTAGTAGTAGTATGAACCACATGTTTAGCAGCAAAAACTGCTAGCTTTGTAGTTGTTCCCTTTGGTTTCCAAACTTGTTTTTGGACCACTGCTTTGATTGAATGGGCCTTTGAACAGTTTTTGATGCATGTTTTGAAGTTAATTTTGCATTTTTAACTGTTGGTCTTGGGTTAACAGTCATGAATGGTCTAGCAGTAGAAACTGCTTTTGTAACTGCTATGGGTTTTGTTCTCTTAGACTTAGAGTGAAAGTGAGTTTGAGGAGTTTGCCTTTTGAAATTCACCCTATTGTTTTCATACCCAGATACCCATTTGTTACAGAAAGCTGCAAGATGATCAAAACTACCACATGTGTAACAAGCTTTATTATAAAAGAAAAAGTCATCACCTAATTGGTTAGACTTGAGGCCATTCCAATTACTTTGGTTACCTCTGGGCTTTCTAGTGGATCTATATTGTTCACAATATTTAACTGGTTGCCTAACATGTTTAGTGTTGGTTCTAGGCTTAACAGTATCCTTTTTGATCACTTTAGGAACCCTTGTTCCTGCTTTCTTAACTACTTCAGGTTTAGACATAACCTGTTCATCATCACTATTAGTTGTACATTCCTCAACAACTATAGCATCTGCTTTCCTATCAGAGGATACCTTGTCCTCAGAAAGTGAAGTTTTAGATAAACTCTCACTTACTTTCTCTACCTTAGGGCTCTCAGTAGACTTAGAACCATATTCCATTATTGGTTCTTGAAACTCAGCAAATCCTGTGTGTGCTAGGTCAATACCTGGAGGTGAAGGAACACCTCTGTATGGTGGAGGAACAGACTTGTATCCTAAACCAGACTTAGCTTTATTGATTACTTAAGCTTCTCAAATTTTATTAATTCCCTCTGAGGCATGAGCTAAAGCACCTACTGTTATCTTAACATTTTCACTTTTATTTTTGTGATCTGCTAAGATTTATTCAGTTTAGTAATACACTCATCTTTGAATTCTATGTTTCTTTTTAGTGCATTCATGTCATCAGTAAACTTAGATTCATTTCCTTGAAAATGCAAGATTTGTTTTTCAAGAACAGCTAGACCTCTTTTATGATTAGCTAAATTAGCTAAAGCATCATATAACTGTTCTAGTTGATCATCAAATCTCTTTTTAAGATCTTCATAAGCTTTAAGAGCAGAGCATGATTCAGTACATTTAATTATGGAATTTACCTCTGAATCAGAAAAGGCCATTAGTGCAGTCTCAGTGGCCACCATTGCAGCTTCTTTTGGTGCTTCCTCCTCATCAGCCATGAAGCTCCAATCATAGTTAACACCATCTATGGCTAGCATAGCCCTTGGCTCTTCCACTGTGACTTCCTTTTTCTTCTCTTGCCTATACCATGTGCTTCTATTATCCTGCTTCCTTGGGTTTCTACATTCTTTAGCAAAGTGTCCTAACCTGTGACAGTTGAAACACTCTACTTTCTTCTTATCAAACCCAGCAGTTTCATTACCATCAATGGTAATCTGCTTACCAGTTCTCTGCCAGAACTTCTTAGCCCTCATGCTAAGTAAAGCAACCTGCCATTTGATTTCCATCTCTTCCAAATCATTATCATCCAACTGATCAAGATCTTCATGAGTTAGAGGAGAACCACTAGTTTGACTAGACATGAATACATAGTATGCTGGATCTCCAAGTCCAGCAGCATTCTTTTGTGAACTAGCAGTAAGACCACCATAGTTAGCAGTAGAAACACCTGCATCTTCATCTACCTCTTCTGACTTACTAATACTAGGAGATGACAAGAGTGCCACATTCCCAGAACTAATACTACAGTTTCCAGACTTCTTTAGACTTTGTTCAACAATTTTGAAGTTGTTGTACAAATTATTGAGTTTCATGGTTTCAATGTCTGGTTTGTTCATCCAGACAACCACATGAGTATGGAACTCATCAGGTAGGCTTCTCAAAAACTTCATGTTGAGATCTTCCTTGGCTATCTCAACCCCCAACACAGCTAACTGACTGACAAGCTTATGTAATCTAGAGAACAGCTTATCAAGTGATTCATTGCTATGTGAACTAAAATTTTCAAATTGTTGTTTCAGCAATGTCTTCTGTGTTTTCTTGGTAGTTTCATTACCACCAAACCATGCACAAATCTCTTCAAAAAGAGTTTTTTCATCAGGATACTTGCTAAAGGATAGCATCTATTCACCAGGAATGGTCATAAGCAACAAATTTCTTGCTTTTTGATCATTTCTCTTTTGTATCCTTTCATCACCAGTAACTGGTCCAGTATTTCTTTTTCTATCTGTTTTGCCTTCAAGAACAACAACTGTATAACCTAGTGTAAAGTAATCACCATACATAATGATATCCCAAAGAGCATAATCCTGAACCATAAAGTATTGCTCAATCCTTAACCTCCACAACTCAAACTCATTCTGTTTGATCATGGGCAACTTTGCAGCAATATTTGTAGCAGTATCTTGTGCGTCCATTTCTGCTTCTTCTTCTAAAACAACTATATCAGCCTTGCTCTGATACCAACTGAGAGGTTTGATCGATCCACTATAAGGTGGTTAAACCTTTGTGACTTTGTGTATATGATATTTTTTTAATATGATTAAGTATGCGGAATCTACTTAACCACACTTAGAAGGTTATTTGGATATGGAAATGGAACAATTATGTTTGTTATTTAACAATGAACAATGAAAGCTTATCACCAAACAATTCAATATTATTCAAGATAATACGAGTGATCTTCACTATCACTAGGGTTACAAAACCTTGAATCTTATGTTTCTATGACTTATGATATTGTTGTGTTTGTTCTATGTTCTTAACAGTTATGATCTAATTCATGCATATAATATCTAAGCCTAAGATTTCTCTTTTATAGTCTAAGAGAGATCTTTACAATATTGTCAAGTCTAATCGAACACATGCTTGAGAGTGTCAGTCATTAAGATACAACATGTATCTGTGTTTACAACTTGTTACTGAACACTTTGTCTAAAGATATTATCTACCGTGTATTGTTGACTTTAATACACATAATATCTTTGTATACTTATCTACTCAGCAGCAGAATACTTCGATAGTTATCCACTTAGCAGTAGAAAGTTCTTCACCAGCAGCAGAATCATTCAGCAGTAGAGTGTTTAACGCTAGCAGTAGAATCAAATGTACTAGCAGTAGAATGATACTTAAGAGTATTTCTTGAGCAGAACCCGATATTAATCTTCTTGAATATTTAATTCCCAACAATTTCTAACCAAGAAACCACCATCAATTATTTTAGATTTAAAAAGATCTAAAAAGATGTAACGATTTTTAACCAAGAAACCACCATCAATTATTTCTAACCAAGAAACCACCATCAGTTATTTTAACAAAGATCTAAACCACCAAGAAACCACCATCAGTTTCAACCAACTAATACAATTCACAGCAAAACCGGTTAACAAAACCACTCCCACCCACATATTTTTTTCCACTCATTTGGATCCGTTTGAGTGAGAAAGAGAGTGTAATGAGTGAGAGAGAGAGAGAGAGAATGTGTGTGTGAAATGAGTGAGAGAGAGAGAGAGAGAGATGAGTAGGGAGATGAGAGAGGAGAGGAGAGAGAGAGAGGAGAGAGAGGAGAGGAGGAGAGAGAGAGAGAGTGAAATGAGTGTTATCAGATGGGGTGGGTGGGTTATACTGTGGGTGGGAGTGGTTTTGTTAACCGGTTTTGCAAATTTTTTTTTTTCAAATACAAGTTGTAATTTAGTTGTAAAAAAAAAGTTAGTAACAAAAAGTATTTTTTTTTTTTTTTTAAATAGTTGTTATTATTTGTTAAGAAAAAAAATTAAAGTTGTAATTTATTTGTAAAAAAACAAAAGTTGTAATTTATTTGCAACTAACTGATTGGGTGCCAAAATATAGCTCGAGGGATCGGTTTTGTTATTGTTAAAAAAAGAACCAAATCAGAGAAGGGGTATTTGTACGAAATCAATTATGGGTGTTCAAAGGGTGGGAAGTATGAACGTAAAGGTTTGGAAGATGAAATTTAACGGCAAACCAGTACCTCTAAAACCGATTGTCCATTCAAATTAGTGGCGAAATATTCTAAAACACAAGATTTTTGGAGGTTGAGGGTGAAGTGTGATAGGCATAATCATGATTTTGCAGATTCGTTGCATGGTTTCCCATATACAATGCGATTAAAGGATGACGAGTTCAGTTTGGTGAAACAATTGACAGAGTATCACGTACCACCACGTCATATACTTTCGTCAATAAAGGAGCGTAATCCGGATAACGTGTCTAGCATTAGAACTATATATAACGCACAAAATAAGATCCATGGAGCCATAATAGGTTATAGAACTCCAATCCAAGTCCTTTACTCACATTTGATGCATTCAGGGTATACATATCACGAGAGGGTAAATGAGCATAATGAGCTTGAGGAACTATTTTTTGTTCACCCCACGTCATATGCTCTATGGTGTACATTCCCTGAAATCATGCTAATGGACTCAACATACAATACCACGTTGTTTAAATTGCCATTTTTTGAAATTGTCGGATTAACTTCAACAAACAAAACATTTTCAATGGCGTTTTGCTTTTTAGACAAAGAAAATGGGCCTAATTTTCAATGGGTATTGCAATGTGTGAAGGAGGTAATAGACGAAAAATATTACCCGCGTGTTATCATCACTGACAGAGATTTAGCGTCGATTGGGGCATGCAGAGAAGAATTCCTGAACGCAAACAAATTACTCTATCAATGGCATATTTCACAAAATGTGCTTCAGTATTGCAGAAATAGATGCGATACACTAAAGGAGTATGACTCCATTAAAGGAACATGGGATTGGATGGTTAAAGCTCCGACACGCGGCATATTCGTGCATTATTACGAACGCCTACAACAGTTATTGGTCGAACATGCAAGTACTTAATTATTAATTCATTGCTTTTATTATTTAATAAATAAGTACCCGAATGACTTTTTATTAATTCATTGTTTTTTCAGATATTTCTTCGTATCAGAATAACTGGCTGCAAGGTTATTCAGATATGTTTCTCGCGTTTATTACCGATCAATATCACAGCTACGACCAGTCAACAACATGCAGAGTTGAGAGTCAACACGCGTTGTTGAAATTATACTTGGGCAGCACACTGTCCAACTTAGACACGTTATTCAGTTCGATCGATATGATTCTCATTACGCAAGAAACTGCGATAAAGGAAACTTTTAATAGAAGCAAAAACGAGAAAATGAATAAATGTAATATACCACTATTTGCAGAATTGTATTATAAAGTTTCCAAATATGCTTTGGAACTCATGTTCGATGAACTCCAACTGTCGATCGCTGCAGAAGATTGTAGTCATCAGCTGCGGTCAATTTATGGGCTACCATGCTTTCACGAACTACTTTACTATCGAATTCATAGTAAGTATATTAAATTTATGACTATCAAGTTATTTTCCCCATTAATATCAGTAATTTATATAAGTCACTTTTAATGAATGCAGAAAGGGTCATTCCACTGGATACAATTGATATTTTTTGGAGAACCCTATCTGTTCCGTGGCCTAGTATCAATACTCCTACGCCTGAAGATGGTCCTTCTTTTGAACCTGAAGATGGTCCTTCTTGTGAAAATGACATACGACAATTCAAGAATATTTTTGGCAAAATGTCGTCGTTTGTCAAGAAAAATATGTTAAAAAGGTGAGAGGGATATACGATCCCGAATCTGTTGATATACGTGAACCTGTTGTTCACAAAAGTACTCGTGGACGTCCGAGCGCAAAGGACAAAAAGTCCTAGGCTACAAAAGTCCCAGAATTGAATAAAGTACCAACCGTAGATCACCGAAGAAGCACAAATTCAAGATCTACAAAAGTCCCGGACTTGAACAAAGAACCTGCGAGACATAGTTCTTACATGGGTCCTAGAGTTGAACAAAGTATAAGACACAGGTTATACGTTGTAGATGAAGTTAGCGACTATTTGATTTAGCAGATTCCAGAGATTTTCCGTCGATACATCATAAGTATTTATAATGTGCGAGGTGATGGAAATTGTGGGTTTCGGTGCGTTGCCCACGGTATTGGTCAACACGAAGATAGGTGGTGCGAAATTCGAGCTTGGTTATTGCAAGAGTTAAACACTAATAGTGGCTTTTACATAAGTATGTGGTGGCAAAATGACTTTGACCATATTTGGAGATCGGTAGACTGGTTCAAAAATGGATTTGCACCGCGAGAATACTGGATGAGTATGCCAAGCACGGGGTTGGTTATTGCTTCAGTGATTAACCGGCTTGTTGTATTTATATCCCAGCGACAAAGTCATATGTGTTTTCCGCTTTTTTCCGGTCCAGACTTATCACAAGGAACTGGCCCCCTTGTGATTGCCCGTGTGGGGGATGACGCATGTTCTCACTTCATTTATGTGACGCTAGACGAAAATTCACCACTTCCGGATACTCACCCACAATGGGGGACGTACAAAGTTGGCAATGCATCCGAATGGGCAACTTTATATTCCGATCGACAACACATGTATACTGAGAATAGACGAAGACAAACATAATAAATGATTATTGATTTATGTTGTAAATAATTATACAGACAAAACATTGTAAATGATTACTGATTTATGTTGTAAATAATTATACAGACAAAATATTGTAAATGATTACTCATTGTAAATGATTACTGATTTATGTTGTAAATAATTATACAGACAAAACATTGTAAATGATTACTGATTTATGTTGTAAATAATTATACCGACAAAACATAGTGAACGATTACTGATTTATGTTGTAAATAATTATACCGACAAAACATAGGGAACAATTACTGATTTATGTTGTAAATAATTGTTTGTATTATTTAAATTAATAATAACATTACTGATTTATGTTGTAAATTATTATACAAATTCTTTGGCCGGGTGGAACGAAAAAATCATTTCTTGTGTCGCTGTCGGAGAGGATTGATTATAGAAATGACATCCCGTAAAAACGCTACTTATGGTTAACCGTATTATGCATGTTCTTTTTCAGTGGTAAATAATCATACGTTTGCTTAGTTATGTAAATAATTTGTTTGTTAAGAATACATTTCTGATTTATGTTGTAAATAATTATACAGACAAAACATTGTAAATGATTACTGATTTATGTTGTAATAATTATACCGACAAAACATAGTGAACGATTACTGATTTATGTTGTAATAATTATACCGACAAAACATAGTGAACGATTACTGATTTATGTTGTAAATAATTATACCGACAAAACATAGTGAACGATTACTGATTTATGTTGTAAATAACTGTTTGTATTATTTAAATTAATAATAACATTACTGATTTATGTTGTAAATTATTATACAAATTCTTTGGCCAGGTGGAACGAAAAAATCATTTCTTGTGTTGCTGTCGGAGAGGATTGATTATAGAAAGGACGTCCCGTAAAGACGCTACTTATGGTCAACCATATTATGCATGTCCTTTTTCAGTGGTAAATAATCATACGTTTGCTTAGTTATGTAAATAATTTGTTTGTTAAGAATATATTTCTTATAATTTTTTTAATATGTAACAGCCAGGAACAGAAGACTATAGGTGTGGATACTTTATGTGGAAGGATGTTTTTCAAAACAAGCACTTTAGTCAAGCCTCTTCTTCAATGCAGTGCTCAAACTGCATAGCTAAAGATAATAAGATTGACAAGCTTGAAACAAGAAACAAGATGTTATTGTCTCAAAACAAGATGTTGATGACACGAATAAAGACGCTGGAGGCATCACTGGAATTGTCAAGGAATCCTAAGGATCACGCATGTCAGTCGGGTGCAATGCTCCATGAGCTTTTAGATGAGATACATAATCTTCATGTGTAGTAGGTGTTGTTGTTTTAAATAATGTGTTAATATTGTTGCTTAATTGAATAATAACAGTTATTTTTGTAGTTGTTTAATGTGTTAATGTTTAACGTGTTATTGTTGTTGTTTAATTAAATAGAAACAAATTAAACAAATACAAATAACATAACATAAAAAATATAACAAATAAACACTAAAAAAAATATTACACAAAAAAAAACAAAACAAATAAATACTTAAAAAAAAAAAAAAAAAAAAAAAAAAAAAAAAAAAAAGAAAAAAAAGTACACACCCTCCGTAGGGAGGATTTCTTTTGTTTACATTGGGGGGTTAGGATAACCTATCCCCTTACTGAATAACGAGTCATTTTTTCTTCTCTTACGTCATAGTGTGCTCTTGCCTAATCACCAACAGCACTATATCCATTTAGAGAAACTTGAATAGATGTATAGTGGCCACTCTCCCCTTTATAATGTTTTGAATGTTGATTGCTAGACTTTATTTCTTGCTGAAAACTTTTTATAGGTTAATATAAATGGACGCTATTTGTTTGCATTTTCTTCTGTTAGTATATATATATTTGTATAGGGTATAGACTGTAGTCCATCATCAGGTTCGATCATTCATAATGTTTCTATCATTCGGTCACTTCATGAGCTCCATGGACTAAAGTCGTCTAATTTTTTTCCCTTCAAAGAGAAAGACGACTCTTTATAGAAGTGATCTCTTGTCTCTTTCAAGTCGTCTCTGAACTTCTTGATGTGTGTATGCTATAAGGATTTCCTTTGGTTCTTGTAAGATTTTTAACGTCGTTTTTATTTCCTTCCACCTTTAGAACAAAGTATAGTGGCACGTCATCTCCATGTCAAACTAAAGTCAGGCTTCAACTTTAAACCATGTTTGTCATCTTTTTAACCGGTTTAATAGGGGTGTGGGACTATACTAACAGTACTTAAAACAATAAAGGTAAAAATAACAAAAGATTAAAACAAGAGTGTTATGAAAATTATGATACATTAACATTCCCATTCCAAGTAGCTTAGTATAAGAAACTGAATTGCAATTCTATTGTAATCCATGCAAACAAAAATTTGATGAGTTGGCCAAATGTCAAAATTCTTTCAGGTTTATTTAAGTAATAAGGACCGATTCAGGTTGTCCATTGTTGACATTCTCTTTAACACCAAATGTCAAATTCTTCAATGGACATAAAAAAGAAAAAACATTATTTGCAGGTGTGCACATGGTTTTCGAAGAAGATAATAATAATAATGAAAGAATAGTGAAATGAAAATTAAAATCTACGTTCTTATTTACCCAACGACAAATTAAACGTGTCGACAAAATCATGAGTTTACACCTCATTATTCGACTTCATGCATCTAAAAGTATGATCCAACAAATTAACCATTTGTATTCTTATGTACAAAATATTAATCTTCATATTATACATGACAAAAACAACAATGGGTCACGTTAACAACATATCAGTCTTTGGCGCTTTATCCTTTGACCTCAGATGACGACCATGGTTCGTCCAACATTTGTATCCATGTCTGTTTAACTGAGAGGTTGCGGGTTCAAGAATCAAACGAAAACAAAGGTTTCAAAAGATCATATGGCGCCCAAAGAGCATCTAAAGGACAAGGCCTCTCAGCATCTAGCCTCACCCATGGTTTACTCTTCCCACTCCAATGCAATAAACTAACCGGGCCCGGATGCAAATCGCGACAAAGCCCGCGAAAATTATCCCCTCCGAGCCCATGCTGGTTCCACCTATGATTCACAGGAGCTATCTTTCCCGCAAAAACAAGCAAAAAAGGTGGCAGAGAACCTAGTTCATATATCCTCATTCTTTTTTGTAACTCCATCCATTCTTCTATTTTTTTGGTGTACCCACCTGCACGCCATCTATCTAAGTCCATAACCATGACCCCGGTATTAAAATAGCACGGTTTTCGACCTTTAAAAGTCGAGGACAACGATGGGTTTGACCAGAAAGTGGGCGTGAAATAGAACGTAAAGTTGGCATTGCAATATTCTGGTGCAGCTAAAATAGAGTCTCCTAATGGAGTAGCAGCTAGTTTAGCAATGTCATCAACTAGTACTAGGTCAGAGTCTAGGTAGACAACTTTACTCACGTGGACAGGGAGTATATTAGCTAGATAGCTACGCGCGTAGTTTAGTGGACAGTCTAGTGCTGCGCGTATCGAGGTTGATATTAGTCCTGACACATGAGAATCATTAAAAGAGTATACACGGAAATTAAGGTAAGGAAATGAGTTGGATATCGTGGTACGTAAAAGTGGCGTGTTGGATGACGTGGAGGTTACGAAGTGGAAGATTATGTTTTCGGGGCATAAGGAGTGTTGGAGGACGGATAGGATCGCGGCCATTGACCCGCGGATATAGGCCGAGTCAAGTGTCATGGCTACATGGACGGATGGGTCGTTTGTGGAGGTTAATGTACGGGTTTGGGCCATTTTTGGGCATTTTGGGGAGTTGTAGAATTGTGGGGCTTCTTTGAATTGTTGCGAGATGGGGACGGTCGTGGTTGCGGCGGAGGAAGAGTGGAAGAGGAGGAGGAGGGAGATGAGTATCATCATGGTGATATTGTGAGGTTGCAGAGGTTTTTGTTGTATTTAAATGAAGTTGTGGATTGGCTTTGAAGCAAACGTACGTGTCTTCTTATACTATTTGGAAACTAGCCGGCTGGTTTGAAATTCCTATTACTCCGTAATAAAGTAAGTATAATATGGTGCATACCAAAAAACAACGTTTAACAAGTGTGATCCTTAAAGAATAATCAAATCGAGTTCAAAATGGACTCTAGTTAGGATTACTTATCGAACAAATCGTGACAATAATTTGTGAGCGGATCAATAATGTAGGTTTAACTTTTATGGATTAGTCGATTAAAAGATCGAAAACCTGAATTCTGGTTAGGATTATCTACTTTTTATTCCCCCTTAAATGAGTACAAGCAAGTATGTATTATATGTTGTTGTTATTAATAATGTATTTGACTATTGTTTCTGTATTAAAAGTATTGCTCCATTTTTGGATGTTCATTATTAAAATGTTTGATTTAAAGACAAAGGTGGGTAGTAGTGTCTTTTCAATATGTTTGTTTGTGTGTTCTTCACCATCTTTGTCAAATGTTGACATGCCAATTTTTGGTGAAAGGGGTACATGAGCGACCACTCTAAGCAAAAGCAACATTTCAACTTCTATATATGTGCAATGCCAACAAACACGGCATATTGTTTTAGAATTTTTGTTAATTTCACGTGTTATTAAATTTATATTAAGAATAATTTAAAATTCGTGTATGAAAATTTACGATTGTGGGTTGTCAAAATCAAATATTATGCTTTACTTGTGGACAATAATTCTTTATTAAATTCCTTATTTAACTATTTATAACTCAAATCGTAAGCAACTAGTTATTGGTTTAAGTTATAACTATAACTTCATAATATAAAATTTTTGCACATTTTACCAAAGGGTTTATACACACAGAGGTTACCAAACTTTCAAATTTTATTCACCTAAGGTACCAATTTTTTTTTTTTGTTCAACCAGGTTACCGAACTATCAAAATGTGACATTAAGGATACTGAACTTTCAAAGTGTGTTCAACTAGGTTACCAAACTACTAAAATGACCAAAATACCCTCATTCTTATTTTTGTTAACTACATAAATGGTCCATGTGGTTCATCCGGCGTTACGGATTCAGTCCAGCTTTCGTTTTTTTTTTCGATTTTTTTTTTTAAATTTAAAAAAAAAATTAACTTCGAAAAAAATTCTAAAAAAATTTTAAGATTTATTTTTAGAATTTTTTTTTTTCGAAAATTTTTTTTAGAATATTTTTTTTTAAAAAAATTTTAGAATTTTTTTTTCAAATTTTTTTTTTTAATTTCGAAATTAATTTTTTTCGAAAAATTAGAATAAAAAACATTATTTCGAAAAAATTAGAATTTTAAAAATAATTTTTTTTTCGAAAAAAAATAAATTTTTCTAAAAATAATTTTTTAAATTTTTTTTCGAAATTAAATTTATTTCCGAAATTAACTTTTTTAAAAAAATTATTTATTTTTTCGAAATTTTTTTTAAAAATAAATTGGAAAATAAATTTTCGAAAAAAAAATTAGAAAAAAAATTTTATTTCGAAAAAATTAATAAAAAAAATTTTGAAAAAAAAATTCTAAAAAAAATTTTCTAAAATTTTTTTTTCTTCTAAAAATAAATTTTAAATTTTTTTTAGAATTTTTTTCGAAATTAAATTTATTTTCGAAATTAACTTTTTTTTTAAAAATTAATTTTTTTTTCGAAATTTAAAAAAAAAAAAATCGAAAAAAAAAGACAGCTGGACTGAATCCGTAACGCCGGATGAACCACATGGACCATTTATGTAGTTAACAAAAATAAGAATGAGGGTATTTCGGTCTTTTTAGTCGTTCGGTAACCTGGTTGAACACACTTTGAAAGTTCAGTAACCTTAATGTCACATTTTGATAGTTCGGTAACCTGGTTGAACAAAAAAAAAGATTGGTAACTTAGGTGAATAAAATTTAAAAGTTTGGTAACCTCTGTGTGTATAAACCCTTTTACAAAATAAGTGTATGTTTGGTGAAATTCGTAATATTAATGTGGTTGTGCTTGCCCATGCGGTTGCCAATGTATTTGCCCAAATTAGTGTTGCATGGCCATCCATATGCAGAAGCACATGTTACATTAACTTAGAGAGATGGCTACCAATTTATATCCCCGTAACTCTACTATATGCCTAATTTGTTTTAGAGTTAATTTCATAAATGGTCCATGTGATCTGTCGGGTTTAACGGATATAGTTCATTTACTTTTTTTGTAACGGATTCTCTCCATGTGGTTGCGACCCATAACGGTTTTGGTCCATTGACCAAATTTTCTGTTTATTTGACTGTTTAAATGGATGAAATAACCAAACTACCCTCATATTATTATTATTATTATTATTATTATTATTATTATTATTATTATTATTAATTGCAATTATATTATTATTATTAATTGCAAGTAAATAAATAAAATTAAAATGAAATATTAGATCTAATATTTAACTAACACAAAACATTTTCTACTCCCAAAAATAAAAATTTCACAGTTTTTTTAATTAATTTCATAAATGGTCCATGTAGTTTGTCGGGTTTAACGGATATAGTCCATTTACTTTTTTTTAACGGATCTTCTCCATGCGGATGCAACCCATAACGGTTTTGATCCCTTGACCAAATTTTCTGTTGTTTGACTGTTTAAAGGGATGAAATGACCAAACTATCCTCATATTATTATTATTATTATTATTATTATTATTATTATTATTATTATTATTATTATTATTAATTGCAAGTAAATAAATAAAATTAAAATGAAATATTATATCTAATATTTAACTAACACAAAACATTTTCTATTCCCAAAAATAAAAACTTCTCAGTTTTTTTTAATTACATTTCCAAAAATAAATTATAATCCCCCAGTCTCATAAAAAGTGTCAACTTTAACTTTTTTGAGTCTTTCATGTTCAACTTTGACCATAAATATTTTTATTTGTGTTATATAATACTTGATGAAAATTATGCTAATGAAAATAAATTTAAAACCCAATTCATTCATATATTTTTCATCAATTATTATATAACACAAATAAAAATATTTATTGTTAAAGTTAAATAAGAAAAACTCAAAAAGGTCAAAATGGATATTTATTATGGAACGGATGTAGTAGAAATTTTCAATCATGTAGGTGAATTTCAGTTTTTATAAATTTACAACCCATCAGCAACTTCCAGATTCACCAAAATCCCAAACTACCAATAAATTCAAACATCTTCATCATTATTCTCTTAATCAAGATTTATCACCCATATATTCATCCAAACACCCATTCTTCTTTGACACCAAAAACTAACCCTAAACAAAATCTAATAACCCACCACTAAACAACTAAACATCTTCATCATCTCCTTTTTATTTTCATCTTCTACACAAACTCCCACCAAAACAACCTGGCAAAAAGACCCAACACCCGTCGCCTACAACCACTGGCAACTAATCTGTGACAAATGGTAATTTTTACGTTGCTAATTAATATTATATGAGTATTAATTATTTTTAAGCTAAGCATTTCTGTGCGCATTTGCATGTTTCTGAGTAATTTTAAGCATTTTCGGGAGCTGTCCTAGCATACTGTAGCTTACAGTCACTGCAGAAAAGTTTATTTTTGTCAGTAGAGTCAAATTATCACATTTCTCATAGTTACTGACAAGTATTATAATTTACTGAGAGCTTTCTCGCATTTTTCTGAAAAACAACCGCACGCGCGTACCGACAGCACAGTACACATGGTAAAGGTCAAATAAATATATTTTTGAGTCAGTAATGACATTTTACTTTATTTCTGACAAAAAAGTGGTTAAAAACTTTATTTTACGTTATCGGGTCCAAAAACGTCAAACCGGGATTTTACGGTAACTTTTTAACTTAAACCGACACACAATACACCAAGGCGGGATCAAAACTATTTTCCCCCTCCTAATTATACCCATATCCGGCCACATAAGCCCACACCAACCCACATGGGATACCTAAACATTCCTATCTTTAATGAAATCCATTTTTACTACTTATGGTTACTACTTTTGAGATTTCTTGGATCTTATCACTAAATGCTACCAAGATTAGAACCATCTCATCCCTTTTCTTGCCTCATTTGGACGCCAACCCTAACACACACAAACATTCACTTACAAAAAATTTCACTTCCAAGATTCAAGATCATAAGTGCTACAAATATTTTTGGGTAATTTGGAGCTTGGTTTGGGTAATATAAGCAAGGTTTTGGGTGTTTCTTCTTCTCCTTGCCACGTTAACTTCAACAACATTGTAAGGATTTATAAAACTTTTCTAAATTTACAAATCTCTTGTTCTTATGGTGTATTGTGATGTTTAAAAGTGTTAAATGTACATGTTTTGATAATATGAGTTAAGCTAGGGTTTGATCTTTTACATATAGTGCTCGACATATATTGTTGTTTATGAGTTAATTAGTTGATTTCTTGCTTGTGTGGTAAATCTTGTTAAATATGGTGCTAGTTTGATGATACAAACACTAGTTATGGTTTTTACACTAATTTAAGCACTATAATGATTTTTGTGAGCTATATGTGGTTCGACCCATATATAAAATAAAAGATTATTGGGGTTTTGAAAAACATAAAATTTTGGCTCAAATGGTGAAATGGTGGAAAAATATAGTGAAGTGTTTATTTAGTTTGGTTTATTTAATAAGGTATAAGTTACTAAAAATAATTAGCAAAAAGATAAAAATAAGTTGAAATGGCTTATATTGTTTGAATGAACAGTAGCAAAAGTCAAAGTTTGACTTTTGATTTAGTAGCTTAATTATTGGAGATTATTTGATAAGTACAAAGTGTATTTGGTAACTAAAAATTACTAATAAGTAACAAATAAATACAAATTGGACTAAGTGACATTTAGGCCCAAAAAGCCCACGTGTTCACTGTTGGGCCGAGGCCCATGAATATTTTGATGTTTTGACTTTTTGACCAAATGAGCGTATTGAACGAGTAAAATGATTTCTAGTAACGTGTCGATATATACGTTATAACTAAAAATGTGTTTTGGGTCAAAAATAGTAATTGGGCTTATTTTGGAAGTTTCGGCCCAATTACAAAATAAAAATGATAAATTTGATTTTTGGAATATTTTCCGACTCGCCGAAGTTAAAAATGTTTAACGAAACGATAAATATAACGATAACTATTTTTGGACTTGTTTTGAGACGCTTAGTCTCCGAGAGGGTAAAAATTGACATTTTTCCTAAAATGACATTGAGATTGACTTTTGTTGACTTTTTGAAGAAATATTGACTTCGTGTCGAAATTTGGTGTTATTACTTAAAAGTTAAGATAACGAACAATTTAAAGACGAATATATATTCACGACACTTGACATATGTCACTAAAAGTATTTTGCACTTATTAGCGAAGTAATTGAGTAAAGTTGCAACAAGTGAGATAAATGGAAACGTTGTATAAACGAATGGGTCATGCCCAAATTTTCTAAAAATCCAACACTTAGAGTACTTTGAGAAAATCCACAACGTAAGTAAACTTTATGAAATTACTTAACAAACTTGTTTTTCTTATAATAAATATTGCAACAAAAGTAATAAACGACGTTTCTAAATATAATAGTTTTTCACTAACTACGTTATATTAACCACTCTTCAAAGCTATTTAATAAATCTCTATATATGAGGATTTAACTTAAGATATATATATATATATATATATATATATATATATATATATATATATATATATATATATATATATATATATATATATAAAGGTAAGAGCAAAAAAAAAAAATATTATATATATATATAATATATATATATATTATATATATATAATATATATATATAATATATATATATATATATATATTATATATTTATTTATACACTTGCACATTTAAATCGCGAGTACTAGCACGGATGTTCCGTTACGTATTCCCATCATGCACTTTCACCATGAGCCACCCCCAAAGAGTTGTAAAAATAAATTATTTCGAAATATACTTTACCACACAGCAAGTAAGAAATACACGAGCACAGATCAAACGTAAAACTTTTCAAATAAAGTAAAGACTTGAACCACGAATGATTTGCTAAGACTTACCGTACTAATTTAGGGTGCTGATCGGCGCGGTTGCATTATTTTGATTGATTGCTGAATTGCTGTATTTGAAAGGTGAGTTTATAGCCCCATATTTTTATACGATTTTTGGTTTTATAAGCTTGGGGTGAGAAACATGCAAAACTGTTTTCATGGACCAGAATTGAAGTTGCTTTTAAGATCACACTAGTATGCAGAAACCTAAGTTTGCTGAATCTCATTTTGTGCCCACTATCATCTGCCGTTAATTCCTGATGGGAAGCCGGTTGTTATAAATAGATCTATTGGGAGTGACGTCCCCGTTCGGTTGGCTCAGCATAGCCAAGGCGAACGTATACCATTCGGGTTTTTAGCCGGGTGTCTAGGGATTAACACTCGCGAGCACCCTTATTTATTTGCTAACGCTAGTCGTGCTGCATTGTCTTAGTTTCGGTAGGATGAGGCTTAGTGTTTGCATTACTGATAGTGTGTATCTGCTGATTTGTTTTTATGATATTGCTATTGGTCCATGTGTGCTATTTATTTAAACCTATGAACTCACCAGCGTTAGCTGACTTTTAGCATGTTTTTCTCAGGAAACTGAGGTGCGTTTAGCCGGGTGCAGTGCATGGCGTTGGTCACAATAAATGATGGAATTGTTTTTAATGCGTTTACTCTGACAACTGGACATTTTGTTTAAATGGGCTTTATTTTCATCTGAAATGGTTTTTATGTATCGCTACATGACTTGACTTATGTAATATATTTTAAAACGGATTTCAATCCGTTCACTATATCTTGTGTGATGATTATCAACCACGTAGCACCCCAAAGTGTATGCTTCCGCGAATATTGTAATTTTGGGGGTGTTACAGATTGGTATTCAGAGCCTAGGTTATAGAGAACGTGGTTTATAAAAACCTCAAACTATAACCGATTTTGAAAAACTTTCCATCATGACCGTCGGATGCCTGCCAGTTTAGCTTGCTATGATTTGAGCATTAGTTGTTTATTTGATTTGAGCATTGTTTGCCTTATTTGATTAAGTGTTTTTGGCATGCTATATGAGTATATTATACTAAGCATATATGATATAAGTAATTTCTATATATTTATACGTGTCTCACTATATTTGTCACAGACCATATCTCTCCCATTCGGCACACACTCCGAGGTGGATATTGATGGATTCACTTCTCAGACACAGCAGCCAGTTCCGTTCATGGATGACCCGCTGATGGAGGTTATTCGTGTTGCTGCTCAGCCATCTATTCCAGTTCAGCCTGTACACACCACTCCATCTACCTCACCGTATCTACACAGATCTACCACAGCACACCGTTCATCACCAGCTCAGTTGTACACCTTTGCTCAGCATGATCCTGATGCCCCACCTGTTCACCGACGCACTGCTCGCATGTCGGTATATTCTGGACCTTATCAGCGACTCTCAGATTTCCCAGTTTTACCACCTAGGAAGAGGGTTATAATTGATGTTGAGGATACTCCTGCTGATTCACCACCTCAGTCACCTATGCTATCTTCAGATGATTCCCCACCTAGTCAGAGACATAGGAGATCAGTGGAGACTTATTCTGATGAGGATGAAGATCCAGTGGAGGATCCAGAGTAGGTTCAGGATGAGCCTACTCCTACTGTGACTGCACCTGTTGAGCACACTCCTATGGGTTTAGAGGATGATAGGGATAGGGATACTCCTATGGACATAGATCAGGTTAGGATGCCGAGGGACGGCAAGGGTATTATGGAGGATGTTCAGGGATTGTTTGAGGTTGGACAGAGCTTGAGAGATGCACAGATTCAGGGTTTGGATGATAGTCAGTGGTTAGACATTGCTTGTGATGTTGGCGCGGGTGTACGTGCAGCTAGCCCAGAGTACACACCGTCATCTCCTTCTTTTATACCACCATCTCCGATGCCTACTCCACTCCCTTCACCAGTAGGTTCCCCACTTACAGAGCCTGAGCTTACTGAGATGGATCAGATCTAGATTCAGTTGACGAACCAGGCGAGCTTACTTGATGTTCATTCTGATCAGCTTGGGAGATTGGAGCAGTCTGAGCGTATTCAGACTGTGGAGAGGCGGATTGGGACTATTGATCAGGCAGCTTGTGTTTTGTTTGAGGAGTTGTATTCTGACCGTAGAGTGATGATTGGATTGAGGGCTAGATTGGATGCTTTAGAGGGGTTACATGGTAGGGAACTTAGAGGTTTGGACTTTAGGGCCATTGGTTTAGGTAGAGGACAGCAGAGGATTCAGGGTATGTTGCGACGGGCTAGAGGAGTCGATCGTACTCAGTGGCAGAGGATTGTGACCGCTGAGATTATCATTGGTTCAGTGATGAGGGAGAACCAGGAGCTTAGAGACAGAGTAGCCCAACTAGAGACCATCATTGGAGGATTGACCCGAGCATTTGAGGAGCTACGCATTGCTAGGACCGACCATTAGATGTAGTAGCAGTGATGATGCATTCCTAGATGTAGTAGTAGTGATGATGTATTCCTAGAATAGTAGTAGTAATGATGTATTCCTAGATTCGTAGTAGTGATGATGTATTCCTAGGACTAATAGTATCTCCGTAGTATCTTAGAACTATCTATTGACAGGCTTGTAATTTTGTGAACCTTCATCTTTCGATATATATAACAAGCTTAGTCTTTCTATCCGATTTATACCTTTCTTTTCTTCTTTCGTTGCTCCTCTGTGGTTGACTTTATTCTTGCATTTTGTTTTCACTATTCACATATCCGTATAACTTATTTTCCTTTAACCAAAGATCTCATTTATCGCCATCTTTTGTGATGCAGATAAATGGCACCAAAACGAAAGTCAACCAGAGCCACACGAGGACAACCCGCTAACACACCCATTCAGACAAGGTCAGTGAGGGGAAGAACTGTTGAACCCACTGCCCCGATCAGAGTCACACGAGGACGACCTGCTAACACACCGGTTCATACAGCAGAGGAAGAGGCACCAACTAGGGCCGCAACTGCTACCCCAGCAATGAATCAAGCAACACTGGATCAACTTGTTGTTGACCGTGTGGCAGCCGCTCTCGCAGCTGTGACCAATTCGACCACCAACACCGGGACATCTAGGCCAGCAACCAACAGTCGAGGTTGTACTTACGCTGAGTTCTGAAAAATCATGGTTGGAGGATTTGGAGGAACAGAAGGAGCCGTTGGTTTGACTAGATGGATTGAGAAACTTGAGACCGTATTTCATATCAGTGGATGTCATGAGAATGACAGGGTTAAGTTTGCGTCATTTACTTTCATGGATTCCGCTTTGACCTGGTGGAACAACTACATGAAGTCTGCTAATAGGGAGGTTGCTTATGCCATGCTTTGGGAAGATTTTAAGGAACTAGTGATTAGGAAGTATTGCCCACGAAATGAGATTAAGAAATTAGAAATTGAGTTTTGGAATTTGAAGGTGCAAAACAACAACATCGCTGCTTACAACCAGAGATTCCAAGAGTTGGCTTTGCTATGTCCAGAAATGGTTCGGACGGAAGCCAGATTGATTGAAAGGTATATCGGTGGTTTGCCGAAATCCATAAGAGGTGATGTGATTACCTCGAGAGCTGTAGATCTTCACGAGACCATGGAGACCGCAAACAAATTAATGGATCAGGAACTGGAGGATATTCCAGAGAAGAGTACTGACCACAAAAGGAAGTGGGAAGATCACTTTAAGGGTAACAACAACAGCTCTCAAAACAAAAAGCAGAATGGAGGCAAGGTTTATGCAATTGGTTCAGGAGACAAGAAGGGTTATGACAAGAATACGCCTTTTTGTAACCGCTGTAAGTTACATCACAGGGGACAGTGCACTGTGAGGTGTAACAATTGCCAGAGGATAGGACACATAGCAAAGAACTGTAGATCAAGACCACTAGCCACAGCACAAGCAGCACCAGCCTACAACCGTAAGGCGGATGTCACCTGCTTTGGGTGTGGTGAAAAAGGGTCATTATCGGAATGAGTGCAATAAGCCCCGAAACCAAGGAAACGGTGGTAGACCAGGGAACCAAGTGGCAATGATTAACAATGGGAATCAGGGAAATGAAGGAAGAGCTCGTGGAAGAGTTTATGCTGTAGGCCGAAGAGAAGCACAGGACGACCCGAACGTGGTGACGGGTACGTTTCTCTTAAATAATCGTTATGCTTCAGTACTTTTCGATACGGGAGCAGATAGAAGTTTTGTATCAACCAATTTTAGTCCTTTACTTGACATAGCCCCGACCACCTTAGATAATGCCTTCGACGTAGAATTAGCAAACGAAAATCTAGAAAGAGTAGGTACCATCATCAAGGGTTGTACTCTAAACTTATTGAATCGTCCTTTCAACATTGATCTGATGCCAGTGGAATTAGGTAGTTTTGACGTTATCATAGGAATGGATTGGTTATCGAAATATCATGCCGTCATCGTTTGTGATGAGAAAATTGTTAGAGTCCCCTATGGGAACGAAGTTCTGATTGTTGAAGGTGACCGTTCTGATCGTGTGCGTTTGTCAATATTGGCAATCATCTCGTGTACGAAGGTGCAGAAGTACATCAAGAAGGGATGTTATCTCTTTTTAGCTCATGTCACTGAAAAGAAAGAAAAGGAACCTGGAGAGAAAAAGTTGGAAGATCTGCCAATCGTAAGGGATTTTCCAGAGGTCTTTCCAGAAGACTTACCGGGACTTCCACCGGCCAGACAAATCGAATTCCACATCGAATTAGTGCCAGGAGCCGTGCCTGTAGCGCGAGCACCCTATCGTTTAGCACCTACGGAATTACAAGAATTGTCAGATCAATTAGCTGAATTATCTGGAAAAGGTTTCATTAGACCGAGTTCATCGCCTTGGGGAGCTCCTGTTTTGTTTGTTAAGAAGAAGGATGGATCCTTCAGGATGTGTATAGACTATCGGGAACTGAATAAGCTAACCATTAAGAATAGATACCCACTCCCGAGGATAGACGATTTGTTTGATCAGTTGCAGGGATCATCGGTTTATTCTAAGATAGACTTGAGATCGGGTTATCACCAACTTCGAGTCCGGGAAGAGGATATCCCGAAGACCGCATTCCGAACCCGATATGGCCATTATGAATTTCAAGTTATGCCATTCGGCTTGACAAATGCACCAGCAGTATTCATGGATCTCATGAATCGTGTGTGTAAGCCGTATTTGGACAAATTTGTGATAGTGTTCATTGACGATATCTTGATATATTCCAAGAATGAGCAAGAGCATGAGGAACATCTCAAGCTAATTTCTTGGTGAATAAAGGTAGATCTGGGTCATGTGATCGATAAACAAGGAATTCACGTAGATCCTGCTAAGATTGAGGCCATTAAGGATTGGGCAACGCCCACAACGCCGACGGAAATCCGACAATTTTTAGGACTTGCCGGTTATTACAGAAGGTTTATAGAAGGTTTCTCTAAGATAGCTAAACCGTTGACGAAATTGACTCAAAAGAATGTGAAATACGACTGGGGAAATGATGAGGAAGAAGCTTTTCTACTCCTTAAGGAAAAATTGTGTAGTGCGCCTATTTTAGCTTTACCCGAGGGTAGCGAAGATTTTGTTGTGTATTGTGACGCATCACACAAAGGTTTGGGAGCCGTGTTGATGCAAAGAGAGAAGGTAATAGCATACGCTTCTCGACAGCTGAAAACCCATGAGAAAAACTACACAACCCACGACCTAGAATTAGGATCAGTTGTGTTTGCACTGAGAATTTGGAGACACTACCTTTATGGAACTAAGTGCGTAGTGTATACTGATCACAAGAGTTTACAGCATATATTGAACCAGAAGGAGCTGAACATGAGACAGCGCCGATGGTTGGAATTGCTTAGCGACTATGATTGTGAAATCCGTTATCACCCAGGCAAGGCAAATGTTGTTGCCGACGCCCTTAGCAGAAAAGAACGAATTAAACCTCTTAGGGTTAGATCATTAGGAATTACGATTAATTCGCCGCTTCCAGAAAAAATTCTTGAGGCTCAGGATGAAGCGCTCAAAGATGAAAACCGACCTAGTGAGAAGATTCACAGAATGCCAGAACTTGAGAATGGATTAGTAAGAAGATCCGACGGGATTTTGCGTTATGGAGACAAGTATTGGATTCCATTGTATGGAGGAATTCGTGATTTTATTATGCACGAATCCCATAAGTCCAAGTACTCCATTCACCCAGGATCTGACAAGATGTATTTAGACCTGAAAAGGTTGTATTGGTGGCCAAACATGAAGGCCGATATAGCAGAATATGTCAGCAAGTGCTTAACGTGCTCGAAGGTTAAGGCAGAACACCAAAGACCATCCGGTCTGCTTGTTCAACCTGAGATTCCGGAATGGAAATGGGAGCGCATTACTATGGATTTTATAACGAAATTGCCTAGGACATCGAGTGGTTATGACACGATTTGGGTAATCGTTGACCGTCTCACAAAATCAGCGCATTTTCTTCCTATAGCGGAGAAAATTGAAATGGACAAACTCGCGCGTTTGTATATTAAGGAAATTGTTGCAAGGCATGGTGTGCCTGTTTCTATTATCTCTGATCGAGACAGTCGATTTACGTCAAATTTTTGGAAGTCGCTTCAGGATGCTTTAGGAACTAAACTCGATATGAGTATGGCATATCATCCCCAAACGGATGGTCAGAGTGAAAGAACCATTCAGACGTTAGAGGACATGTTAAGAGCCTGTGTAATTGATTTCGGAAACAGCTGGGATAGGCATTTGCCTTTAGTCGAATTCTCCTATAACAACAGCTATCACACCAGCATAAAAGCTACACCGTATGAAGCACTTTATGGACGTAAGTGCAGATCACCAATTTGTTGGGCAGAAGTTGGAGAAAGCCAACTTACCGGGCCAGAGCTAGTTCATGAGACTACTGAAAAGATTGTACAGATTAAGAACCGAATGCAGGCGGCTCGTGACCGTCAGAAGAGCTATGCTGATAAGAGGAGAAAACCCCTTGAGTTTCAAGTGGGAGATAAAGTAATGTTGAAGGTCTCGCCATGGAAAGGCGTGATCAGATTTGGAAAGCGTGGAAAATTAAACCCTCGCTATATAGGACCTTTTGAGATCATTGACAAGATCGGGCCGGTAGCCTACCGACTCGAACTGCCGTCTGAGCTCAGTGCTGTGCATGACGTTTTTCACGTCAGTAATTTGAAGAAGTGTTTATCCGATGAAAGCGCAGTTATTCCTTTGGATGAAATCCAGCTTGATGAGAGGTTAAATTTTATTGAAGAACCGATTGAAATCATGGACCGAGAAGTGAAACGACTAAAGCAGAGTCGTATCCCAATTGTGAAGGTCCGATGGAACTCTCGCAGAGGCCCCGAATACACCTGGGAGCGAGAGGACGAGATCAAACGAAAATACCCTCATCTTTTTCCGAAAACCAAGAGTGGCGTCAATTGAAATCCGGGACGGATTTCCCGATTAGATGGGGAGACTGTGACAAATGGTAATTTTCACGTTGCTAATTAATATATATATAACACTTGCACATTTAAATCGCGAGTACTAGCACGGATGTTCCGTTACGTATTCCCACCATGCACTTTCACCATGAGCTACCCCCAAAGAGTTGTAAAAATAAATTATTTCGAAATATACTTTACCACACAGCAAGCAAGAAATACACGAGCACAGATCAAACGTAAAACTTTTCAAATAAAGTAAAGACTTGAACCACGAATGATTTGCTAAGACTTACCGTACTAATTTAGGGTGCTGATCGGCGCGATTGCATTATTTTGATTGATTGCTGAATTGCTGTATTTGAAAGGTGAGTTTATAGCCCCATATTTTTATACGATTTTTGGTTTTATAAGCTTGGGGTGAGAAACATGCAAAACTGTTTTCATGGACCAGAATTGAAGTTGCTTTTAAGATCACACTAGTATGCAGAAACCTAAGTTTGCTGAATCCCATTTTGTGCCCACTATCATCTACCGTTAATTCCTGATGGGAAGCCGGTTGTTATAAATAGATCTATTGGGAGTGACGTCCCCGTTCGGTTGGCTCGGCATAGCCAAGGCGAACGTATACCATTCGGGTTTTTAGCCGGGTGTCTAGGGATTAACACTCGCGGTCACCCTTATTTATTTGCTAACGCTAGTCGTGCTGCATTGTCTTAGTTTCGGTAGGATGAGGCTTAGTGTTTGCATTACTGATAGTGTGTATCTGCTGATTTGTTTTTATGATATTGCTATTGGTCCATGTGTGCTATTTATTTAAACCTATGAACTCACCAGCGTTAGCTGACTTTTAGCATGTTTTTCTCAGGAAACTGAGGTGCGTTTAGCCGGGTGCAGTGCATGGCGTTGGTCACAATAAATGATGGAATTGTTTTTAATGAGTTTACTCTGACAACTGGACCTTTTGTTTAAATGGGCTTTATTTTCATCTGAAATGGTTTTTATGTATCGCTACATGACTTGACTTATGTAATATATTTTAAAACGGATTTCAATCCGTTCACTATATCTTGTGTGATGATTATCAACCACGTAGCACCCCAAAGTGTATGCTTTCGCGAATATTGTGATTTTGGGGGTGTTACATAATCTGGGTTGAAATCAAAACAAAAAAACCACATCACCACCAGATCTGGCAAACCACCACCACCATGAAACTATAAATGTAGATCTAAACTTGTGTTGCGTGAACCCCAAAAACTAAAATTGTTTCAAAGTGTAAATTATTTGTGAGATGCGGTGGGTGATTCGTGGTGGTTGAGGAGTGGTATGGTGGTGTTTTTGAAGTGTTGAGGTTGAAGATTCGTGTTGGTTGATGAATGGTTTGGTGGTAGCAATTGACGAGGTGGTGATAGTGGAGATCCGCCATTGTATAGTTGCTGTTAGGTGATGGTGATGGTGATTCGGATGGTCATGGTGATGTTGGAGTATATCAATACTTTTTAGTTGGATCTTTTTAGTTGTGTATTAAAGATTTTATAAATTTAACCCCATATCATTGTTAGGCAAAAGTTCAATATAGATCTCATATTTGTCATAAATCTAATGAAACAATCTTGATCATTCATTTTTTTTTTACAAAACAGAAAAATAAACTTTCACCCTTTTTAAAAAAATTAAATATCTCGCAAACCGTTAATCGTTATGCGAAAAAAATTATACCATTGCGACGAGAATTAAATTATCTTTCTATAGATATGCATTTCTATATACTTTCGACGAACTTTTTTTTTTTCCAAAATTTCTGCCCAGAAAAATCACACGTGATTTTTAAAAATATGATTTTTAATTTTGGAAAAAAAAAAATGGTGTTGTATTTTTTGTAGCTTGGAGATTTACCGTTTGCAAGATATGTTGTTAAAAAAAAAAAAAAAAAAAAAAAAGGTGAAAAATTGTTTTTTATTAATTTGGATGGATAAAATTGTTTCTTTGAATTTATGACAAATATGAGATATATATTGATCTCAAATCATCATTGTTAAATTTTTTTTTTTTTTTTTTTTTTTTTTTTTTTTTTTTTTTTTTTTTTGAGTTAATGAATTAAAGATGAAGATGAATATTGAAAGATGAAGATTGAAAGATAGAAGATAAAATTAAGTTTGTGTGGTGGTAATAAAAGAGAGTGAAAAAATATTACAGATAATGTATTGGATACACGAAAAGACACAATTACCCTTCTATGTGCACGCCACATGACCAACTTAACGGTCAAACTAACAGAAAAATTGGTCAAGGGACCAAACCCGATACTGGTCGCAACCACAGGGACTGGATCCGTTAAAAAAATGTAAAGAGACTAAACCTATAAAACCCGACAGATCACATGGACCATTTATGAAATTAACTCTTTGTTTTAAATAATTTAAAGTGAAATGACTTTCACACTTAACTTTTTTATTGGTTCATTACAATCTGTGTATTAAACGGTTGTATTATACATTTATATATTCAGCTTTAATCTATTGTAAATTAGAGTATCCAAATCAAAAACTCATAAATCATCTCCCTAATTCAAATGATCGACGAACAATTATCCCACAGGCCACAACCAATGAACTTCACTATTGAATCCAAATATGACCATCACCTATCCCATTTAGGTAATAGGGGCTATGACAAGTGGCTATAGTCGCTATGACGTCTCATTATTAAAACCAACTTACTTTGGATACAATGCAAAATCCATGCACAAACTTACAATGAACAAGTAGATTTCATCTATCGATCCATACCCTTGATAGACATAGCTAGTCTTTAGGCTTAATTGTATATTAATCGAATCTACTATAGTTCAACATGTTGTTCTTGCGATTTTACACTCTTCGTAACAAGAGTCTCTAGAGATTGTATGAATGGTTGCGATGAGGGCATTTGACCGACCTTCGTTTTGTGCTTTATTAATTACTTTTAAGGGTTCAATGCGGGTGAAGGATGAAGATGCAAAGATAATGGTGAAATGACTAAGTCGCGTGTTTCATTAGTTTTAAGTCTGAATTTTACTATTTGATACGAGGTTCGGTGACAGACACACTTGAAAGCCAGATGTGGCACGGGTCACACTCGATTTTGAGTCAAAGTGTAATATGTTTTCAAAATGTCGTTTTTAACTACGTGCAACCTCCAATAATATTTTTTTCTACTTTCTTTCGTTATAGTACAACTTGAGTTTCACCCAAAAAGTATTTATATTATAATACAAATTTTAAAACGTCCCATATTAAATGTCCACTTTCCAAATGCACAAAGTTTTAGGAAATTACACTAACTACACTCTCCACCAATCAAATATCACTATTACCCACTAAAGTCTCTTCTCATTGGTTGAAAATATTCCCTGGACACTTAATTTGGGACATCCTAAGATTCCATTATGGACACTTAATATGGGACGGAGGTAGTTATATTATAATACAAATTTTAATACGTATGATGAAAAAAAAAATTAAATATTTGTGCTAGAGGAGGCGTTATTGTGGTATACACTCTTAAAGTAAGAAACAATATGTATACTTATGGACGATTGGATCAAGCTTGATGAATCAAAATCAAATTTAATTAAATGAGTGGCTTAATTGTAATAATATAGAAAACTAGTGGCATTGTGTACCAATTTAGTTAATGTGATTAATGTCATTTATGAAAATAAGTATTAAATTGAAAAACTAACGACATATTATAATTTTGTTAATATAGAAAACTAGTGGCATTGTGTACCAATTTAGTTCACGTCATCTTCTTTAAAAGATTATCAGTATCATCAATTTACATTAACTGATTGATATACAAACATTTAGCCCAACTTTTTTAATCTCTGTGATGCACCAAGTTTTTGGTTACATGTGATACACTAATATTTTTGACACATTTTTAGTAACACATAGTTTCATTATGCATTTCTAATGACCCATTATATTTTTTGACACACTTAGGTGGTGTTTGTTTTTTAAGAGGCTCTGAATCTAAATCTGAATCGCACATCTGAATCTGAATCTGAGGCGTAAATGTCTGAATCTGACCGCATCTGAACGGGAAAAAAAAAAACTCATGTTTGAACCTCACATTTGCTTGCTCGTACTAAATTTTTTTGGTTATTTTTGTGTCAACAAGAGGCATTAAGACACCCCTCTCAAGTCTAGACCATTAAGATCTTACTGCCTCTGACCGCGTCTGAACTGAAAAAAAAAAACAAACGGTCTGAACGGCCAAAATGTCTGACCGCATCTGAACGGTTCAGATTCAGAGGCTGTTAAGAGCCTCTTTTTAAAAAACAAACACAACCTTAGTGTCATTATACATTTCTAATGACCCACTATATTTTTTGACACACTTAGTTTCATGATATATTTTAACTGACACATTTAATTTATTGATACTTTTGAAGCCACATTTAAAGTTTTATGACACACTAGTTTCATAATACATTTTAAGTGACACATTAAGTTTTTTTTTACACATTCATTCATTTATTTTATTTTTTTATTTTTTTTTTCACAAATTCATCCATTGGTATAGGGTGAACATTTTTTGTGATAGCTTCCATGATTTTTACAAATGCTTGTTATACCCAAAACTAACAACGCAAACATTGATGTCTACATAATAAACAATTAAACCCAAAACAAGCTGTTACACGACTGTTAACCTTCGACAAAGAGGTAAAAAGAGGACGGGACCATGAAACTCGTTGGAAAATCTCACCATGAAGTTTTTACAAAATTATATGTTTTGTTGACACATAATCCTTCTTTTGAGATTTGTGTCTGTTACCATCTTTTGATAAAAAAAAGTAATAAACAATATGAATTATGGTTTTAATCTTTAAAAGTCAACGGATACAACAATAATCGAATAAAAAATTGAAGTATCAATAGTTCATATCAACTAAAAACTAAAATTCGATGATAGTCACACACATCAACTAAAAACTATAACAAATCGTAAAATATGAATACTTCTGTTGTTGGGGACGAAGGGTCCGATTTGGTTTCCGGCGTCAGATCAAAGACGTCTGTTGTCGTCCCCGACTGTAGAGACTTGTTTTGTCGTCTTCGAGCGTTTGCGAATGAAGGTTGTTTTTTCGTCGTCGAGTGGTTGGGGACAAAGGTTAAGGACGACGACTCAATAGTGGCGGCTATGTTTTAGATAACCCTAGTAGATGGAATGAAAGAGAGGTAGTTGATAAACTTTAGGTATTAATTTAATAAAGAAATCGAGGGTGCAGTATTTTATGTTAGGAATAGAGATAAATAAGGGATGCAATATACCAAAACTGCCCTTTTTGATTTATTTTCTCATAATAATTGTAATTAAACACTTGGCTCATTCTTATTGGTGTCTATTGTTTACTACTTTAAGATGTTCACCACTTGAACATATCTTTGTGCTAGAGCATTTAAAAAAAAAAAAAATAAAAAAAAATTGTGCAACAACCACGTGAAAATCCTAAGTCCATCCTTGACGAGGTTATTAAAGTGTTTGAGTAAAAGTTAAGAGGCTACGTACTGCGAGATCTTATGTAAAAACAAACTAACACCAAAGATGCATGTTGTGTTTGTGTTCATATTGCAAAATATACATTGTAAGTATCATATTGCAAAATATGCAAAATATCACACTAAAATGCAACAATCTTTCAATCTTTTATTAAATGTGGATCAAAATCTAATGCAACTCTGCCACATACAAAAAAAAAAGAAAAAAAAAGAAGAAAAGAAGTAGTTATATACAATAACAAGAAACTACTAGTAATAATTACATTTTCGTGATACTAATTGTTCTATTAGCTCTAACTAGTTAATGATAAATACTTAATAGGGAAGCACGGACCAAAATGTCAGTAAAAGCCATGTGAGTTATATACAATCTAATGCAACAATCTTTCATGTGATAAATGCAACAATCTTTCAATCTTTTATTAAATGTGGATCAAAATCTAATGCAACTCTGCCACATACAAAAAAAAAAAAAAAAAAAAGAAGAAGAAAAGAAGTAGTTATATACAATAACAAGAAACTACTAGTAATAATTACATTTTCGTGATACTAATTGTTCTATTAGCTCTAACTAGTTAATGATAAATACTTAATAGGGAAGCACGGACCAAAATGTCAGTAAAAGCCATGTGAGTACGTGGCTAGCAAGAACTAGATCGTCTTTACTCATGTTAGCTTCCACAATTAACTTGATGTACTGTATATACAATCGTAAATCCCTATACATATGCTCTTCGTCTTGTACATTGTTGTAAAGAAGGTGTGTTTATTATAGGCTTTTATCAACGAGTAGCGCTCCGACAGGGTCTCGGAGTAGCGGCCTCAAACCTAAACATAACGAGTGCATAATAGCTAACTTCTTCGCCACACGCACGTATGATATACCTAACTTTCTCACTAAATTAAACCAACCGCTGACCAATATAACGATTGACAACCATGCATAGTCTCAACGACTGTTTTTTCTTGCTTAAAATGTCCTCTTAACTCTTGATATAATAATGATATTTGGTCTTAGGAAAACATATGTTTTTGTCTCGCTTTGTGCCTAAAAACTTGAGTTGAATTATTCGATCGTAGATTTTATGTAAACTTAAGCGTTATGATTGTGAATCAGAATATATAATAGAATTAGAAAGTACATTCCCATGATTAAAGGTTTTTATCGACATACTCTTTTATTAATTATTGCTAGTGGCACACACAAATTTCCAATGATGAAGTTCAAAAGATATGAAAATGTTCTATCATATCCACATAGATATGAAAGACAAACTGAGTATAGAAGAGAGATAATTTTCACTATTTCTATACTTACACTTGAACATGGCATAGTATATTCATATCCATATTTACAGTTTTACACTTCATATGTAAGTGGATAAATAGTACGCATCAACAATACAAAGATGGATAAATGGTGTAATAGCATGTAACTGGATACAGCTTGCACATGGCAGGCTTTCTCTACATAAAGTTCAAAACACTCTCATGTACCGTGAAATCAAAATTCAACGTTTTTGAAATTATTATAAGGTGGTGGTCCTTTTTCAAAATATCTACTTCGAATTACTATATATTATATATGAAACATACCTCCAACAATAGTACAAAACGCAATTCCCAAAATTGGCCTTGTATTCTACCACTTTCAACGTATCATAATGCATGCACAAGGTGATCATTCAATGCAACAATATATTGAGTTTACAGTAGAGTTCTAATCAAAGAGTGTGTAACATATTATCTGTGAAACAAATACGACGAGCTAGCGTTTTTGTGAAATGACCACATGTACTTGCTATTAACGGAAAGCTTCCTAAATTTTTTCACCGTTTGCATGATTTATCTATAATCTATAGCCACTAAATGAACGATAAACCGTGCATGTAGAAGACATAAACTTAAAGTTTTCTGAAAAATGCAAAATGCTAAAAGTAAAATTCTTGCTCTTGAAGTCTTGATAGAAATTACCAATGATTTTGTACTTATTGGTTAAATAATAAAAACCGTTGGTGTTAGCATTATTCCTAGCAGTGAAAATATTGTATTCCTTCCCTCCTCAAAACGTTGCAATTTTTTTGTTACACAAAATTTTAACTGATAATCACATATGTAAAGATAAATGTTGTAACTAAAAAAATTGAACTCGAAACAAAACTGAGTGTTATGTTAATTTTCGACCATTTAATCGACTAATCTACGAGACTTGAACTCCCACGACACATACTCTTATCGGATAAGTTTGTAAACTAATTATCTCCTAAGTAACATGCGTGCATCATTTAAACAACTAATAAGTTAAGTTACTGAAATGTTGTTGTGCAACTCTTATTGAACAGTTATAAAAAATGGATAAGTTGATTGTTATCCGTCGGTAAGAATGACTCAAGTTTCCGGGCCATGTTTAAAAAACACATTTTATATGAAAGCTGTAAAACGAGTTTTATATTTGATTATAAATTGTCCAAATGTAGGAAGTAAGACAAGGCACAAGAATCTATACCCATAAATAAGCCACAAAGACAAAGACAAAGACAAAGACAAAGACAGACAACAAATATGCAAATTCCATGAATCACCCAGCTAGTCATATACTAGTATATACGATATAGAATCCCAGCTGCCACTTGAAACCAGATGAAAAGTTAAAATGATAGTTTCCAGAAAGTAGAAAAACAATATGCTTATCTCTTATGTGAACAAAGTAAAAATAATATCATAAAACTATTAGTCGACATATATTGTGTATTGTGTATTGTGCTAAAGCCCACTTCTAGAATAACCGTTGTCCTTTAAAGGGTGTTTCTTTTTATTTTATTCTCACTTAATGAGCGGACTCAATCTCTTATTTCCTTTTATTGAGGAGGCTAACAAAAATCTCTCTCTTGAATAAGAGGTTGTTAAACTAGACATTCTATATCTACCATTTTAATAATAATAATAATAATAATAATAATAATAATAAATAAAAAAATAATAATAATAATAATCTAATTCAAAAAAGTAAAGCCACGATTCTTCAGTGATGAGCTCTAGCGAACAAATCTTTACCGAACTGTTTATGATAATTCATTGATTGATTCACTTTAATATGGTATCACAGCCAATAATCCATTCCTAAAATACCTAACAAAAATCCCGTAACTCTCCCTAACTTATAGCAAAACTATCGTCTCCTTCCTCCCTATCCTTCACTGCCGATCCATAAACCCTAACATCCTTCGAGTATGAAAGGTCCGAACACTAACGAAACATCAACAAATATAACTCTCTCCGATAAACTACTAACCATTCACAACATAACTTCTCGTGTGCCCGTTAAGTTGGATGTAGACAAGCTTAATTAGTCGTCTTGGGTATATTTTTTAAAAAATATATGTGTAACGGTTTTGGGCTCTGCAAGCACATTATAGATGACTTCGGTGATGCAACATCTAGCGCCCATCTGCCTCCATCTACGCAGGGCCGTTCCTGACTTTCTTGCTGCCCTGGGCGAGATTGGTTTTTTGATGCCCTAAACAAGCCGATCGAATATTACTACAAAATATTGTACGTTCTATGTAATGTTTTACCATTTCGGCTTTCTTTGATATATTTTGATGTTCAAAAGAAAGAAAAAAACACACTATTTTATAAAGATTTAGCCTCCAAACAAAACTGCATATCAACTTAATAAAACTTGGACAACTCATTATTTTATTTTACTTTACCTAATGAGTTATTGATTTTTTTCAATATTATGTTGTATTTTTTCAACCTATTTTCGGATATAATTTAAAAATTCTATTATGCACAAACGAATACAAGTTAACGAGTTATCACATGTATGACCAACTTTTAGAATGAAATTTTCAAACAGCTTTAGAAAATTAAAACAAAAGTCCAAGTATTTCACATGTAGGAACTAAAATTGAAATAAATAGAAATATGAAACTAAAAAGAAAAAAATGTAACAAATGGATGTCAAATATCTAGTTAAAAAACTATTGTGTGAATTTAGTAGTAGTGGTAACTTCTGACTATTTTTCATATATTACTGTATATTTCCATAAAAGCAATACTAAAACATGATATTTCCATAAAAGCAATACTAAAACATGAAAGAAAGAATAAGTTAGAAAACAAATCACAAAATTAAATTAAAGGAACATCAAAATCTATACATCTTATTAAAAAACAGTTTTGAGTGACGTCATGAATTTGCAAATTTACATACGTGTCATTTAGTCAGAGTGTTTAGGTTGAAATTGCTTATGTCATAATTCTTAACAAAGTAAATTAAAATTTTACATATGAGTATTCCATCCTCATCCCATATACTACAATAGATGTACCTTCTTATTGGAAATAGGAAAATAAAAATTTTGCACTCACTTTTCCTACTGATTTCTCACTTTCTCCTCATTTAAGAATTCAAAATCAAAACTCAAATTTGAAAAACAGATACAGACAATGAAGCAAACCAACATTTGTATATTTTCTTCTTCTCTTTTTGCAAAAATGGTGAAATACACTATGGTATGAATCCAACCAACCTCCCCTTGATTCAATTTATTAAGATCAGATTACAATACAAGATAAAACCAAAGATTGACCTCAACAAAAGTCAATCAGATTAAGAAACAAAAGGATGACTGAATCAGAATGATCAGTCACCTATTACAAGTTTAGATTGATAGTTTAACAAAGATCCAAACAAGAACACTAGACTACTCCTTTAAGAGATAGACATCGATTAACTTGAGAGGATGACAAAGCCCTAAATCAAGGAGGGCTTTTATAGGCAGCAACAAGGGACAGCATCCTTGAAAGGGGGAACACTCCATCTCTTTGGAAAGGAGAACACTCAACACCCACACGAGGTGGGTGACTTGATAATGAAAACAGGCAACGGGCAAATGTAATATCCCAAGAATGAGAGAATCCATCTTTGGACCCTGCACAATACAAAAGCAACAAAAGAAGAACAAAAGGTAGAGATAGAGAAGGATAGTTTCTGTTATGACAGAAACTACCCTTGAAAGTTTGGAAGGTATTTTAACACCCTCCCTCAAACTTGCAAGCCAAAACAGACCAACAACACCAACAGCAAGCACTCAAGAACACATGGCTGAAACAGCCAAAGGAACTCAATCTTGCACACCAAACATGTCCATCATTCCCAGTTTGTCACACAAAAACACATGGCTTTTGCTGCCAAGAGATTTAGTCAAAATATCTGCAGTCTGCTGAGAAGTATGAATCTTCTCAGTAGTAATCACACCTGCAGCCACCTTTTCTCTTACAAGATGCACATCAATTTCAAAGTGTTTAGTTTTTTCATGAAACACAGGGTTTCCAGCAATTTGAATAGCAGAGCTATTGTCACAGTACATAACTACTGGTAAAGAGCTTTCAACTCCCATATCACCCAGCAAGTTATTCAGCCAGATCACTTCACAAGTACAGGATGCCATACTCCTATATTCTGCCTCAGCAGATGATTTAGAGAGGGTGGATTGTTTCTTGCTTTTCCAAGTGACCAAAGAGTCACCCAAGAAAACACAGTAACCAGAGACTGATTTCCTGGTCACAGGGCACCTGGCCCAGTCAGAATCAGCATAAGCTTTAAGCTTAAGGTTCCCACTTTTGTTAATTTGCACCCCATTGCCAGGGGACCCTTTCAGATACCTTAACACCCTTAATGCAGCCTCTAAATGGGATTCAAGAGGGGCATGCATGTACTGACTTAGACAATGAATAGCATAGGAGATATCTGGCCTAGTATGAGTTAAGTAAATTAACTTGCCAACCAACTTTTGATAGTTCCCTATGTTTTTCAAAGCTTTATCATCAGCAGATTCAATGTGGTTAAGGGTGGTATTTTCAGGTAAGGGTGTGTCAACAGGTTTGGCTGCTAACAGACCATATTCATGCAAAAGGTCAAGGCAGTATTTCCTTTGACTCAGGCAAACACCTTTACTATTTTCCAAGATTTCAATGCCTAGGAAGTATTTTAACTTTCCCAAGTCTTTGATTTGGAATTTGGTTTTCAGAAACACTTTGAATTTCTCAATTTCATCAACATTATTGCCTGTAATGACAATATCATCAACATAAACAAGAAGAACAAGAAACACATTCCCAGATTTCTTAGTGAACAAAGAGTAGTCATATTTGGATTGCACAAAGCCATGTTCATTAAGAATAAGAGTTAATTTAGCATTCCACTGCCTGGGGGCTTGTTTAAGGCCATATAGAGACTTGTTCAATTTCACAACTTTAGACTTGTGATCATCAAAGCCAGGAGGCAAGGTCATGTAAACATCCTCAGTTAGGTCACCATAAAGAAAAGCATTATTGACATCTAATTGAAACAGACACCAGTTATTACACATGGCAACATTTATTAAGCATCTAACAGTGGACATTTTCACAACAGGGCTAAAAATTTCATTATAATCAAATCCCTCCCTCTGGCTGAAGCCCTTGGCGACCAGCCTGGCTTTATACTTATCAACTTCCCCTGTGGATTTGTATTTGATTTTCCATAACCATTTACTACCAACAGGTTTTCTCCCTTTAGGGAGATCACATTCAGTCCAAGTATTGTTCTCTTTCAAAGCAGTTATTTCATTATTCATGGCTTGAACCCAATTAATATTTTTAGCATCCTCATTATAGCAAGAAGGTTCAACAGATTTATTTAATGTAGTAGAGAAACAATAATTAACAGGACTTAGATTAGAGTAACACACATACTTCTCAAGGCCATATCTGACATTACTATTAACCACAAAGTCATTATATCTAGCAGGAGTCTTAATGTTTCTAGAGGACCTCCTAAGAGCAGGCTGCTCAGGACTTGTCTCATGAGTGGGATTGATTTGAGCATTGTCAGAAATGGATGGGTCATTTCCCTCAGATAGAGTGTTGTCACCCATGGATGTTGCGATACCAGTAGTCTCACCATCTATAGAAATATTAATATTTCTAGGGAAAGAAGAGGCACCACCTTCATCATTGGGTGCTACATTGTTCCCTCTCTGTTCATCATTGGGATTTTGGTCAGGATGTTTCTCATCAAAAAAGTTTAAGTCATTCAAAGAAGAATCTGAGGTCTGAGCAGTTTGATCTTTAGATTTCATTTTAAAAGGAAAAACGGTTTCATAAAATTGGACATCTCTAGAGTAGAAAACCATTTTTGAATCAATACCATAGACTTTGTAAGCCTTTTTAGTACCAGAGAAGCCAATTAGAACACATTTCTCAGACCTAGCAGAGAATTTATCAGAGTTGTTAAAAACAGAAGAGAAACATAAACAACCAAAACTTCTCAGATGAGAAAGTTTTGGTTTCTGACCATACACAAGCTCAAAAGGAGATTTCCCACTCAGAACAGAAGACGGCAACCTGTTAATTAGATAGGCAGCAGTTATAATACATTCAGGCCACATACTAAGAGGAATACCACTTTGAAACAACAGACTTCTAGCAACATTGAGCAGCTGCCTGTGCTTTCTCTCAGCAATACCATTTTGCTGAGGAGTGTAAGCACGGGAGGTTTGATGAATAATACCAAGGCTGTTAAACAAGTTACTCATTTTATTATTAACAAACTCAGTGCCATTATCAGATCTCACAGTTTTAATGCTGCATTTAAATTGGTTGTGGATCAGATAAAGATAGCTAACAAACAGATTATAAACTTCATCTTTAGTTTTAACCAGATAAGTCCAAACAGCCCTGGAATAGTCATCAACAATGGTGAGAAAGTATCTAAAACCTTCTCTGCTAGTGACCTTGTAGGGCCCCCAAAGGTCTACGTGAACAAGATCACCAATGGCAGAGCTTTTATGCTCACTCAAAGGAAAGGGCACCCTTGTTTGTTTAGCCTTGTGACAGATGTCACAGGGAGACACATGGGTCCCTTTAGTGTACATAAGGTCAGTTTGAAGAAGGCTGACAGCTTGGTCAGAGGGATGACCAAGCCTGTTATGCCACAAAGATTTAGAAACATGACATTTAACAGATAGATTACCTAACACAGAATGAGGAGAGGGACAATCAAACAAATACAGACCACCATTTTCACTCCCAGTCCCCATGAGTTTTTTTTGAGTCATGTCCTGAATATAACATTTAGTTTCATCAAAACCAACAAACATTCTACTATCCTTGATAAGTTTGTGAACAGATAACAAACTGACACAGTATTCAGGCACAACCAACACATCATATAAGACAACATTAGCAGACAATTTGAGGTTTCCAATAAACTTGATTTTGGCAAGAGTACCATTGGGATGACCCACAGTGAGATTAAGATCAGATATATCAATGATATTAAACATGTTTAAGGTATTAACAGTCATGTGTTGGTTAGCACCAGAGTCAATGATCCACCCAATACTCACTTTAATCACAGAGGTGTTGTTATTAAAAAACTTGTGAAAATTGACATTAAAGAAAACATTGTTGTTTGAAAAACTGGCCATACCTGAAATATTGGCCTGCACATTGCTAGAAGGCATGTCTTTGATAAGACTCATAAGTTTAGACATCTGATCATTTGTGAAGGTCATAGAACTAGAGCCATTTTCCACAGAACTAGAATTAGCATTGTAGGAAGGTCTGCTATTGGTCTGTCTGTAACCAGGGGTCTTAGGGGGATACCCAACAACTTCAAAACATCTATCAGCAGTGTGACCAACTTTTCCACAATGAGTACAAGTCCAGTTAGGATTAGGTCCTTGTTATTGTAGTTGTTTCCAAACCTTTTATTGTCATGACCTTTTTTGTTATCAGACCTTTTATTCCCATTATTAGACCAATTAGTTTTAGCCACAAAACTAGCAATTTGATTCTTAGATTCAGAACCAGAGGAAGAAGAGGCAATGCCTCTGTGAGACTCTTCTCTGGAAACAACAACAAAGGCATCTTTGACATCAGGGAGAGATTCTCTGGAGATAATGCTACTCCTGATGGGTTGATACATATCATTAAGCCCAGTTAAGAATTGCATAAGTTTCATGAGTTGATTGTGTTTTAACACATCTTCCCTAGCAGTACAAGTACACTTAGGCAATTTGGTCATAATATCAAATTCTCTCCACAGAGAGTTAAGCTTATGATAATACTCAGAAACAGTAAGGTCTCCTTGTTTAAAATTATTAATCTTTTGCATAAGACTCAGAATAATAGACCCATCAAGCTTATCATAAGTTTCTTTGAGTTCAGTCCACACCTCACAAGCATTATCAGAAAATATTTGACCAAGGTACAAGTCTTCACAAACAGAGTTTAAAATCCAAGACAGAACAATAGAGTTACATCTTTCCCATTGATTAGACAGAGCATCACTACTAGCATAAGCAGACTTAAGACATGTTCCATTTATAAAGCCCATTTTATTTCTAGTATTAATAGCAAGTGTCATAGCAGTGGCCCAGACTCTATAGTTTTCAGTCCCAGCAAGTTTAACAGACACAATAGAACTAGAGCTGATGTCATTAGAATGGAGATGCAAAGGGTTTCCTAAGTCCAAGTTACTAATAAGGTCTTCCTTACCAGAAGCAGACATAATGGAGAACCAAGCAAAACAACAAACAGCAGCTCAAAATGAAGCAAAAAAAGAGCACAAAGCAAATTAAACAGTTTAACAGAAATAACAATACTCACAGTTAAGGCAATTAAGCAGTTAAAACAGAAACAATAAAACATTCAGCACAAAGCAAGCACAAAACAACATAACAAGAAACTCACACCCAAGATGAATCAAAGTCTCAGTCAATTGGACTGGGGCTGGCCAGAGCAGGTTTCCACCCCATTCTAAGATGGAGGGTCAAGGTGTTAACCGAGCCCGTTTTCACCCAATCAACTAAAGGCTTGATTATCTTAAAGGAAGAAAGAATGCTTACAGTGCTTTGAGAAGAAGATCGCGGAAAGACACCTCCACAATACCCTTACAGGCGTATTGTAAGGTAATTAGGTCCCAATAGGCTTCAGAGACCCCCAGATCCACAAACGCCCAAATTAGAAAAATTTAGGGTTTCACGGACCAAACCCTAATCTTTCCAAAAAAAATTAATCCAACCAGCAATTAACCCAGCAACAACGATGAATCAGCAACAATAAACCCAGAACAATCACCAATTTCGAAAAACCCCAAAAACCGGTGAAACCCTAGATCTTGAAATCACCCAATCAACAGAGCCGTAGCTCTGATACCATGCAAAAATGGTGAAATACACTAGGGTATGAATCCAACCAACCTCCCCTTGATTCAATTTATTAAGATCAGATTACAATACAAGATAAAACCAAAGATTGACCACAACAAGAGTCAATCAGATTAAGAAACAAAAGGATGACTGAATCAGAATGATCAATCACCTATTACAAGTTTAGATTGATAGTTTAACAAAGATCCAAACAAGAACACTAGACTACTCCTTTAAGAGATAGACATCGATTAACTTGAGAGGATGACAAAGCCCTAAATCAAGGAGGGCTTTTATAGGCAGCAACAAGGGACAGCATCCTTGAAAGGGGTAACACTCCATCTCTTTGTAAAGGAGAACACTCAACACCCACATGGGGTGGGTGACTTGATAATGAAAACAGGCAACGGGCAAATGTAATATCCCAAGAATGAGAGAATCCATCTTTGGACCCTGCACAATACAAAAGCAACAAAAGAAGAACAAAAGGTAGAGATAGAGAAGGATAGTTTCTGTTATGACAGAAACTACCCTTGAAAGTTTGGAAGGTGTTTTAACACTTTTCTTACCTACATGAAAATTGTTTCGATAACAGATATTGCTTAGGGTTTTCTCAAGTTTTTATTTTTGTTTTTGTCCAGGATTCAACCTTCGAGAGGGTATAACTCCATTCAATCTACTTATTGTCAAACTTCAAGATTTCTATTTTGTTTTCTCTTACTAATTATGTTTCTATCTGTTTTTTTAGCTTAATTTATGCCTGGATCTTAAAGATTTCTGGTCTCCTATATATGATTTTTTTAACTATTTATGTACCCTCCAACATATCATCCTCTGTTGTGGTTATAACGGTTAAATTTTAGTATAATTCTTTATGTAAATCTTCTTGGCATTGATTTGTTGTTTGTTTGTTTGTTTATAAGCTCATTATTTGTTTTGCATATATCAGCACACCTTATTTGTTTGTTGTTTCTTTGGTGTTTATATAAAACTTGTGAAAAATGTCAACATTTCTTTTGATTCCGATTTTCCTTGATGGATTTTGATAGTATTTTCGTTTGTACTGATTCAGTTCAAACACCCATTGGATAGGCTTTGTTGAACGAGGTAACAAGGGATCCAGTTTTGGCATTGATACTCTTATGAATCCATCTTTTTGGAGTGGGTAAATCACATGTTCCTTACAAAAATCTTTGTTGTGCCATATTATAATCTTCTGTTTCACTTTATGTATTGATTTAGCTTTTTATGTATCAAACAATTCTTTAAGTATAGATACGTTCTAAAGCAAAGTTAATATAACTACTAATCAAATGTTCAAACAAAAAAGATGTTGATGACAAAATATATGTGTAAGCAAAGAAATTTCGCTTTGGATATTTAACATATTAAGGGCAAGATGCTGATATAGACATCAAGTTGTGTTGCTTAGATGTGCATTCATTGCGCCTATTCTTAATCTGTGCTCTATTTTTGTTGTTTGAGTATGTGTGGCAGTGGCTCAAACATAGAATATAAACACATTTATAAGTATGGTTTTGTCAAAAGGTCGGAAAATATGATTACTACCCAAATCCTGTACAATAACATTCATGCTTCTTTCATCTGCTTTTGCTTCATCTTCCATTCACGAGCATGATTGATGATTTATATAAAGATTTTGAATTTTAAAATTCAACTGATACAACCTTATTCCTAGGTTCACTTCATCTGAGTTTTTCTTTCACTCTTTTGGTTGATCCGAACTAATCAAGCGACTTTCCATTTAGTATATAGTAAGTAAAAATATGTTGTACCATTCATATCCTGAGTTATAGCATACATGGAAAGTAAAAAAAAAAAAAGGATATTGTTTGGTTGCCAATTTATTTAGTAAAACAATATAGACCATTATAAAATAGTTTACTTAGAATTTAATTTATTCTATTTTGTTACTTTTCGCAGGTTGGAGGGCACATAATAGTTGTTTGGATTTATTGATCAAGTTGTGTTGCTTAGACGTTTTATCAAGTTGGTTTCTTCAGTTCTACCCAGATTTGTTCAAAAAGAAAACAAGTTCCCTCCAGATTTGTTGAAATTTTTACAGTCACCATTTTTATTGTGTTGAGAAACATTATTACATTAGAATACTATTTGTTCAAGCTATGTGAATGAAGGGAGTCTTTCTTTATCAGATACACTAAACATTGTGTTTTTATCAAAGGGACGAACATTATGTCTTTGTTTATCAAATTGGCAATTTGCATTCTTACTAATCAATTCTGCATCTAACTTAAAATTATTTATTTTTACTACCCGTGTTGAACACGGGTTATGAGCTAGTATGAATTTAAAACTAAAAACAGGCAAAGCCAATAAGTTATATTGGAAACAGTGATATGACCATTCATTTTTGGGATAATTGTTTCTAAATGTATTGAAGTTGCCACTTTTTACTAAGTTATGTATTATTCTTTTAATTTTCCTAACAAATGTGCAAAACTTGTTAATCCCTCATATCTAAACACTTGACGGGACTTTTAGTTAAATTTAATTACATAAATCGTCCTTGTGGTTAGGCCCAAATTGCAAGTTTCGTCCTAACGGCCGTTTAGCCAGCGATTGTTTGAAACGTTAGTCTTTTATATTAACGGCCGTTTTTAATTAACTCAAAATTTGATTTTCTTAAAAATAATTATTTTCTATGCGGTTCTATACAGGTTTTTATACATATTTTTATACGCGGTTTAACATACGTTTTTATACACATTTTTATACGCGATTTTACACACGTTTTTATACATGTTTTTATATACGTTTTTATGTGGCATTTATACATGTTTTTATACACATTTTTATACGCGGTTTTACACACGTTTTTATAAACTTTTTTATACACATTTTGATACACGTTTTTTATGCATGTATTTATACACGTTTTTAGACACATTTTATACACGTTTTTATCCACGTTTTTATACATGATTTTATACGTGGTTTTACACATGTTTTTATACACGTTTTTATACACATTCTTATACACGTTTTTATACACGTCTTTATACACGTCTTTATACACGTTTTTACACACGTTTTTAAAGACATTTTTATACACGTTTTTATTCATGGTTTTATACACGGTTTTACACACGTTTTTATACACGTTCTTATACACGTTTTTATATACATTTTTATACACGTCTTTATACACGTTTTTATAGACATTTTTATACATGATTTTATACGCGGTTTTACACAAGATTTTATACACGTTTTTATACACGGTTTTACACATGTTTTTATATATGTTTTTATACATGTCTTTAAACACGTGTATAAAAATGTTTTTATACATGGTTTTATACGCGATTTTACACACGTTTTTATACATGTCTTTATACACGTCTTTATACATGGTTTTATACGCGATTTTATATGCGATTTTACACACGATTTATACATGGTTTTATACACGTCTTTATACATGGTTGTATGCATGTCTTTATATAAAAACGTGTATAAGAACGTGTATCGTGTGTAAAACAGCATATAAAACCATATATAAAAACGTGTATAAAGACGTGTATACAAAAGTATATAAAAATGTGTATAAGAACGTCTATAAGGACATGCATAAAAATGTATACAAATCCGTGCATAAAAAACGTGTATAAAGACATGCATAAAAACATGCATAAAAACGTATACAAAAACATGTATAAAAAGCGTGTATAAAAACGTGTGTAAAAACGTATATAAAAACCATGTATAAAAATGTTTATAAAGACGTGTATTAAAACATATATATAAACGTGTATACGAACTTGTATAAAAATGTGTATAAAAATATGCATAAAAACATATATAAAATTGCGTATAAAAACGTGTGTAAAACCGCGTATAAAAACGTGTATAAAAACCTGTATAAAACCGCGTATAAAACTGCATAGAAAATAATTATTTTAAGAAAACCAAATTTTGAGTTAATTAGAAACGGCCGTTAGTATAAAGGACTAACGTTGCAAACAATCGCTAGCTAAACGGCCGTTAGGACGAAACTTACTATGACAAATGGTAATTTTCACACTTTAAGTTAATAATAAATATTTATTTATTATTTCTAAACCGAGCATTTCTATGCGTAACTGCATGTTTCTGAGCATTTCTGAACATTTTTTGGGAGCTGTCCCGCATACTGTAGCTTACAGTCACTGCTGAAAAAGTCTATTTTTGTCAGTAAGCGTAAATTATTCTATTTCTGATAGTTACTGACAAGTTTCGTATTTAACCGAGAAGCTTTCTCGTATTTACTGAAAAGCAACCCCACACGCGAGCCGACACTACAGTATATAATGGTAGCAGTCAAATAAATGTATTTTTAAGCAAATAATAATATTTTATTATTATTCTGACTAAAACGTCGATAAAAACTTTATTTTATGTATACGTGTCCAAAAACGTCAAACCGGGACTTTACGGTAACATTTAAGCTTAAACCGACATACGATACACCAACGAAGAGCAAAATTGTTTTACCCTCCCCCTCTTGGCTCGTTTACCGCCCACCTTCCCCACAAGGTGACAAAAATTCTTATCTTAATTGATGGTTAGTGGAGAATAACACATTATAAGTTTGTAGTTTACTTAATTTATCACACACACCTTAACACACATACATTTTTATCCTCAAAACTTACCTAGATCATTTTTCTACTCTTCTACCACACGAACCATCAATAAAATCAAGATCTACAAAAATCAAGCGAAGTTTGAGCTAATTGGGTTGTACTTTCAAGTGTTTTGGGTTAATCGGAACGTATTGTGGGTAAATTTGGTGCAATTTGGGGTCTCTCTTGGTCTTCTACCTCTCGACTTTTTTTCAAGAATTGTGTAAGGATCCTCAAAACTTTTTCAATCTTGTTCACTACATGTTCTTACGATGTTTAAAAGTGTTATCAAGTGCTAAATGTTTACGTTTTGTTAAATTGAAAAAGCTAGGGTTTGGTATATAATTATGTTTGCTCGACTTTTTTTAGAATTTACATACAAATTAGGTTATTTCTTGCTTGTGTGGTAAATCTAGTTGCTTGTGGTGCTAGTTTGTTGATACAGATGTGATTAATGTTAATTACACGAGTTAAAACGAAATATACACTTATTTGGTCACACACACTAATCGGCTACATTTTGGACAAAATAAAAATTGGGGTTTTGAAAAACATAAAATTTTGGCTCTAGTGGTGAAATGGTGAAATTAGTGCTTAACGGCTTATTTGGAATAGCTTATTGAATAAGTTATAGCTTATTGCGTTTTGACTTGTTTTGGGTCCAAAAGGGTTGTACGGTTCAAAATAGGTCGACCCCACTGTATTTTAACCATGGTTGACTTTTTGACCACTTTGCTTACTAATAATTACTTATTTGATTAATTTAAATATCGTTACGTAAGCTATTCAGACTAAAAGGGCTTAGCGATTTAAACTTGTTTTTGGGCCTATGTTTTGTAAGGTACGAATTGGGCCGAGCCCAACCCATATTCGGCCTAAATTGACTTTTTGACCTCGTGGTTTAATTAAAGTGTTTATTTGATTATTTAAAACTTAACGATATATATAACGTGACTTAAAAGGTTTAAATTGGTGACTATGCCCGACGATTTTTTTTCCATATTTCCGACGTCATGACGTCGGTACAATAAGTTTCCGACGACATGACGTCGACAGGCTCTTGTCGACAATGCTCCGTCGGGATTTAACTTCCCAAAAAAAACCCCAAAGACAATGTGGGACCCACACGTTTTTCCAGTCAAACATTTTTGTGGTTCGACAATACTGTCCCGACGACGTGTCGTCGGGACCATAGTAATAATTAACGATTTAATTAGCAAACTTAATTAATTATAAGTTAATCCTGACGACATGACATCGGTATTAACTTATGATTGTCAACAAAAATTTAATAATACCGACGTCATGACGTCGGTATTATTTATAAAAGTCAACAAAATTGTATATAGTACCGACGTCAAGACGTCGGTATTATTTATTAAAGTCAATGAAATTGTATATAATACCGACGTCATGGCGTCGGTATTATTTATAAAAGTCAATGAAGGTGTATCTAATACCGACGACATAGCGTCGGTAAATTGAAAACAATACATTGATTTTTACTTAAATGCCGACGACATGTCGTCGACATTTAATTGTAGTGCAGCTGCACAGCTGCAATTTCCAGATTTTTTGGGGAAAAAATCTACCAAAACCTGCTTTCAAACCAACACATCCAATACTACTAGAAAATGGCTATAAACTTTATAACGGCTAAAACGGTTATATATAACCACTAAACACTTATAAACTTTACAAAACGGCTATAAACTTTATAACACCCTCAAAATACATTATAAACCTTACATAACGGGTGTTATAATCGCTAGACCTAGTTGCCATATCGACAAATGTTGCAATATCCGCAATGTTCAAGTCGCCAAAAGGTTAAACTATACAATAATAAGATTTGGGTCGCCAAAATATAGTTTCAAAGATAAAAACAACACAAAATAACACATATACCTCTACCACCCCTCGTCGTCATCCATATCATCGCTACGACTATCCTCATCATTACTACTCTCGCTGCCTGAGCCACTCTCGCTGCCTGAGCCACTCCCGCTCCCGCCTGTGCCACTCCCTCCCGCGCCACACCCGCTGCCGCCTCCTACCTCACTTCGAGAACCAACCTGGCTAACAAACTCGTGCCGTTGCGGGTTGCTCTAGACATAACCCATCAACAAATCGAGTTGCTCCTGAACTTTCATAGCTTTCTTCTCAGCTGCATCACTCTTCTTCTCAGCTGCAACACTCTTCTTCTCAGCTTCGTCAATCTTCTTTTGAGCTTCAGCAAGCTTCTCGTCGATCTAGGGCCCAGTGTACACACCTAAAAACGAAATAATGAAAATTTAAAAACGGCCATTTCAATACATAAGATGAGTCATGAGTAATCTATTAGTATTATCCCACTGTACATACCTGGAGGTGGAGGCGGGGTGTATGGTAACGGTGGCCTGCGCAAGCCGGGTACCACCCTGCCCCTGCCGGATATGTGACCCCGCTGCTTGCCTTTTATTACCCGGGAAAGTATCTCCTCCTCTGTGTACGCCACTCCTGCAGGCGTATCCGATCCGAGATCCCTTAGCCTGACCATCTCTTCCTATGTAGTTGAAAAAAAATGAGAAAATTAATATATTAGTCGGGTTAATTACTAGATTATGTTTCAATAAATCATTAAAGTGCGTGTTTGTAAAAAAAAAAAAAAAAAAAAAAAAAAAAAAAAAAAAAAAACCGATACTTACATATTGAACACGAGCCTCATCCTGCAACCATACACCATCCTTGCAGTGAGTGTCAAAAAAGCTCTGGATGAGGGACGGGTATTGGTGGTTCTCGCTGTTCTCAAACTGTATATACACATGCATATAGGATGAAACAAATTAAAATGACAAATCAAACACCGTATATATTTTATTTATTATAAATACTTTTAATTAATATATAATTAAAATTAAATAATCTTATAAAAATAAAATGTGTCTTACATATTCGTGTCGAGAAGCGGCCAATGATCTGGAACCGTGGCGGCTGTAAACCTTGTTCTTCTTTCGGTTCTCTTTGTTCACAGCCGCTCGTTTCACGGTCTTCTCCGACATGTAGAACTTCACATGCTCCTCCCACACAGACTGCTCCATGTTCGGAGGAGGGTTTCTTCTGATCACATCCACATTCGCAGCCCCACCCTCCCTGGTAAATAAATCGCGCTTCAGGTCATATTTGTTGTCCGCATATCGCTTAGCCAGATACGCATTGATGCCGGTCAGAATATTATGCCAGTGCGATTCGCGCATGTGGCGCTCCAAATTAAACATACGCTGCAATCAAATATAGTTAAAATTAATATAAAGATATAAATAAATAAACAAATTTAAATAAATATACACATTAAAACAAATTTAAATAAATGTACACATTCAAATAATTAAATATAGAGATAAATAAATAAACAAATTTAAATAAATATGCAAATTTAAATAAATAAACACGATAACATAACAATATAAAAGGAAAATAAAATAACTGACCCCGAGCTGTGGAATGATGTGTGCCTTCTTCTCCGGTTCTATCTCGTACCAGGAGGCATAGTGCAACGACAGCTGCCTAATAAGCTCGCCGACGTAGTTACTGAACCACCCGGCATGCGAGTCCACATGAACGTACGTCCCCTGATCATTAGTCTCGAACTCAATCGACTGCGGGCCGCTAAGTTCCACAGCTTTCTTGAGGGCCACGTTCTTCGTGGCTTGGCGTCGCCGTGGCCTGCCGCCATCCCGACCTCCACTACCCCTGCCTCCCCCCTCGACCTATCTCCTCTTCGGGGTCGCTGTGATCCTACAATTGGAGTGAGTGAAAACGTCGTAAAATAACATGTAACCAAATTCAAATGATCAAGTTTAAGTTTCTTTGAAAATAATCTAGAAATTCTTACCACCACGGCACCCGCTCTCAATCTGACGAGGAGGGGAAGATGGGTCACCGGCGCCGTCACCACCATGACTGCGCGCAACTGCTGCTGCCATCTGTAAAAGTACAAGTTGAATAACATATAGAAATTCGGGAACAAATTAACATAAGAATGCACACATTCAAATACATACACATTCAAAATAAATATACACATTTAAACAATCCATAACAATTTCATTAAAATAAGTGTCATTTTACAAGTTACAATTTAAGATCAATCTGCTAAATCATAATCACTATCATAAACAACATTAGTCGCAACTTCAACTTCATCATCAGAATTGTTTGCGACTTCATTATCAGAAGCTGCTAAATCATAAGGATCGTCGTCTTCATCATCAATAAAATCATCGTCGTCATCAACAGGAATGATTGGTGGTGGTGGTGGTGGTGGTGGTACCTCAACTAACGTTGATTCACCATCGATATTTAAGGTTTCAAATTCCAAATCATTCAAATTAGCAGACAGTTCGAGATCGGATGAGTTGTTGCCATGTATCACATCATCATCGTCTTCTACCACGATAACATCCCAGGTTGTGTTGTGATTCACTTCTTGGACGACCTTCCAATGGAGTGGTCGTCTGGCAGGATTTTCAAGGTAGAAGATTTGTTTTGCTTGTGTTGCGAGAATGTAAGGTTGATCTTCGAACGCATAGCTACATGCCAAAATTTGTGTCATGTTGTTTCTCGTAGTAAAACGTTGGACTCTACCTCTTTTGCTACATAAGTCGAACCACTTAACTCGAAACAACATAACTCTGAACTAGGAATAAGCGAGCTCCAAAATTTCTTCTAGCTGACCATAATACATTTCTCCCTTCTTCTCACCAGGTGAACAAATTCCGTTGTTCTGAGTTGTAAGTTTTATATCGCGGCTGTGTACGACAAACCTCACACCGTTGACTACGCAAGAGTTGACTGAGATTGGGGTCGGTGATGGTCCACAAGCCAAAGAAAATAAGTCGAGAGTACAGCTTGGGTCATTGGCTATGTAAAGTTTACGGATCTATGAAAAAAGATAAGAATAGATGGAGATGAGTAATAGTCGTTATTTATACAGGGAAATACATACAATAAGTTTACCTTCGTCTCAAACCATCTTGGAAATTCTTGTTGCATGTCGCTATCAGGAAATTCCTTGAAAATGTTCATGATATTAGAATAAATCGAAAAGATAACTTGGGAAAAAGAAATTTCAAAATAAAAACGCATACCTCTCGAACGCGTTCATGTACGTGTCGATCTCAGGACTGTTGTGAAGTACATACCATATCACTCTCTTCATTTCTTGGAGACCTAACCGAATCAATATCTCCTTACCAGACTTAGTACATAGTGATCGGAACACCTGGAAATCACTTGTTGGGCGAGGACAGTCCTGAGATGCAGCGGGACGATTAAATTTTGTCTCAACACCACGAAAATAACGAGAACAGAAAGTTAATGCTTCGTCTGCAACAAAACCCTCCGCTATTGAACCTTCCGGCTTAGCTTTATTTCGTACATAGTTTTTTAGCTTCTTCATGTATCTTTCAAAGGGATACATCCACCGGAATGAAACAGGCCCGCCTTCAAGAGCCTCTTCAGGTAAATGCATAACCAAGTGAATCATAATGTCAAAAAAAGCAGGAGGATATATTTGCTCGAGACTGCACAAAATATTGATCAATTGGTCTTTAGCTTTCACCATGTCTTTCACCATCAAAGTTCGTGAGAAAATTTGCTTAAAGAATAAACAAAGCTCGATCAATGGTGTATAAGTCTGTGCATCCAAGTATTGCTGAAGTCCATAAGGAAGTAACCGTTGCATCATTATATGATAGTCATGAGACTTCATGCCCATTATATTGTTATCATCTTTGGTCACTTTTGACTTGAACTTGGATCCGAACCCATCTGGTAGTTTAACTGTTTTGATGTATTGACAGAACAGTTTTCTTTTATCGGGTGTGAGGGAGTACTTAGCATGAGGCTTCAAGCACTTCCCGTTTTGTTTGTTTCCGAGCCACAACTCCTGTCGAATGCCCAAAGCTTGCAAATCTTGTCTTGCCTTAGCGGTGTCTTTAGATTTTTCATTCATTAACAAAGTGTTCAAGATACTCTCCAACACATTTTTTTCGATATGCATGACATCTAAATTGTGTGGTAGAGAAAGAAAAGACCAATATTCAAGATTGTAGAAAATAGACCGTTTAGTCCAGTTCAGTTCGACTGTATGATTACGGTTTATCTTCCCACCCCCATAATCTGGATGTTTCCCCAGCACACGTGTGGGCAATGTCGCAAGCTGAGTCAAGATATCAACCCTGGTTTCTTTTCCAGGAGGATCTCTATCATCGGTTTCACCATTGAATGTCGTATAGTCCCTCCTCCATTTATGTTTTTTTAAGAATCTTCTATGACCAACATAAGCTATTTTGCTTATCACACGCGTAGTCGGAGTGTCTACTTTGCATGTAGGGCAAGCGTAGTAACCTTGCCCTTGCCAACCAGACAAACTACTTCGAGCAGGAAAATCATTGATGGTCCATAAAAGCATCGCTCTCATGTGGAATTCAGTGCCTGTAGCAGCGTCCATAGTCAAGACACCTGGTTTTTTTCATAATTCCTGCAGGTCATCAATCAAGGGCTTCAAGTAAACATCAATGTCCTTCGCCGGTGATTTAGGGCCAGGAATCAACAATGTCAACATCAAAAAAGTCTCTTTCATGCATAACCATGGAGGCAAGTTGTATGTTGTTAATATGACCGGCCACATGCTGCAAGTCTGACTAAGGTTGCCGAACGGATTGAAACCATCAGCACCCAACCCTAATCGAACATTTCTTGGTTCTATAGCAAGATCCGAATATTTATTATCAAACTTCTGCCATGCTTTACCATCAACCAGGTGTTGCATCTTACCGTTTTTCGTAGACTTTTCAGTAGCATGCCAAGTCATATGTTTTACAGTGTGAATAGACTTGTACAAACGTTGTAGTCTAGGAATGATAGAAAAGTAACGCAACACCTTGTTAGGAACTTTCTTCCCCGTTGCGTTCTTGTCTTTCCATCTACTCGTTTTACAGACCGGACAATACTCCAAATCTTTGCCATCATCCCCCCGATATAAAAAGCAATCATTTTCACAAGCATGTATCGACTCGTACCCTAACCCGATCTTTTTAAATGTCTTCTTTATAGCATAGTATGACGGTGGAAGATTGTAACCTAACCTGGGCGGAAATACCTCCTGGAGAAATTTTAGCATTTTGTTAAATGAAGTATCACTCCATTTACCGCTGACCTTGAGATGCGTAAACTTTGCCATAAAATCCAATGTTGTCATAAAGTCACAACCCGGGTACAGAGCCTGGTTGGAACTTGTAAGTAACTCTTCAAACTCATTAAGTAGAGGAGGTGTCGTTGCTTGAGTCGGCTCGTTACTTGTCTCGCCAATATTTCCATGAGTCGGCTCATTATTCGGAGGAATATCAAGAATATCATTTTGTTCATTATTCGGAGGAATATCAAGAATATCATTAAGGCACACACCCATGTCACTCATCTCACGTTGTGTTGTGTTATGTACTAACGGCGCATGATCCAATTCACCGTGATCGCGCCATTGTGGATAAGTTGGGTCCCACCCATTTTGGCCTATGTGGTTTTTAAGACCTTCGAGAGATAGCCATCCAACATTACGACAAAGACGACATGGACATTTTATGTTTCCGTAACTATTCAATAACGGCTTGCAATGATCGAGGAATGCGGCAAGACCATCAAGAAATTGTTTTGAACAACGACTCTCTAAACGGGTCCAACTCTTATCAATTATCATAACTGCATTTTTATGATGCAATCAATTATTATATGCACTTAATTAATGATTACGAGTTGTTTTGTTCACCTAGTGCAACTATGGAAGGCAATCCTAACCCACTCTTTGAATGATTCGTCTCATATATGAATGCGTATAACTGATTTACTATTTGAGAAAATTTCGGCAGCATTTTCCCTCAACTCCCAAAATATGTGCACTAAAGACATATTCGTAGGAGTAAAGGAGAAACACTGTCGAAATCATCTCAAATAGTAAATCAGATATACGCATCCATATCCTAAATGAGACAAAACATTCAAAAAGCAGTCCCAAACAGGGGACTTTCCGAAATTAATTTCTAATAAATTAATTCCAGGCGGGTTTTCTATAGGATGATTAACATCGGACGGGGACTTTCCGAAATTAATCACTAAAATCCTAAAACATTCACAAAAGTCTAACAATAATACACAAATTGACTAACATTCTAAAATCACATTCACAAATCGACTAACAATCACATATATAATTAATAGAATATAATCACAAACTCAACATGTAATAGTGTCAATTTCACATGTTAGGTTAGATAATTTCATGCCACACATACATAATTTTTTATACTCTATAATCTATACAGTAACTAACACAGTCATCAGTTACTTGTACAGATTTTCGATGCTCGATATATACTTAACAATCACTTTTACGACAAGTAACCGAACAATATACTAATTTTAAATGAACATAACATGTAACACAATCAATTTCACAAGCTAACATACATAAATAATAACACAATCAGAATATTTGCTACTTGATATAAACTAGTTGTAATTAATCAGCTTCACACGTTCATAATTTTTGATACTTAATGTATACCTGTGGTAAAACTAAGTAACAAATTAACCTGCTATACACACATTCGATATTCACCTAACTGCTTATACGAGAAATCACCAGCCATCACTCATCAGTCACTAGTGAGCATAGCAACACAGTCGTCAACTACTTGTGAACATAGCAAATAATAATATAAACTTATTTCACATGTTCGATAAACATTTAACAAACTCATACACATTCAGAATTTTCGATACTCGTGTATTAAAACAAGTAATGAACATACTGTCTCGGCTGTGGTCTCTCGGGCTGCGGTCTCGGGCTGTGGTCCCAGGCTGTGGTCTCGGGCTTCTGTCTCGGGCTGTAGTCTCGGGCTGGAGTCTCGGGCTGCGGTCTTGGGCTTGGGCTATATAAAAAGAGAGCACATTTATACCGGTTGCTTAATACATGAGCTAAAACTATTGACGGCGACATGTCGTTGGGATACCAAAAGTTAAAAAAAAATAAAAAAAGTGACCATATTACATATGTCTCGGCTGTCTCAGCTCTCGACTCTCGCTCTCGGCTCACTCTAGCTCTCGGCTGTTAAAAAAAAAGAAAAAAAAAAAAAAAAAAAAAAGAAAAAAAAAGACATAAAACAAAAACACCAAAATTAATTAACACTTAAATTACTACATTAATTAACACTTAAATTACATAAATTAAAAAAAATAAAAACAAAAACAGTAAAATCAAAAATACCGCGGTGGGGAAGAAGAAGAAGTGGGGAAGAAGAAGAGGAGATGCTTGTGGTGGTGGTGTGGAGAGGAGATGCTAGTGGTGGTGGTTTGCTGTGGTGTGGAAGAAGAAGAAGTGGGGAAGAAGAAGAGGAGATGCTAATGGTGGTGTAATGGTGGTGTGGAGATGCTAGTGGTGGTGGTGTGCAGATGCTAGTGGTGGTTTCCTGTGGTGGTGTCGATCGCCGGCGAGAGAGAATAAAAGTATAGATCGATATATGTGTCTAAATGTTGACCAGATCTGCTTTTTGTTTATGTTTTAATTCCCGACGACATGTCGTCGAGATGAATAAAGTAACTTTGTCATCTTGTGATTTGGCGGGATAAATGAAAATTTGGGGGGGGGTTTAGCACATAAATACCGACGACATGTCGTCGGGATGATTTACATATATTAAAAATTTTATTTCTTATAAATACTTTTATTTAATTTATAATTAAAATTAAATACTTTTTTAAAATTAAAAAAAATATTAAATTTAAATACTTTTATTTAATATATAATTAAAATTAAATACTTTATATTTAAAATTAAATACTTTAATTTAAAATTAAATACTTTTATTAAATTAAAAAAAATGTTTAATTTAAATACTTTTATTTAATATATAATTAAAATTAAATAAAAAAACTAGTCAAAATTTTTAAGTGTCCCGGTAAATGTGTACAACTAGAGGATAATTACATGGAAGTAGGATCTCATGAGCTCGGTTGACGGTTTATGAAAGAATGATAGTATTGATTGTTGGCGTTTCATTTTTTAGATGATGATGATGATTTTGGGGGAAACTGGAAATGGTAAAAACTGAAAAGTGTGTTTACTTTAAGGTTGAAGATTTTGGCGGGATTTTTTTTTAGCGCAAACTGTTACCGCCTCAACTAATGATGTTGAATTTGGGTTTTTTATGTTAGAAAATTTTACCGGAACACTGACAATTTCACTAGTTATGTGGCTAAATACATGGAAGCGGGATCTCCTGAGCTCAGTTGACGGTTTATGAAAGAATGATAGTATTGATTGTTGGCGTTTCATTTTTTAGATGATGATGATGATTTTGGGGGAAACTGGAAATGATAAAAATTGAAAAGTGCGTTTACTTTAAGGTTGAAGGTTGAAGATTTTGGCGGAATTTTTATTTTTTTATTTTGTGAAGGTACAATGATGGCGATCCTTTGTCCGCCGATGATCAAACTTATATTCTTGATAACGTCTTCAATCACCATCCATATAAAGTTCATAAAACAAAGTTCCAAGAAAGTCGTTGCTTTTTTGTTGTATCAACCGATGGTCGTGAAGGAGACTTCTCGTACATTAAATGTGTTGAGAATTATGTAAAGGTGGTGATCTCGACTATTCTGAACTAGAGGATAATTACATGGAAGCGGGATCTCCTGAGCTCGAATCCGGTTCTAAACCTGTATTTGAAGACGGTTTAGATCTGAATATTGATGAAATGGATGTTGATCGGACTGGTGGCAAATCAACTTGGCCGAGATTATATGGTTGTACACGAGATGTTAAACGAATGAATCAGAAAGATGGAATAGATGTGTCGAGAAGATATCGAGCCTTTGTCTCGTTGTGGTAAAAGGTCCTCCTTTGTCTCGTTGCGGTAAAAGGTCCTCCTTGATTGAGAAAGTATATAACGCTGCAATGCTCCATGCTTGAGATTATCACACTACCTTTAGACAGTCAAATTTTTTCTAGTTGGGGAGCGCAATGGTATGCGGTGTTATTATAGTTGGCTTCACTTTGCTGGTAAACTAATGTTTATGAGTTAGTGAAACCAAGTTGTACACATCTATTCCATCTTTCTGATTCATTCGTTTAACATCTCGTGTACAACCATATCATCTCGGCCAAGTTGATTTGCCACCAGTCCGTTCAACATCCATTTCATCAATTTTCAGATCTAAACCGTCTTCAAATACAGGTTGATAACGTATATACGCATAACTAAACATAGTTAATAACGTACGTACAATATCACATTAGAACACATTAGAAAGACATCTTCATTAACTAATGCAGATCTAGGTCAAAAGAAAACCAAGAACTCGGAAACTCTTATACATCGAACCCATGACTCCAACTCTTCATCTAAACACTCACCAACAACATCAACCAACCTTCCCTTTTATTAAACAACAACAATAACACAAACAACAACAACAACAACAACAATAACACTACATATGAAGATTGTCCATGTCACCTAACAGCTCACGGAGTATTGCACCCGACTGACATGCATGGTCGTGTTCGTCGGGATTCCTTGCCATTTCAAGTCTTGCCTCCAGCATCCTTACTCTTGTCTCTAGCACCTGTTTTTGTGATTCCAACATGTTTATCCTAAGATCTTTGGCATTACAGTTTGAGCACTCTGTTGGTGCAGATCCAGAACCTTGAGATGTTGAAGCAGAAGAGATTACTCGTAACCGATCATCAAATTCACTCTTCCACATAAAATATCCACATCCATGATCATTTTCTCTTGGCTGTTACATAAATAAGGAAATGTTATGATTTTTTGTATATTTACATAAATAAGAAATGTATGATTGTTCACCTTCGAAAGAGGACATGCATAATATTCCCATCCAAATGTTTTTTTTATGTGATTTTCTTAGTTTTATATTTCCTGTTCCACAAGAACACATAAAAGGATTATATCGCTGCATCTCAGGTTTTGAAATTGGTGTGAAGACAAGAGGTTGTGAGGTTGAGTGGTTCTGAGGATAAGAGTGTATATAATATGTTTGGGAAGAAAATCCCGTCGACATGTCGTCGGTGTAAAACAGGCGGGAAAAAACCTCCCCCAATTATTCGCTATTATTCACACGCGGGAGAAAGCAAAAATTAGGCCTAAATAAATTCCGACGACAAGTCGTCGGGACAATAACAGTAATGACAAAACAAATGTTAATCAAACGCTAATCAATCACTAATTTCAATAATTTTTTGGGTTTATATGTTGCCGACGACATATCGTCGACAACATATTGGTGGGGCAAATTCCCGCCCAGTTTTTCACCATGTTTAGAAAAGTCAAACGTTTTCAATATTATCCAGACGACACGTCGTCGAGATTTTATCAACTTAAAAATTCAACGCATACTTGGCTCGGTCAAGCGTGTTTTTTGTCGTGTAGTGCAAAATGCCGACGACAAAATGTCGTCGGCATAATGCTTGTCGCCCATTCTGTCTTTTCTTGTAGTGTAAAATTAGACTATTGGGCTTGTAATGGACTTTTCGGCCCAATAAATATTTCGGGTGACAAAAATGAGTTTTGGAATATTTTTTGACATTTTATAAATATTTTGACGTATTAAAACATTATATATCGATTAAAAATGATTCGAACCCGTTTTGGCACTTATGGCCTAATTTGGCTACAAAATGGACTTTTCGGCCCAATTTCAAGATCTTTGACTTTTATTGACTTTTTGGAATATTTTGACTAAACGTTGAATTTTATTTCGCGACTTATAATTATTTGGTAATAAACGTTAGTTAATTAAAAACCTAACGAAATATATATTTTGACCTAAATATATACTTACGGACTAGTTTTGCAAATATTGTTAACAAAAGGGACTATTTGAGTAAATTGCAACATTGGAAAAAAAAATGGAAAGGTTGAATAAACGAACGGGTCATGCCTGATTTTTCTAAAATTTCAACACTTAGAATATTTTCGGATGAAAACCGACTAAGAGACGAAACGAATTATTTTCATTAATAAAAATATTAATTCTTCTAAATTAATATTTTTAGACTTTATGAGACTTATAAATATATGTTATATATTTATACACTTACACTTTATTTAATTTTTCTAAATTAAATACTTATAAATTCCTTTTATAATTATCATTGTATTGTAAATAATTATTATATTTATAATATAATAATACCCACTATCACCATTATCGTATTAATTTTTCAATATCTATTTGATTAATATTGAGCCCTAATTAATTAAATGTTTAATTATTAAACCCTATTAATATGCTTATTATAAACCTTATTTAATATGCGATAATATATATATATACGTATTTTGCGACGACAAGTACTAAGCACGAAAGTTTCCGTCGCACGTATTTTCACCGTACACTTTCACCATGAGCCATCACCAAAGAGTCTTGTACAATAAACCACTTTTGAAATGTACCTTACCACACAACAAGCAAGAAATACACGAGCACTTGACACACGTAAACCTTTCAAATGAGTTAAAACGTTTAAAACATGAATATTGCGCTAAGACTTACCATACTGATCTAGGTCGCGTGTCGGAGCGGTTGCACTGTGTTATTTGTTGACTAGCAGATTGCTATTATTAAGGTGAGTTTATAGCCCCACTTTTATACTAATTGTTTTTATAAACCTTGGGGTGAGAAACATGCAAAACTATTTTCATGGACCAAATTAAACTTTGTTTTTACACACTAGTATGCGGATAACCTAAGTATGTTTGAATCCCATTGCGCCCACTATCATCAACTGTCAATTCCTGCTGAGAAGCGCGTATGATATAAATAGATCTATTGGGGGTGACTCCCCCGTTCGGTTGGCCCGGCAAGTCAACGCGAACGTATACCATGTCGGTATTTTGCCGAGTGTCTGGAGATTAACACTCGCGGGCACCCTTGTTTGCTATGCCGGTTTGGCATATTGTTTGTCTAGTTTTGGTTAGATGAGCTTAGTGTTAGCATACAGTTAGAGTGTGTTTGCTGAATTATTTGCTATGGTCCATATGTGCTTATTTACTTTAAACCTATGAACTCACCAGCGTTAGCTGACTTTTAACATGTTTTTCTCAGGTGTTTGAGAATGTATTCATTGAAGGCAGGGCATGGCATCGGTCATAATTTCTAGAAATGTTTTTACACATGCGTTAAACTCTGATTTGGGACAGTCATGTTAAATGGGCATTGTTTTATTTAAATTAAACTTGATGTATGACATTTAACTTTGGAAATGTAAACTATATTTAAAACGGATTTTTAATCCGTTCTCTATATCTTTGTGTTGTGATTACTGATTTAGTAGCACCCAAACATGTATGCTTACACAAATCCAGATTTTGGGGGTGTTACAAATTGGTATTCAGTGCCTAGATTATAGAGAACTAGGTATATATAAACCCTAAACTATAACCAGTTTATGGAAAACGTTTCCTTATGACCGCAAGATGCATGCCTGCCTAGCTTGCCATGATTTGATCGCTATTTGCCTTATATGATTAAGTGTTATATTATGTTGTTTGAGTATTTTACTTAACATATATGATATAAGTATTTTCTATATACTCACACATGCCACACCATGTTTGTCACAGACCATGTCATGTTCGTGATGAGGTACTCGCTGCTGGACACACTTCCCCGCTTCGACGACCAGTTCCATTTCCGGATGACCCGTTGATGGAGGTTGTCAGAGCAGCTTCTCAGTCTACACACACCACTCCAGCATCTACCTCACCATACCTACCCCGCTATGCCACAACTCACCGTTCATCTCCAGCTCAGCTTTACACCCTCACCCAGCATACTCAGACTACCCCACCCATTAGACGTCGGGCTTCTTATAGGAGAGTCCGTGGACGTCGCATCCAGCTATCATCTGTGCTAACCTCACCACTCAGGAGAACCCGTTATGGTTACACGAGTACCTCTGCTTTACCATCATCTCAGTCACCTATGTCATCTCCAGATCATTCCCCTCCTCATCAGAGATTACGGAGGTCTATTCAGTCTTACTCTGATGAGGATGAGGATCCAGTGGAGGATCCAGTGCAGGTTCAGGTAGAGCCCACACCAGTAGTGACGGCACCCGTCGAGCACACTCCTGTTTGTGCGTTTGTTGACAAGGACAAAGAGGTACCGATGGATCTAGATCAGGTGATTATGCCACGAGATGGCAATGGCATCATGGAGGATGTACAGGGGGTATTTGAGGTAGGGCAGAGCTGCAGGGCTGCCTAGATACAGGATTTGAGTGATACCCAGTGGATTGACATTACTTGTGATACCAGCACGGGTGTGCGTGCTGCTAGTCCGGAGTACACTCCATCATCTCCTTCGTTCGTGCCACCTCCATCTCCGATACCTTCTCCGCTTCCATCACCAGTGGTTTCTCCGTTTCCACCAGCCTCACCAGCTGAGGACGAGGAGCCTATTGTCATGGAGCAGGTATGGATCCAGCTGGCAAACCATGCCAGTTTGCTTGATGTGCACTCAGATCAGATTGAGAGGTTAGAGCAGCCTGACCGGATTCAAATTGTTGAGAGGCGGATTGAGACAGTTGACAGAGCTGCATGTGTATTATTTGAGGAGATGTTTGCCGACAGACGTGTGATGATTGGCCTGAGAGCCAGATTAGAGGCACTGGAAAGGTCACACAGTAGGGAGCTCAGGGATTTGGATTTTAGGGTTGTCGTTTTGGGTAGAGGCCAGACCAGGATTCATGGAATGTTGAGGAGATCTCGAGGTACTGATGGCGCTCAGTGGCAGAGGATCATGACTGCTGATTATATGATCGATGCTGTGATGAGAGAGAACCAGGAGCTGAGACACCATGTGGGTCATTTGGAGGCTGCCATTGGAGGAATGACTGCAACATTCGAGCAGTTACGCCTTGAGCGTGATCGAGCTTAGATTAGTTTCCAGTAGATGATGTATTCCACTAAACTGATGAGTTATCAGTTAGTGATGGACTATTAGCCTTGCTTGTAATTTTGTGTACCTCTATTCTATTCAATATATATATAACAAGCTTGGTTTATCTATTTCAATTGTTCGTTTCCTCTGTGGTTGACTTTATTCTTGCATTCTATCTGTGATATTCATATACTTATGTGACACTTTCACTCTATAATCGAGATCTCATTTATCGTCATCTTCTTGTGATGCAGATAAATGGCACCCAAGGGAAAGTCAACCAGAGTCACACGAGGACGAACTGCTGATACACCTGCCCTAGCAAGAGCTGTGCGAGGCAGGACTGCTGAAAATGCCACCCCGACAAGAGCCGCGCAAGGCAGAAATGCTGAGAACGCCGCCCCAACCAGGGTCGCGTCAAACCCACCTATGGTGAACCAAGCAACGCTAGATCAGCTTGTCAATGATCGTGTGGCCGCCGCACTCGCAGCCGCAAATAACTCAACCACCAACACCGGAATGTCAAGGCCGGTGACCAACAGCCGTGGCTGCACTTACTCTGAATTCCGAAAGATCATGCTTGGAGGTTTCGGAGGGACAGAGGGAGCTGTTGGCCTGACTAGGTAGATTGAAAAGTTGGAAACCGTGTTTCGCATCAGTGGTTGTAACGATGACGACAAGGTCAAATATGCATCTTTCACTTTCATGGATGCCGCTTTGACCTGGTGGAACAACTACATGAAATCTGCCAACATGGATGTTGCTTATGCTATGCCGTGGGATGACTTCAAGGAGTTAGTGCTTAGGAAGTATTGCCCACGCAATGAGGTCAAGAAGTTGGAGATAGAGTTTTGGAACTTGAAGGTGTAGAATAACAACATGGCCGCTTACAACCAGAGATTCCAGGAACTCGCTTTGCTATGTCCTGAAATGGTTCAGACTGAAACGCGATTGCTTGAGAGGTATGTCGGAGGTTTGCCAAAGTCCATAAAAGGAGATGTGACTACCTCAAGGGCTGCAGATCTTCATGAGACAATGGAAATAGCCAACAAGTTGATGGACCAGGAATTGGAGGATGTCCCAGAAAAGAGTACTGACAACAAGAGAAAGTGGGAAGACCACTCAAAGGGTAACAACAGTAACTCTCAAAACAAAAGGCAGGAAGTGGCAAAGGCTTACACAACAGGATCAAGTGAGAGAAAGGGGTATGATAGGAATGCACCTCTGTGCAACCGTTGTAAGCTACACCACAAAGGCCAGTGCACGGTTAAGTGTCACAACTGCCATAGAGTAGGACATTTGGACAAGAATTGCAGGTCCAGACCCCTAGCCACTGCTCAAGCAGCACCACCCAACAATCGTAGGGTGGAAGTCACCTGCTATAGATGTGGTAAGAAGGGTCATTACCGTAATGAGTGCAATAAACCCAGGAATCAGGGAAACGGTGGTGGTCATGGTAACCAGGGAGCAGCAGTTAACAATGGGAACCAGGGCAATGGAAGAGGAGCCCGTGGGAGAGTTTATGCTGTAGGTAGAAGGGAAGCCCAGGACGACCCGAACGTGGTGACGGGTACATTTCTTTTAAATAATCGTTATGCATCAATATTATTTGATACGGGAGCAGATAGAAGTTTTGTGTCGACTGCTTTTAGTTCCTTAATTGGTATTGCTCCAACCACCTTAGACAACGTCTTTGACGTAGAATTAGCTAATGGGAATTTAGAAAGGGTAGATACGATTATAAGAGGTTGCACTCTAAACTTGTTAAACCACCCATTCAACATCGATCTCATGCCAGTAGAGTTGGGTAGTTTTGACGTCATCATAGGGATGGATTGGCTATCGAAATACCATGCCATCATCATCTGTGATGAAAAGATCGTCAGAGTACCCTACGGGAATGAGTTTCTGATGATAGAAGGAGATCAGAGCGATCGTGCAAGCTCGTCAAGATTGAACATCATCTCGTGTACGAAGGTGCAGAAGTGCATCGAGAAAGGATGCTACCTCTTTCTAGCTCATGTTACTTAGAAGAAAGAGAAGGAGCCCAAAGAGAAACGATTGGAAGACGTGCCAATTGTGAGGGATTTCCCAGAAGTTTTTCCAGAAGACCTACCTGGACTCCCGCCAGCCAGACAGATCGAGTTTCAAATCAATTTGGTGCCAGGAGCCGCGCCTGTAGTATTACACCCGAACCCCGGAAAGGTAACGTATTATGTCATATAGTATAAAAAAATATTGATATATATAAACTTTAGTGCATATATTTGAATAGGTAATAAGTGTTGTGGGTTAAAATAAGTAAAATGAGACTTGTGAGGACTATAATTGCCAAGTGCCTAAACTAATAATAAAACATGGATAAATATCTATCTCTTAGAAAAGTCTGGAAATTGTTAGTATGTTCTAAGGGTGTCGACATATAGAGAGGAGAAAGGGAGGGAACTAAGAATCATCATCTTAACTCTTTGTGGTGGTCAAGAAGTGATCAAGAAAGCCTTAAAGACACCTTAATTACAATCTCCTTATCAAGTAAGTGTTTTCCCCAATTTGAGAAATTAGGGTTCATGAGGTGGGATTTGGGTATAGAGGATAAATATTGTGAATTAATGATCTCCCTGGTTAATTTGTCACTAATTAAAGTTAATCTTGTGATAGGAAGTATTGTAGGGCCTATATCAAGTTCAAGTAGGAGGCTAGTAGGGATCAAGGTAAGTATATAGGAATAACTTGTTAAATGTTATTATGTTAATGTTATGATGAGTAATGTATTCTTGTCTGGAGCTTGTAAATGAATGTTAGCTTGGATCCAATGCTAGTTATGATAATGTTATGTAATTACTTGCTTGATCAAGGTGAGTAAAAATGTTATGTTATGCTCCAAGGAAATGTAATGATGGTTATATCTTATATACTTACTAAGCGTTTTCGCTTACGGTGGTAGTTAATGATGATTTTGTAGGTACAAGTGGAGGAAGCAAGGCTAAGGATTTAGTATAGTTTGTAGTCGTGGAAGGAAGGGTAGTGTAGTTGTAAAAGGTAATCTAGAAGACCGCAATCTTTTGGACCAAGCGTGTTGAAGTTGGAAGCCCCGAAGTGTCCTTTCGTGTGTTGGTATATTTCAACCTATATGGTCATTTTGTTATTTAACGATCTTGTTGTCATTCATGGTCTTTGTTCATGTCAGGTTATGGGTCAAGTTTATGTAAATGTCATGAAGTCTTATAGTATATGGTTTTGGTGCTAGTTAGGAGGGTGTTTGGTAATTAGCCAATCTCACCCATTTTGGAAAGCTATGGGTCAATACTTTGTACTAACACCTTTTCAATATATTAGAAATGTTAAGTTATGTATGTTTTCAAATGGGTATGTAATGGTTATGTGTATTGGGTAAAAAGTGTGTATTGTGAATGAGTTTTAAGGGGTGTTTGGCATAAGCTTGTTTCCACCCATTTTGGGATGTGAATGGGTCATGAGTGCATGGGATAAGTATAGTATGTTAAGTTGTGTATGTTTATTAGGTATGGTGGGTAAATGAAGAGGTCTTAATGGTTTTGGGGTGATAATGGGTCAAAAATAGGTTTTAAGCATAACCCGTCATAACGTAAAGTACTATTCAAAGGAGTCAAACAGTAAGGGTTTTTGTATGAAAATGAGCCCAATAGTATACTAAGTGAATCTGGAAAGTTTGGTAGAATATCGAGGTCGGGTTTTCAAGTTCAGGACGAAAACGTTATTTTTGTAGATCAGCAGACCTCCAACCGATCGGATGGACGGGTTCTGCTAAATTTTTGAAATCTTTGAAAAATCGTAACTTTTTAAACGTAAGTCATTACGAGTCGCACCACCCGTCGTTTTGAAGGTAATTGAGTCTAGTTTCATCTAAAAATAGTCTCAAGTCCTAGATATGTATAGATTTTTGTCAGCTGGTAAAAGAGTAACAGAGGGTCAGTTTCCGGGTGTACTTTTTGCGAAAAATTTTCTCGTTTTTAGTCGTGGTTGGTCTCGGGGTGTTACAACTTGGTATCAAAGCTTCGGTCTAAGAGATTTAGGATTTCACTTTAGGATTTCCTAGACTTAGGCCTTGTGTAGATGCGTTTAGGACTAGTGTTTGTTATTTGTGTATTGTTTGGATGGTTTTGAGGACACATATGTTAAATATTTTTATGACTACGCCTGGCCACCATAGTGATAAAAATATAGTACATATGTGAAATTGAAATCATTTGGACCATACACGGGTGACAAGCTAGGGTGTTTAGTATAAGGATAGATATGTCATTCATGCATCGACTATATATATGATTGTACTTGATATTGTGACTTACTATTTTTAGTAAGAAGAAATGGAAACCCCTCACCCGAAGGAAGTTCCAAAAGCCACGGTTTCCAAACATGCCGGATCTTCGGCAAGTGATGTGGGTGGCAACGACAAAGACAAGGAAAGTTCTTCCTCTTCTAGCTCTGGAAGCCTTAACATTAGAGGTTTCATGGAGGAGGAAATGAAAACCCTAGACACAATGTTGGCGAAAAGGGTAGGCAAGGCTATTAAGCAAGCAATGCCCTACTATGTCAATCAGACAATGCAAAACCTACGGGGGTTGATGAAAGAAGAATTTCAAGAATTCAAGAAGGAATGCGGAATAGCAAAAGAACCCAAGAGTGACAAAGCTACTTACCGTGACTTCACGGCTTGTGATGTACCACGGTTTACCGGTATTCTTGACCCGATTGTTAGTAACAGATGGATTACTGCTGTGGAGGGTGCTTTACATACTAGTGGATGTGAGGAGAGGAAGAAGGTTATCTATGCTACTAACTTTCTTCGCGATAGCGCTAAAAATTAGTGGGAGGGGAAGGTTTGTGAGAAAGGTGAACCTTGGGCCGAAGCATGTACTTGGAAGGAATTAAGGAGTTGTTTAGTGCCGAATATGCTCCGGTTGAAGAGATTGACAAAATCCGAGAGAAATTCCAATCCCTCACTCAAACCAATGAGACCGTGAATGAGTTGTGGAGAACGTTCAATGATATGGTTCCGTATTGTCCCGAATACCATGGTAATGAGAAGCTTAAAGTTGATAAATTCCAAAGGATGCTTAAAGATGATATTCGTGATGTAATCTCGCCGTTCAAATGTAATACTTTGGAAGACCTTTTGAGTAGAGCTCGTGTGAGAGAAGCGGACTTACTAAGGAGAAAGTGGCTAAGGAACCAAAGAGGAAGCAAGAGTTTGGAGATCGAGATGGGAAGAAAACTAAATTTGATCATGGCAAGAAAGGTGTGGGAACCAAGACAAAGGTGGCATGTCCGAAGTGTAACAAGTTTCATCTTGGAGAATGTAGGCGTATGATGAACTCAAATAAGTACATTTTATTACTATCGTTTATCCTATTAATTTGACTTGTTTTACTATATTATGTATGAGGATTGATACTTAATCGTTTACTTTTGTAATTCTCAGGTAAAAACAAGCATTTGGTGAAACTTAGCGATTTTGGACTAATAATGGAGCAAAACGTGCATAAAGTTGAAGGTCTACTGACATGGACAAGATCAAGTCAATTCTGCTCCAGATGCGCCGCATCTCACTCTCGACATGCGCCGCATCTCTATCAAGATATCACCAGATACGATCCAAGATACAAGAGGACATGCGCCGCATCTAATCATGGAGTTACGCCGCATCTTCTGGCGGTGTACGAATATTCCTGAATATTATAATCTTGGACCCCACGCGAAGTTAAGTACATGCGCCGCATCTACTTAGTAGATGCGCCGCATCTTCCCTCAGACAGAAACTATAAATACCCCGTAGACCAGACGAATTACAAGTTCCGGAAAACCTAAAACCGAAGTTCGAACAGGAGAAACAAAGGACGAATTCAGTCAAGGAGGCAGCACAAGACACACCCAAATCAAAGATACAAGAGCTGTAAGAAGGTGCTGCATGTGTTTAATTCATTAAGTAGTTTTGTTTTATTGTGTTAGCAAACTTTAATTCATCAGGATTGGTGGCTTGTGTAATGTGACAACGAAAGATTGCACTCCCTTTAATACTTGCTTTCCCATCAATTAAAGTTTATATGTTGATGTCTTTGGTTACTACTTATTAGTGCATTGATAACCTCTGTGTTTATTAGTGGCTTGCGGGCATTTGACTGCGGGACATAATGTGGCTCCCACGGTTATTACTAAATTGATCACTTAGGAATAACTTTTAGACATAAGTAATCATTAAGGGTTTACTCGCCGATAAGATTAGGACCAACGAGAAAGGGTTAACTACATACACTTCATATAAAGCTATCAATAAAACAAGTGACAATCTACTTAATCATAAGGACAGCCCTCTTATTGTCTCAAGTATTTATCTGTGTACGTGTGTGCTACTTGCTGATTCGTGCCTTTTGGTTTATTTTATTATTTAATTGCAAACAAACCGTGCCAGTCTCTCAGGCTGAAACCCCCTTGCGTTAGGATATTAAAATACTGATTAGAATAACGAGATAATACGTTCCACTCTTAGTGATCGACACTCTACTTACCATTATCTTCATACTGACCGGGTACACTGCTCGTTAAGTGTGTGTGTTATTGATAAGTCGGCTAAATATAAATTTAAAACTTGAGTAGGCATTAAAACTGCTAAACCGCAACGACACATCACGCGCATCAAGTTTTTGGCGCCGCTGCCGGGGAGTGAATTGTTATTATCTGTTAATTTAATTAGTATTTTAATTAGGTTTTTCTTTTTATTAAATTAATTGCATCATTGTACTATTTTGCATATTTGTTGTATTGTGTGTTATTTGTTTGCTTTTATTTTTGTGTGTTTATTTTCGTTTGTGTGTTTATTTATTTATTTATTTTTTTTTTTATTTTTTTTTTTCGTATTTTTCTGTTCTGCTATCGTTGTACTGTGCTAAATCAAACGATACGGCGCATCTGATCTCTCAGATACGGCGTATTGCGTTTAATTTTTTTATATACAACGCGTTTAATTAATTCGATACGACGCATCTTTTCCCCAAGATACGGCGTATCTGTTTGAAAATTTTTCTAAGCGATAAAGTAATACGACGCATCTGCTTTAGCAGATACGGCGTATCTGTTTTCGATAAAAAAAAAAAAAAAAATTCTAAACGTTAATGCCATACGACGCATCTGCTTTAGCAGATACGGCGTATCTATTATTTTAATTAAAAACAGTTTGCGAATTATTAAACAGATACGGCGTATCGATCTCTATCGATACGGCGCATCTTTCTGAATCAAAAATCGATATTTTTTTTTAAACGTAACGAAAATACGGCGCATTAACTTTCGTTAATACGACGCATTTAATTTTAATTAGATAAGCTGATTTTTGATTAAATAATTCGATACGGCGCATTCTTAAATTCTAAGCGGCGTATCTATTTTCTGGATAAAGTCTGATTTAATCTTGACGTATTAAGATACGGCGTATCCAACTTTTTGGATACGGCGCATCGTCTGCAGATATCAGTAACTTTAATTTTTCGTATTCCGTTTTCGTTGTTAATTTTCTGATATACTACTTTCTCGAGCATACCCTACTGATATTTTTGTGTTGATTTCAGGAAGTGCATGACCAGGAGTTCTACGAAGAACTTGATTCAACCTTTCGAAGATCCTGAACGAGCCCTACATTCGCTTAAAAGGCTTTTCAACACAAGAAGCTTTGATCTTTCAAGTTCACTCGAGCTTGATTACTTTTCTGAAGAAAAAGAGGAAGTTGAAACAGAAACAATGGGCGAAAACACTACTATGGAGGAATACATGAACAATACCCGTGCTGATTACACTTCAGGAGTTGCTAGACCTAAGTTTGATGATAATTCAAAATTTGAGTTGAAGGGTCAGTTTCTAAAAGAGCTAAGAGAGAATGCTTTCAGTGGGACGGAACAAGAGGATGCTAATGAGCATGTTGAAAAGGTCCTGGAGATTGCAGATTTGTTTACTTCAGAAGGAGTCAATACCGATCAACTCATGCTAAGAATCTTTCCAATCTCACTAAAAGGAGCTGCTAACAAGTGGCTAAGGAATGAACCTGCTAGTTCAATCACTACATGGGAAGGTTTGAAGAGCAAATTCCTGAAGAGATATTGTCCACCTGCTAAGACTGCTAAAAAGATGGAGGCTATCAATAGTTTCAAGCAAGAGCCTGATGAAACCCTTTATCAAGCTTGGGAACGGTTTAAAGATTTATTGATAAAATGTCCTCAACACTATCTAACCCCTATGCAGGAAATAATATTGTTTTATCAAGGATTGGACGTGCCTACAAGACAGATTTTGGATGCTAAGGGAGCTGTACCTCAAATGAGTGCAACCAATGCTAGGAAAGCAATCCAAGATGCTGCTGATCATTCCCAAAAATGGCACGATGGGACCTCTACTAGATCTAAGAGCAGCACTAATTTTGACGGGATTGCTGCTATTCAAGCTCAATTGGATAAAATTAGTAGAGAGATGAAGAAGCGAGATGAAAGAGCATATGCTGCCCAAGTTGGATGTGAAAAGTGCGAAGGACCTCACTACACTAAAGATTGCCCGAACAAGAATGAAAGTGAGACATTTGAAGAAGCATATTACACCCAATTTGGACAACCATTCCGACCTTCAGGAAGATTTAGGGAAGCTAGTCCGGGATTCTATCAAAAGAACAACTTCAATCCCGCTTATCAAGAAAGGAGGCAGACTTTAGACGATACTTTAAAGCAAATTATGGCCGATGCTGCTAAAAGACATGAAGAGAATACTGCTATGATCAAAGAAATTCGAGCTTCAACGGACACTACTACAAGAAATCAAGGAGCTTCGATCAAAGCATTGGAACAACAAATTGGTCAAATGAGCAAAGTTCTTCAAGAAAGGGGATATGGAAGTTTACCGAGCTCAACTGAAACCAACCCAAGAGATCATGTCAAGGCCATAAGCACCACTGAAGAAGTCACTCCTAATATACCTAGAAGATCGATGAATGGTAATGATGGTGCAAGACCCGAATTTTTCTTTAATTCTTCAATCAGTTTAAGGAGACTACTAAAAGAAAAGACAAAGATTGAAGAGGAGATCAAGGCAACAATGAAAGAAGAGAGCTCTGCAACCGACTTAAATGCCTTGCCTCATAAAGAAAGAGACCCAGGAAGTTTTACTCTACCTTGTTCTATTAATAATATATCTTTCAATAATGTGTTAGCTGACTTAGGAGCTAGTGTTAGTGTTATGCCTCTTAAGACATTCGCTACCCTAGGACTAGGAAAATTAGCACCAACTAAATTACTTATTGAATTGGCTGATAAAACGGTTAAAACGACCTGAAGGGATTGCTAATAATGTGCTAGTTAAGATTGAGCAGTTTATTTTTCCCGTAGACTTTGTTTATACTAGACATGCCCGAGGATGTTAAGATTCCTTTAATCCTCGGAAGACCTTTCTTGTCTACTGCCCATGCTAAGATTGATGTGTTTAAAAGAAAAATCTCATTAAGGGTAGGGAATAATAAACTAGTCTATAAGTGCCAAGATCCGGTTAAAAGCATAATTAGAGGTGTTTATGTGCTAGGATTAAGAGAGCGTATGGACCTCGATCTTGAAGCTAGACTTATGGGAGAAACATTGATTCAAAACAACTCAACTAGTCCTAATCATGAGAACTTTGAGGAATTCATTGACCTTAATGTACCCACCGAACTTAGACGCAATGTTGTTAATGATTCTGATGATGAGTGGTATGATTGTGTAGTAATTAATAAACGTAGGAGAGTAGTTGAGAAAACGAATTTGAACAATGATGTGTTTATTGAACTACCACCCCACCTTGCTTATTTGTGCCTATATGATAATAAGAATTTCCCGTCTATCATTTTGTCATCTCTGCCCGAAAGGGACAGGACTTTGTTCATACAGATAATGAAGAAGAACGGCGTGGAAATTAAGGACGGGCAAGGAGTGTTCAATATTACTGAATTGGCGATGAAGGAGCGCGATGTTTCCGACTCCTTCAATGATCGATATTAAAGAGCTGAACGTGAGTCTAACTTGAAGACTCTGGAATAAAGACAAGTGCTTACCGGGAGACAACCCGGAGATTATCTTTTATTATTCTGTTTTCTGTGTCGAGTCAGTCAGGCCGCATGAGGATACGGCGCATCTCAATTCTGAGATGCGACGCATCTCCTGCAATGGTCATATCTTATTTTATTTTTCTGCATTTTTATTTTCGACTTTAAAAACTCTTTATCAGTTTATTTTTAATGCGGCGCATCCCTGGTTAAGGATGCGGCGCATCTTTATTCTGATCCGTATTAATTCCAGGCTCGATACGGCGTATCTTCTTCAATAAGATACGGCGCATCGACTGACCTGATGATTTTCAGTTTTAATTTTTAAGTTTTATTTTTCCTAACTACTAATGTATTATGCAAGCTTGAACCTTTCTTATCTTAGGTGTGTTTTAAAGTGTTGGTGGTATTATAGTTTCCTGGATTTCCTGTGGATACATCAAGTATGAAGCTTTAACGTTCTAATCCACAAGAAGTTGATTTTTGCTCTTATACTAATGGAGGATCATACCGAGCAAATCTCAGGGGAGTTTTTCTGTTCTAATTCTTTTATTTTCCAGTTTTTAACCTTTTATACAAACAACGAGGACGTTGTTTAACTTAAGTGGGGGGATTGGAGAATTAGAACACTTAACAATTACTTGTCCTAAACTTTTTCAAAAATTATGCTTAAAATGTGCTTAATATATCAAACTTAAAAATTTTTTAGCATGTTTTTGTTTAAGATCTAAGTTGCATAACTGCACACATGACGTTATTTTCAAAAATTGTGATTTTTCAAAATTCACAAATCTATGAGTGTGCCGGTGACTTGTAAACTTTAGAACTTGGCTTGTATACTATTCGAGACCACCATAATAAGTATTATTTATATAATTGGAGTGACTTGTCTAACTTGGTAAATTTCTAGGATTACACCCAAATAGCCTATTATATGTTATGTGTTATTAACTAACTACACTGGTTAGTTAACCCCCGTATAAACCCTTTTGTTACTCTCATTTTTAGAGTAAGATACCCCTAGAAAAACCCTCAGAGCCATTCCTTTCGTTTCTTACACCTATGTTTAAAATGTTTCGTTACACCCTTACACCTTAGCCTACCCTGTAGATTAGAATCCGTGGTTGGTTGATTGCTATAGGCAAGTGTGTTTCCTTACATTACCTGTGTTCGCGTGCGTAATTCATTATCTATGGTTAGGTCGGGAAATTGCACAATGCAATTGGAGTGAAAGTAAATATTGTATATTTTGAGTTTATTTTTCGTGTGTTTACTACTTTCACTATTACCATTATTTCTGAAGTCATGAAAAGTATGGAAAAATTATCCGGAAAGAAAGTTATAGTGATGTGGTGAAATTTTACACATCTATGTTTATGTTTAAAAAAAAAAAAAAAAAAAAAAAAAAAAAAAAAAAAAAAAAATCGAGAAAATGAGAAAGAAAAGAAAGAAAGAAAAGTTGGAAGTTAGTTTTAACCAACTTATGTAAAGTTATGTAAGTGGTCGATATCACCACTATTTGTTGTACTATATCTATGGATTGAATGGGAATTGGCAGTTATGGGAACGCCAATTAAGGTTTATTCTTTGATTAAGATCTTGTTGAGTATAATTCGTGTCTACCTAAAGCGTGTGTTTCAAGTGTTAAAGCGTGAGTTATTCGATGATATGAGTCTTATTCATGGGATGGTTGGGATAGTGATTAACCACACTTAGGATTTTAATTTATTTGTTTTGTTTATTTTTATTTTTGCACCAATTTATATCCCAAATGTTATCCATGCCCTTTATTATTCTTTATCCAACCAAACCTTTGATTTATTGAGATTAGGGATTTGAGCAATCTTAAGTATCGTAGTCGTGGATTCGGCTATGTATTTATGATTTTGTCGCCCTTTTTGATATATTATTATTGGTGAAGTTTGGACCTATCTTTAGCCTATTCGAGTTAAGGATTTGAGCAATTGCAAGTATCGTGTTCGTGGATTCGATCATGTATTTGTGATTTTGTCGCCTTTTCTGGAATTTGAGATCGATAGTGAAAGAGAATAATTAACCCTTAAGCCTAAAAACCCTTTTTACCGCTTTAGACTTGTTACTCCTTAGCTTTAGTGGTGGAGATGTGTATACTTGCCAAGCTTATGATAGAATATTCGTCGCGACTGGACAGTTAAACGATTAGATTTGCTTTTATCGACTTATTTTATTTTACTTCTGAATCGTTAAGTGTTTAGTTGTGTGATTATGAAATGAACGAATACATGCTTAAATATAAAAATAAATCCTAACATCTTTTAGGATACATTTTCATAAAAGAAATTCTAAGGTTTACTTGGGGACAAGTAAAGTTCAAGTGGGGGGATATTTGATGAACTCAAATAAGTACATTTTATTACTATCATTTATCCTATTAATTTGACTTGTTTTACTATATTATGTATGAGGATTGATACTTAATCGTTTACTTTTGTAATTCTCAGGTAAAAACAAGCATTTGGTGAAACTTAGCGATTTTGGACTAATTATGGAGCAAAACGTGCATAAAGTTGAAGGTCTACTGACATGGACAAGATCAAGTCAATTCTGCTCCAGATGCGCCGCATCTCACTCTCGACATGCGCGCATCTCTATCAAGATATCACCAGATACGATCCAAGATACAAGAGGACATGCGCCGCATCTAATCATGGAGTTACGCCGCATCTTCTGGCGGTGTACGAATATTCCTGAATATTATAATCTTGGACCCCACGCGAAGTTAAGTACATGCGCCGCATCTACTTAGTAGATGCGCCGCATCTTCCCTCAGACAGAAACTATAAATACCCCGTAGACCAGACGAATTAAAGTTCCGGAAAACCTAAAACCGAAGTTCGAACAGGAGAAACAAAGGACGAATTCAGTCAAGGAGGCAGCACAAGACACACCCAAATCAAAGATACAAGAGCTGTAAGAAGGTGCTGCATGTGTTTAATTCATTAAGTAGTTTTGTTTTATTGTGTTAGCAAACTTTAATTCATCAGGATTGGTGGCTTGTGTAATGTGACAACGAAAGATTGCACTCCCTTTAATACTTGCTTTCCCATCAATTAAAGTTTATATGTTGATGTCTTTGGTTACTACTTATTAGTGCATTGATAACCTCTGTGTTTATTAGTGGCTTGCGGGCATTTGACTGCGGGACATAATGTGGCTCCCACGGTTATTACTAAATTGATCACTTAGGAATAACTTTTAGACATAAGTAATCATTAAGGGTTTACTCGCCGATAAGATTAGGACCAACGAGAAAGGGTTAACTACATACACTTCATATAAAGCTATCAATAAAACAAGTGACAATCTACTTAATCATAAGGACAGCCCTCTTATTGTCTCAAGTATTTATCTGTGTACGTGTGTGCTACTTGCTGATTCGTGCCTATTGGTTTATTTTATTATTTAATTGCAAACAAACCGTGCCAGTCTCTCAGGCTGAAACCCCCTTGCGTTAGGATATTAAAATACTGATTAGAATAACGAGATAATACGTTCCACTCTTAGTGATCGACACTCTACTTACCATTATCTTCATACTGACCGGGTACACTGCTCGTTAAGTGTGTGTGTTATTGATAAGTCGGCTAAATATAAATTTAAAACTTGAGTAGGCATTAAAACTGCTAAACCGCAACGACACATCACGCGCATCAGTTTATGGCCCCACGTGATAGTTACGGGCTTTAAAAAGAAAAAATGGGACGATTTTTCCGGTTTGGGAAAATGAATTTTGTGATTTTTTTCCCGGGAAAAGGACTTGCCGGGTTTTCCCCCCAAAGGCAATTTGGAATTCCGAAATTGTTTCTTTTTCCGGGGGCCCTAACCCTTTTTGGCAAAAAACCCCCTTTTCCCCTTGCTCCGTCCAAAAGGGAAAAAAGCAAAAGGGAGTCAGCTTCAAAAAATTGCTTGAAAAAGGGCTTTATGTCCAAAGTAGTTAAACCGTGGGGGAGCCCCGATTTTTGTTTGAAAAGAAAAAAAGTGGTGTAGCGGATGTGCATTGATTCCCCGGGGAATTTGAACACAGTATGGTAAAAAACCCGTGTCCCCGCTCCCAAAGGGAAATCGTTATCTTTTTGGGATCAATTTTAAAGGTTTGCGAGGTGGTTTTCGAAGATCGATCTCCTTCGGGTTTTAGCATCAATTGAAGGTTCCGGAAAAAGGGGAACTTTTCCTAAGAGGGCCCTTTTTTTTTTAGGACCCAATATGGGACTATATTTTACAGTTTGCCCTTTGGCCCTTAAAACCAAAAGGGCGCCTGGGGGTTTTCATGGTTTCCCCATGAAACGTGAAATGTAAAAACCAATGGGGGAAAAAAACCCGATAAAATTTTTCATTGATGATATTTAAAATTTTCTAAGAGTAAGGGGGAAACATGCCGCACTTTTTTGGGGAGATTCTCGGGGACTTTTGAGGAAAGAAAGGGTTGTATGCCAATTTTCTAAAAATGTGAAATTTTAGTTGAAAAGAATTTTAAAATTCCTTGGTCACGTTTTTAAATTTTCCGAGGTTTTTAAAATTTGACCCCTTAAAAGGGGTAGAAGCTGTAATGAAATGGCAAGAAACCCAAAAGAATGGGGGGCGAGATTCAAAAGTTTTCTTGGCCCCCGGGGGGGAAAATTTTTGGGTAGGTTTATAAAAAGACTTCTCCAAAAAAAAAATTGCATAAACCCGCAAACCCAAAAATTTCACAAAGAACTTGATTCAACCTTTAGAAGATCCTGAACGAGCCCTACATTCGCTTAAAAGGCTTTTCAACACAAGAAGCTTTGATCTTTCAAGTTCACTCGAGCTTGATTACTTTTCTGAAGAAAAAGAGGAAGTTGAAACAGAAACAATGGGCGAAAACACTACTATGGAGGAATACATGAACAATACCCGTGCTGATTACACTTCAGGAGTTGCTAGACCTAAGTTTGATGATAATTCAAAATTTGAGTTGAAGGGTCAGTTTCTAAAAGAGCTAAGAGAGAATGCTTTCAGTGGGACGGAACAAGAGGATGCTAATGAGCATGTTGAAAAGGTCCTGGAGATTGCAGATTTGTTTACTTCAGAAGGAGTCAATACCGATCAACTCATGCTAAGAATCTTTCCAATCTCACTAAAAGGAGCTGCTAACAAGTGGCTAAGGAATGAACCTGCTAGTTCAATCACTACATGGGAAGGTTTGAAGAGCAAATTCCTGAAGAGATATTGTCCACCTGCTAAGACTGCTAAAAAGATGGAGGCTATCAATAGTTTCAAGCAAGAGCCTGATGAAACCCTTTATCAAGCTTGGGAACGGTTTAAAGATTTATTGATAAAATGTCCTCAACACTATCTAACCCCTATGCAGGAAATAATATTGTTTTATCAAGGATTGGACGTGCCTACAAGACAGATTTTGGATGCTAAGGGAGCTGTACCTCAAATGAGTGCAACCAATGCTAGGAAAGCAATCCAAGATGCTGCTGATCATTCCCAAAAATGGCACGATGGGACCTCTACTAGATCTAAGAGCAGCACTAATTTTGACGGGATTGCTGCTATTCAAGCTCAATTGGATAAAATTAGTAGAGAGATGAAGAAGCGAGATGAAAGAGCATATGCTGCCCAAGTTGGATGTGAAAAGTGCGAATGACCTCACTACACTAAAGATTGCCCGAACAAGAATGAAAGTGAGACATTTGAAGAAGCATATTACACCCAATTTGGACAACCATTCCGACCTTCAGGAAGATTTAGGGAAGCTAGTCCGGGATTCTATCAAAAGAACAACTTCAATCCCGCTTATCAAGAAGGGAGGCAGACTTTAGACGATACTTTAAAGCAAATTATGGCCGATGCTGCTAAAAGACATGAAGAGAATACTGCTATGATCAAAGAAATTCGAGCTTCAACGGACACTACTACAAGAAATCAAGGAGCTTCGATCAAAGCATTGGAACAACAAATTGGTCAAATGAGCAAAGTTCTTCAAGAAAGGGGATATGGAAGTTTACCGAGCTCAACTGAAACCAACCCAAGAGATCATGTCAAGGCCATAAGCACCACTGAAGAAGTCACTCCTAATATACCTAGAAGATCGATGAATGGTAATGATGGTGCAAGACCCGAATTTTTCTTTAATTCTTCAATCAGTTTAAGGAGACTACTAAAAGAAAAGACAAAGATTGAAGAGGAGATCAAGGCAACAATGAAAGAAGAGAGCTCTGCAACCGACTTAAATGCCTTGCCTCATAAAGAAAGAGACCCAGGAAGTTTTACTCTACCTTGTTCCATTAATAATATATCTTTCAATAATGTGTTAGCTGACTTAGGAGCTAGTGTTAGTGTTATGCCTCTTAAGACATTCGCTACCCTAGGACTAGGAAAATTAGCACCAACTAAATTACTTATTGAATTGGCTGATAAAACGGTAAAACGACCTGAAGGGATTGCTAATAATGTGCTAGTTAAGATTGGGCAGTTTATTTTTCCCGTAGACTTTGTTATACTAGACATGCCCGAGGATGTTAAGATTCCTTTAATCCTCGGAAGACCTTTCTTGTCTACTGCCCATGCTAAAATTGATGTGTTTAAAAGAAAAATCTCATTAAGGGTAGGGAATAATAAACTAGTCTATAAGTGCCAAGATCCGGTTAAAAGCATAATTAGAGGTGTTTATGTGCTAGGATTAAGAGAGCGTATGGACCTCGATCTTGAAGCTAGACTTATGGGAGAAACATTGATTCAAAACAACTCAACTAGTCCTGATCATGAGAACTTTGAGGAATTCATTGACCTTAATGTACCCACCGAACTTAGACGCAATGTTGTTAATGATTCTGATGATGAGTGGTATGATTGTGTAGTAATTAATAAACGTAGGAGAGTAGTTGAGAAAACGAATTTGAACAATGATGTGTTTATTGAACTACCACCCCACCTTGCTTATTTGTGCCTATATGATAATAAGAATTTCCCGTCTATCATTTTGTCATCTCTGCCCAAAAGGGACAGGACTTTGTTCATACAGATAATGAAGAAGAACGGCGTGGAAATTAAGGACGGGCAAGGAGTGTTCAATATTACTGAATTGGCGATGAAGGAGCGCGATGTTTCCGACTCCTTCAATGATCGATACTAAAGAGCTGAACGTGAGTCTAACTTGAAGACTCTGGAATAAAGACAAGTGCTTACCGGGAGACAACCCGGAATTATCTTTTATTATTCTGTTTTCTGTGTCGAGTCAGTCCAGGCCGCACGAGGATACGGCGCATCTCAATTCTGAGATGCGACGCATCTCCTGCAATGGTCATATCTTATTTTATTTTTCTGCATTTTTATTTTCGACTTTAAAACTCTTTATCAGTTTATTTTAATGCGGCGCATCCCTGGTTAAGGATGCGGCGCATCTATATTCTGATCCGTATTAATTCCAGGCTCGATACGGCGTATCTTCTTCAATAAGATACGGCGCATCGACTGACCTGATGATTTTCAGTTTTAATTTTTAAGTTTTATTTTTCCTAACTACTAATGTATTATGCAAGCTTGAACCTTTCTTATCTTAGGTGTGTTTTAAAGTGTTGGTGGTATTATAGTTTCCTGGATTTCCTGTGGATACATCAAGTATGAAGCTTTAACGTTCTAATCCACAAGAAGTTGATTTTTGCTCTTATACTAATGGAGGATCATACCGAGCAAATCTCAGGGGAGTTTTTCTGTTCTAATTCTTTTATTTTCCAGTTTTTAACCTTTTATACAAACAACGAGGATGTTGTTTAACTTAAGTGGGGGGATTGGAGAATTAGAACACTTAACAATTACTTGTCCTAAACTTTTTCAAAAATTATGCTTAAAATGTGCTTAAATATATCAAACTTAAAAATTTTTTAGCATGTTTTTGTTTAAGATCTAAGTTGCATAACTGCACACATGACGTTATTTTCAAAAATTGTGATTTTTCAAAATTCACAAATCTATGAGTGTGCCGGTGACTTGTAAACTTTAGAACTTGGCTTGTATACTATTCGAGACCACCATAATAAGTATTATTTATATAATTGGAGTGACTTGTCTAACTTGGTAAATTTCTAGGATTACACCCAAATAGCCTATTATTTGTTATGTGTTATTAACTAACTACACTGGTTAGTTAACCCCCGTATAAACCCTTTTGTTACTCTCATTTTTAGAGTAAGATACCCCTAGAAAAACCCTCAGAGCCATTCCTTTCGTTTCTTACACCTATGTTTAAAATGTTTCGTTACACCCTTACACCTTAGCCTACCCTGTAGATTAGAATCCGTGGTTGGTTGATTGCTATAGGCAAAGTGTGTTTCCTTACATTACCTGTGTTCGCGTGCGTAATTCATTATCTATGGTTAGGTCGGGAAATTGCACAATGCAATTGGAGTGAAAGTAAATATTGTATATCTTTGAGTTTATTTTTCGTGTGTTTACTACTTTCACTATTACCATTATTTCTGAAGTCATGAAAAGTATGGAAAAATTATCCGGAAAGAAAGTTATAGTGATGTGGTGAAATTTTACACATCTATGTTTATGTTTAATAAAAAAAAAAAAAAAAAAAAAAAAAAAAAAAAAAAAAAAATCGAAAAAATGAGAAAAGAAAAAGAAAGAAAGAAAAGTTGGAAGTTAGTTTTAACCAACTTATGTAAAGTTATGTAAGTGGTCGATATCACCACTATTTGTTGTACTATATCTATGGATTGAATGGGAATTGGCAGTTATGGGAACGCCAATTAAGGTTTATTCTTTGATTAAGATCTTGTTGAGTATAATTCGTGTCTACCTAAAGCGTGTGTTTCAAGTGTTAAAGCGTGAGTTATTCGATGATATGAGTCTTATTCATGGGATGGTTGGGATAGTGATTAACCACACTTAGGATTTTAATTTATTTGTTTTGTTTATTTTTCATTTTTGCACCAATTTATATCCCAAATGTTATCCATGCCCTTTATTATTCTTTATCCAACCAAACCTTTGATTTATTGAGATTAGGGATTTGAGCAATCTTAAGTATCGTAGTCGTGGATTCGGCTATGTATTTATGATTTTGTCGCCCTTTTTGATATATTATTATTGGTGAAGTTTGGACCTATCTTTAGCCTATTCGAGTTAAGGATTTGAGCAATTGCAAGTATCGTGTTCGTGGATTCGATCATGTATTTGTGATTTTGTCGCCTTTTCTGGAATTTGAGATCGATAGTGATTAAGAATAATTAACCCTTAAGCCTAAAAACCCTTTTTACCGTTTTAGACTTGTTACTCCTTAGCTTTAGTGGTGGAGATGTGTATACTTGCCAAGCTTATGATAGAATATTCGTCGCGACTGGACAGTTAAACGATTAGATTTGCTTTTATCGACTTATTTTATTTTACTTCTGAATCGTTAAGTGTTTAGTTGTGTGATTATGAAATGAACGAATACATGCTTAAATATAAAAATAAATCCTAACATCTTTTAGGATACATTTTCATAAGAGAAATTCTAAGGTTTACTTGGGGACAAGTAAAGTTCAAGTGGGGGGATATTTGATGAACTCAAATAAGTACATTTTATTACTATCATTTATCCTATTAATTTGACTTGTTTTACTATATTATGTATGAGGATTGATACTTAATCGTTTACTTTTGTAATTCTCAGGTAAAAACAAGCATTTGGTGAAACTTAGCGATTTTGGACTAATAATGGAGCAAAACGTGCATAAAGTTGAAGGTCTACTGACATGGACAAGATCAAGTCAATTCTGCTCCAGATGCGCCGCATCTCACTCTCGACATGCGCCGCATCTCTATCAAGATATCACCAGATACGATCCAAGATACAAGAGGACATGCGCCGCATCTAATCATGGAGTTACGCCGCATCTTCTGGCGGTGTACGAATATTCCTGAATATTATAATCTTGGACCCCACGCGAAGTTAAGTACATGCGCCGCATCTACTTAGTAGATGCGCCGCATCTTCCCTCAGACAGAAACTATAAATACCCCGTAGACCAGACGAATTACAAGTTCCGGAAAACCTAAAACCGAAGTTCGAACAGGAGAAACAAAGGACGAATTCAGTCAAGGAGGCAGCACAAGACACACCCAAATCAAAGATACAAGAGCTGTAAGAAGGTGCTGCATGTGTTTAATTCATTAAGTAGTTTTGTTTTATTGTGTTAGCAAACTTTAATTCATCAGGATTGGTGGCTTGTTTAATGCGACAACGAAAGATTGCACTCCCTTTAATACTTGCTTTCCCATCAATTAAAGTTTATATGTTGATGTCTTTGGTTACTACTTATTAGTGCATTGATAACCTCTGTGTTTATTAGTGGCTTGCGGGCATTTGACTGCGGGACATAATGTGGCTCCCACGGTTATTACTAAATTGATCACTTAGGAATAACTTTTAGACATAAGTAATCATTAAGGGTTTACTCGCCGATAAGATTAGGACCAACGAGAAAGGGTTAACTACATACACTTCATATAAAGCTATCAATAAAACAAGTGACAATCTACTTAATCATAAGGACAGCCCTCTTATTGTCTCAAGTATTTATCTGTGTACGTGTGTGCTACTTGCTGATTCGTGCCTTTTGGTTTATTTTATTATTTAATTGCAAACAAACCGTGCCAGTCTCTCAGGCTGAAACCCCCTTGCGTTAGGATATTAAAATACTGATTAGAATAACGAGATAATACGTTCCACTCTTAGTGATCGACACTCTACTTACCATTATCTTCATACTGACCGGGTACACTACTCGTTAAGTGTGTGTGTTATTGATAAGTCGGCTAAATATAAATTTAAAACTTGAGTAGGCATTAAAACTGCTAAACCGCAATGACACATCACGCGCATCAGCGTAATACGCTGGGTTGTTATAAGTGTGGAGCTCTAGACCATCAAAGTAAAGATTGCACCAAACCAATGATAGTATGCTACGGGTGCAATGAAATAGGGCATAGGTTAAGGGATTGCCCAAAAACAAAGGCAATTGAAGCAAAGCCATTGAGAACCGTCAAGGATGAGAAAGTAGAAGTTCCAAAACCAAAAGCTCGAGTTTATCAATTGAGTGCCGAAGAAGCCAAATCGGGGACTGATGTTATCACAGGTATTCATCTTGTTAATTCCGTACCCTCTCGAGTTTTGTATGATTCGGGTGCTAGTGTGTCCTTCGTATCTTATAATTCTAGCAAGCAATTAACCTCCCCACTAGTTAAACTTCCGATACCCCTCGAAGTTGAAATAGCCAATAGTAAAGTTGTTGTTGTATCCAATGTATATCGAGACGTAGAGATAGAGATTGATGATAATGCCTTTAGGATTGACTTAATTCCTATAATGCTCGGGGAGTTTGATATCGTTATAGGCATGGATTGGCTTGACAAATATAATGCGGCCATCCATTGTAGCCAAAAGATCACCAGGGTTGTAAATCCTAGCGGTCGTAAAATGACTATTTATGGCGATAAAAGGAAGGGTGATCTAAAGTTATGCTTCGTGATGAAGGCTAGGAGATATTTATCGCGTGGTTGTTATGCCTTTATGGCTCACGTGATAGATACGAGCTTTGAAAAGAAAAGTATCGACGATGTTCCGGTTGTAAATGAATTTTGTGACGTTTTTCCGGAAGACTTGCCGGGTATTCCACCCGAAAGGCAAGTTGAATTCCGTATTGATCTTGTTCCGGGTGCTACACCTATTGCAAAAACTCCTTATCGCCTTGCTCCGTCCGAAATGAAAGAGCTAATGAGTCAGCTTCAAGAATTGCTTGACAAAGGCTTTATCCGTCCTAGTAGTTCACCGTGGGGAGCTCCGATATTGTTTGTAAAGAAGAAAGATGGTAGTATGCGGATGTGCATTGATTACCGCGAATTGAACACAGTCATGGTGAAAAACGTGTACCCGCTACCAAGGATCGATGATCTCTTTGATCAACTTTAAGGTGCGAGGTGGTTTTCGAAGATCGATCTCCGTTCAGGTTATCATCAATTGAAGGTTCGAGAAGAAGACATTCCTAAGACGACCTTTAGGACCCGATATGGGCACTATGAGTTTACAGTAATGCCCTTTGGTCTCACCAACGCGCCTGCGGTTTTCATGGATCTCATGAACCGTGTATGTAGACCAATGTTGGATAAATCCGTTATAGTGTTCATTGATGATATTCTCATATATTCTAAGAGTAAGGAGGAACATGCCGCACATTTATGGGAGATTCTCGAGACATTGAGGAAAGAAAGGTTGTATGCCAAGTTCTCAAAATGTGAATTTTAGTTGCAAGAAGTTCAATTCCTTGGTCACGTTATTAATTCCGACGGTATTAAAGTTGATCCTTCAAAGGTAGAAGCTGTAATGAAATGGCAAGCACCAAAGAATGTCGGCGAGATTCGAAGTTTTCTTGGCCTCGCGGGATATTATCGTAGGTTTATACAAGACTTCTCCAAAATTGCATCATCGCTAACCAAACTCACTAAGAAGAACGCTACATTTGAGTGGGGCGAAGAACAGGATGAAGCCTTTCGGACTCTGCGGAAGAAGTTATGTGAAGCACCAGTTCTGGTGTTGCCAGAAGGAACTGAAGATATGGTGGTTTGCAGCGACGCGTCTTATTCCGGTCTCGGATGTGTTCTTATGCAAAGGGGTAAAGTAATTGCTTACGCCTCAAGACAACTAAAGAAGCATGAAGAAAATTATTGATGCGTGGTTTTGCAGCCTTACAACAGGTTTTACCTCTCGAGGGATCTCAAGAGGCTTACAACCCCACCAGGCAGTGTACCTGACCGATGTAGTATAGTGTAGTGGTAAGTACGGGGGATTGATCGTTCTCCACAGGGAATAGTGTTCGTTAGGTATGAAAGACTACTCTAATAGGTCTAAGGGTTGAGGAAGATTCTTTTTTATGTTTTTATATTTTTATGAAAGCAAGTAAAATCTCGGGTTTGAAAGAGTGGGCGGAATTAGTTGCTAGTCAACTAACCCAAATTACTACGAATGCAAATAAAATAAATAACTGAAAATAAAATGTTGGTGGAAACTTATGTGTAGAGAAATGTGTTTACTTAGATTTCCTTACTCCCTAACTATCTTTTACCGGTTGATTAGTGTGTATTAGTCGCGTGGATGACGGGTGTATTCCTTAATACCAATCGTGGGGTGGCGTACGTACTTCCCCAACTCTACAAGCTCCTACTTCACTCCTATGTCGAGCCGGCTAGGAAGCTCCTAACATGGGATCACTAGAATTCGCTTGTGCATTAAATACAACCATAAAAACCTTTAGTACGCATTTGGTTCATGTTTCTTAAGACGTTCAAGCAAGTTACCGCATAGGAAGTTAGCCAGTTTTCTTAAGCCTAACATAGATAAAAAATCATCCAATACAACTAATAACACACTAATAACCAATAATCAATAGCTAGGTTTCATTAGATCTAAGCAAACACAAGATAAATCTAGCCTAACATATTAATCAAAAGACAAGAACAAGATAGAATCAAACAACACATAGACATATTGAATGATTAATTGATAACTTATCTTCAATGTAACATGGAAGATCTCAAGGCAAAAAGCCTTGAAAAAGATGCTAAAATCGTCTTAGGGTTTTCTCCCAAAAATTCCACACTAAGTTCCACCCTTATGACAAAGAATTGCAAAACTATATATAGATTTTTACATCTGACGGCGTCACGTTATGGAGTGTGACGCCGTCACCTCGCCGCTTTTAGGGTTCTCGGGTGACCTTCTTGACGCCGTCCCTCTTTAGCTCTCCAAAATCCGTTCTGGCTTATCAAGGCTTGACGCCGTCAGACCTTGAACGTGACGCCGTCCCTCTTTGAATTAAGCCGTGACGCCCTTGATCAGGTTAAAGCGTGACGCCGTCAGAATTCACATGCAATTTTCACTGGCTTATCATGAGTAAATTTCACATCCACCTTTTCTTGCCAAGCCATGACGCCGTCTGGAGTAAATCCTGACGCCGTCAAAGGTAACTTTTAGCCGATTTTTGAGACTTTGTCGTTTTCTTCACTTTTATGCTCCAAAAACGTCCAAAATGCCTCCTTTTCCAGATTTCTCCTCAAAAGTACCTAAAATGACAAAAGGAACGATTTAGGGCAATATTTGATCAAATAAATACGATTTAGGGCTTAAATGACCCCTTAAAAGCGGTACACTTTTCGCTTCATCAATTATGCAACTCACGATCTTGAGTTCGCGGCTTTAGTTTTTGCTCTAAAACTTTGGAGGCATTATTTGTATGGTGTCAATTTTGTAATTTACACCGATCATAGAAGTCTTCAATATTTCCTTGAGAAGAAAGATCCGAACATGAGGCAACGAAGATGGTTAGACTTATTAAAAGACTATGAATGCAAAATTCGCTACCACCCCGGTAAAGCAAACGTTGTGGCGGATGCTTTGAGTCACAAGGATCGAAGCGAAGTTACTAGGATTCATTCGTTGCGGATGATTGTCACGTCTGATCTTTTTGATAAAATCAAGTTAGCTCAGGAGGAAGCATTGAGAGAGGAAAATAGAGAAAGTGAACGTATTTCCTCTCACATTCCGCATCTTGAAGAAGATAGTCGAGGGATTAAGACACGGTATGGAAGGGTTTATATTCCTTTTCGGAGCGATATCAAAGAATTGATCCTAGAAGAAGCACACAAGTCAAAGTATTCTATTCATCCGGGAGCTACAAAGATGTACCGTGATTTAAAGAAGAATTATTGGTGGCCGGGTATGAAAAGGAATTGTGTAAAGTACATTGAGAAATGTCTAACTTGTTTAAAGGTTAAATCCGAGCATCAAAAGCCGTATAGAAAAGTTCAACCTTTAGACATTCTGGTTTGGAAGTGGGAAAAGATCACGATGGATTTCATCACGAAATTGCCAAGGACGAAAAAGAAGAACGATACAATTTGGGTTATAGTAGATCGCATAACAAAGAGTGCACACTTCATTCTGATTAGAGAGAATATGCCCGTTCACAAGTTAGCTAAGATTTATGTCAACGAGATAGCCGCACGTCATGGAGTGCCCATTTTTATAGTCTCCGATAGAGATGGGCGTTTCACTTCAAACTTTTGGCAAAATTTCCAAGAAGAACTAGGTACGAAACTGCATATGAGCACGGCCTTTCATCCTCAAACCGATGGGCAAAGCGAGAGAACGATTCAAACTTTAGAAGACATGTTACGAGCTTGTATGATTGACTTTGGAGGAAATTGGGACGATCATTTGCCTCTAGTTGAATTCGCCTACAACAATAGTTATCATGCGAGTATAGATATGCCACCCTATGAAATGCTCAATGGTAGAAGATGTAGGACACCCGTGTGTTGGGAAGAAGTTGGAAGAAGGGAATTGGCGAGCACGGATGTAGTGTTGGCGACAACGAAGAAGATTGAAATGATTCGGGCAAGACTTAAAGCGATGCAAGATAGGTGGAAAAGCTATGCCGATAATCGAAGAAGACCAATCGAATTTGAAGTGGGCGATTTTGTCATGTTAAAAGTTTCTCCGTGGAAGGGCGTTTTTAGATTTAAAAACAAAGGGAAACTAAGTCCGCGATTTATAGGACCGTTTAAAATCTTGAAGCGAGTAGGTGAGGTAGCATATGTGTTGGAATTGCCCGAAGAAATGAGAGGTATTCAAAATACCTTTCATGTGTCATACTTGAGGAAGTGTTTGGCGGATAAAACAAGTGTGGTTACTTTAAACGATATCGAAATTGATCCGGAATTGCTTTCACAAAAGGATGAACCGGAAGCAATATTAGGAAGGAAGGTGAGGCAATTAAGAAACAAGGAAATCCCGTTAGTAAAAGTCCAATGGAGGCATCGAAAAACAAGTATTAGGTGGGAGACGGAAGAGAAGATGAGGAACAAGTATCCTCATCTATTCCAAGAGTAGATTTCGAGGGCGAAATCCTATTTAAAGGTGGATGAATTATTACACCCGAAGCCCGAAAAGGTAACGTATTATGTCATATAGTATAAAAGATATTGATATATATATATAAACTTTAGTGCATATATTTGAATAGGTAATAAGTGTTGTGGGTTAAAATAAGTACAATGAGACTTGTGAGGACTATAATTGCCAAGTGCCTAAACTAATAATAACACATGGATAAATATCTATCTTGTAGAAAAGTCTGGAAATTGTTAGTGTGTTCTAAGGGTGTCGACATATAGAGAGGAGAAATGGAGGGAACTAAGAATCATCATCTTAACTATTTGTGGTGGTCAAGAAGTGATCAAGAAAGCCTTAAAGACACCTTAATTACAATCTCCTCATCAAGTAAGTGATTTCCCTAATTTGAGAAATTAGGGTTCATGAGGTGGGATTTGGGTATAGAGGATAAAGTTTGTGAATTAATGATCTCCCTAGTTAATTTGTCACTAATTAAAGTTAATCTTGTGATAGGAAGTATTGTAGGACCTATATCAAGTTCAAGTAGGAGGCTAGTAGGGATCAAGGTAAGTATATAGGAATAACTTGTTAAATGATATTAGGTTAATGTTATGATGAGTAACGTATTCTTGTTTGGAGCTTGTAAATGAATGTTAGCTTGGATCCAATGCTAGTCATGATAATGTTATGTAATTGATTGCATGATCAAGGTGAGTAAAAATGTTATGTTATGCTCCAAAGAAAATTAATGATGGTTATATCTTATATACTTACTAAGCGTTTTCGCTTACGGTGGTAGTTAATGATGATTTTGTAGGTACAAGTGGAGGAAGCAAGGGTAAGGATTTAGTATAGTTTGTAGTCGTGGAAGGAAGGGTAGTGTAGTTGTAAAAGGTAATCTAGAAGACCGCAATCTTTTGGACCAAGCGTGTTGAAGTTGGAAGCCCCGAAGTGTCCTTTCGTGTGTTGGTATATTTCAACCTATATGGTCATTTTGTTATTTAACGATCTTGCTGTCATTCATGGTCTTTGTTCATGTTAGGTTATGGGTCAAGTTTATGTAAATGTCATGAAGTCTTATAGTATATGGTTTTGGTGCTAGTCAGGAAGGTGTTTGGTAATTAGCCAATCTCACCCATTTTGGAAAGCTATGGGTCAATACTTTGTACTAACACCTTTTTAATATATTAGAAATGTTAAGTTATGTATGTTTTCAAATGGGTATGTAATGGTTATGTGTATTGGGTAAAAAGTGTGTATTGTGAATGAGTTTTAAGGGGTGTTTGGCATAAGCGGGTTTCCACCTATTTTGGGATGTGAATGGGTCATGAGTGCATAGGATAAGTTTAGTATATTAAGTTGTGTATGTTGGTAGGTATGGTGGGTAAATGAAGAGGTCTTAATGGTTTTGGGGTGATAATGGGTCAAAAATGGGTTTTAAGCATAACCCGTCATAACGTAAAGTACTATTCCGAGGAGTCAAACGGTAAGGGTTTTTGTATGAAAATGAGCCCAATAGTATACTAAGTGAATCTGAAAAGTTTGGTAGAATATCAAGGTCGGGTTTTCAAGTTCAGGACGAAAACGTGAATTTTGTAGATCAACAGACCTCCAACCGATCGGTTGGATGTCCATCCGATCGGATGGACGGGTTCTGCCAGATTTTTGAAATCTTTGAAAAATCGTAACTTTTTAACCGTTTGTCGTTACGAGTCGCACCACCCGTCGTTTTGAAGGTAATTGAGTCTAGTTTCATCTAAAAATAGTCTCAAGTCCTAGATATGTATAGACTTTTGTCAGCTGGTAAAAGAGTAACAGCAGGTCAGTTTTCAGGTGTACTTTTTGCAAAAAATTTCCATGTTTTTAGTCGTGGTTGGTCTCGGGGTGTTACATGTAGCGCGAGCACACTATCGGTTAGCACCAATGGAGTTACAAGAGTTGTCTGATCAGTTGGCTGAACTATCAGGGAAAGATTTTATCAAACCGAGTTCTTCGCCTTGGGGAGCTCCGGTCCTGTTTGTTAAGAAGAAGGATGGATCCTTTAGGATGTGTGTCGACTATCGAGAGCTGAATAAGCTAACCATCAAGAAATGATACCCACTCCCGAGAATCGAAGACCTATTCAATCAACTACAAGGTTCATCCGTTTACTCCAAGATTGACCGGAGATCAGGTTATCATCAACTCCGAGTCCGGAAAGAGGATATCCCGAAGACTGCATTCAGAACCCGCTATGGCCATTATGAATTCCAAGTTATGCTATTCGGCCTAACTAACGCACCAGCTATATTCATGGACCTCATGAATCGAGTGTGTAAGCCGTACTTGGATAAATTCATGATCGTATTAATTGACGACATCCTGATATACTATAAGAATGAGAAAGAGCAGGAGGAGCACCTCCAGGTAATCTTAGAATTATTAAAGAAGGAAGAATTATATGCCAAGTTTTTGAAGTGTGAATTCTGGATATCAACTGTGCAGTTTCTGGGCCACGTGATCGATAGTCAAGGCATTCACGTGGATCCCGCAAAGATCGAGTCAATAAAGGATTGGGCGACACCCACAACACCCACCGAAATACGCTAATTCTTAGGACTCGCCGGTTATTACCGAAGATTTATCGAAGGTTTCTCCAAGATAGCGAAGCCTTTAACTAAACTGACACAAAAGAATGTGAAATATGACTGGGGAGATAAGGAGGAAGAAGCCTTTCAACTCCTTAAGGAAAAGTTGTGTAGTGCACCTATTTTGGCCTTACCTGAAGGTAGTGAAGACTTTGTTGTTTATTGTGACGCTTCACACAAAGGTTTAGGAGCCGTGTTAATGCGGAGAGAGAAGGTAATAGCATATGCTTCTCGACAACTGAAAACCCATGAGAAGAACTACACAACCCATGACCTAGAGTTAGGCTCAGTTGTGTTTGCACTTAGAATCTGGAGGCACTATCTCTATGGCACAAAGTGCGTGGTGTACACCGACCGCAAAAGCCTACAACACATCTTGAACCAGAAGGAGCTGAATATGAGACAGCGTCGATGGTTGGAATTGCTCAGTGACTACGACTGCGAGATCTGTTATCACCCAGGCAAGGCAAATGTAGTTGCCGATGCCCTCAGCAGAAAAGAGCGGATCAAACCTCTCAGAGTCAGATCGTTAGGAATGACGATCAGTTCACCGCTTCCAGCAAAAATTCTTGAGGCTCAGGTCGAGGCACTCAAGGAAGAGAACCGACCGCGTGAGAAGATTTACGGAATGCCAGAGAGTGAGAATGGATTCGTAAAGAGATCTGATGGAGTTTTGTGTTATGGGGACAGAAGTTGGATCCCGCTATACGGAGGAATTCGTGATTTGATCATGCACGAATCCCACAAATCCAAATACTCCATCCATCCAGGATCCGACAAGATGTACTTGGATTTGAAAAAGCTATACTGGTGGCTAAACATGAAGGCTGATATAGCTGAGTATGTCAGTAAATGTTTAACATGTTCGAAAGTTAAGGCTGAACACCAGAGACCATCCGGTCTACTTGTACAACCTAAAATTCCAGAATGGAAGTGGGAGCGCATCACTATGGATTTCATCACCAAACTGCCTAAGACATCGAGCAGTTACGACACGATCTGGGTAATCGTGGACCGTCTCACTAAATCTGCTCATTTCCTCCCTATAAGGGAGAATGATAGCATGGACAAACTTGCCCGGATATACGTGAAGGAAATTGTCGCAAGGCATGGTGTGCCAATTTCTATCATTTCTGATTGAGACAGTCATTTCACGTCAAACTTCTGGAAGTCACTCCAGGACGCATTGGGAATAGACCTCGACATAAGTACAGCTTACCACCCTCAGACTGATGGTCAGAGTGAAAGGACCATTCCTACGTTAGAGGACATGCTAAGAGCTTGTGTGATTGACTTCGGGAACGGCTGGAATAGGCATTTTCCATTAGCTGAGTTTTCCTACAACAACAGCTATCACACTAGTATCAAAGTTGCACCATATGAAGCACTTTATGGTCGTAAGTGCAGATCGCCAATATGTTGGGCTGAAGTCAGAGAAAACCAACTTACCGGACCAGACCTAGTCCACGAGACTACCGAGAAAATTGTGCAGATCAAGAGCCGAATGCAAGCGACTCGTGACCGTCAGAAGAGCTATGCCGGCAAGAGGCGAAAACCCCTTGAGTTCCAAGTGGGTGATAAAGTGATGTTAAAGGTCTCGCCATGAAAAGGCGTGATAAGATTTGGTAAACGTGGGAAGTTGAACCCTCGTTATATTTGACCTTTTGAGATTCTTGCCAGAGTCGGGCCGGTAGCCTATCGACTCGAATTGCCATCCGAACTCAGCGCTGTGCATGACGTTTTTCATGTCAGCAACTTGAAAAAGTGGGTATCTGACGATAACGTTTCCATTCCTTTGGATGAAATTCAGCTTGATGACAAACTGAACTTCATCGAGGAACCGATTGAAATCATGGACTGGGAAGTTAAACGTCTAAAGCAGAGTCGTATCCCAATCGTGAAGGTCCGTTGGAACTCTCGCAGAGGTCCCGAATACACTTGGGAGCGAGAGGATGAAATCAAGCAGAAGTATCCTCATCTCTTTTCGAATTCATCGAGTGACGCGAATTGAAATCTGGGACGGATTTCCCCATTAGCTGGGGAGACTGTGACAAATGGTAATTTTCACACTTTAAGTTAATAATAAATTTTTATTTATTATTTCTAAACCGAGCATTTCTATGCGTAACTGCATGTTTCTGAACATTTTTGGGGAGCTGTCCCACATACTGTAGCTTACAGTCATTGCTGAAAAAGTCTAATTTTGTCAGTAAGCGTAAATTATTCTATTTCTGATAGTTACTGAAAAGTTTTGTATTTAACCGAGAAGTTTTCTCGTATTTACTGAAAAGCAACGCTACACGCGAACCGACACTACAGTATATAATGGTAGCAGTCAAATAAATGCATTTTTAAGCAAATAATAATATTTTATTATTATTCTTACTAAAACGTCGATAAAAACCTTATTTTACGTATACGTGTCCAAAAAGGTCAAACCAGGACTTTATGGTAACATTTAAGCTTAAACCGACATACGATACACCAACGAGGAGCAAAATTGTTTTACCCTCCCCTTCTTGGCTCGTTTACCGCCCACCTTCCCCACAAGGTGACAAAAATTCTTATCCTAATTGATGGTTAGTGGAGAATGACTCATTATAAGTTTGTAGTTTACTTAATTTATCACACACACCTTAACACACATACATTTTTATCCTCAAAACTTACCTAGATCATTTTTCTACTCTTCTACTACACGAACCATCAATAAAATCAAGATCTACAAAAATCAAGCGAAGTTTGAGCTAATCGGGTTGTACTTTCAAGTGTTTTGGGTTAATCCGAATGTATTGTGGGTAAATTTGGTGCAATTTGGGGTCTCTCTTGGTCTTCTACCTCTTTACTTTTTTTTAAAGAATTGTGTAAGGATCCTCAAAACTTTTTCAATCTTGTTCATTACATGTTCTTATGATGTTTAAAAGTGTTACCAAGTGCTAGATGTTTACGTTTTGTTAAATTGAAAAAGCTAGGGTTTGGTATATAATTATGTTTGCTCGACTTCTTTTTGAGTTTACATACAAATTAGGTTATTTCTTGCTTGTGTGGTAAATCTTGTTGCTTGTGGTGCTAGTTTGATGATATAAATGTGATTAGTGTTAATTACGCGAGTTAAAACGAAATATACACTTATTTGGTCACACACACTAATCGGCTATATTTTGGACAAAATAAAAATTGGGGTTTTGAAAAACATAAAATTTTGGCTCTAGTGGTGAAATGGTGAAATTAGTGCATAATGGCTTATTTGGAATAGCTTATTGAATAAGTTATAGCTTATTGCGTTTTGACTTGTTTTGGGTCCAAAAGGGTTGTACGGTTCAAAATAGGTCAACCCCACTGAATTTTGACCATGGTTGACTTTTTGACCACTTTGCTTATTAATAAGTACTTATTTGATTAATTTAAATATCGTTACGTAAGCTATTCGGAAAAAAAGGGCTTAACGATTTAAACTTGTTCTTGGGCCTATGTTTTGTAAGGTACGAATTGGGCCGAGCCCAACCCATATTCGGCCTACATTGACTTTTTGACCTCGTGGTTTAATTAAAGTGTTTATTTGATTATTTAAAACTTAACGATATATATAACTTGACTTAAAAGGTTTAAATTGGTTTTGGACTAAAATTAGACTATTGGGCTTGTAATGGACTTTTCGGCCCAATAAATATTTCGGGTGACAAAAATGAGTTTTGAAATATTTTTCGACCATTTTTAAATATTTTGACGTATTAAAACATTATATATCGATTAAAAACACTTCGAACCTGTTTTGGCACTTATGGCCTAATTTGGCTACAAAATGGACTTTTCGGCCCAATTTCATGATCTTCGACTTTTATTGACTTTTTGGAATATTTTGACTAAATGTTGAATTTTATTTCACAATTTATAATTATTTTGGTAATAAACGTTAGTTAATTAAAAACCTAACGAATTATATATTTTGACCTAAATATATACTTACGGACTAGTTTTGCAAATATTGTTAACAAAATGGACTATTTGAGTAAATTGCAACATTTGAAAAAAATGGAAAAGTTGAATAAACGAACGGGTCATGCCCGATTTTTCTAAAATTTCAACAATTAGAATATTTTTAGATGAAAACCGACTAGGAGACGAAACGAATTATTTTCATTATTAAAGATATTAATTCTTCTATATTAATATTTTTAGACTTTATGAGACTTATAAATATATGTTATATATTTATACACTTAAACTTTATTAAATTTTTCTAAATTAAATACTTATAAATTCCTTTTATAATTATCATTGTATTATAAATAATTATAATATTTATAATATAATAATATTCCACTATCACCATTATCATATTAATTTTTCAATATCTATTTGATTAATATTAAGTCCTAATTAATTAAATGTTTAATTATTAAACCTTATTTAATATGCGATAATATATATATATTACTTACGTATTTTGCGACGACAAGCACTATGCACGAAAGTTTCCGTCGCACGTATTTTCACCATACACTTCACCATGAGCCATCACCAAAGAGTCTTGTACGATAAACCACTTTTGAAATGTACCTTACCACACAGCAAGCTAGAAATACATGAGCACTTGAAACACGTAAACCTTTCAAATGAGTTAAAACGTTTAAAACACGAATATTGCGCTAAGACTTACCATACTGATCTAGGTCGCGTGTCGGAGTGATTGCATTATGTTATTTGTTGACTACAAATTGCTATTATTAAGGTGAGTTTATAGCCCCACTTTTATACTAATTGTTTTTATAAACCTTGGGGTGAGAAACATGCAAAACTGTTTTCATGGACCAAATTGAACTTTGTTTTTACACTAGTATGCGGATAACCTAAGTATGTGTTAGGATTCGACACACGGTTAAGGTGGTTAAACCTTTTGTACTTTGTGTGTATGATATATTGAGTTAATATGATTAAGTATGCGGAATCTACTTAATCACACTTAGAAGGTTATTTGTGTTATGGAAATGGAACAGTTGTGTTTGTTATATGTCAATGAACAATGAAAGATTAACACCAAACGATTCAATATTATTAAGATAATAATACGAGTGATCTTGAGTTATCACTAGGGTTACAACCTTGAATCTTAAGTTTCTATATCTTGTGATATTGTTGTGTTTGTTCTAGTTCTAACAGTTATGAAAGTTCTAAGTATTTTCAACACACAACCAACTTATCGACTTATAATATCTAGTCTAAGATCTTCTTTTATAGTCCAAGAAGATCTTTACAATATTGCTTAAAGTCTAGTCGTACTACTTGCTAACTTATCTTGAGTGTGTCAGTACATAAGATACAACATGTATCTGTGTACACAACTTGTTAACTAAGCACATGGGGTAAGATATTATCTACCGTATATTGTTGACCAAAAAATACATAATATCTTTTCATACTTATCCACTTAGCAGCAGCAATGAGTTATCGCTAGCAGCAGGAACAAGTACACTAGCAGCAGCATCAACAGCAGCATTATCAGCAGTAGAATCAATACACTACCAGCAGGAATGAAACTTTGCACTACCAGCAGAAACAAATATACTACCAGCAGAAACATACTTAGAGAAATTCCCAATTCTTGAACTTCAGAATATTTAATTCCCAACAATCCTCCCCTAAACATGTGAATTCTTTCCAACATGTTTCTTTGAATTAAATGAGGAATTGTGAAGATCTTTCAAACACTTCATAGTCAGACCCTTGATCTGAACTTTCTTCTATTCTGAACTTATCTGCTTTCTTTTGACTTTAACAATATCAACACACATCCTAAAGATGGTGTAATTTCCTTGGATGGAGGAATTATAAGAGGCAATGGTGCTGTGTATCTTGGATGCTTGTTTCAACAAGTGAAATCATCTATCAGCATGCCTTTGCAAGTGATGAACAAACGTGGTAAACTGAAATTGAAACTTTTCTTCGTTTGACCTAGATAGAACTTTCTCCTTTAGTTCTGATCTTGTCATTTTCAACCTCCATGTCATCATCTTGTATGCTCTTGTCTTTTCCTCCCTTACATTGGGTTTTTCTTCCTTTCTTGGGCTTTTATTTCCTCCCCTGAAGCAAATAAAATTTTTATCCTCCCCTGTTTGGAAGATCTCTCACTATGTACCAAAATATTTCTTTCTCCATTATCTGATCTATCAATGAGAACTTGTTATCAGACAGTGTTGTACATGTAGCCATCAATTCCTTAAGAGTTTAAGTTACTGCCCTCATCACTTCTAGGTGTGTTAACTCCTATGAGAGGTGATTCATTGGACATTTGACTCATGGTCCATCAATGGATGGTTTTTGTGAGTCCCTTTGAAAATCCTTTTAAGAAACTTTTGCCGTAGCAGTATGTAATTGATTTTATTATGAAAAACCATACTGCTTTCAACCATTTTGAAGGGATTAAGGGGCTGTTTTTTTTTTTTCCTGTTTCTAGTTAGGTCCTGTGTGGATATATGTGTACTGTTTCTAGTTAGGTCCTGTGTGGATATATGTTGTTTCTTTTTTATGCTTAATTGACCATCTTAATACGAGTTTTTTTCCCGAACTAGTGTAGGTGGAAAAAATTTATAAAAATTCGAAAAAATTTATAAAAATTTTTAAAAAATTCGAAAATTTTTAAAAATTCAAAAAATTTATAAAAATTCAAAAAATTCGAAAATTTTATAAAAAATTATAAAAATTCTAAAAAACTTATTAAAATTTTTAAAAAATTCAAAAAATTTATAAAAATTTATAATTTTTTTAAAATTCAAAAAATTTGTAAAAATTTATAATTTTTTAAAAATTCAAAAAAATTATAAAAATTCAAAAAATTCGAAAATTTTATAAAAAATTATAAAATTTTTTAAAAAATTCATAAAATTTATAAAAATTTATAATTTTTTAAAAATTCAAAAAATTTGTAAAAATTTATAATTTTTTAAAAATTCAAAAAAAATTATAAAAATTCGAAAAAAAATTTAATAAATTCAAATTTTTTATGAGTTTTTTTGAATTTTTATAAATTTTTATAAAATTTTCGAATTTTTTGAATTTTTATAAATTTTTTGAATTTTTATAAATTTTTTATAAAATTTTCAAATTTTTTGATTTTTTATCAATTTTTCGAATTTTTATAAATTTTTTTTAATTTTTATAAATTTTTTGAATTTTTATAATTTTTTTATAAAATTTTCGAATTTTTTGATTTTTTTATCAATTTTTCGAATTTTTATAAATTTTTTTGAATTTTTATAAATTTTTTGAATTTTTATAAATTTTTTCAATTTTTATAAATTTTTTGTATTTTTAAAATTTTTTGAATTTTTTTAAAATTTTTATAAATTTTTTCGAATTTTCATAAATTTTTCGAATTTTTATAAATTTTTCGAATTTTTAAATTTTTTTTGAATTTTTATAAATTTTTTCGAAGTTTTCTAAATTTTTCGAATTTATTATTTCCACTTACACTAGTTCGGGAAAAAAATCGTATTAAGACGTCCTGAATAGAAACAGTATCAAATTTTGCCCCCTTCCACATTAAGGATTCTCTTTTGCAATAAGTTAAAAAGAAACACCAAAATTTCCTGTTTCCAGCCAGTTTTGTTACCAAACTGGACATTAAGTTGAAAGTAAACGGCCCCTAAGTGTATAACAGACACTTAATCAAAAATTTCGGTTTAAAGCAACCTCTGGTTGTGTGAGAACCAATGTTTTCAGTTATAAATAACTGCCTGTGTACAGATAAACTTATTCAAAGAGTTTTCCTGATAGGGTTTCCAGCTCATAGTAATTGTTACCTCTAACACAAGTGTTAGATTCACTCTTACTAGCTGTTCTTTCTATCAGATGTCCTTAGACTTGCTCATTATACTTGAAAGTATAAAATGATAGAAAGTGAGTTGAGTCAGTTACTATCTGACCAACTAAGTCATCAATTCAATGTGAAATTTCATACTTAGGTTTCAAGAAAGAAGTTTTAAGGAGTTTTAAATTCCCAAACTCAGTCCATCATAAACCTAATATGTAGCAACTGGATATTCTGATTCTGCTGCTTCCATTTCACTTGAAACATCCTTTTGTGTTCACATGTTCATACCTGAAATTGTTAGTCTAAAACCAAAAGAACAGTGTACAAAGTACTTGTCTTGTATTAGAATAATCATAGGACTAACTGTATGAATAACACAATTTAAATTTGTACTAGCAGCACAAACTTTTGTAATAGCAGTAGTATCTTTTAAAGCCAGCAGCACAAACAAAAATTTATTTACAAAAACACAAAGTTTAAAAATCATTGAGGATTAAGCATTCCAATACTTGCTACCAAGTACTGAAACCTTCCAACATCAAAAGCTTTGGTTAGCAGATCTGCAAAATTGAATTCTGAAGCAATTTTAAGTACTTGAATTAATCTTTTCTCATTGCATTCTCTTATAAAGTGATGTCTAATTTCAATGTGTTTTGTTTTAGAATGTTGCACTGGATTTTTAATAATACAAATTGTACTACTATTATCAATATGAATAACAGTGTTTAAGAAATTGTACCCATAGTCAAGGAGTTGGTTTTGAAGCCATAGAACTTGACCACAGCAACTTGCAGCAGCTACATATTCAGCTTCAGTTGTTGAATTAGCCACAATTGTTTGCTTCTTACACTGCCATGAGACAAGTCTACACCCAAGGAATTTACATCCTCAAGTTGTTGACTTTCTGTCCAAGCTAGCACCAGCATAATCACTATCCGAAAATGCTACCAAGTCAAAAGGTGATTCCCTTGAATACCATAGACCCAACCTAGGTTGACCCTTGAGATATCTAAAAATTCTCTTGACTGCAGTTAAATGAGAAACCTTTGGAGTAACTTTAAATCTTGCACAGGCACAAATAGAGAACATGATGTCAGGTCTTGATGATGTAAGATACATCAAAGAACCTATCATAGATCTGTAAGTGTGTACATCTACATTTTCTCCATCTAAGTCTTTTAGAAGAGGCTTCTCAGAGTCCATTGGTGTGCTTGCCATTTTTGAATCAGCAAATTGAAATTTTCTAAGTATCTCTGCAACATACTTGTCCTGAGAGATAAAGATTCCTTCATTTGATTGCTTAACTTGCAGACCCAAAAAGAATGTGAGTTCTCCCATAGAACTCATCTGAAACTTATCATGCATAAGCTTCTCAAACTCTAAACACATCTCCTTCCTAGTAGATCCAAAGATAATGTCATCCAAATACACCTGCACTAACAGAAGATCCTTCTTGTGCTGTTTGATGAAAAGTGTCTGATCAATCTTTCCTCTTTGAAATCCATTTTCTAATAAGTAGGAAGCTAGTGTTGCATACCAAGCTCTTGGTGCCTGATGAAGTCCATAGAGAGCTTTAACTACTATGTACACTTTGTCTGGATGTTGTGGGTCAATGAAGCCTGGAGGTTGTGAAACATACACCTCTTCTTCAATTGTTCCATATAAAAATGCACTCTTGACATCCATTTGATAAACTGTGAAGCCTAAAAATGAAGCATAAGCTAAGAAAAGCCTAATTGCCTCAATCCTTGCTACTGGAGCATAAACCTCATCATAGTCTATTCCTTCTTGTTGTGTGTACCCTTGGGCTACTAATCTATCCTTATTCCTAATCACTATACCCCTTTCATCCCTTTTATTCTTGAAAACCCATCTAGTGCCAATTACCTTTGCATCCTTAGGTAAATCAACTAGCACCCATACCTTCTGAATCTTGAACTAAAGAAGCTCCTCTTGCATAGCTTCTACCCAGCTTGAATCATCTAAGGCTTTCAGAATGTTCTTTGGTTCATCTTGTGAGAGAAAACATACAAACAAGCAAGAGTCTGAAATCTCATGCTGTTTTGAAGCATAAAGGGCATCAAGAAGCCCTTGTTGTTCTGAAGACATCAATTGTTGTCTTGTCTTCACACCTGATTGTACATCTCCAATCACATTATCCAGGGAGTGAACTTTGTGAATTCTTGTTTGTGGAGTAGAAGGAACTTGATAATTTGATGGAAGATTGTTGAAATCCACCTCATTATCTGAGAATTCTGCTTCTTTTGTTTCTGAAGGGCCAGCAGCAGAATCATTTGGCCTAGCAGCAGGAACATTAAGCCTAACAGCAGAATCACCAGCAGAAACAATTTGTTGTTCCTGAGTTCCATCTTCTTTCCTTTCATCTTCAACACCTTCTTTAGCCTTGCCAGAAGAAGATTCATCAGTTGTTGAAGTTGATTCCACACTTGTACTTGACCATATTGGCATCCAAACATGATCTTGGTTTGTCTCCTTTTCTAACCTTGCCTCATCTGTTGCTTGTGAACCTGAAAAATTATTAGTTTCTGCAACAACAGGCACATAATTCATTGATTTGGTTAGAGCTTCAAGATCAAATAGCCATTTTGGTCATTGACCTTCTACATTGGATTTATCTTCTAAAAACTCCACATGTAGATTTTCTTCTACAATCATAGTTCTTGTGTTGTATACTCTAAATGCTTTGCTATTAAGAGAATATCCAACAAAGAATCCTTCATCTGCTTTACCATCGAATTTTCCTAAATGGTCTAAGGTATTGAGAATAGTCACATGACATCCAAAAGGTCTAAGAAATCCTATTGCAGGAGTTCTACCTCTAAAAAGTTCATATGATGTCTTATTATGAGGCTGTACAACTAAAACTCTATTTTGAACATAGCAAGCAGAGTTGACTGCTTCAGCCCAAAAAATTATAGGTAGCTTAGAATCAGCTAACATAGTTCTAGCCGCTTCAATTAGTGTTCTATTCTTCCTCTCAACAACACCATTCTGTTGTGGTGTTCTAGCAACACTAAATTCTCTCCTAATACCTTTTTGTTTGCAGAAATCATCCATAACTCTATTCTTAAACTCTGTCCCATTATCACATCGAATGACTTTCACTTTCTTGTCTACTTGGTTTTCTATCTGTGTAATGAATGTCTTAAGAATGCTTGTAGTCTCATCCTTAGTAGATAGAAAGAAAACCCATGTAAATCTAGTATAGTCATCAATTATAACAAGACAATATCTCTTATGCATTATACTACTTACTGAAACAGGTCCAAATAAGTCCATATGAAGCATAGACAATGATTGATTGATAGAGTTAAAAATCTTGGGCTTACAAATGGCTTTGTGTTGTTTGCCTTTAAGACAAGCAATGCATGTTTGATCATTTTCAAATCTTTTGTGAGGTAAACCTCTTACCAAACCAATATTAACAATTTTATTTATGGTTTTGAAGTTAATATGACCAAGCCTTCTATGCCATTTCATTGATTCATCCAATGTGGCCTTTGCAACAAGACAAGTTAAATTATTTTTAGGAACAATGTTCTTCATGTCTACACTGTACATATTGCCCTTTCTAGGAATTTTAAGAAGTACTTGACTTTCATCAGGCATCTTAAAATCAGGAGAAAGTACAAGACATTCAGTCTCACAGAAAAGAACATTGTTCTTTTTGTCACACATTTGTGAGACACTAAAAAGATTATAATTTAGCTCTTTTACATAGAACACATCTTCAAAATCTAAATTTCCAGTTTTAATGGTACCTTTACCGAAAATTTTGCCACCAACACCTCCTCCAAAGGTAACATAGCCTCCATCTATTGATTGAAAATCTGAGAGATAAGACTTGTTGCCTGTCATGTGCCTTGAACATCCATTATCTGAGTATCCTTGATCCTCTTGCTGATCATTTGAATGTTCCTGCACATAAATGAGAAGTATTAGTTTCTTTTGGGGACCCAAGCCATTACTGACTTGGATCTGCCTCTTGCATCAATGTGTTTTAATCTTTTAAGGATAGTTGATGCAACATTGGATTTTAGAATCCAACATGTTGAGGCCTTAACAGCATTTGCCCTGTTTCCCTTAGCAGCAGAATGAACTGATTGCTTAGCAGCAGGAACTGCTAACTTTTCAGTTCTACCCTTTGGTTTCCAAACTTGTTTTTGAACCACTGCTTTTGTTTGAATGGGCCTTAGAACAGTCTTTGGTGCATGTTTAAAAAATGATTTTGCACCCTTAGCTGTTGATTTTGGGTTAACAGTCATAAATGGTTGAGCAGCAGGAACAATTAGTCTAGCAGCAGGAACCATTTGTCTACCAGCAGGATCTGTGTTTGAGATAGACTTATTTGAGACTGTTTTGGGTTTTGTTCTATTAACACTAGAACTAGAGTGAAAATGAGATTTAGGTGTTTGCCTTTTGTGGTTCACTCTATTGTGTTCATACCCAGTAACCCAATGGTTGCAGAAAGTTGCAAGATGGTCAAAACTACCACATGTGCAACAAGCTTTGTTATAAAAAACAAAGTCATCACCTAGTTGATGAGACTTGAGGTTATTCCAATTCCTTTGGTTACCTCTGGGCTTGTTTGTGATTCTATATTGCTCACAATATCTAACTGGTTGCCTAACATGCTTAAGGTTTGATTTAGGCTTAGCAGTATTGTGTTTGACTATCTTAGGAACACTTGTTCCTTCTTTCTTAACCACTTCAGGTTTAGACATAACCTGTTCTTCTTCATCACTATCAGTTGTGCAATCCTCAACAACTATAGCATCTCCTTTCTTAACAAAGGACACCTTGTCCTGATAAAGTAAAGTTTTATCTAAACTTCATTTTTCTATCTTAGGACCCTCAGTAGACTTAGAACCATATTCCATTATTGGCTCTTGAAACTCAGCAAAACCTGTGTGTTCTAGGTCAACACCTGGAGGTGAAGGAACACCTCTATATGGTGGAGGAACAGATTTGTATCCTAAACCAGACTTAGCTTTATCGATTACTTGAGCTTCCCAAATCTTATTCATTCCTTCTGAGGCATGAGCTAAAGCATCTACAGTTATCTTAACATTTTCAGTTTTATTATTGGCTTCAGCTAACTGTTTACTTTGACTAGTAAGTAATTCATCTCTAAATGCTATTCCTCTTTTTAGAGCATTTAAGTCATCAGTAAACCTAGATTCATTACCTTGAAAGTGTGCAATTTGTTTTTCAAGCACACCTATAGCTCTTTTATGAATACTTAAATTAGCTAAGGCAATAATTAGTTCTTCTCGCCTATTATCAGCTTTTCTTTTAAGTTCTTCATTTTCTTTAAGAGCAGAACATGATTCAGAACATTTGGTTATGGAATTTACCTCTGAATCAGAGAAGGCCATTAGTGCAGTCTCAGTGGCCACAAGAGCAGCATTTTTTGGTGCTTCCTCTTCATCAGCCATGAAGCTCCAGTCATAGTTAACCCCATCTATGGCTAGCATAGCCCTTGGTTCTTCAACTGTGACTTCCTTCTTCTTCTCTTGCCTATACCATGTGCTTCTATTATCTTGCTTCCTTGGTTTTCTGCATTCTTTAGCAAAGTGTCCTAACCTATGACAGTTGAAACACTCCACTTTCTTCTGATCAAACCCAGCAGTTTCATTACCATCAATGGTAATCTGCTTACCAGTTCTCTGCCAGAACTTCTTAGCCCTCATGCTAAGCAAAGCAACCTGCCATTTGATGTCCATCTCTTCCAAATCATTATCATCCAACTGATCAAGATCTTCATGAGTTAGAGAAGAACCACTAGTTTGACTAGACATGAATACATAAAATGATGGATCTCCAAGTCCAGCAACATTCTTCTGTGAACTAGTAGAAGGACCACCATAAATAGCAGTAGAAACACTTCCATCTTCATCCACCCCTTCTGATTTACTAATGCTAGGAGATGACAAGAGTGCCACATTCCCACAACTAGTACCATAGATTCCAGACTTCTTTAGACTTTGTTCAACAATTTTGAAGTTATTGAACAAATCATTGAGTTTCATGGTTTCAATATCTGGCTTGTTCATCCAGACAACCACATGAGTATGGAACTCATCAGGTAGACTTCTCAAAAACTTCATGTTGAGATCTTCCTTTGCTATCTCAACACTCAATACACTTAGCTGACTGACAAGCTTGTGTAATCTAGAAAACAACTTATCAAGAGATTCATTGCTATTTGAACTGAAATTTTCAAATTGTTGTTTCAGCAATGTCTTTTGTGTTTTCTTGGTGGTTTCATTACCACCAAACCATGCACAAATCTCTTAAAAACAGTTTTTGCATCTGGATACTTGCTAAAGGATAGCATCTGTTCGCCAGGAATGGTCATAAGCAACAAGTTTCTTGCTTTTTGATCATTTCTCTTTTGTATCCTTTCTTCATTTGAAACTGGTCCAGTATTTCTTTGTCTTACTGTTTTGCCTTCAATGATAGCATCTGAATAGCCTAGTGAAAAAGAATCACCATACATAATGATATCCCAAAGAGCATAATCTTGAACCATAAAATATTGCTCAATTCTCAACCTCCATAGCTCAAACACATTTTGTTTGATCATGGGCAACTTTGCAGCAACATTTGTAGCAGTATCCTGAACATCCATTTCTAAAGCTTCTTCTTCTAAATCAATAATATCAGCCTTTCTCTGATACCACTTGTTAGGATTCGACACACGGTTAAGGTGGTTAAACCTTTTGTACTTTGTGTGTATGATATATTGAGTTAATATGATTAAGTAAGCGGAATCTACTTAATCACACTTAGAAGGTTATTTGTGTTATGGAAATGGAACAGTTGTGTTTGTTATATGTCAATGAACAATGAAAGATTAACACCAAACGATTCAATATTATTAAGATAATAATACGAGTGATCTTGAGTTATCACTAGGGTTACAACCTTGAATCTTAAGTTTCTATATCTTGTGATATTGTTGTGTTTGTTCTAGTTCTAACAGTTATGAAAGTTCTAAGTATTTTCAACACACAACCAACTTATCGACTTATAATATCTAGTCTAAGATCTTCTTTTATAGTCCAAGAAGATCTTTACAATATTGCTAAAAGTCTAGTCGAACTACTTGCTAACTTATCTTGAGTGTGTCAGTACATAAGATACAACATGTATCTATGTACACAACTTGTTAACTAAGCACATGGGGTAAGATATTATCTACTGTATATTGTTGACCAAAAAACACATAATATCTTTTCATACTTATCCACTTAGCAGCAGCAATGAGTTATCGCTAGCAGCAGGAACAAGTACACCAGCAGCAGCATCAACAGCAGCATTATCAGCAGTAGAATCAATACACTACCAGCAGGAATGAAACTTTGCACTACCAGCAGAAACAAATATACTACCAGCAGAAACATACTTAGAGAAATTCCCAATTCTTGAACTTCAGAATATTTAATTCCCAATAGTATGTTTGAATCCCATTGCGCCCACTATCATCAACCGTTAATTCCTGCTGGGAAGCGCGTATGATATAAATAGATCTATTGGGGGTGACTCCCCCGTTCGGTTGGCTCGGCAGGTCAACATGAACGTATACCATGTCGGAATTTTGCCAAGTGTCTGGGGATTAACACTCGCGGCCACCCTTGTTTGCTATGTCGGTTAAGTATATTGTTTGTCTAGTTTCGGTTGGATGAGCTTAGTGTTAGCATACAGTTAGAGTGTGTTTGCTGAATTATTTGCAATGGTCTATATGTGCTTATTTACTTTAAACCTATGAACTCACCAGCATTAGCTGACTTTTAGCATGTTTTTCTCAGGTGTTTGAGAATGTATTCATTGAAGGCAGGGCATGGCATCGGTCATAGTTTCTAGAAATGTTTTTACACATGCGTTAAAGTCTGATTTGGGATAGTCATGTTAAATGGGCCTTGTTTTATTTAAATTGAACTTGATGTATGGCATTTAAGTTTGGAAATGTAAACTATATTTTAAACAGATTTTTAATCCGTTCTCTATATCTTTGTGTTGCGATTACCGATTTAGTAGCACCCAAACATGTATGCTTCCGCAAATCCAGATTTTTGGGGTGTTACACTTACAATTTGGGCCTAACCACAAAGGACGATTTATGTAATTAACTCTAACCAAAAACCCCGTCAAATGTTAAGATAGAGGAGATTACCAAGTTTTGCACATTTGTTTGGAAAATTAAAAGAATGATACACAACTTAGTAAAAAGTGACAACTTCGATACATTTAGAAACAATTATCCCTTCCTTTTTCTCTCTCTTTAATTAGTCCTCTTCTTCCTCACTTTTTTCCTCCATGGATGAGAAAAAAAAACTCAGTCATTGAATCACGATACCATGGAATGAAACCTATAAACGGCACCATGAAAATGATGCCCCCAATTCGTTAGATGCCCTGGGCCGTCGCCCGCACTGCCCAGAGCCAGGGTCGGCACTGCATCTATGGAGTGGCTGAAAATCGACTCCATTGTCTTATGATGGATATTCATGACTTTATCCAACACCCTTCAAGAACGTCTCATTGTGGCAGATCCTCAAACTGCTCAAAAGGCATGGGACCATATTGCTACGATATTTCATGACAACAAACGGACTCGCACGGTCGCCTTGAAGGGGGAATTACGGACGTTGAAACTTTGAGATTTAAGCATCGATGCTTACTTTCGTAAGATCGAATCCATCGCCACAGTCTTAACAAGCCTCTGGTCTCCCATAAGCAATGATGACATCATCACTTTTGCTCTTAAAGGGTTGAGCGACAAGTATGCTCTCGTTGCAAGTATCATTGTACATCGAGAGCCTTTTCCTGATCTTAAAACCGTTCGTTCAATACTCACTACCGAGGAGATGAGATTGAAGTCGTAATCTCAAGCCTTACATGCCGATTCTTTTTCCTCTTCTCTTATGATTATATTGGCGGGTTCAGGTAACAATTGTTAGGTCACCATAATAGATATAACACAAGTATATAAATGAAAGAGATGAGAGAAAGAGATGAAGAGTGGTCGATTATATCATAAGATAGAATAACAAAGGTTTAATAGCAAAATGAAATAACCAACAAATAAAAGAGTATGTTACATGTCCTATTTATAGGAGAGGGAACTAGGGCAACACCCCTAGACCCTTCCTTTCAATCGAATGGACTAAAGCCTAGGCCCATGGGCTTGCTACATAGGCTATAGACTATTTACTAACATACAAGCCTTTTAACTTAGCAACCTATTACATAATTAAATGACCAAGACTTGATAATATTTAGATGTATTCCCAAAAATCTCCCACTAAGGGTTGGTCATCTAAGGTTGCTTGACGTCTTCATTGCTTTGTTGGCTTTGACGTCTCTTGTATCTTTGATCGTTGTTCTTGTTCTTTGTGATAAGATAATGTCGTGGTCTGTCTTTCATCAACGTCTTTGTTTGTGGTGTCTTTACGTCTTCATCCAACATGCTCATATTTCTTTTAACTTTGACTCTTCATACATATGAGGTTCTCTTTCATAAACTTTGATCTTTGTCTCTTCAATTACGTAGATTCTTTGGCTTGAACGTAGAATTTTTCAGAAATGAACTTTGCTTCGATCTTTGGTGAGAACTTTATCATCAATGATGTTGTTAATATGAGCATGTGGATCTAACGGTCTCCCTTCAAGGTATATTCATCGGTAGCTGTATGGTAAAGGTTAGTAATAATCTCCAATCAATCAAGGTGGACTTTTCTTAGAGAATTGACCACTAAGATTGTTTTACTGATGAATGTCATGATTCCATTCACCTTGGTCGGGCACATCAGCCGTCCGAATCCCATTAAGGAGTTATCGATACTTTGGATAGAATCCAAGTGTAGACCCACATTTTCAGGACTCGATTCGTGAAAGAAATCTCCTTAGCGGGATTTCCAGCATTTACAGGCTCAGACTTCGAGAGAATTAACAACATAGTGTGAAAACTCTCTCTAATCCTTACCAAGTTTGTTCCTGAATTGGATACCCTCAAGAATGCTTACACAGGTGCAACGAAGTACACCAACAATTCAGGTGAGTCGCTGAAGTATATCGAAGTATCACTCCACGACTGTAGACCATTTGAAACATAGTAACTACCACCATGATGAAAGTGGCAAGATCCGAAGATCTCATAAGAGACTCTTATACAACGTGTGTCCTTTTTGGAAACCACAAGTTGTAACCACCGGTAAATTTCCACTTGTACTAAACTAATACACATTCCAAATAAAGAATACTTATCCATTTTCTACGTATAATTTTTTTTCTTTAAAGACCAAACGTTATCAGTTTATCTGATCACCACTACACACTAATGTGACGTAACTCACATTCCCAATAAACGTGCTCACACGCAGACCGACACCAACTTGCTCTATGTTTATTTCACATAAACATTTCTTATATGTCAAGTGTAAAAGATTGCAACTCTTATTTGCCACTTGTTATTTCGTTAACGTACGATTATTAAATGCTCAAACTAAATGTTTGATATCTATTAAAGCTCTCACAAAAACCCTAAAGTGCACTATGACCCCTAATGTGCACTAATGACCCCTAAAGTGCACTGAGACCTCTAAAGTGCAAACTCTAAAGAAGAAAACCCTAAAGCTAATGTACAAGCCCTTAAAGCACGGAAACCTAAGCTTTACCTTATTTTCCCGTTACAAACCCTAATTTCACAAATCTATGATTTTATGTGATAAAATCACAAACCCTAATTAATGTGTACATGATTTCTATAAAATATAAATGTACAAGTCTCTCAAGCACATGTACAAACCCTTAATGCATAAAAACTCAACATTAATATAAAACTCATTATAAACCTTAGTGTACTTACTCTAAAACACATAATACAAGACTCTTATGCACTAACCATAAACCTAGTTTTCTTATAACATTCAAACCTAAAGTACAAGTCCTAAAACTTATGGTACAAGTACTTAATGCATGAAAACTAAAAACTACATTTTTACAACACTAAAGATATATAAACATAATTAGACTTAACAAGACACTAACCAAGGACCCTAACTAAGATTCCTACATTCCTAAAACCCCATGTACAACACATTAAAGCCATGGTACAAGTAGTTAAAGCTTGGACGACACCCTTGCTTCTTATAGTCCAAATCGAACCAAACATCAACCAAATGAAATCCTAACTAAGTTTCATGCAAACTAAAACCCTAACTAAGCCCTAATTAGGTGATAAACTTAACACATCACCATGTCCCCCAAGCTTTCTACACTAGTCAAAAATATCAAGCCTAATTATGGTTCCTAATTGTGCCACATTTTCAGCTTTCTTACAAATCACCCATGGACCTTACAACCTCAATAGAACACATCACTTGCCTTCTAGAAACTCCACTTTTGTGGCTATAGACTCGACCAAGTAGATACACATGGTGTGTTTCTTTTTAATCCATTCGATTTAAATGGAACAAGTTGAATATATGTGTCTTCTTCTTAAACCATTCGAAATACATGAGTCACCATACAAGCTTCCATGGACATCTTCTAAACACTTCACCTTGTCCCTAAACATCCTAACATACCTCTACAAGTGGCTAGTATACATTCAATACAACCCTAATCTCTCCCTTATAAATATCGACCTAATTATTTATATTTTCACTCATCCCTTTTTCGAACATACCACACTCACACACACACACTTGCAATATGAATTTCTAGTCTAAGATAAGTAGGAAGAAGCTTGTGAAAAAACCTAGAAGTCTTGGGAGGCCTTGTTCCAAGTTTTAAGTATCATTTGCCCCCTTTCCTCCTAATCGAGTTCATAAGTTGTAAGTCTTTCTAGTCCTTTTTAATCCCTTTTATAACACTTAGTTACACTTAAACATGATGTTACTTAAGTTTAAATAGAAGGCCAAGATCAAAAATTAAGATTTCCATACTTATTGTTTTACCAGTAAACAAACAAACACCATTACTAAGTAATAAGGTTGTTTTAAATTTTAAAGCCTTGCTATATACAAATAAGTCATCTAGATAAGCTAGGTTACATGTTGTTAAGCCACAAAATCAAGCCCATAAGTTTTGAGGTTTAAGTTCCATTTTTCCTTCTTTTGTTACTGGTTGACAAACATACCAAACGCCCCTTTTGGATCTAGATTTTTACCCACAAGATAAAAGCTATAAGCTAAGATATTAAGCCCTATTAATAAGCTCCTAAGTGGCTTTAAAAAGCCCCAAAGACTTGGCCAAAAACTGTACATGTTTCATTTATTTTTGTGTTTCTTTTTTATGTGTCGCTACACAAGAAAACCCAAACACCTCTTTTGAGCTTTAATTTTCTGCCATAAGCTAAAGCTTATAAGCCCAGCCAATAAGCCCTTTTAACAAGCTCTCAGGATACTACTTAAAGCCCCCAAGATCCTGGTCAAACTCGATAGGCCACGCTCAAATTTTTTTGTTCTTTTCATGTCGATCAGATCTGGATTTATCTCTTTTCTTTCTTTATCGAGAAATAGGCCAAACACCTAGTTTGATGAATTATTTAGCCCATAAGCTAAAAGCTTTAAGCTGTGAGATTTAGCCAACTTAATAAGCTCCTAACAAAGTTTATAAAACCACAAGCACATTGTCAAAAGATCATTGGGCCTCGTTTATTTTATTGGTTCTTGTTGGTGTCTCGGCCAAAAATTCAGCACCCTTTTTGATTTGTTTTAAACCTATAAGCTAAGAATATAAGCTAGTAAGTTGTTCCCAACTTATTTACAAACTTAACACAACTTATTTTAGCAAGCCATAATAAACCACACCCTTTTCTAAATTTAAAACGCGATTAAAATGAAATAAGGACTATGTACGTAATGACTAAAAGACTTGAGGGTGGAAACTCTAATATTTTGGAACTTGGAGTTTTCTTGGGCCAAAACTGTCAATTTTGATAAAAATATATATAATAAGGGCTGAAATTGTAAACGACTCATAGTTAAGGGTATAAAGTGTCATTTTTGAAACTAAAAGGGTAAAAGTTGTTATTTTATGAAAGTTCAGGGGCATAAATTGTCAACACTTGAAACTATAAGGATATAGAGCATAACATTTTACATTTTTCGGGAAATATACTTTGGGCTCGTTTTTTTATTAAAACTAATAAATGAGATACTTCTAATCCATTAATGATCAATCAAACACTAAAAGTGAAATATGATAAATATTATCATCCACTAACTTTTGAAGAGACTTTATGTTGTCTCGTTCAAACCACCAACGAAACACTTGCAATATGAATATTCAAACGCCTATTTAAGGTTTGAATACAAATACTAAAACTTGACATATTCACCTAGGTTGCGTGTCGGAGCAGTTTATTCACCACACTTGATTTACTTTCCAATCAGACTACTGTAACACCAAGGTGAGTTCATAGTCCCACTTTTATACGTTTTCCAAACTTGTGGGGAGATACATGCTACAAACCTAAACACACGTATTTTTCTGTATGCTATCCTGATTGATATTGCCTAAGACACACTTTTGCCACTAAAAAGAACCTCATATCATGAATCATTAATCACTTACGAGTGAACGCGAATATCGTGGATAGATCTATTGGCAGTTGACGCCCCATTTGTGTTGCTGGATAAGTAGCCAAATGCACTTTATTTGAGAATTACTAGGAAGTTGGCAAACTCCTACCCGGGGGCATTGTTACTTACATCATCTTTATGATGTTAGTAATTTATATCATTTTATGATATCACACACGTTAACGTTTGAGTTCATGAGACTTAGAGCAATATACTGTACTACAATATTATTGTTTTACCACTACTTAACTTGTGTTCAATCAAATATTACTATATAAACACTATGGATTCACTCAACCTTTGTGTTGACTTTTTAGTATGTTTTATCTTAGGTCCATAATGAACGAGGATGGCATGGAGGGGCACGGATACTGATAAAAGGCTAAAATCTAATTATCATTCGAAACTTATTAACAAACTGTAAAACCACTGGGACCTCATTTTGTAAACTCTGATATTTATAAAAATTTGAATGATAAATCTTTCAAAATGACTCAATTAGAGATCATTTTCTATTATTATAACTGTTGTGCCATCGAGTAACACCCAGCTTGAATTCCGCTGTGTATCCCGAAATTGGGGGTGTTACACAATTGTAGATTATTGAAAGTGTATCCTAAGAGATCTTTTGATGAATCTCATGGCTCTAAACTCGATTAAGTGCGTTTTGATTTAAGTTGTAGGAGGCATGGAGCAGAGTGCCTCCTTTTCAATATCAACACATCTCGGAATAAGAGGTCGATAGATTATGAGAGGTTCTCCGTGAGAAATGAAACAAACACCTTTTAAGAGATACTTGAGTGGCTAGAAGGTTAAGTGCAGTGCGTCACTGGGTCCATGACATCTTGTATTCAATACCGATGTCATCTTAGTGACACACAGTAGCATATGAATTGAACCCTATTTCTTCCCTAAAGTTGATCATATGGAAGGTTATTTCTTTTCACCATTTCATTAACTTTTTCTTTTTAATTCTTTAACCCCTTCTTTCTCCTTTCATTTCTTTACTCCTTTTTTCAATCATACCTAAGGACTTCTAGTAATAAACTATTAGTGTTGTCCCTGGGTAGATCCCTGGTATGTGCTTAAACATATACCTTTATTTGACCAAATTAAGACCAAAATGACCAAAAACTAACCAAAATGCCAAAGATATTTGTGTTTTTGTGTTTGTTAATATGCAGGTACGGATATCATAAAAAATGGACAAAAATCAAGCAAAATCCGAAAAACACGAGCACGAGATTTGGAAGAATATATTTAAAGCCGAAGCCGGGGAAGAAATCGTCAAAGAAAAATATATTTGAAGAAACAGCCCTTGGATTATGGCATAATTAGTTGGCATTTCCCAGCTTCCTTATTGGCTGAGACAACACATCCCATGATCCAAGGGTCGAAAATGAAGATTGGAGGGCAAGTTGAATCCAAGGGCTATGATTTATTGATCTAGGAGGTTCCTGAAGAAACCCTAGTGTCCCTCAGGCCTATAAATAGAAGCCCTTCCTCACAAGCTCAAGGCGTTAGTTTTTTTAGAGTCAAGTTTAGGGTAAAGTTAGGGTCGTTTTTAGTTAATTTTTAGTTGTTATTTTCAATTCAGTGTTTTTAGAAGTTGAAAGGATTCTGTGTACTCAATTTTTAGTATTTAATGAAATTTAGTTGAATTTTGTTCTTAGATATACTCTATTCCTGTTTTTATTGGTACTAATATAAGCTAATCTTAGCTTATTTTCTGTCTCATAAGCTAGTTATAAGTTCTTAAAAGCTATTTACTAATTTACTTTCACATTTTTTGTTTTCATCCTAAATTCCAATATATATATATATATATATATATATATATATATATATATATATATATATATATATATATATAGTTAAATAGATTTCATAAGCTTTCACAAGCTTACATATTATTCATATAAGCTCATAATAGCTGTTTATAGCTTTTGTGATGCTTAATAGTCACTAAATCAGAAAAAAAAAAAAAAAAAAAAAAATCATCAAGTTCATTATACCATTGCAAATTTTTGGAAAGCTTAAGAAAGTTGCCTGCAATGGAGGGGCAAGAAGGATTTTACCAGCTTTTTCTCTGAATAAGCTGGAGCTTGTAGCTGCCCTTAATTGGGACCTCTGTTTAGCTGAGGTTAAAAGTGAGTTCCACATCTTAATTTTAGCTTATATTTGCATTTTCTAGCTCAAATAGTGGACATCTCTCATTAATAGCTTAATTCTGTTTGTTTTAGCTTATTGAAATCATATCTCAGCTTATTAGAGTAGATATAGCTTATTTGATAATATTTGAGCTTATTTGAGTAGTTATTAAGTGTTTAATTTCATATTAGCTTAAAAAGTCATAAAAAGTCAAAAATAGTCAAAGTAGCTTATAGTTTATTAGGTGCTTATTTTCTATTGAAAGTTGCTTATTACTAGATAAGTAAGTTAGATAATCAATAGGGAATCAATATCTTGGCTTAATTTGGTGAATGCTAGTTTAAATTTGCAAAATCAGATTCTTAAGGGGTGTTTGGCATTAAGTCCATTTTTGACCAAAAAAACTATTTACTGTTCATTGACCCATAAGTTAAGTTTGAGTGAGCTTATTTGAGGCTATAATAGCTATTTTTAATAGGTCTTAAGTTATTTTGATGCCTTTTGTGGTTTTGAGTGGATAAGTGCAAAACTAGAGTTTGAACTGTGCATATAAGCTTCCCATAAGCCAGAGCTTATTTGGCACTTGTTTTTGGCAATCTTAGGTGTAATATGGTGGTTATAGAGAGAGTTTAAAGTTTGGTTGAATTTCATCAAGTTTTGAAGGATTTAAGGCCAAAAATCCATATCTGCTACCTCAGAATATACTACTGATACATCAGTAGTTGATATACCCTCATCAGTCTTTGTTTTGCATTTTTAATTTTCTCACTACAAGCCCATATAAGCTAAGATTTGGTACAGTCAATGTTTGGTGGCTTATCTTGTTATTGCAAAAATTTTTGAATTTTTCCAACAGCTTATAGTAGCTTTTCTGTTGCTCTAAAAACATCTCAGTAGGCCCATGTTAGGACTGCATTAGTTTCCCAATTTGCTTATTTTGAATATCAAAGTGCTTATTTCCTTTTCCCTTTGCTTATTCTGAGGTTGTTAGATTATTTAGATTAGGTTTTGATTACATTAGCTTATTCTTAGCTCCTCATAGCTTATTGTAGCTTATTTTCCATTTGCTTAGTTTGCTTTTTGCTTGTTTCTCTTTCAAGCCCACTGATCAGACCTAATAAGCCCTTTCCAGAGCTTATTATAAGTTTTTAAAATATATTTGTTTTAGAAAATGTGCTTATAATTAAGCACTCAATTAGTTTCAAGAAGAAAATATATATATATATATATATATAATATATATATATATATATATATATATATATTATATATATATATATATATATATATATATATATATAGTTTTAACAAAAAAGTGCACTGCTGGGATTCGAACCCTGGCCACCCAGCTCACCACACACACCCCTCACCACTAGCACCCTTGGGATTTCTCTGTTAGACATCCCAACTTTAATTCTTTTAAATCCTTTTTGTTCCTTTAGCTTATCAGCCCTCACTGGCTTATTTCCAGCTTATCTGGATAAGCTGGCTTAGTGCTTTTATTTTTTCTAGATTCAGTAGATCATTTAGGACTTTCCTTAAAATTTTCAGATTTTTCTCAATAGTTTAGGTATTTTTAATTATTTAATTTCTTTAAAATAGTTTTTAATACATGAAAATTTAAATAAAGATCAAAAATATATAATTCTTTTTTATAAAATTTTATTTTACTAATTAGGACTTAGGAAAATTAATTTGTCATTTCTAGGATTAGAATTTCTCTATTTTGACGTTTAGGTTCGGGATTTCCCGGTTAATACGCGTTTTTTAGGATTTCTTTTCCGTTTTTAGCTAGATTAGCCTTAGATTAATATTTACCTTGCCTTAGTAATTGCTTTTAGATTATATTTCATCACTTTAGTTTAAAAACTAAAAATCCCACTCTTTCACTATTCACAACACGTTTCACGATCCCGAAATCACAATTCCATTCACACCTTCGTCGGGACAACGAACTCGAGGTTTTCACATTATTTCCCTTTTGTGATTCCCTTTTTGAGATATAAATTGTTATGAATCAAATTTTTGGCGCCGCTGCCGGGGAAGGTTGACGCGAATTCGTGATTCCGTTTTTCGATTCGTGTTTTGAAGACCCTTCTCCCGGGAAGTTATCTTTTTTCTTCGTAAATATTTTTCAAAAATATAAAATCCAAAAAAATTAAAAAACCACTAACACTTTTCCTAAAGTGTTAACAACACCAAAAAAATCGAAAAACAGCAAAACAATCGTGAAATCATTTGATTTCGGATTATCTTTTGATTACAACCTATACAAGTGGTTTAAGGAAGGTTTGACATTAAATTGACGAACCGAAAGAGGCGGGTTTTTAATCAACTTTCAAGCGGACCTTTGCTTCTCCGCCACTTTGCGAGTAGTCATGAGAGAAACGATATCGGTTGAGGGATCGGTACCAAAAATATTGTGTTTATTTTCCTTTAATATAAAAAATCAAAAAATATTTTCCTTTTCCAAATTCATTTTTCCTTTAAATTTATTTTTGGTGTATGCTCACCCGTTCCAAATCAAACTTAATTGATAAATCTTCTCTCATACCGACTCGTCGACGCAAAAGAGTAAACGTACCCGAGTTACATACTCAAGTTGATACTCCCATTACCGAAATGGCCGAGGATCAACGTACTATGCAAGAGATGCTCCAATGTCCCACCGTGGGATACGGAGATGCTATTGTTGTACCACCAATTAATAATACAAATTTTGAGCTTAAAACCGGTTTAATACAACTTGTCACGGGAAATCAATTTCATGGTTTTGAGAGGGAGGATCCCCACACACACATCCGATGGTTTAACCAGTTGACCTCCACACACTACCATAAGGATGTCCCTCATGACACTATTAAATTGATGTTATTCCCATTTTCCCTCGAGGGGGCAGCCCGGATTTGGCTTGAAAAAGAACCCCCTCGATCGATCCATACTTGGGAAGATTTCGTCCATAAATTCGTGAATTATTTCTTTCCTCCGTCTAAAATGACTAATCTCGGGAATGAAATCACAAATTTCCAGCAACGGTTTGATGAGAATTTTTGTGAGGCATGGGATCGATTTAAGGATCTCCTACGTAAATGCCCACATCACGGTTTCTCGGAATTACATCAAATTGATACGTTCTACAATGCTTTAACTCAAACGGATCAAGATTCACTCAACGCAGCTGCCGGTGGCAATATCTTGAGTCGAATGCCGAGAGATATTTTAACGATTATCGAAAACAAGTCAAAGGTGCCTACCTCAAGGAACAAACCGGTTGTTTCTAAGGTGAGTACCCAAGTTTCTAGCAGTGATGCTAAGATTGACAAGCTTACGGATATGTTCCAAGCTTTCATTCTTTCAAATCAAAAAATCTTTCTCCAACCCCACAAACTTCTCCACCCACCCAAGTCAAAGCGGTGGAAGAAAGCTGTGTTATATGTGGTGGTCCCCATCCGTATTATTATTGTCAAGCTACCGATAGCCAAGTTTGTAATGCTACCGTAGCAGCTGCAAACTACAATCAAAATCAAGGATTTCGTCCTCAAGGTGAAGTTAACTACCGAGCTAACAACCAAATGGGGCCACCCGGTTTCGCACCCGTTCAAAACAACCAAAATCGTTTTCATCAAACCAACCAAGGTTACAATCAAAACCAAAGTTACAACCAAAACCGTGGAAACAATTATCATCATCAACCGCAACAAGTCTATCAATCTCCTCCTGCACAAGTTGCACCTTCTCCCGATTTCTCAAACTATATGAAGACAACCGATGCTAGCATACGAACCATGCAGACTCAAATCAATAACATGAGAGTTGAACTTCGGAAAGAGATTGATACGATGTTGACTCGACAAACAAACGAGCTTAAGCAAATGATGAATGGTTTTTTACAAATGAATCAACCCTCAACCTCGAGTACATCGTCTCTTCCTAGCAACACAATTGCTAACCCGAGGGGTGATATGAAAGCAATCACCACCCGGAGTGGTGTATCATATGATGGACCCACGGCTCCGACTACCTCTTCTTCTCTTCCTCCCAAGGTAGTCGTCCGTGAGACCGAGGCGACAAAGGACACGGAACTTCCTACTAACAACGGAAGTACCGAAGACGTCCAACCTCCGGTTGTCCAACCGTCTAAACCAAAGATTGTTTTTTAGGCCGAAGAAGCTCCCGTCAAAACAAAACTGCCCTATCCTTCAAGATTGAATGATCAAAAGCTCCGCGAGAAAGCTTCAAATCAAATGGAGAAATTCTTTCAAATCTTCCAAGATTTGCATTTCGACATAAGCTTCGCGGATGCTTTACTTCTGATGCCCAAATTTGCTTCTACCATTAAGGGTTTATTGAGCAACAAGGAAAAATTATTTGAATTAGCAAAAACTCCTCTAAATGAGAATTGCTCAGCGGTTCTCCTAAAAAAGCTCCCCGAAAAGCTTGGAGATCCCAGAAAATTTCTCATTCCATGTGATTTTCTGGGGATGGTTGAATGCTACGCCTTGGCCGATCTTGGTGCAAGCATCAACCTAATGCCGCTATCCGTCTGGAGAAAACTCTCTCTCCCAGAACTCACCCCTACTTGTATGACCCTCGAGCTTGCGGACCGGACCATAACCCGTCCACTTGGAATAGCCGAGGATGTCTTTGTCAAGGTGGGGAAGTTCCATTTCCCCGCCGATTTTGTGGTTGTAGATTTCGATGCTGATCCTCGGGTTCCTCTAATTCTTGGACGATCGTTCCTGGGGACCGGGCGTGATTTGATTGACGTATATGGTGAAGAAATAACATTACGGGTGGATAATGAGGCCGTGACCTTTAACCTATATCGAACTTTCAAATACTCCTCCAATCACGATTCCGTCTCGGTTAATCGAATTGATGTAATTGATGTTTCCTCAGAGGAGTGTTCTCAAGAAGTTCTTGGATTTTCCGATAAATCCTTGAGTGGCAATCCCACTCCTTCTTCTCAACCTATTCTTTCCGACTCTTCCCCTTCCCTCACTCCGTTTGAGGGAAGTGACTTCATCTTGGAAGAGATCGAGGCTTGTCTTAAGAATGAATCAGTTTCACCGGAAATTGATGATTCAGACTTTGACCCGGAGGGAGACATTCTCCTCCTTGAGAAGTTACTAAATGATGATCCATCACCTTCTCTCCCTCCGGAAGAAATTCAAAAAGAAGAAATCAAAGAAGTAAAGCCGTCTACTGAGAATCCTCCGGAGCTCGAGCTCAAGGATTTACCTCCTCATCTCGAATATGCTTTCTTAGAAGATACCGAAAAATTTCCCGTCATCATTTCTAAAGACCTAAAAGATAAGGAGAAGACCCAACTCTTAGACGTGCTTAAGAAGCATAAGAGTGCCATCGCTTGGCAGATCTCTGATATCAAGGGCATAGACCCTCGTTTTTTTACCCACAAGATCTTACTCGAAGAAAATTTTAAACCCGCCGTCTAGCAACAAAGACGGGTTAACCCAAAAATCCATGATGTCATCAAAAAGGAAGTTATCAAACTCCTTGATGCCGGGATGATTTATCCAATTTCTGATAGCTCATGGGTTAGCCGGGTCCACTTTGTGCCCAAAAAGGGTGGAATGACCGTCGTAACAAAGGAAGAAAATGAGTTAATCCCCACACGTCTCGTCACTGGATGGAGAGTGTGTATTGATTACCGAAAACTCAATGATGTTACCCGTAAAGACCATTTCCCACTACCGTTTATGGACCAAATGCTTGAGCGTTTAGCGGGAAATGAGTTCTATTGTTTTCTCGATGGCTTTTCCGGGTATTTTTAAATACCAATTGATCCTCAAGATCAGGAAAAGACCACCTTCACTTGCCCTTATGGTACGTTTGCCTACTGACGTATGCCTTTCAGCTTATGCAATGCTCCAGGCACGTTCCAAAGGTGCATGATGGCTATATTCCATGATATGATCGAGAAGACAATGGAAGTCTTTATGGATGATTTCTCGGTCTATGGAAATTCTTTCTCATCTTGCCTCTCCCATTTAGACAAAATGATTGAACAGTGTGAAAACACCAATCTTGTTCTAAATTGGGAGAAGTGCCACTTCATGGTTAAAGAGGGCATTGTCCTCGGCCATAAGATTTCCAAATCAGGGATTGAGGTAGATAAATCCAAAGTAGATGTAATCGCAAAACTACCTCATCCCACTACCGTTAAAGGAATCCGAAGTTTCCTTGGTCATGCCGGTTTCTACCGACGATTTATTCAAGATTTTTCTAAAATCGCCCGGCCTCTGACCCATCTTCTTAAAAAAGATGCTCCGTTCTTCTTCTCTCCCGAATGCATCGAAGCATTCGAGGTTCTTAAAAAGAAACTGACTGAAGCACCAATATTGGTTGCCCCCGATTGGGACTTGCCCTTTGAGCTCATGTGTGATGCAAGTGATTATGCTATCGGGGCAGTCCTGGGGCAACGGAAAACCAAGTACTTTCAGCCGATACACTATGCTAGCAAGACAATGACCGACGCTCAATCTCACTATACTACTATCGAGAAAGAGTTGTTGGCCGTTGTCTACGCTTTTGAGAAATTTAGACCATATCTTGTCTTATCCAAAAGCATAGTGTATACGGACCATTCTGCTCTCAAGTATCTCTTAGCTAAGCAAGATGCTAAGCCGAGATTACTTCGGTGGATTCTTCTGCTCCAAGAATTTGATATTATCATTCGTGATAAAAAAAAGGAGCAGAGAATCTAGCCGCTGATCATTTATCCAGACTTGAAAATCCCCATCAAAGTGATCTCGAGAAAAAGGAAATCACCGAAACATTTCCTCCCGAGACACTTGGGATGGTATCTTTAAAAGATGATCCGAGTACCCCATGGTTTGCCGATTATGCAAATTACCATGCGGGGAATTTTGTGGTGAAAGGGATGTCGTCCCAGCAGAAAAAGAAATTTTTCAAAGATGTTAAACATTACTTTTGGGACGACCCCTACTTATTCAGAATATGTGCCGATCAAGTAATTAGACGGTGTGTGCATGGCCAAGAAGCCGTTGACATCCTCAAGGCTTGCCATAATGGGCCCACGGGGGGGACATCATGGTGCCTGCTACACCGCTAAAAAAGTCTTTGATTCTGGGTTCTATTGGCCGACAATATATCGCGATGCCCACGACTTGGTAAAGTCATGTGACTCTTGCCAACGTCAAGGAAAAATCTCGCAAAAAGACGAAATGCCTCAAAATGCAATTCAAGTCTGCGAGATTTTTGATGTGTGGGGCATCGATTTCATGGGGCCATTCCCGTCTTCACGAGGGAATAAGTATATCCTCGTGGCCGTCGATTATTTGTCAAAATGGGTTGAAGCAAAAGCGCTCCCCACCAATGATGCCCGAGTTGTTGTTAAGTTCTTAAAAAATCTCTTCTCCCGATTCGGAACTCCTCGTGCTATAATCAGTGATCGCGGTAGTCACTTTTGCAATGACCAATTTGCTAAAGTTATGCTCAAATATGGTGTTACTCATCGTCTTTCTACCGTGTATCACCCGCAAACGAGCGGTCAAGTCGAGGTTTCGAATCGTGGATTGAAATGTATCTTAGAAAGAACCGTTGGTGAGAATCGAGCCTCGTGGGCCGACAAATTGGATGATGCATTATGGGCCTTCCGTACCGCTTTCAAGACACCCATCGGGTGTACTCCTTACAAACTGGTTTACGGAAAGGCTTGCCATCTGCCCATCGAGCTCGAGCATAAGGCATATTGGGCCTTAAAACATGCCAATTTTGACCTCAAGACCGCGGGTGATCACCGAAAGCTCCAAATGAATGAATTAAATGAGCTTAGGGATCAAGCCTACGAGAACTCTTTAATCTATAAAGAGAAAACAAAGAGGATTCATGACTCTAAGATTAAGAACCGCATTTTCAATGTTGGTGATAGAGTCCTTCTCTTCAATTCTCGATTAAATATCTTCTCGGGCAAACTTAAAACCCGTTGGTCTGGGCCGTTCACCATCACCCAAGTTTTTCCATATGGAACCATCGAGTTATCTCAACCCGACAGTCCAAACTTTAAGGTGAACGGTCATAGGTTGAAGCACTATTTTGGAGGGGACATACCATCCATGGTTGTCCCGGATCTCCAAACTTTCCCCATGGACAACTAAATTCGGGGTCGAGTCAAGCTACGTGACTCGGTTAACAAAAACAAAGCGCTTCGTGGGAGGCACCCCATGCTTATCTATCTATCTTCTTTCTATTTTCTTAATAAAAGTGAGGAGGGGCACCTCTTCCATATCTTGTGTTTCGTGGTTTTCTGTGATGTGTCCAGGATTTGCCCGAATAATGAAGACTCTTGTGCTCGTGGTTTGCTTCTCTCCACTCGAGTTTCATCATTCGTTGCTTATCCGATATCCTAAATCTTATCCTCTAACGTTTATCTTTGGCATAATTAATAAACGGCCTTAGATTTAGTTAGGAAAACCCTTACCTTCAAGACATTGGGGACAACGTCTCGTTTTAGTCTGGGGGGGGGGTAATCTTTCGATTTGATTTATGCCTTGCATTTTTTGTCGGTTACTCATGCAACCCCGTTTTTCCTAAAAATTTGAAAAAAAAATCCAAAAAATGAGAAAAATTTAAAAAATTTGTGCAAAAATATAATAAATTTTGACATTTTGTTGACTTTCCGCTAGTGAGAGTAGGAATAAAATTTTGACTTGATCGGGCGTGTTGAGCCCTAGCTTGTCTCCTTAACCATTCGGCTAAGCATTCGTGGATCTTATTATTTAAGATTTTAAATTTGCGAAGAACGAGAAATGATAGAGTTGTTTATAAGTTAGATTGCTAAACGTAGAGTAGTTGGTTATCTTTAGAGCTCATCGAAGCTAATTGTGGCTTTTTGTTCCCATCAGCTTGTTTCACCCTATAATAATAATCTAATTAAAAGTATTTTGGTTTTGGCGATAATTAGTTTTTATTCCTTCTTAAAAGAATCCTTGCTTGTAAGAGTTGGGTACACATCAAGGTTACTCCAAGTGTCGTGTGACATAAGCGACGGTTCATAAAGCGGCCCTTGGATCTCTAATTCAGGAATGTGTGAGGTCTTGATCTAACGACCTCGGATCCTCATTTCAGAAATGTCTAGAGTCTTGGAATTCTCCGTAAAGTTCTGTTTAGTTTATGTTACACGGGATTTGGAATGTTGGCACCAAAAATAAATATAAATAAATGAAACTTAAATTTATGTGTTATAAGCTGCGGATTCGAGATCGGTCCTTGGATTCTTATTTCCAGAAGATATTTAGGTCTTGGCTTCCCTTTTACACCGGCCCTTGGACCCTAAATTCTGAAAGGTGTTAAGGTCTTGGAACTCTCCGTTATAACGGCCCTTGGATCCTTTATTCCGGAAGGTCTAAGGTCTTGGAATTTCCCCGTGAAGATCCCTAGTTTATGGTACACAACTTCAATAAAAAGTTAGGTTAAAAAAAATTAAAAAAAAAGTTAAAAATATAAAAATAAGAATAATAAGCCCCATTTTAAATCGCCTTGATGTGGACCTCATTTTTATTTGCAACGATTCTCGAGGGAAGAAATTGAAACTACTTAGCGTCTAAACTAAAGTGCTTTTATCGGACTAAAAATTATTGAAACGAGAATATGAAGAAATTCATGTCTCACCAAAAATAAAATAAATAGAGGAAAATAGGAATTTGGGGACAAAGAGTTCTTCACAATTAACTTCCATGAGTAGTATTGGCAATCTAACTTGTAAATAACAATGATTTCGTTTTAAGCTTAGTTTGGGGACCCGTGAAAAATCAAGGATGACGAATTTTATCTGTATGGTCACTTCTTTATGAGTCGTATTTCCTACTCATTGACACTAAAAGTTATTGATAGATAATGATTGTCAACAAAGCCGTCACAAGATAATGAGAAAAATACAAAAATAGAATAAGTGGAATAAAATGGAAAATCGGGGAGTTTTTAGAACTTTGAATTTCTTAATCTCTTTTGAAGATTTTGCTACTTCTCAAAGTTAGTAAAAAGAGATTGGAAATTTTTGGTTTCAAAAACGCGTTTTTATAATATTGCGTGAGGACACAGCAATATCTTAGTCTGGGGGATTTTGGTATGTGCTTAAACATATACCTTTATTAGACCAAATTAAGACCAAAACGACCAAAAACTAACCAAAATGCCAAAGATATTTGTGTTTTTGTGTTTGTTAATATGCAGATACGAATATCATAAAAAATGGACAAAAATCAAGCAAAATCCGGAAAACACGAGCAAGAGATTTGGAAGAATATATTTAAAGCCGAAGCCGGGGAAGAAATCGTCAAAGAAAAATATATTTGAAGAAACAGCCCTTGGATCATGGCATAATTAGTTGGCATTTCCCAGCTTCCTTATTGGCTGAGACAACACATCCCATGATCCAAGGGTCGAAAATGAAGATTGGAGGGCAAGTTGAATCCAAGGGCTATGATTTATTGATCTAGGAGGTTCCTGAAGAAACCCTAGTGTCCCTCAGGCCTATAAATAGAAGCCCTTCCTCACAAGTTCAAGGCGTTAGTTTTTTTAGAGTCAAGTTTAGGGTAAAGTTAGGGTCGTTTTTAGTTAATTTTTAGTTGTTATTTTCAATTCAGTGTTTTTAGAAGTTGAAAGGATTCTGTGTACTCAATTTTTAGTATTTAATGAAATTTAGTTGAATTTTGTTCTTAGATATACTCTGTTCCTGTTTTTATTGGTACTAATATAAGCTAATCTTAGCTTATTTTCTGTCTCATAAGCTAGTTATAAGTTCTTAAAAGCTATTTACTAATTTACTTTCACATTTTCTGTTTTCATCCTAAATTCCAAAATATATATATATATATATATATATATAGTTTTCATAAGCTTTCATAAGCTTACATATTATTCATATAAGCTCATACTAGCTGTTTATAGCTTTTGTGATGCTTAATAGTCACTAAATCAGAAAAAATAATCATCAAGTTCATTATACCTTTGCAAATTTGTGGAAAGCTTAAGGAAGTTGCCTGCAATGGAGGGGCAAGAAGGACTTTACCAGCTTATTCTCTGAATAAGCTGGAGCTTGTAGCTGCCCTTAATTGGGACCTCTGTTTAGCTGAGGTTAAAAGTGAGTTCCACATCTTAATTTTAGCTTATATTTGCATTTTCTAGCTCAAATAGTGCAAATCTCTCATTAATAGCTTAATTCTGTTTGTTTTAGCTTATTTAAATCATATCTTAGCTTATTAGAGTAGATATAGCTTATTTGATAATATTTAAGCTTATTTGAGTAGTTATTAAGTGTTTAATTTCAGGTTAGCTTAAAAAGTCATAAAAAGTCAAAAACAGTCAAAGTAGCTTATAGATTATTTGGTGCTTATTTACTATTGAAAGTTGCTTATTAGTTGATAAGTGAGTTAGATAATCAATAGGGAATCAATATCTTGGCTTAATTTGGTGAATGCTAGTGTAAATTTGCAAAATCAGATTCTTAAGGGGTGTTTGGCATTAAGTCCATTTTTGACCAAAAATGCTATTTACTGTTCATTGACCCATAAGTTAAGTTTGAGTGGTCTTATTTGAGGCTAGAATAGCTGTTTTTAATAGGTCTTAAGTTATTTTGATGCCTTTTGTGGTTTTGAGTAGATAAGTGCAAAACTAGAGTTTGAACTGTGCATATAAGCTTCCCATAAGCCAGATCTTATTTGGCACTTGTTTTTGGCAATCTTAGGTGTAATATGGTGGTTATAGTGAGAGTTTAAAGTTTGGTTGAATTTCATCAAGTTTTGAAGGATTTAAGGCCAAAAATCCATATCTGCTACCTCAGAATATACTGATACATCAGTACCTGATATGCCCTCATCAGTCTTTGTTTTTCATTTTTAATTTTCTCACTACAAGCCCATATAAGCTAAGATTTGGTACAGTCAATGTTTGGTGGCTTATCTTGTTATTGCAAATTTTTCTGAATTTTTCCAACAGCTTATAGTAGCTTTTCTGTTGCTCTAAAAACACCTTAGTAGGCCCATGTTAGGACTGCATTAGTTTCCCAATTTGCTTATTTTGAATATCGAAGTGCTTATTTCCTTTTCCCTTTGCTTATTCTGAGGTTGTTAGATTATTTAGATTAGATTTTGATTACATTAGCTTATTCTTAGCTCCTCATAGCTTATTGTAGCTTATTTTCCATTTGCTTAGTTTGCTTTTTGCTTGTTTCTCTTTCAAGCCCACTGATCAGACCTAATAAGCCCTTTCCAGAGCTTATTATAAGTTTTTAAAATATACTTGTTTTAGAAAAAGTGCTTATAATTAAGCACTCAATCAGTTTCAAGAAGGAAAAAAAATAGTTTTAACAAAAAAGTGCACTGCTGGGATTCGAACCCTGGCCACCCAGCTCACCACACACACCCCTCACCACTAGCACCCTTGGGATTTCTCTGTTAGACATCCCAACTTTAATTCTTTTAAATCCTTTTTGTTCCTTTAGCTTATCAGCCCTCATTGGCTTATTTCCAGCTTATCTGGATAAGCTGGCTTAGTGCTTTTATTTTTCCTAGATTCAGTAGATCATTTAGGACTTTCCTTAAAATTTTCAGATTTTTCTCAATAGTTTAAGTATTTTTAATTATTTAATTTCTTTAAAATAGTTTTATTTCATAAAAAATTAAATAAAAATCAAAAAAATATAATTCTTTTTTCTAAAATTTTATTTTACTAATCAGGACTTAGGAAAATTAATTTGTCGTTTCTAGGATTAGAATTTCTCTATTTTGACGTTTAGGTTCGGGATTTCCCTGTTAATATGCGTTTTTTAGGATTTCTTTTACGTTTTTAGCTACATTAGCCTTAGATTAATATTTACCTTGCCTTAGTAATTGCTTTTAGATTATATTTCATCACTTTAGTTTAAAAACCAAAAATCCCACTCTTTCACTATTCACAACACGTTTCACGATCCCGAAATCACAATTCCATTCACACCTTCGTCGGGACAACGAACTCGGGGTTTTCAAATTATTTCCCTTTTGTGATTCCCTTTTTGAGATATAAATTGTTATAAATCAATCCCTCCGACTCTGGCGGATCATAGGACGTATTTCCTAACCTTAGTCACCTTATAACTCCATGACTATCCTATGTTGCCATAAACCACTCATTTGAAAATCTCTCAAAGTGTTTATGAATATAAGAAACATTTTGTTAATACTTTGGGAGTTTTGGATTTTTCAGAAATACTCCCCCTTCACATGTGCTCATTAGTTTTTAAGATATATTTGCACATGTTGGGTAGAGTTCGCACTTTTGAATTGATCGACTTTCAGTGAACACAACCGATTCAAGACACGCTTACATCACTAGTTAGACTAGCTTGAAACTATTACCCGCCCTGGTTATGTTCAATGAAAATTTCTCGAAACGGTACATTCTACATAGACAAGTCCTATTCGAGACACGCTTACATCACTGGTTAGACCAGCTTGAAATTATTACCCGTCCAGGACACGTCCTTTCGATTACTAACAGTTAATTTTCATCAGTTCATTGGTTAAATCTGAGTCGAGCTCATACGAGATTCCACACAATTGTTATCATATTTTAATCACATTTTATTCTCCCCCTCAAAAATAGCATAGTGATGTTGTTTTTGGAAAACATGTTGATTAAAATATATTTTTTGAGGTTTTTGGGAAGAAATTAACAAGAACTTTTGTTTTGAACAAAGATTGTTGCAAGTACTCCCCCTCAATATGCAAGTACAATTTTCTTAAAATATGAATTTCATACTCCCCCTTAACACTTGTTCAGGAAAAGTAGATAATTTGTGTAAATGAACAAGTGTTGATAGAAATTTTGTACTTGCATTTTTTATTTTATTTTATTATTTTTTTTAGAAATGAAAAAGAAGATAAGATGAAAATCTTTTTGTTGTTTTTGATAAGATATTTACAAAATGTTTTTGGTGTTTGACTTTCTTAGTTGTTTGTAAGAAAGTTTTTCAAATCATCTGGAGTCAAACACCTCATACCAATTTGGTGAACTAGTTCAGCAAACCTTGAAGGAGGTAGTGCTTTGGTGAACAAGTCTGCCAATTGGTATTGAGTACCCACAAAATATAACTCAATTATACTCTTCTCGACATGCTCCTTGATGAAATGGTAACGGATAGCAATATGCTTGGACTTGGAATGATGAACGGTGTTGCAGGAGATTGCTATGGCACATTTTGAGTCGCAGTACATCGGGATCTTGTCAAATACATAGCCGTAGTCCATGAGCTGAGTTCTCATCCAAATGACTTGAGCACAGCAGGCAGACATGGCTACATATTCAGCTTCAGTTGATGACAACGATGTGCAATCCTGCTTCTTTGACTGCCAAGATACAAGCTTGTTTCCAAGAAACTGTACACCACCAGAGGTACTTCTGCGTGTATCTAAACACCCTGCATGATCATCATCTTAAAAGGCTATTAGTTCAAAACCAGAATCCTTCAGATACCAGATCCCCAAGTGGATGGTTCCCTTTACGTATCGAATGATTCTTTTAGCCTATGAGAGGTGTCGTTCAGTTGGGTTTGACTGATAATGAGAGCATAGATAAACAGCAAATACTATATCTGGTCTACTAGCTGTGAGATACATGAGTGACCCAATAATACTTCGGTATTTTGTAGGGTCAACTGGTTTCCCATGTATATCAGCATCTAGCTTTGTTGTGTGAGCCATAGGAGTTTTATAAGTATCACAACTTGTCATCCCATGTTTCTTTAAGATTTCAAGAGCATATTTGGATTGGTTTAGAAAAATTCCACTGGGTGATTGATGAACTTGTAGTCCTAAGAAGAACGTAAGTTCACCCATCATGGACATTTCAAAGTTTTGTTTCATTAATTTTGCAAAACAGTTTGAATACTTAATATGTGTTGAACCAAAAATGATATCATCAACATAAATTTGAACAATTAAAATGACCTCCCCGTGTCTTTGAATAAACAGTGTTGGATCTACAGATCCTTTAGAAAAATTATTGGCAAGGAGGAAAGCAGACAATTTATCGTACCATGCCCCCGGGGCTTGTTTAAGGCCATAAAGGTCTTTCTTGAGCTTGTACACATGATTAGGATGCTCTGGATTGACGAATCCCTCTGGCTGACTAACATATACCACCTCACATAGTTGACCGTTCAAGAATGCCATTTTCACGTCCAGTTGATAAACAACCATGTTCTTCTGTGCAGCATATGCCAGAAAGATACGTACAGCTTCAAGTCTAGCCACAGGAGTAAAAGATTCTTCATAGTCAATGCCTTTTTCCTGAGTGAATCCTTTGGCTACCAGATGCGATTTGTTACGAATCACTGTGCCTTCAGCATCTAATTTGTTTTTCCAAATCCATTTCAGCCCGATGACATAGACCCCATCCGGTCTTTCAACTAAATCCCATACTTCTAATAGTTTGAATTGGTTGAGTTCTTCTTGCATGGACTCAATCCAGTTGTATGTCATTGCTTGTTTAATGTTTTTGGGTTCATCTTGACAAACTGTGAGTGCATAAATGCAATTTTCACCATCTGAGTGAAGTCGTTGTCATGTCATTACAGGTGCTTCAAGATTGCCAATAATTTGTACTAAGGGATGATCTCTTGTCCATTTATGTGTCGAGGGGTGATGTTGATAGATAGTGTACATATTAGACGGATCCAAATTGCTTGAAGATGTCTCTGCAATGTCGGGAACAGTGGGAACCGGAGCAAATGGATTAAAGAAAGCATTTTCGTCATAATTTGCAGGTGCGGGTACTTATTGTTCATTTTGATCATCAGGTGCATTGTTGGAGTTGGAATCGGTTTGTTCTTCGAATGTTTGAGTATCCAATGGAGGTGCAGTGGTATCAACAGTTGTAGTTGTCGGTTCAGGTGTATCATGTAAAGGATTGTTATCAGGTGGTGCAGCGGAAACAGTTGATACATCTGGAGCACGGAATTCAAAGGAGTCATCAAACAAAGGAGCAAACAGGGTTTCTAATTCGTTACGATTTAGCGAAAGAGGTGCATCTGATTGATCTGGGAAGTTTAGACGGTTGGTTGCGGGTCCTAAGCTGTTATGCTTAGAAGCCATTTCAGTAAGCTCATCAAAATTAGAATGAATGGTTTCCACGATTTCTCTAGTACGACGGTTCCAGATACGAAAGCCTTTGGAGTTTTCATAGTATACAATGAATACACCAATGTCAACTTTAGCTTTAAGCTTTCCAAGGTCTTCACGATCATTATTTGGGTAACAAAGAGCACCAAATACATGAAAGTAATTTATATTCGGTTTTCGATTATGGACAAGCTCATAAGGTGTTTTGTGGTGGCGTTTGTTGATCATACAACAGTTTTGGGTGTAAGATGAAGTCGAAACAGCTTCTGCCCATAAGTAATCTGGTAGTTGAGCATTGATTAGCATCATTCTTGCAGCTTTCACTAACGTCCTGTTTGCGTCTTTCAACAACCCCATTCTGTTCTGGACTGCATGCAATGGATGTTTGATTTTCAATTCTGACTTTCTCAAAGTACGATCGAAGAGTTTGATTCTTGAATTCAGTTTCATTGTCTGTTCTGACTTTTCTGACCGTATTCCGAAGCTGAACTTGAATTTTCGTAAGAAATGTGATGATCATCGAAGGGGCTTGATCTTTACTCCTGAGAAAGTAAACCCAAGTCCATCTGGAGTAGTCATCAACGATTACAAGAATGTAGCGTTTGCCATTAATTGTTTGCACACGCATTGGGCCACACAAATCCATGTGATGAAGTTGAAGAACGTGGTCAGTACTGGATTCTGTTTTTGGAGGAAAATTTGCACGAGTGCTCTTTCCCTGTTTACATGCTGGACATAAGTGATCTTTGGCGAAACGAAATCGTGGAAGACCGTCGACTAATTTGTGTCGTGCCAGTTCAGTCATGGTTTTGAAGTTCAAATGAGAAAGTCGTTTGTGCCATAACCATGATTTTGTTGAAGTTGCTTTGGAAAGCATACATATTGGAGAAGAAGCAATCATATCAGACATCGAGATTGTGTAAAGACTTGTTCCACGATTGCCTAGATGTGGTGTCTATCTTGTACATTCCTGGTGCAATCACATTTGTGTTAACAGATTTTCCTTTTTCTTGTAATTGGAGTTTTTCTTTTAATTCAATGATGATGTGTTGTTGTTCCTGTAGTCTACTATCAAGTTCTCTATTTAAGCGAACAGTGGCTTCACGGTCTTTCCTAGAGTTAACGTTTTCTTCCAAAAGTTGAGACCGAGTCTTTTTCAAAGAGTCATAAATTGTTTTGTACTCATTTTTTAAATTCGCAACTTCTTGTTCATATTTGAGTAGTTTACACTTTAAGACTGCGTTCTCATCATCAAGATTTTCAACTTTTGATGACAAATTGTTTTCAAAACACAGATTTCTTTTTGTTGTTGTAAGGCTAATTCAAAATTAATGCTTTGAGCCTCACACCATTGCAAATCTCTTTTGAGAGTTTACTTTGAACATCATCTTTTTGTTTAATGATTTTCGCATTATCAGCTTTTAAAATCTCAATCTCGTGTCTCAACTTTTCATCCTCAGAGTTATGGTCAGCAATAAGCATAGAATTACAAGACTCATAAATAGAATTCATGATCACCGAAATAATGTCAGAACTGAGAACATCTTCCAAGAGTCGATCTGCTTCATTTTGAAGAATTTTGTTTCGATGTTTTTGTTTTGCTATTGAATTTTCAGTTGCTTTGAAAATGTTCATCATGGATGAAACTTCATTTTGTAGTTCCCGTTCCTAGTGTGTTGCACAAAGACGTAAATGTTGGACATGAGGTAAAAATTGTGTTTGAAAAATTTGTCTCTGTTCTTTTGCGTAAGCAGAATGAAAAGTTGAAACAGTTATCTCAGAATTACGTTCAATTACTTGTTCCAAAAATTTGATGTCTTCCATAAACGTGTCAAAATACCGAAGTACAAGGCAACGTTTTGGTAATGGTTGAATTTCTCCAAAGGATGGTAATGGACCATTTATTTGTGCAACTGGTTTAACGGGACCAACATCAGAAGAAGACATGAATTTGCATGATAAACCACGGTTGTTTTGTTTTTTCTTTTTGAGAAACAAATGTGTCAAAAATATGAGGCAATTTTGAATAATTAAAAGGTTTGTTAAATTTCGTGTTGCTCATTTTTGATCGACTCTCTTCTTATAGTTCAAGTTATTCCTCACGATTATATACAATCACACGCACAATAGAATCATCAAGAAGTTGCTCTGCACTATATAACTTTGGATTTTCCTTGAGTGTTGTGTGTAGAAAATGTGGATTACCGTCATTAAGAGCAAAACCATAGCCATTAGGATTTGGATTTAATGTGAACTTTTGTATTGTAGTGACAGAGTCTCCAGTTTTGTAAACAACATTTTGAAACTTTTTTAATTTACGTTCCAATTCAATGATTTCATCAAGGTATAAATCAGTGCGTTTCCTGGACTGTTGTTTATTTTCGAAAAAATTAGCTTGACAAGCTGACATCTCATCTTTGGTTTTTAAAAGTTCAGAATTTAGATGATCAACTTGTTGTTTGTGCTTGAATTTTTCTTGTTCCAATTGAGAAAGCAAGTTATTATTGGAAACGACTAATTCACGTATTTGTCGTTGTAACTCTTGTTCTTTAACATGTGACTTTTGAAAAGCTACTTCAAAACTTTGTTCTCGTTTAGCTTGTGTTTCAAAATTTGTGAGTTGGATTTTACAGCACTCAAGATCCGCAGCCAATGATCCAACTTTGGCTTTTAAATTTCTGTTAATTTCATTGCATTTTTCAACTGTGGATTGGCTTGTCATAAACAGGTTCATGAGATCTGGATATGGATTAGACGAAGTTTCAATATGTTCAAGTTGATCATTGTTATTATCTTCAATTGGATCATCAAATGTAACAACGGGGTTAATTTGATCATCAAATGTAACAACGGGGTTAATTTGATCATCTTCTTGAAGAGATGACAATGAGTTATCTTGAATAAATTGCTCCTTGTCGGATGCAGATGTAGATGGAGATGCCAATTCATGTATGAGACATATGTTTGGATTAGGTACCCAAGACAAGCCATCAGTATCAGATACTGGGCCTGTGTCAGTCATGTGAAGTTCCTACATGTTTGCCATTAGCATCACTGCTACATTTTCTTCCAAATCTTCCATGTCATCATCTGAGTAAGCATTCGCCATGAAATTGTTTTCTTTGTCACTGAGAGTTCCTCCAGCTTCGTCTTTAAGTGCAAGAAGTAATGCTTGTTTGTGAAATTTACTGCCTCTGGTTCTTGGTTTAGGACATGCATTAGCCAGATGACCCTTGCCATTACAGTTGTAGCACCTGATTCCCGTATTCCCAGTTGATGTATTACCAGTTTCCACAATTTCAACCCTTCTCTGAGGAGCACCCTGATTGTAAGTATTTCCACCTGTTGCATGAGTCACTTGTCCACTTCCTGAATTTCCTGCATAACCACTAGTTCCCATCTGACGTCCATAACTTTGATTTTGCACTTCACCCGTCCACCTTGTACTACTGCTTGAGTCCTTGGATTAGATGAATTGCGAAGACGATTGTTCTGTTTGTTAGAAAATTTGCTGAAAGCACGAGCAATGAGTGCAAAGCCTTGATTCAGTGAGTTGAACGCATCCTCTTCTTCATCATTAGATTGTGTATAGTACATTGTTTTGATTGATCATATGGAATGAGTTTCAGTTGATTGTTGTGATTGATCATATGGAATGAGTTGGTTGGATGGTGATTGCGAAGAATAATTAAATTGTTGTGGTTGTTGAACAAATGACTGGTGAGACATAGGATATGGAGCAGAGTAAGATTGAGCCATGAGTGCAAGTAGGTTCTGAGGAGGTGACGGTTGATACATTCCACGGATGGCTCGATCTTTGTCGACTTCTGCTTGATGGTGCTTCAGATAATCAAACAACAATCCATATTTCACATCATGAAAGTTTTTGGATTGACGAACAAATGTAACATATTTCTGCCAGTCTAGACCTAAACAATTGAGAAACTTAGTGTTGATGGCAATTTTTGGTAAGATGATGTTGTTTTGGTCCAAATCATTGATGATGTTCAAAAACCGATGATAGTAAGACTCTAGTGACTCCCCTTGCTCATTCATGAATGTTGTATATGTGTGATAAAGTTTGGATTCCATGTCGTCTTGGTTTAGTTCAGTGTCTTCCATCAAGAGATGTGTTTGTTCCCACATGGCCTTAGCAGTTTTCTGAGCATCAATGCTACGGAAAATTGGATTAGGTATTCCCAGAAGAATGTACTCCATTGCAAGGTCATTGACTTCACGGTGAAGCATTTGTTCTGCTGTAAGTTGATTCTCGGTAAGAGTGATCACTGTTTCAGGTCTTGGTGAAACAGTAGTTGCATCACCGGGAACTGTTGTGGTTGGCATTTCAAAAAGGACCTTCAAGGATAACCTTCTTCAGATATTTGCCATGAGATTTCATGAGTTCGATAAACCTTAAGAACCGACTTTCCCATTGAACATAATTACCAGGAGTGAGCATAGGAGGTCGTTCAAGTGAACCAGCTTCATGAATAGACTGTTGACTACTTATAGCTTCACACATTTGAGCAAACCAATGTGGCTGTTTCTGTGGAGGTAGTGGTTTCATTCCAAATTGTGGTTGAGGGTATGATTGGTGTTGAAAGAATTGTTGTTGTGGAGGATACTGTAGAAATTGTTGTTGTGGATACTGTTGTTGAAGTTGTTGCTAAGGATATTGTTATTGTTGAGGATACTGCTGTTGTTGAGGGAAGAAATACGGTGGTTGAGACATTGTTAAACTTGTGTAGATGATGGATCTTGTAGATGGTTAACAAGTGTGTTAAAGTGGTGATAAGTTAAGTCCTTGTTCGAAACGTTTCTTGCTTGTTCGAAATTGTTCAACCTTGTTCGAAAGTTTGCTTGTTCGAAACTTTGTAACCTTGTTCGAAAGTTTTCTTGTTCGAAACTTTTGACTTTTTCGAAAGATTTCAGCTTACTCGAAAGTTTCAAACCTTGCTCGAAAGTTTAAAAAAATTTGAATAAGACCTTCTAATTTATACAAATTAGAAAGTTTCCCAAGTGTCGAAGTGTTTTTCTAACTTATACAAGAGAGAAAAACACTGAGTAATCCAAGTAATCTGAAGATAACCTCTGTAGAGCTTGCTCGAAACTTTAGGGTTTGCTTGCTCAAAACTTTAGGGTTTTGAAGCTTGTTCGAAACTTTAGGGAAATCCTTGCTCGAAACTTTGCCAGAACTTACAAAACGCTTAAATTTCAACCAAAACTGTTTTTAATGCAATTTTCTTGTACAACAAGCCTTAAAAACACTAAAACTAGATGAAATTTGCAAACTTTAACGTTTTTATGAAAATTTATGCTTGTTCGAAACTTGGTAGAACGCTAAAAATACGACTAAAAAACTTAAGAATTAACCAAAAAGTTTGAAACTTTCTTGTTTTAAGAGGTTTATAACACTAGTCTGTAATAAATAAATAAAAAGTGCTAAAAACCAAGAAACAAACTAGAAAAGAACAAAAAATCTTTAAAAATAACGAGAGAAAAGGAATTTTGATGCAAGAAAACAACACAAAACACTCTAAACCTTCTTCTAGCGCTTGATACCACTTGTTAGGTCACCATAATAGATATAACACAAGTATATAAATGAGAGAGAGAGATGAGAGAAAGAGATGAAGAGTGGTCGATTATATCATAAGATAGAATAACAAAGGTTTAGTAGCAAAATGAAATAACCAACAAATAAAAGAGTATGTTACATGTCTTATTTATAGGAGAGGGAACTAGGGCAAGACCCCTAGACCCTTCCTTTCAATCGAATGGACTAAAGCCTAGGCCCATGGGCTTGCTACATACGCCATAGACTATTTACTAACATACAAGCCTTTTAACTTAGCAACCTATTACATAATTAAATGACCAAGACTTGATAATATTTAGACGTATTCCCAACAACAATATTCGACGTTCCACTATTGGTCATGATGTTAAGTCTTCAAAACTGTGTTTTAACATTACTAAGGGTTTTTTTCGCTTTAGTAATATTTGTAAGTTTGTTCATGATGGCTCCTTGCATGCTAAACCTATTAACTAGTCCCTATGGTCCTCGTCCCCTGGTAGCAGCAACATTCAAATTGGTTCATCAAATCCGCACCACTTAACACAATCACAAACAATTTGTGATTGTGTTAAGTGGTGCGGATTTGATGAATCAATTTGAATGTTGTTGCTACTAGGGGACAAGGACCATATGGAAGGGTTATAAGGTTTAGCATGCAAGAGCCATCATGAACAAACTTACAAATATTACCAAAGCGACAAAAACCCTTAGTAAAGTTAAAACACGGTTTTGAAGACTTAACATCACGACCAACAGTGGAACGTCGAGTATTGTTACCTGAACCCGCCAATATATATTGAATGGTAATTGATTTGCTTGATTCCTTCATCAAAATAACAACCGTATATATCAAATACAAGGATAATTCCAGAATGCGGGATAGGCCTAGGAAGATATACATGGGCCTATAACAAAATAATAATACTACATACATATACATCGACTAATACGCCCCCACAGTTGGAGCGGGAGGAGGTCGGACACTCGAACTGGAGCGAAAATCTTCAAACAATACGGAGGGCAGTCCCTTGGTGAAAATATCGGCACACTGATATCGAGAGGGTACATGTAGAACTCTAACCTGACCGGCTGTAACCATATCACGGACGAAGTGAATATCAATCTCAATGTGCTTGGTCCGCTGATGTTGAACAAGATTTGCAGACATATAAATAGCACTGATGTTATCACAATAAACAAGGGTGGCAGTCGTCAGAGGAGAATGTAACTCACGAAGCAAATTACGAAGCCATGCAGTCTCGGCCACAACATTGGCAACACCCCGGTATTCAGCTTCGGCACTAGAGTGGGAGAGGGTGTGTTGACGTTTAGAGGACCGGGAGAGTAAATTATCACCCAAAAATACACAATAATCTGAAGTAGATCGTCATGTAGATGGACAACCGGCCCAATCAGCATCAGTATAACCAACCAGAGAATTAGTGGAGGAAGCATATAAGTGTACACCATAATCCAATGTCCCCTGAATGTATCGTAGGATACGCTTGAGAGCAGCAAGGTGTGGCTCCCTCGGATCGTGCATATAAAGGCAAATCTGCTGAACTGCATATGACAAATCAGGACGTGTAAAGGTAAGATACTGTAGCCCACCTGCAAGATTTCGATACAAAGTAGGATCCTGAACAGGAACGCCCTCAGGACCCAGTTTGGAGTCCATATCAGCTGGTGTCCGAGAGGGGTTACAGTTAACCATGTGAGCACGCTCAAGGAGCTGAAGAGTGTACTTCCGCTGAGACAAAAATAATCTTGTAGGGTGACGAACAGTAGAGATACCAGGAAAATAATTAAGCACCCCGAGATCAGTCATGTCAAACTCATTGTGTAAAGATGCTATAATCTGCTAAAGTAAAGCTTGTGAAGAAGCTGTAAGAATGATGTCATCCACATATATAAGTAGGTAAACAACCTGAGATCCCTGTCTATAGATAAACAATGAAGAGTCAAAACAACTGTGATAAAATCCGACCCGCGTTGCATAACCTTCAAATCGCTGAAACCAAGCACGGGGTGCTTGTTTCAGACCGTATAAAGATCTCTACAGAATACAAACATGATTAGGATACCGAGAGTCAACAAATCCAGGTGGTTGATGCATGTAAACAGTCTCTGATAAGTCACTGTTAAGAAATTCATTCTTAACGTCAAGTTGGTGAACTGGCCATTTGCGAGACACAGCAAGGCTAAGGACAGTGCAAATATTAGCCGGTTTAACAACCGGACTAAAGGTCTCATCAAAATCAATACCAAGTTGCTGACTACTACCATTAGCCACCAAACGAGCCTTATAGCAGCTCAAAGATCCGTTAGCATGAAACTTATGCTTAAATAACCACATAGAGCGAACCAGGTTTACATCTGAGGGTCGCGGTACAAGAATCCAAGTACCATTTTTAACTAACGCATTATACTCATCATACATAGCATTACACCAATAATGGTCTTGGAGAGCAAGAAAGGGAGATTTATGGATGGGAGAAATAGAAGACGTGTTTAGAGATAAATGATCCACTGGTTTGACAATGCCTGATTGAGACCTAGTGACCATGCGGTGAGTTCGAGGGGGTTCGGTAACCAGTTGGGAAGGTTGGGCTGAAGGGGGTGAAAATTAGTTGGTTGATGGGCTGTTGCGTTTGATGTGTAGTAGTGGGGAGTTGGGTTGTCGTTATTGGGCTGGTAGAGGAGTCCGATTGAACTGGTGTGTGTTGGGCCGAGTGAGTATTGGGGTTTGTTGGATGTTGGGTTGCAGCGGATGTGTTAATGGGCTGACCATTATGGTCCGATGAGGTGGTAGGAAAAAGGGGTTGTTGAGGGATGCCGTGGTGAGATGGCGTGGGGGTGTTTGTGGGATCAATAATTATTTGGTTCAGTAGGGGAGAGGGAGGAGGGTCCAAGAATGTATAGGATGGTGGGGAGGATGGTGTCATGGAACGGTATGGGAATTGGTTTTCATCGAAGGTAACATGTCAGGAGAGAATGATTTTGTTGGTTTCAAAGTCTAGGCAACGGAAGCCACGGTGGTAGGCGGGAAACCCTAAGAAAATACAGGGGGTGGCATGTGGTGCAAGTTTGTGAGGCTAGTGAAGGTGAGGGTAACAAAGGCATATGAAGGTTAAGGAGGTAAGTTGCCATATGAAGGGCCTCGACCTAAAATGATAGGGGTAGGTGTGCTTGAAAGAGAAGGGTACATATGACATTATTTATAGTGCGTATCATTCGTTCAACTTTACCATTTTGTTGGGATATTTTTTGGCAAGAAAAACGGAATTGAATACCGTGGTTAGCAAAAGTGTATGAAATTTGTTGTTGTTGAACTCACCACTATGATCACATCGGAAACTCTTGATTTCACATTTAAATTGGTTTTTAACATAATTACGAAAATGCAAAAATTTGGCGAGCATGTCAGATTTATTTCGAAGAGGATATATCCACACGTAGTGAGAAAAATGATCAAGAAATAGAACAAAATATTTAAAACCACTTGAACTAACTATAGGAGAAGTCCATAAATCAAAATGAATAATATCAAAGCAGTTTTCAACAATAGAATTCTAACTATGGAAAGGAAGCTTCACATGTTTGCCAAGTTGACAAGCATGACAAACATGTGTAGACCTTTCTTTATTACATGAAATGAAATTACGGGAAACAAGAGAACGAAGCACTTCATCGCCTGGATGACCGAGGCGTTGATGCCACGTGGAAGAACTGACAGAAACAAAAGCAATGGGAATGGTCTTGGTAATTGGATAGAGATCACCCGAGCTGTCACATCGAAAGAAGATATGGCGAGTCAATAAATCCTTCACAGAAAAACAAAGGCGTCAAATTCAATAGTGTAGTTATTATCTCTAGTAAATTGACGAACAGAAATGAGGTTTTTAATAATGTTATGAGTGACAAGAACATTATGAAGATGTAAAGGTCGATGTAAAGAAGGAATAATGCTATGTCCGGTGTTGGTGACGGGAATAGAGTTACCGTCACCAACATGTACTGATGGGTATAAACGTGAATTAAAAACAGTACTTAAATTGTTTGCATTTGAATTTAAATGAGAGGATGCAACCTGTGTCCATATGCCAAGTCGGGTCTTGTAGCGTCATAGTACTAAATGCACTAGGTAGTGATGTTGGTTGAGATGGATAAAGGGCGGGAGCCGGAGCAAGTAAGCCAGCACTATTATGGGTCTGTTGGGGCGGGGCAGAATAGTAGGCCTGTTGGGTTTGTTGTTGGGCTGTTAGGTGGGTTGTAACATGAAGGGGGTTATAGTAGAGTGGGCTGGCGAATGCTTGGGGTTGGTTTTGGTGTTGGGCTGAGCGAGCAGGAAGTTGGGCCTGTGGGAGCTGTTGGGCCAACCGTGTATGATATAAACCATGTGGCGCCTAGTGGTGTTGATGGGTATTCTATGAACCAGCAGGTCGAATAATGGATGAAGTAGTCCCACTGTTTGTTTTGTTTGTCAATCCCGCCCTATTTCGATGGTCATGAATGAACTTGCAACGGTCCCCAAATTTACAAGTGCCCTTGTTAAATTGATTACATAGTTGCGGTAAGCTTGAAGATTTAGAAGAGGGTGTATTCGGGTTACCTTTGGTATCCTGGTTATTGGTTGCCAAGAGGATGGTTGGAGACGATGAACTACTCTCAAAAGTAGTAGAAGCACCGGCTTGATCATTCAATGTTGACTCTTCCAAAAGGAGCATATTCCTTGCCGTTTCAAAGGTGGGAAGAGGTTCACGATGGCGGATTATTTTGACAATGGTAGCAAAACGGGAGTCAAGGCCATTAAATTACCAAGTTTTTTTCACTTACCAAGGAACCAAGATTCTTGAGTCTATCTGCCATGGACTTTATTTTTGTGCAATATTCATTAATAGATAAGTTCCCGATCTTAATGGAACGGAGTTCGTTATCAAGATTTATGGCCCTAGCATCCTTGTTATCATGGAACAAGTCTTTAAGATGGTCCCATAAAGCTTTAGCATTACCCGGTGTTGAAACGACTTGTTTTTGAAGAAACTCACATAAGGATCCAAGGATCCACATCTTGATGAGATCGTCAAGCTTTCACCACTCCGGATTAATAGTGCTAGATGAGGCTTCTTCTTCCACGTGAGATTTGAGACCGAGACTACCAAGATGGATCTTGAAAAAGGAGCTCCAAGAGTTGTAGTTATGTTTTTCAATGTCCAATTTAACGGGGACCTTATTAGTTATGCTGAAAGGTATTAATTTGTCTGCTGAAGTTGTTGGTTGGGGAGGAGGAGGGGTGGCTTCATCACCAGCCATGTTACTGATATTTGTGGTAGAGTTTTAGAAAACGTACGTGTGTTTTGGGAGAGGAGGGAAGAAAGGAGCGGTTTGTTAGAGAAGAATTAGGAGAAAATTAGTGGCTTTGATACCATATTGAATGGTAATTGATTTGCTTGATTCCTTCATCAAAATAACAACCGTATATATCAAATACAAGGATAATTCTAGAATGCGGGCTAGGCCTAGGAAGATATACATGGACCTATAACAAAATAATAATACTACATACATGTACATCGACTAATAAAATAATCATAGGAGAAGAGGAAGAAGAATCGGCATGTAAGGCTTGAGACTTCGACTTCATTATCATCTCCTCGGTAGTGAGCATTGAACGAACGGTTTTGAGATCAGTAAAAGGCTCTCGATGTACAATGATAGAGGAAAAGATTTGTAAATATTTTAGTTACTGTACTTATGTTAGCCCATAACATGTATCCGAGCTCTAGGCCCACATCTTGAATACTTGTATTTAAGTTTTCATATTCTGATATTGAATCAGTCAACAATTTACACAACACTTTATCTCTTACATGGTATCAGCCTAATACCTCTTTCCTCAAACCCTAATTCTTCTTCAGCCGCCGCCTTCATGGCTTCCCCCTCCAATAGTTCCGACTCCCTTCTCCCCTTCAATAATGTCTCTCACCTCACCCCGATTAAGCTTTCTGCCTCCAACTATCTGGTGTGGCGCAATCATATGCGCCTCCTCGTTGCTCTTCATCGCCTCACAGCGCATATTGACGGTTCTTCTTCACCACCGCCAGCAACCATCTCAGCTGATGATAAAACAATCCCAAATCCGGATTTTGTCTCCTGGACCACTGATGATCAGAAAACATCACTTCTCCTCCTCTCTTCTCTAACTGAAGCGGCTGCTGCTGAGGTTCTTGGCTTAGAAAGTGCGCGAGACATCTGGTTAGCTCTTGAAAACGCCTACAGCAATGCGTCTATTGAGCGGGTTCAATCTCTTCGTGATTCTCTTCGCGCATTAACCAAAGGTAATTCTTCTGTACCTGAATTTTCTCGCAAGTTTAAGCATCTTTGTGAACAGCTTGCTGCCATTGGTCACCCCGTTGCTGATATTGATAAACTCCACTGGTTTCTTTGTGGACTCGGACCGTCATATGAGGTATTTTCTACTGCTTTACGTGCAACAAAGCCTGCACCTTCCTTTTCAGATTTAATTGCTCAGGCAGAAAGTCATGAGATGTTTTTACAATCTCTTCATGGAACCGCAACACCCCCTGCTGCTTTTTATAGTCAAAATCGGCGTGATTCTGGAAATGGTTAGGGCCGTGGTTCTTCAAGCCACGGCTCCTACTCTCGTGGGACGCCTAATCGTAGTCGTGGTGGTAACCGTCGGCCACCCCATTGCCAACTTTGTCGTAACAATGGACACTACGCATCGGCTTGTCCAAGTCTTCCTACCTATGCGTCACAAGCTACTGCTGTGGATGACTCTTTAGCCAAGGCGTTTCACGCACAATGTCATGTTAACCATGACACTCCAGATTGGACAGGCGACACTGGTGCATCTGATCATATGGCCCCAAACCAAGAGTGTCTTCATCACTCTACTCCTTATACAGGTAATGATAAGGTTATGTTTGGAAATGGAAAGCAACTTCCAATTACTCATAAAGGGTCATATACACTTCGTAATAATATTACTCTTCGGGATGTTCTTGTTGTTCCTCATTTAACCAAGAAGTTATTATCTATTAGCAAGTTGACTGCTGATCATCCTGTTGATGTTCTCTTCTCTCAACATTATTTTGATATTCAGGATCGGAAAACCAAAAAGGTGCTCGCTAAAGGAACGTGTGTTGATGGTTTATATGTGCTTCAAGATGGACCGAAGGCTTTTGTTGCTGATATCTCAAATAAAGCATCTTATGAATTATGGCATTCACGTTTAGGACATGTGTCTTTTGATGTTATTTCTGTTTTGAACAAGTCTGGTGTTTTGGCTGTTACTTCTTTATTGCCTAAACCGACAATTTGTGCTTCTTGTCAACTAGCTAAGGGACAACGTTTACCTTTTATTTCTAATGATAAGCGTGCATCTTTTCCTTTAGATTTGGTTCATTGTGATTTGTGGGGTCCCGCTCCCATTGCTTCTAAAGATGGATATCGTTATTATGTGATTTTTATTGATGATCATTCCAGGTTTACGTGGTTTTATCCACTTAAAACCAAGACAGGTTTTTATTTGGTTTTACCTGCTTTTATTAATCTAGTTCAAACCCAATGCTCTAGAAAAATCAAGGTTTTTCAAAGTGACGGGGGCACCGAGTTTGTCAATCACACGGTTAGAAAAATCTTTGAAGACAATGGCACTTTTCATAGATATTCATGTCCCTACACGCCTCAACAAAACGGGCGTGCTGAGCGTAAACATCGTCACATAGTGGAAACCGGTCTTGCTATGTTATTTAACGCAAATATTCCAGCTTCTTTTTAGGTGGATGCCTTCACCTCTGCGACATTTATTATTAATCGCATACCATCTCCTTTGCTTGAGAACAAGTCACCTTTTGAGTTATTGATGAAGCAATTGCCCCAGTATTCTAATTTTCGGGTATATGGATGTTTAGTATTTCCATATTTGCGTGACTATGCCAAACATAAACTTGAGCCTCGAAGTCTTCCATGTGTTTTTATTGGCTATAGTTCTTCTCACAAAGGTTTTCGTTGTCTTGATCCGACCACAAATCGGATATTTATTTCACGTCATGCCCGCTTTGATGAATTCTCCTTTCCGTTTAAAGGCATCAATGTGACCACGGATCTTCACAGCTTGGTACTCACCACTTTCTCTGATGATATTACTCCTTCACCACATAAATCCTTTGTGCCCCATAACCCTTTTACCAGCCCAGTTACCAACATTCATACCCAATCCAACACGCCATCCCATCCTTGTCCTCTGTGTCCTTCGCCTGGCCCAACCTTACCCACAGAACATCCTCGTCCATCTCAACCCTCATCTCAATCACATACCCCAACCGAGCCCACTAACACCCCTACTTCCTTTCCTGAAACCGGTCCTAACACCGCTCCACACCATGACTCCGATGCCGACTCTGACCCACAAGCCGCATCTGAACCCGTTCCACAACCTATTCCCGAACCAGTCATTAATCCTGCACCTGATCCTGTACCAGATGTCCATAATACTCACCCCATGACGACACGCGCCAAGGCTGGCGTCTTTAAACCCAAGTACCAAGCGGATCTTTCGTGTCTTCACTCGTATGCCTTACATGTTGCATTGTCTTCTATTACTGAACCTCGTGGTTTTAAATCGGCAGCTAAGGATCCTTTGTGGATGGCTGCAATGGTTGAAGAGCTTACTGCCTTGCAAAATAATAAAACTTGGACATTGGTCCCGCGTCCATCGTCAGCTAATATTGTGGGTTCTAAATGGGTTTTCCGTGTTAAGTATCACTCTGATGGTACTATCGAGCGCTACAAGGCGCGTTTGGTGGCTCAAGGTTTTACTCAAATTCCGGGCTTGGATTATTCACATACCTTCAGTCCTGTTGTGAAAGCTTCAACAGTTCGTATTGTTTTATCACTTGCGGTTCTCAACAATTGGAAGTTGCATCAACTTGATGTCAAGAATGCGTTTTTGAATGGAAATCTGGATGCAACTGTATTTATGGAGCAACCGCCAGGATTTGTAAGTTCTAAATATCCAAACCATGTTTGCAAATTATCCAAGGCACTCTATGGTCTTAAGCAGGCTCCTCGTGCTTGGTTTCAGCGTTTAAGCACGTTTCTTCTCTCTTATGGGTTTACATGCAGTCGTGCAGATACATCTCTCTTTGTTCTTCGCAAAGATAGCCATATTATGTATCTTCTTGTGTATGTGGATGATCTCATTCTCACAGGTAATGATGAATCCATTATCACTACCTTTATTTCTCATCTTAATAGGGAGTTTGCAATTAAAGATCTTGGGGCTCTCAATTATTTTTTGGGTTTGGAAGTCGTGTATACTACGACTGGTCTCTTTCTCACACAAGCCAAATATGCTAAAGATATTCTTCTTCGAGCAAACTTGTATGATGCTAAACCAGTTGGCACTCCTCTTTCTCCACATGAGTCTTTTGTTGCTGATGGTGTTCCATATCATGATCCCACTTTATATCGTTCTCTGGTTGGAGCCTTGCAGTATTTAACTATTACCAGACCTGATTTGTCTTATGCAGTAAATCAGCTTTCCCAGTTCCTTCATGCTCCCACCATTGACCATTTTAGAGCTGTCAAACGGCTCTTACGATATGTCAAAGGCACTTTATCGTTTGGTCTCACTTATAGTCGTCCGCACATATCATCCATTGTGGGTTATTCTGATGCTGACTGGGCTCGATGTCTTGACACACGACGCTCAACGTATGGTTATTCAATTTTTCTAGGTGGTAATTTAGTATCTTGAAGTGCCAAGAAGCAGCCTACTGTCTCGCGATCCAGCTGTGAATCTGAATATCGTGCTATGGCGAACACTGCTGCTGAACTCATCTGGATTACTCATCTTTTACAAGAATTGCATGCTCTCCCTCCTGATCGTCCTACATTGCTTTGTGATAACAAGAGTGCTTTGTTTATGACTCAAAATCCGGTCTCTCACAAACGTGCAAAGCACATTGACTTGGATTATCACTTTATTCGGGAGTTGGTGAACTCTGGAAAACTTTACACAAAGTTTGTTCCTACCAATCTTCAGGTGGCTGACATATTTACAAAAAGTCCTCCGCGTGCTCAGTTTGAAGTTTTTCGTAACATGCTTCGTCTTGGACCGCCACCATTTCGATTGAAGGGGGGTATTAGAGGAAAAGATTTGTAAATATTTTAGTTACTGTACTTATGTTAGCCCATAACATGTATCCGAGCTCTAGGCCCACATCTTGAATACTTGTATTTAAGTTTTCATATTCTGATATTGAATCAGTCAACAATTTACACAACACTTTATCTCTTACACTCTCGATGTACAATGATACTTGAAACGTGAGCATACTTGTCGCTGATCAACCCTTCAAGAGCAAAAGTGACAATGTCATCATTGCTTATATATGGGAAACCCGAGGCTTGTTAAGACAGTGGCGATGGATTCGATCTTACGAAAGTCAGCATCGATGCTTAAATCTCCAAGTTTCAACGTCCGTAATTCCCCCTTCAAGGCGACCGTGCGAGTCCGTTTGTTGTCATGAAATATCGTAGCAATATGGTCCCATGCCTTTTGAGCGGTTTGAGGATCCGCCACAACGAGACGTTCTTGAAGGGTGTTGGATAAAGTCATGAATATCCATGATAAGACACAATGGAGTCGATTTTCAGCCACTCCGTAGATGGAGGCAGATGGGCGCTAGATGTTGCATCACCGGAGTCATCTATAATGTGCTTGCAGAGCCCAAAACCTTTACACATATATTTTTTTTTTTAAATATAACCAAGACGAGTAATTAAGCTTGTCTACATCCAACTTAACGGGCACACGAGAAGTTATGTTGTGAATGGTTAGTACTTTATCGGAGAGAGTTATATTTGTTGATGTTTCGTTAGTGTTCGGACCTTTCATACTTGAAGGATGTTAGGGTTTATGGATCGGCAGTGAAGGATAGGGAGGAAGGAGACGATAGTTTTGCTATAAGTTAGGGAGAGTTACGGGATTTTTGTTAGGTATTTTAGGAATGGATCATTGGCTGTGATTGTGTGATTGGCTGTGATACCATATTAAGGTGAAGTAAACTTTGTATATATGTAATATGTACATGTACATATTCTAGCTCTAACTACAAAGGACAATGAAGTTCTTTGGCCCAACAGCACCAAATGTGCCAATATAATCTCCACAATCGAAGAATTGTAGATTTGGTTCGACCTCTAACTCTCTAATTAGTGGAAATTAATAAGGTATTTAGGTATCGAATTTGACTTTAAACAAGTAGACATTAGTTGTTGGTAAGGTTTTGATTTACCATGTTCTGTCATTCGCTATATATTTGTTAAACAGGCGAGTAAATTTAAGAACAAATATATGGGGGGTATCGAATCTATACTTTGTTATACTAATGACTAGCAGATGACACGAACATTTGATTGAATCAACAACGCGTATTTGGCTCCACCACCACTTTTCTAATCACCATGAAGGATAGTCATGATATAGCTTGTAACAACCCGTCTAACATAAAGAGTGAAAAGTTTATAAGCAATTACTCCCACTTGGATAGGCAAATGAAAGTTTAAGTGCCTTATAAACCTTACGATGTAGGGTGCTAATAAGTTTCACCATGTTAAGTTTATTTTCGAGCTTATTGGGTCAACTGAGCATATTGGTGTCACAAGATGGTATGGGAGTACTAGCTGTCTAACAGAATATGCGCTTGGTCGTGCGTCTCCAACAGACCAACAACAAATTGCCTGCTACTTCCCACGGACATGCTAAATTTGCGGTGACCTACATATAACAAAAGAGTTGGGCACAATCTCCGCCAGAATCTGAAAATCTGGAATGATGTGCACGTAATTCTTAGCCACTTGGAAGATATTACGAGCATATTTTCTGCTTGGGGACGACCAGCCGTTTACTTAACAAACCACTCCATAACTTTACGAAACCATACAACACATGAACAGCTATTACTCAATGCAATATCTTTGAAAGATGTCAAACTGTATCCTTATACCTTAATTTAGATCATATGTTTCATAACCATACGTTTTATGAGAGCCAAAAATATGTAAGGTATCTTATAACAATTCCTCAATCATGAACACACTATATATTCTTGCACTCGTGCTATTGACAACTGATAATACACAATATATATATTAATATATATATACCTGGACAACAAAAAGAACAACATTAATTTGGTCACTCATAGCTAATTTACCTCACTCCCAAAATAGAGCAAAGAGGAAAACGAGACCAATTATCAAAAGCGGCGATACTTCATGACGGTGATCTCTATGTGGACGGACCACATATCCATGTTGACCTCCTCCATAATTTAATGTATGCATCTGAACATTGAAAATTGATGGAATAAAACCACCAAATGACAACGTAAAGTTCCCAAAACTTGCACTAATGGCAGGTCCAAAACCACCTACATATCCAGTCCCATTTTGCATAAATGCATTCCTATCTTGTTGCAGGCGAGATTGTGGTCTGCGTCCAGCTGGACGATTTGGTATATTTACACCAGGAACAGGTTTAGAATTGGTGTCTGATATATACTTTCCTCTGCCATATAAGGGGACTAATTTACGCTCTACTATGAAGGCCTTACAAATAGGGCATTCGTGTGAATGCGAATGCATATGAAGCCATTTGTAAATGCATGGCCAACAAAAGAGGTGACCGCACAAAGTAACGATTGGATCCTGAGCTAAATCCAAGCATATGCTACATTCGAAGTTTCCACCATCACTATTGCTTGAACCGTTATTATTTGAGAACGATGAGCTTTGGGTAGGCCTGTTTGCCGCTTCCCCAAACCCACCGGACATCTCCTACAAGTACTATCAAGTACCCTGTGAATCATACAAACAATAATCAATATTTGATGCCAAAATGAACAGATTTGTGATCTTGATTAAATGACTAGAACATAAATGTCAAGAAGGACCCTACATAAGGGCATATTTGGATTATGCAAGTTATAATATTAATCAAAATTAGAGTGCTCCATCCAAAGACTAAAAAATGATAATCTTTTATTAGCAGCAACATCAACGATACCAAAACCCGTCAGAGCGGATAATCTCATGATGGAAAACGCAATAATCTGATAATCTATTTGAATGTAATAACATATCATTTCAAAGCGCAATGCCACATCATGAACTACGGTGGTGTTTGGTATTGTTTATGCTTTTGGATATAATCAAATAAACAGTTTGGAATTGCCAAACTGCTTATGCTTTTGGATATATTCAGATAAAGCAATCCCATTCACCCTAAAAACTGCTTATTTTCTGCATCATTGGATCAATTTTCTGCCCAACTTAGAAATATATAACAAAAAAGTATTCACAAAAGAAACATTTAAAACAAAAACATAATTTCTTCAATCTAACATCACAGCATGATCATGATCATGATCAAGAACATAAAATTAAAAGGGAAATGGTAAAATTTCAACAACCTAAATGCAATCACAGATACAAACAAATATGATGTCAATTACATTAAAACGAAAACATAATGTAATCTTCATCCTTCATTAGGAAAATATTACGAGATTGGAGGGATTCGTCACCGTATAATTGGAGAAAATACAGTTATTGGTAAAAAATAATCTGCACCTCGCCGCCTTTTTGTTTCAAAGGAATAATAGAGGCAATTTTGGACAATGCAGCATTATATATGGGTTTCTATATGCAAGATGCCAAGCCGAGGTAGTTATAATACGTCGTCGTTTGATACTTAAGTTGGGTAAATCTGAAAGTAACCATTAAAAAAACACCTGAATTATTATGTTGCTGCCACATTGTATGGTCTAAATGTTTATAAAAAGCCCAAAAGGGACATTAACTAGCCCAACATACGTCTGTACCAAATTTAGAAAAATATAAAAGAAAGAACATCAATGACAACCAAATTTAGAATGACAAAAAATTCCTGAATCATATTAGCAGAATAAACCTTGTCAATCAGGAAAAGCAAACATGTTCTGTCAAAAGAAAACGGAGAACCATAACAAACCTTAACAAAATGGTTTCTCATGCATTCTTGATAAATTGTTAGGAGCTTCTTGCAAATGTGTTTGCAAAGTTTCTATTTACATATATATACAACAGCTACCAAAAGGGCTATACAATAGCAACCTATCTAAAGTAAGCTAGCCGAACCTGGTATGCACCAATGCTCCTCGGAATAAAAACATGTTAAAGATTGCAGAATGAAGAGGCACGGAAGAAGTAATTGACTTTACAGCTATCTTGTATCCGTTAGTAATTAAAGTCCACACTGAAATGCAGACGTTGTTGGTCATTTGTACATTGCCTTCAACTTCTTAGCAGCTTGCACGAACCCAGCGATCACTTGTAACTCATCGAGTTTCTACAACAAAAATGTCCATGAGCCTTTTCATTAAAACTAGGGGTACAGAATAAGATTACTTCACTGTCTGTGGGTATGTAGAAAATTTTACAAGAAGTTTGAATGTGTTCGTCCAAATACGGATTATTTAAAAATAAATATAATGATCAAAATATGACATTTCTGAAATCGTGGAGACGTGAAATGGAAATACAAGTCTCTAAAATTAGCTTAAGGATATGTTAGTAGTATCATAGATTCATAGTATGAGATGATCATTCGCTAGTTTGATAAAAAAAAAAAAAAAAAAAAAAGCTATTGTCGATCCAAAACTGTTTATTTGACCACATAAATAAGATTATCTAGAGCAGAACTTGTTTATCCAAACATCAAAACCTGATCATAGAAACCTCACATCTCATTGATCCAATCAATCAATCCTAAACATAAATACAAATACCCCCAAGTCGATAACTGCTGGTTATAACCCGTTATATAAAATAACGAAACAAACAAGTTTGTGCCTACCTCTGACATAAAATGCTTTTGGACAACATCAAGAAGCTGCTCCCTGGATGGGTTTGGACTTCCATCCATCTGAAAATAAGGGAAAAGATTGAAATGAAATTGTGTATATAATCACAAGTAATTTATTCAAAGGCTTTTTATATCAATAAACTCACGAGGTTAAAATGGCGCCAATATCTTTGTAAGGCTGTCATCTCAAGTTTGCCAAGATCAACCTTCTGGAAAGATACATGTCAATAGAAAGCTCAGTTTGATCTAACCCAAAAACAACTGCTCATAACTGTTACTAATTATTTGACAACAGTTTGCATACCATGGACCCATGACGAGTTGTTACCGATCTCTTCAGCAGTAAATCACAAGAGACAGACCTACTAATGGTCTTATGAGCTGACCCTGTTGGTTTAAGTGCACGATGCCTTGATCTGTCAGACTTGCGCCCATCATCAGAGGCTGGGAAACATAGCATCGTGCAATACAATCATTTGGTAAGGTGATGACAACCCTTTACCCCCAAAAAAAAAGAATGCTAAGGATGTCTAGATGGGTGGGTTCGGTAAAAGGTGAGGTCAGCAAAGTTTTGGGTTAAACTGTCATGTTTTAGTATGGGTTGAAGCAGAGTGGGTCAGGTTGGATTGACCCATATAGTTTTTTTTAACAACTTTTCAAAGTACTTTTATAGTTAGTATGGTTAGTTATAATAATAATAATAATAATAATAATAATAAAATAATAATTAAAAAAAAAAAAATAAATAATATAATAATAATAATAATAATAATATAATAATAATAATAATAATAATAATAATAATAATAATAATAATAATAATAATAATAATAATAATAATAATAATAATAATAATAATAATAATTAAAATAAATTAAAAAAAAATTCCTTTTAGTTAAAAAAATAAGTAGTATGCATTTTAGCTAATTATCTTGATTCGACATATTTGATATAAAAGACAAGCCAAATTGACCCGGTAATAACTAACGATCGAATTGCTACCTATGTTGAATGAAAGTGCATACATTGAAAACTTATCACTATAAACAGAACCCACAAAACTAACCGAGATCAGAGACATTCCACTGCGAATTTTCAATCTCAAGATCCTTGTCGTTCTCAGTACCACTAGGAGCTTTAATCACAGTTAATGCATTCCTTTGTAAGTTAACCTCTATGCCGTTCTTGAGAACCTACAATTTGTTAAACCCACAAAAATCATAATTTATACATAACATTTTGCAACATACAATTGGTCAGATCCACAAAATAGGTCATATGAAGTTTGAGATTTTCTATGAACTAAATCCACTTTCGGACATCATCACTATGTATGGATTGGATTTGTGGAACATTAAATACTTGCCATTAAACCACTCGACCGATTAATTCATAACTTGAACATCAAGTGTCAAAGCTTGCCTCTAGTAGTTAGTTAGATATGCATTATGAAAAAATTACTTAAGATGAGAACAACCAGAATTATATAATCAGTTGTAACACAATGGGTTATTAGAGAACCGTTAATAGCATTTGAAATCTTTAAAAACAAACTGGATCCAAAATCCTATTTTAACAAAACTACATTGGATAACCAAATTTCAATTAATTTATAAATCAAAATATCAAAGAATTAATGAAGTAATATACTTTACCAGCCAATGCCAGCCTCCCTGACCAACAGCCATTTTGACAACACCTTCTAGTCCAACAAGCGCCGACTTTGTACGGTTGTTTCCAGTAATAACAACCCTAGTATTAGGTGGTAGTTCAGTTAGCTCATTTTCTTCACACCCATCACCATTATCCTCCATTGTAATGTCTTCCATGACTATGGACCCATAGGAAATAGCGACTGAATCCTTCAACTGTGTGTCACAAGAGAGAGTCCTGCTAATGGTCTTATGAGATGACCCTGTTGGTTTAAGTGCTCGATGCCTTTGTCTGTGAGACTTGCAGCCATCATCAAACGCTGCAAAACATAATATCATGCAACACAATCATTTGGTAAGGTGATGTCGGCACTTATTACACAAAGAGATGCTTAAGATGGCTAAATGGACCCATGGTTAAAACCCTTTACCCAAAAAGACAAGGTCATGTTATAGTACAGGTTGAAACAGAGTGGGTCAGGTTGGATTAACCCATAAACCCATTTTGTTCCCTTATTAATTTCTTATATATAATAAGTATATGTATATATGTCACTTTTAATCACAAAAACAATATTATTACAATGATAACCGAAGACCTATAATAATATATTTTACAAGGTCGTAAGCATTTCAAAAGAAGACTTTGTGCCCATTTGACCTGTTCGACTCATCCCCTTGGAGATAATAATACTTATTCTAAAATGCTTTTAACAAACCAATTTGACCTCCTAACATGTGAATAATCGAAATTGTCACCTAACGCCACTGATTTGAAAGCAAGGCCATTGGAAAAACATTGTGGCCAAAATGACAAGATTACACTTCGGTTAGTAAAAAATTAAATTTGGCCATGAAAGTTGGCATAATTTTGAATGAGGCCTTTCCAAGGTAGTCTTGGTCAACATCAGTCCATCATTTTTCATCACATGATATAAACAGAACCCACAAAACTAACCCAGATCAGAGACGTCCCACTGCGAATTTTCAACCTCAAGATCCTCATCATTCTCATCACCAGTAGGAACTTCAATTACACTTAATGCATTCCTTTGTAATTTTATCTCCATTCCATTTGAGAGAACCTACAGTTTGTTAAACCCACAAAACATATAACTCAAACAAAACAAGGATATCAGAGTAATTTTGTGATCATAATGTCACATGCATATCAAGTTTAAACTCTGTTATCAACTGGATTCGCTTTTTAAATAAGATGACATTTATAAATTTATTTAGAAATAAAAGATTACCAGCCAATGCCAGCCTCCAAGACCACCAGACGTTTTGACAACACCTTGTAATCCAACAAACAGCGATTTCGTACGGTTGTTTCCGGTCACAACTACCTTAGTATGAGGTGGCAGCACACCTAGCTCTTCTTCACAACCACCACCACCATCGCTATCATCCATTGTTACTTCTTCCGCCAACATCTGGAAAGGATACATGTCAACAACAAAAGATACATTCCGAAAACTTGGTTATATTAATAGTAAGAATATGATGACGGTTTGCATACCGTGGATTCACGAGGAATTGTAACCACACTCTTCAACTGTGAGTCACGAGAAAGAGACCGACTAATGGTCTTATGAGCTGACACTGTTGGTTTAACTGTGTGATGCCTTGATTTGTGAGACTCATCATCAAACGCTGGAAAACATAACATCATGCAACACAATCTCTCAGTAAGGTGATGCAAACACTTCCTCCTCATAAAAGACGCTAAATATGTCTAAATGGCGGGTCGGGTAACGAGCCAACATGGTTCAGGTTGACTGAGCCATGTTGAACTACGGGTCAAAACAGAGCGGGTCAGGTTGGATTGAAGCATCAACCCATGCTTTGTCCACTGTTCAAAAAATATTTGTAATAACTTGACGTGTTAATCAGAACTGCAAAACGATATAATTACAATCATTATCTTTAACTTCTAATATAACCAGCTAGGAGGATGTATATATTAAAAAAAGACTGTGCGACTCTTGATCCATTCAACGCATTTGACTCACCCCCTTTTAGCGAAACTTATAATTTGAAATGTAAAAAAGTAAATGACAAACCAAATTGACACGCTAATAAGTAACAAATCGAAATTTCCACCTCTAACAAACGCCATTGGGCCATTGAAAAGCCATTGTGGTCAGGATTACCCTTGAATCTGTAAAAATTAAAATTTAGCCATTAAAGTTTGAATAGCTTTCAGTTAGGCCTTTCAAGGGTAATCTTGGCCACCATCACAACTTTGTTCGTTTTTTTTTTTTTTTTTTTCAAATCATATAAACATAACCAGCAAAACTAACCCAGATCAGAGATGTTCTGCTGGGAATTTTCAAGCTCAAGATCCTCGTCTTTCTCATCACCAGTAGGAGCTGCAATCACACTTAATGCACTCCTTTGTGATTTAACCTCCACGCCATTCGAGAGAACCTACAATTTGGTAAAACCAAATATTATGCATTAAACAAAGCAAGGATTGCAGTGTGATTGTTTTTATCATAATGTCACTCATATATCGAGTTTAATTCGTAATTAATAATTCCAACTTAATAATGTCACCATATCCGAGATTAAATCAAACTGTAATCGAACCCTACTTTAACAATTGATACTACATTAATAACCAAAATAAATCCACTTTATAAATAGAATAACATTTAAAAAATAATTTAGTAGTAAAAATTACCAGCCAATGCCAGCCTCGTCCAGCAGCCATTTTAACAACACCCTGTAGTCCAACAAGCACAGACTTTGTACGGTTGTTTCCGGTTATAACTACCTTAGTATGACGTGGCAGTATGCCTGTCTCATCTTCTACTTCTTCCCAGCAGATGTTCTGCTGGGATTTATCAAGCTCAAGATCCTCATCTTTCTCATCACCAGTAGGAGCTGCAATCACACTTAATGCACTCCTTTGTAATTTAACCTCCATGCCATTCGAGAGAACCTACAATTTGGTAAAAGCAAATATTATGCATTAAACAAAACAAGGATTGCAGTGTGACTGTTTTTATCATAATGTCACTCATATATCGAGTTTGATTCGTAACCAATAATTCCAACTTAACAATCTCACCATATCCGAGATTAAATCAAACTGTAATCAAACCCTACTTTAACAATCGATGCTTCATTAAGTAACCAAAAGTCCAAAATCAATCCACTTTATAAATAGAATAACATTTAGAAGATAATTTAGTATACCAGCCAATGCCAGCCTCGCCCAGCACCCTTTTTAACAACACCTTGTAGTCCAACAAGCACCGAGTTCGTACGGTTGTTTCCGGTTATAACTACCTTAGTATGACGTGGCAATACACCAGTCTCGTCTTCTCCTTCACAACCACCACCACCATTACTATCATCCATTGTTACTTCTTCCACCACCATCTGGCAAAGATACATGTCAGCAAAAAAAACAATGTAATCCGAAGAACTTGGTAATATGTTTTAATAATAAAATGATAACGGTTTGCATACCGTGGATCCATGAGAAATTGGAACCGCACTCTTTAACTGTGAGTCACGAGAGAGAGACTGTCTAACGGTTTTATGAGCTGATCCTGTTGGTTTAAGTGCGTGATGCCTTGATCTATGAGACTTGTGATGATCATCAAAGACTGAAAAACATAGCATCATGCAACACAATCATGGCTAAACATAACATCACTAGTGAGAATCATCAACGGTGACCCTTTTTGACCCAAAATAAATGTGAAATATGGCTAACTTGTCGGATGGGGTAACGGGTAAACAATGCTTCGGGTTGACAGGCCATGCTATAGTACGTCCAAAACAGAACGGGTCAGGATGGATCGACCCATAAAGCCTTTTTAGTTACAGTATCATTTAAAATTACAAAACAAGATTAGTATAATAACAATCTTAGTCAATTATAATGAGAAAGAAAGAAGGTTCTATGCATTAAGCCATTAAGATTAGACTTTGTGTGACCTTCTATCCGTTTGACCCGTTCGATCATTTTAACTCATTCCTTTAGATTTCCTTGAAATTTGACATGTTTTAGATAAAGATGAGCCAAATTGACATGGTAAATTGGTAATGAGTAAATGGACCGAAATTGCCACCTTTAATAACCGTCATTAAAAGGCATTGTGGTCGAGATTGCCCTTCAATTTGTAAAAGATTTAAATTTGGCCACAAAGTTTAGATAATTTTTAAACACACCGTTCAAGGGTAATCTTAACAACCATCACACATTCATTTTTCTTTACACCAAAAAAAACAGAACCAGAAAAACAAACCTAGATCAGAGACGTTCCACTCTGAATCTTCACTCTCAAGATCCTCGTCTTTCTCATCACCAGTAGGAGCTTCAATGACACTCAATGCATTCCTTTGTAGCTTTACTTCTATGCCGTTTTTGAGAACCTATATTTTGTTAAACCCGTAAATGTTATAACTCAAACAAACCAAGGATTTCAGAGTAATCGTTTGATCAGAATGCCGCTTCTATAACAAGTTTGATATATGTTATCAGCTAAATCCGTTTTTCAATAGAAATATTTTGTAGTGATCAGGAGAGGATTAACGACTTCCCGTGTCCTACTTAACCAAATTCCGGCTACTTCATTTCATAAATCGTCCCTTTTCATGTTTATGGAGTGTTTAGATGTGCGTTTTGAAAGTGATTAGGGGTGGAATTGAACAATCATAATCAGATAATCACTTTTGATAAAACGGGTCCTAGGAAAAATAATGAACTTGAATGATCAGTAAGTATTAATCGTTTAGAAAGATAAATTGAACAAAAAGACAAACTATAGGCGTCTTTCCAAGGATAAAGTAGTGAAATTGTTCTATATTATGATCAAAGGCTGAACTTGTTTATCCAAAGATTAGATTTGGTACTAGGTTAAAAACACCGATCCAAACACCCTTAATCCTTTAAAATAATGATGCAAAAGCCCCAAAAATAACCGTTCCATCTCATTCCAATATTCCATCATTAGCAACAAACAAACCTAACTAGCTTTCCAAACTAATCCTCATGAATAAATCACATCAAAAGTAATTCTTAATAACACACGAGCTAACCAGCATAAAATTACATATAAACGTTCAGATTAGTAAGCAAAAAAATATAGAATGACATTTATTAAAAACTCGAAACGCGTTACATCCATTTTATTAAACCCGCATGCAATTTAAATATAAGCAAATAAAATGATAATCCATTAATGAAGTAAGGCCTTTGGTCTAGCAGTATTGTGAGTTGCCCACCAACCTAGAGGTTGTGGGTTCAAGCCTCGATAGAGGCATTTGTGAGATAGGGCCTATAGGCCATAGGGTGTGAAAAAAATTGCGAACAAGTATAATGTGGCCACACCAACCTTCCCAAAAAAAGGAGGGCTTTATCAGGTCGGAAACCATGTTTACCAAAAAAAAAAAACATTTCATTAACCAACTTCAAACCCTCAATATTCACCAACTTAAACCCACATGCCATTCATTGATAACCAATAACTCAATAATTAATCACTCAATAAAAAATAATGCAACAAAATCCTATTCCAACAATAGTCCGTACTACAATTGTATAAACAAAACTAAACCTGATATTATATTAATGAAGTGGAGTAATAAAAAAAAAGTTACCAGCCAATGCCAACCACCATAACCACAAGACATTTTAACCACACCTTGTAAACCAACAAAACACGACTTGGTACGGTTATTTCCAGTTATGACAACCTTAGTATGACGTGGCAGTACACCCAACTCTTCTTCTTCTTCTTCATTGTTAATATTCTCGTAATCATCACTCATTTTTACATCTACCAACACCATTTTTTTCATACAAAATTTTGAAATGTAACGAAACCCCAAAATGGTTACTACTTTGGTGGAAAATAAAATTGGAAAATGATGGATTTTGGCGTGTTGTGTAGTGAGAAAAAGAGTGGAATGCGAAGAAATGGGGTTTGATGAATGAGGGGTTGACACGTGGAGGAGAGAGGGTGTGGGAAATTGGTGTTGTGTTTTGATTTTATCCGAAATCACATATGGATTCATGTTCAAAAAATTCTACTTGTATATATTTTGTTTTTGATTAATATATTTTTTTAGAACAGTAACTATTTATCGCATACAATATACAAAAGCTTATGCACAGTCGTGACTCGGGTCATCCTCTGCTATATCAGCTTTCTTTCTCCGGTGACCAGACATGACCAAATTATCACAGTCGATGACCAAGGTCTTTTTTTTTTTTTTTTTTTTTTTTTTTTTAATTCAAATATTTTAAACAACAAATTTAAAATTTATTAAAAATAAAAACATTACAATACTAAATTAAAAACTTAAACTAATAAAACTTAAACATTACAATACTTATTAAAAACGTAAACTAGTAATTTAAGTTGTAGCGTTCCTTGATTTGTGACTTAAGCTGCAAAAGTTCTTTTCGTTGTCGTGCGAGAAAATTTGGGTCGATTACTGAATTGTAGAAAATCAAGTATTGCTCTCGTTTTGTGGTGTTCATGATTTCCACTTGCTGTCGTTGGAGGTTAATTTTCTCTTGTTTCATTACTAGCTCTTTTTCCTTCAACTTCAAGTACGACTCTTCCATGTCCTTATTTTTCCCCGGTTTTGACGGCTTGAACTTGAAAAAGGTCTTGGCTAGCGAATTTTTCCATGATGATGGTGGATCACAAGAGGAGGAGGATGATTTCTTCCTAGCTGCGTCACGACCTTGTGGTCGTGATTCTCTAGTGTCTTCCTCATCATTAGAATCATCCACGTCTTGGAAATTCAAGGGACCTTGTGTTGACTCCGAGGTAGTTGTAGAACCCTTTGTTTTCTCGCGACTATTCGATCTGAAAGCAGGCACCTCCTTCTTCCAAGCATCATGATGCCTCAAAATTTTGCAACAATCCTCCAAATTAAAATCATGACCGTAAATCACACGGTATTCTCTAAGAGCTTTTTCTTTATCGTCTGCATCATTCTCACCACTTCCATGATTATCCTTGATATTATCCATAATAGCACAAAAATTCCCAACCCTACTACGAATCCTATTCTTCCATTTGGTCGTGATCGAGTCGTACGTTCTTTGTGAACCAGTTTCCTTTTCAAAGTACTCTATCACCCCCTCTCAAAAGCGGTGCCTGTTGATAGCATTTCCTCTCTCGAAATTTTTCGAAATATAAACCCAAGCTCTACAAAGTGCGATCTCTTCCGCCTTTGTCCATAGCACGTCTCGAAGGCTTCTTTGGTTTGATGGGTGACATCTCTTCGACATCATCATCGTCTTCAACAGGCATGGAACCGTGGTACGAACCGTGACCCGAACCTTGCCCCATCGAAACATCTTGACTCGGATAGTTTTGGGTCGAGTATTGTTGAGTCGGATAGTCTGCCATATAATCCTCCAAATCCATTTCAAGATTAGCACTACGAAGCGGGGAATAATCTTGATACGGTTGGGAAGACTGCGAGAAATCCATGTTAGGATAATACGACGACCCACTTGGTTCTTGGTGATAATCCATATTAGGACGATGTGGTGGGACAAATGGACGATTAAGGTAAAACATGTTTTGATTTTGATTCGATGGTGCTAGTCGTGATTGATATTCAAAAACGGGTGCACGAAAGCGAATATCCCAAATTTGTGGTGGTGTTATGCCGGTTAATTCGAAGTTGTTTTCCGGCGAGAAATTCAAATTCGGGGCATTTTTGGGTAGTCGGGATCGTCGGTTTTTTTATGTGGGAGTATTTTTTATTTGACATGATGAATATGGATGAGAAGTTGTTTGAATTGTGTTTGAAATTGTGTGTTTAAAAGTGTGTTTGAGGTTGGTATTTATAAGGTTGTAAAGTGGTAAAGTTTTAAAAAAAATATTTTTTTTTTCCTTTTTTAATATCAAACGGATAGTTTTTTTGTGGAATTTAGTGTGTATACAATCGGTCGATATTTAGACCGATACACCCAAAACAAACACCCTCGGCCGATATTCATTTTTTTGCCACATTGGGCTCGACCGATTTAAATATCGGTCGACCTTGCATGACCGACCGATTTTTTTCTTCACCTGCGACTAGCCTTATTATTAGTATTATATATCTCATATGTCTTGAGCAAAACTTGAATTTACAATTATTTAATATTTTAATTAAAGAGCTTCTACCACAATATGAATTATATATATATATATATATATATATATATATATATATATATTAAAAGGCGTGTGAAACGACGCCGTGTCATCTACAGTGCACTTGCTACAGTAACGGGCCGGTTTGGCCCGGCCCGGTTAACACTAGCCCAAAATCAAGTTTCGCAAATTGGCAAAAAATACCCCTGAAATTGACGCATCTTTGCGAAAGTAGTCCTTTTTCAAAAAAAAATTTTTTCCCCAAAATCAAGTTTCGAAAATTGGCAAAAAATACCCCTGAATCTGTCGCATCTTTGCAAAAGTAGTCCTTTTTCCAAAAAAAATTCTAAAAAATTGGCGAAAAATACCCTCAAAATTCGCGGGTCTTTGCAAAAGGGGTCTTTTTTTTTTAAACGTAAATTAAGACTAAGATCACTGCCCTGCCGCAACGCGCCTATCGCAACGCGGTTATCCGTAGCCGGCCTCTTACATCAATATTCTGTCTTAAAATCTTAATTAAATTTTTTGTCAAATACAGCGCCCTGCCCAACGCGGCGCACCGCACCGGCGCCCGACTCGTTATCATTCAAATACAAACATTTTGATTTTTTACTATTGTATGAGTTGATTGTAGTAGTGGGAAATGGGGAATAGGAATATAGGATTCTTCCAAAATGAGTCGTAGGAATCTGGTTTGGCTTTTATAATACCAATGAATTTACCATGTGGATCGAACGAGAATCAATTGAAAAACGAACCTCCTTAAATTTAGTTAAATCAAGTTTGTGGTGACTTTTTTTTTGTCAATTAGGGTGTTATTGATAAAACTAGCAGGGAGAGGGAGAGGGAGCAGTAGCAGTGAGCAGTAGACACAGCTCATAGCTCATTGCTCACAGCTTTTTAAAGAAGCATTAGAAAAATGAGCTTTCTTAAAAAATAGAAAAGTTCACCGCCCATTTGCCAAATGAACAATAAAAATCAAAAAACTCATTGCTCACCGCTCATCGCTCTAAAAAGCTACAAAAAGCTCCGCGCCAAACATGGCCTAGCTAAGTGTTACACAAAATATGCAAGACTTTTCTTTAAGATGTTTGGTGTGATTACATTAGGATTATTTGCACTTTGACGATAAATGAACTTTAAACTTTTATATATTAATGACGATTAGTCACAAGCCTTTATAACTAAGGCTTTGATTTGATCTCGTTTCACTTTAGGAAGGGTTTACGATTAGTCTTTTGCGCAAGTAATGCACAACCATATAAAAATATGTTCACAACATAAGCATTGACCGACTTCTAGCCTTACAGGTTCACTAGTAATATGTTACTAACATTCGGTCATAAATTAGCAAAAGAAAGCCACACGCAAGCCGGGTGACCAAGCTGAAGTTAGATAGTCAGATACTAAATTAACCAATTTGCCAACTATGAAGTAGGGGTGTTCGTATTAGCTTATCTTCCAGGCTTATATGATTATATGAAATTAGGAACCTCGCTTTTTCGGTTTATTTACATATCAACGTTAGATTATGTCCTATTTATGCTCATAAGCTTAACTTTATAAGTAATAAACAAATAAAAAAGACGTATGAGCTTTCCAGAATGCAAATAACTCTACAATTTCAATAAATACGCTAAAGCCAAAGCCAAAAGTTGCGTATTATATTTCACTTTAAGTTTTAATAGTCTCTACTCTCTACTATAAAACTCGATGCAACATTTGACCGAGGTATAACGTTTTATTCAGCGGTGAACAGGTGCATCTAGAAAAATCAGTTAAAAGTATATATAACGTAACTGTACATAATTTCACGGAGTGGGTAATATCCACAGTAACCGAAAACCGAAATCGAACCGAACCGAAAAACTGAACTGAATTCGTAACCAAACCGATTTAAATATTCGGTTATCGGTTTGGATATGGTTTTTGTTAAAGTTAATGTGGAAAAATATTAACGTGTATGTCTAGATTCGAACACGGGACCGAGGGATTGCACACTTTACGTATGATGATCAAGTAAATAATTAATGTATGTATATTTATTACGTATATTAATTATTTGGACACGAAATAATACATAACGAACGTTATGTAATTAACGGTGTTGACTAACGACCGTTAAGGAATAGTTAAAGGACTATTAGTGTAATTAGGATTGGAAGGATCTAGATTACTTGGAGTACACTCCATGCACCGATCGGCTAGGTGAATTAAATCCTAATTTGACTAGCTTTTCCTCCAAGTTTACTAAACACTATAAAAGCAATTGAAAAGGTTATGTATTGGTTGGAATCTCGTACATGCACTATAACCTCAATTGTTTTATTCCTTTTGTGTTCCTAAACAAGTCGACAACTTTTCTTAAAGTGTCAACTATTGTTTTTTAATTAAAACTAGTCGACAGTTTTTATTAAAGTGTTGTACTATTGTTTATTAATTAACAAAGTGGTTTGGTTAATTAAGTGTCTAATCACTAGCATCATTGCTTGATCGGTTATAGTACGTGTGTACAAGAGTTCGGTAACAACTCACTATAGTTGTTCATCTTGGATTGTGGATCAAAACGGTAAGGGGTTCCACGTTAATCTATCTTTATTGATCTTGTGATTAGAAGAGAAGAATTGATCCTTGTTCTTGCTAGGATCTCGAGGTAACCCTTGTTTATTATTCATGTAATTCATTATATGTGTTAAAGTTGATCTTGCTTCCGCTATGTGTACTCTTGATGTGTTTATTTAATTAGTGTATATATGCTATTTAAATTCCAACAGTGGCATCATGAGCCGCTTTAACATGTTAATGATATTACTTAAACGCATAATTAAAATCAATTCTTGATTTATACACATGTTAATCGATTTTTATTTTTTAGGGTTTTGTTTTTGTGGAAAACAAACAAATAAAAATCAAATAGAAAGAATTTAGGGTTAGGGTTTCGACCCTATTATAACTAATTAATTAGTTAGTAACCCTAAATTAAGAACATGATGTGCTATGTGTTTATTTGAGTAATTAGGGTTACAATCTTGGTTGATCCATAATTCTTCATGCAAAGAATTATGGATTATGGTTGTGATGAATTTGCTACATGTTTTTATGATAAATCTAAAATTAGGGAAGACCCTAATTAAATATATTAATAAATTGGTTATGTGCAACGTGGTAATTAATTATTTAAAACTTACGCGGTCAAACTATTTGGCGTCTGTGGACCATTGGGCACAATGAGCTCGAAAACCAATGGGAGTTTTGGTAATTAATTACATTAATTACACATAGATATTATTAATAGGGTTTATCAAAAGGTTTGCATATAGCTATATGATATTGTTAATGATCATATACGTGTTATTGAGTGTTTATTTATTTTTTAAATTACTTGATCTTATTTGTTCAATTATGATGGATTGTTATCAATTAAGAGGGTAATTTTTTATAATAAAAATAAATGAACCTAATAACTATGAAACCTTTGTGGTAAATTAATTTATTGCCAAGTCTTATGTGTCGATAGTGGTTCGCTTCGCACAGTAATTTGCTCCCAGGCGAGACTAGCAATATAATTATTTACTACATAAATGTTTTAAGCTTTAAATCTTAAAGTTTTTTAATTGATTGATGCGACTGTACAAAAGTGGTCGAAGCGGCGGACCTAATATTGACAAACTATAAAGTGGGTATAAGGAGGCTTGACATTAAATTGTCATCCGAAAGGGGCGCATTTTTAATTAGCTTCGGCAGACGTTTGCCCCTCCGCTCGCATGTGCGTCAATATTAGACTTACCAAGTACACCATGAAAAAGTACGAAGCATCTTAAGGCAATGTTGTAAGTTACTCAACGCCATCAATTAAATTTTGTTGATTTTAAGCTGCGAATTGGTAAATGATTTTTGTAGAAAACATATGTTACAAGATGAATGCATGACATCTTGTACATAATTTTGATTACATAACATCAAAAATTAATACCCTTAAAATTTAAGTTATATGCCACCCAATTAATACGAAAACACCTGAGATTACATTCTATCGTTGCTAGCAGCCTCAACTGAATGTAATGATTCAAAGAATGGGAATCAAAGGGTAAATTGAGCACTTTCATTGCTAGCAGCCTCAGCTGATGTGATGAAACGGCGTCAAGTTTACATGTTTCTAAATTGGTTAACTTAATTGAGCACTTTCATCACTAGCAGCCTCAGCTGATGTGATGGAACGGCGTCAAAGCATAAAGATTTGGGGATGAAACATGCTTACATTTGCAACCGTTGTTGGCAAAATATGTAAGTCCCATGATTTTAGGAATTGCAATTGGATATTGGCAATTGAGTGTAGCTCTACCTTATTGAGTACTTTCATTGCTAGCAGCCTCAGCTGATGTAATGAAACGACGTCAATTTGGATCCTAATTTTCAGTGAAAATTAAATGGTGAATGTAGTTTACCATGGGTGTTTAATTTTCTTGAAAAGTTCAATTATCGAAAGTACTAACTTTTGAACTTTTTCTGTAGTAATGGCTCAACCCATAAACACTGAACAAAGTTCTACCTTCAAAGTTAATTTTGAAGGAGAAAAATCGACTGACCCTGAAGCAATTTCTGATTTAATCAGAAAATTGTATTGCTGTAGGCAAGGGGATGGTAAACCAGTAGCTGATCATGTGTTGGTCATGATGAATTACATGGACCAGCTAGCACAGATCAACTATGTTATTCCTGAGGATACATGTGTGTACTTAATCCTAAAATCTTTGCATAACTTATCTCTAACAGACTTTCCTAACTTCACGACCAGACTTAACTTTATAAGTCAACCAGACTTAAACATACTACCAGACTTAACTTTGCATAACCAGACCTAATTACAAAGACAGACCTAACTCCAATATACTACCAGACCTAAGTTGTCTTCTCTTGATTCGTATCATAATTCCCAACAATCCTCCCCTAACTTGATCTTCATGCTTCATGAACTTCAAGTTCTTCTGATTAAGCCTTCTGAGGATTGAATCTTGAACACTTTGAACTGTATTTAGGTCTTGATCTCTTCTAGCAGCTTGAATCTTGATAAGCTCTTCTGATATGGTCTTTACAGCAACATTGACTATATGTACATCAAATTCATTTATGTTCTAGACTATTCTTATCACTTCCAAATGTGTTACCCTTCTGTTGTAGATGATAGAAGTGCTGAAGAAGAAGACCCCTCAAATGATGATGAAGTGACTTTTCCTTCGAAGGTTGTGCCATCACTGAGAAGTGGTTCTATACCACGTCCACCACCAAGCAGCCTGATTCTTGGACTTCCATGCCCAAAAGCGTGGAATCAGTTTGGTGGCAGAGGAGCCAAGAAGACCATTCCTGACTTCATGGGCAAAGGGAAACAGAACATGTAGATGGTGGTGTTTGACTGGTTTAAGTTTAAAGCTTTTGTCTTATGATGCATTGTAAATTGCATCCTTGAATGCAATCACATGTTAATAAATAAAAAGCTCCATGGTTCTGTTGTTTAAATATTCCACATATGAATCACTTGCAATAGAGAAGAGTTAACAACTGCAAAACAAAGTTAAGCACAATATACCAAAACCAAAACATACTATGGAAAGTAGAACACAAATTAACTACTGAAAATAAGAATAACCAAGAGAAATAGCAGGATTAAAAACAAACAAATATACAAACTATACAAGGTTAAGAAAGAAAATCAGTTTTTCTTAACAACCTTAGATTCAGGATTCTCTTTTATCTCACTTTTTGACTCAGACTTAGAGTGATCAGAGGAACCATCAATAGATCCTTCAGAGTCATTGGATTGACAAGAAGAATACCTACTGGATTTGTCCTCTGAGATGGTTGGTTCAGGCACTTGAGGACCTTTCTTACCATACACAAAGAGTGAATCATCCAACTCTTCTTTTTCAAGAGGAGTATAGTCATCACTCAAAGGTGGTGGTACTCTCTTAAAGTCACCAGTCTTAACAAACCTATTATACAAAGGCTTATCAGTATAGTCCTCTTCTTTATTCTTAAATATAGCCTTATTCTCATTTTCCTCATATCCTAAGCCACATTTTTTATTTGACTTAATTTGAGAATCCCAACACTTAAACAGGTTATTATTTGAATTGTTCCACTGATCTACCCTTTTTCTCAACTCATCTCTCTCCTTCTGAATTTTAAGGCCCAATTGTCTATACCTTTTAAGCTTTTCATCTTGTTCATATATTTTATTAGCTTGAAAGTATAGTTTTTCATTTAAAGCAACATGTTGGTTTTGAAGGGTGACCTTTTGTGCCTCTAATGTTTTTACAGCATTTTTATGTGCTAATAGATTTACTTCTAGGTCACCTATTTGTTCTAGCTGCTCATCACACAAAGCCTTAACATGATTATATGAGTCAGTGCATAATTTAGAGCATAATGATACCTCATTACCAATGGCCATAAGAGCATGATCAGACTCCTCATTCACTCTTGGATGCTCACCCCAGTTAACTCCTCCAGCTTCCATTGTCAGCAGGCTCATCTGATTCTTTTCCATCTTCCCATCATCATCTCTTTTCCCATCAGCAGGCTTCTTCTCTGGACAATCTCTTGAAAAATGTCCATGCTTGTGACAGTTGTAGCATTCAACTGTCCTCTTTGTGTATCCCACTGGTGATTTGTTGTTGAAGTTGATGGTCCTTCCATATTGCTTCTGAAATCGTTTGACCCTTAAAGCAACCATGGCAATGTGCCATTTTATGTCCATCTCCTCAACTTCAGCATCATTAATCTGTTCTAGGTCTTCACTAATAAAGCTTTCATCTTCCGTTTGATTGGCAAAGAAAAAATGTATCACCTCATCAATAAAACTTGAAGCAGACCTTTCACTTGAAGGAGTTTCATAGATACCAGACCTAACACTACCAGATTTAACCTTGTAAGTACTGCTTTTGTTTTGTGACACAAAAGCAACATTTGATGAACTGGTTGAAGCCTGAGTGTTGTTACTGATGTCCCTTTCAAACATCCTGAGATTATTGTATAGGTCATCAGGTGTCATTGAATCTACTTCCTCCTTAATCCTCATCGCCACAGATACATTGCCCCATTCTGATGGTAAAGATCTAAGGAACTTGTGGTTTGCATCCTCATTTGAAACTGCTGCACCATGAACTTCCAGTTGTGTTAACAGATGTTGAAATCTGTCATAGCCCTTCTCCAAACCTTCAGTCTTTGAAACACTGAATGTCTCAAATTGCTGTTTAAGAACAGCCTTTTACATCTTTTTGGAGTTTGCATTGCCTCCAAATCGTTTCTTGATAGCCTCCCACATCTCCTTAGCATCAAGGATGCCATGAAACCTTTGTAGATGCTCCTTAGGAATAGCCATAAGAAGCAAGGTTCTGGCCTTCTTTTCCTTCTCCACAGCCCTAATCTCTTCAGCAGATACTGGTGGCATTATTCTGATCTGCCCATCATTCCCTTGTGAAATTCTTTTCTTAGAATTTCCCTTTTGAATAACCTTCCATACATCACTATCAATGTACTCCAGATAATGTTCCATCTCCATGGCCCATATATCATACTCTTCTCTTTTCAGTAATGGAAGTTTTATGTTTGAGATTGTGGTTGTGGAAGGGATGGGTTGTTGTTGTGTTTGGGAGTTATTGGTTTCGGTTTTTCCTTCATCTTCATGGTTTGACTTCTCATCCTCACTGTTATGGATTGAGAAAGTTTCAGGCTTATCGAATTCAGACATTGTGTAGATTGATTTGAGTGAGAATTAGGTTTTTGAGATTTAGTGTTCTTCGAATTCAGAGTCTCTCGCCTTGCTCTGATACCACTTGTTGGTCCACGAATTGTATGTGGATCACTAAGTAGTCTTGAATACCTAGTAGATGGTTAGGATAAATCCGAACCAATCTAAGTGAGAAACCCTAGGTGATTGTTGTTGTTAATGCGGAATCTTAACAATAACAATGAAGAACACACACAGAGATATCACTAACTTCGTATAATGATTATAATCACAATAGTGAACTCGTACAACTCACACACTTTGCTAACAATCTTTAGGGATCCTTTTATAACACAAGGAAACCCTAATACTAACCGACTCAGAAGATATACACAAATCTTCTATAAAGATACTTTACACGTTTTGTATCTTTTCCTAACTTATCTCTAACAGACTTTCCTAACTTCACGACCAGACTTAACTTTATAAGTCAACCAGACTTAAACATACTACCAGACTTAACTTTGCATAACCAGACCTAATTACAAAGACAGACCTAACTCCAATATACTACCAGACCTAAGTTGTCTTCTCTTGATTCGTATCATAATTCCCAACAGGTTACTACTTTTACTTCCCACCTGAGAACAAAGTCATTGTGGCTAGGTATGGTGAATTCCTTGAGGAGAGTTTCTTGGCTCAAGAATTCAGTGGGAGGGTTTATGATCTTGAAAATGATCAAGAAGATACGTCAGCTTCTGAGAACATTAGCACACTTCCTGTGGAACCTAAAAGTTTAGGTCCTCCACCTGAAGTTGAAGTGGTACCCATTCGCAGATCTTCAAGATCTATAAAGGCTCCTGAACGTCTATGTTTAAACGTAGAGTGCGAGGAAACTATACTAGGGGATCTTGATGAACCTACTAGTTATAGGGCTGCCATTAATAGTCCTGAGAAGGATAAATGGCAGGTTGCTATGAATGGGGAAATGCAATCCATGAGAGACAATGAAGTCTGGATTGAAGTAGACCTTCCTCCCAATGCTAAGGTTGTCGGGAGTAAGTAGCTCTTCAAAAAGAAAACGAACATGGATGGCAATGTACACACCTATAAAGCTCGTTTGGTGGCTAAGGGTTTCACCCAAACATATGGTGTTGACTATGAGGAGACCTTTTCTCCTGTAGCTGACATTAGAGCTATTAGGATTCTTATAGCCATAGCTGCACACTATGACTATGAGATTTGGCAGATGGATGTCAAAACCGCCTTCTTGAATGGTCGCCTAGATGAAGACATCTATATGGCACAGCCTGAGGGGTTTGTGAATCCAAAATTCCCTAACCGTGTTTGCAAGCTTCAAAGATCCATTTATGGATTGAAGCAGGCATCACGACAATGGAATAAGAAGTTTGATGAGGAAATCAAGAAGTTTGGATTTACTCAGAATTTCGATGAGCCATGTGTATACCACAAAGCTAGTGGGAGTGATGTTATTTTCCTAGTTCTATATGTAGATGACATATTGATCATGGGTAAAAACATTCCAAGTTTACATGAGGTGAAAGCCTATCTTGGAAAGTGTTTTTCCATGAAAGATCTAGGAGAAGCAGCATACATTCTAGGAATCAAGATCTATCGAGACAGATCTAGGCGGTTAATTGGTTTAAGCCAGAGTGCTTACATTGACAAGATATTGAAGAGATTCAATATGCAAAACTCCAAAAAGGGATTTTTGCCAATGCAAGTAGAACATGGCTTGAGCAGCAAAGCTTGTGCTTCAACACCTGCAGAGGTGGAACGCATGAAGAGAATCCCTTATGCTTCGGCTGTGGGATCGATTATGTATGCGGTTTGATGCACAAGGCCAGATGTGGCATTTGCTCAAAACATTACCAGTCGTTATCAGCAAAATCCAGGTGAACTGCACTGGACTGCTGTGAAACATATTCTCAAGTATTTGAGATCTACGAGAGATATGTTTTTAGTGTACGGGGGAAATCCAGACGCAGAACTATGTGTTACAGGTTACTGCGATGCATCATGGAAGTGTGATAAAGACGATACGAAGTCGCAAACAGGATATGTCTTTGTCATCAATGGAGGTGTTGTGGATTGGAAGAGCAAGAAGCAGAGTACTTTGGCGATGTCTGCTACAGAAAGTGAGTATATTGCCGCCTCAGAAGCCACAATGGAAGCTGTCTGGATTAGGAAATTCGTTAAGAGGCTTGGAGTTATGCCCTCAATCGAAAAACCTATAAAAATGTATTGTGACAACTCAGCCGCAGTTACATTTGCCAATGAGCCTGGAATTATGAAGGGCACCAGACACTACCCGATCAAGTACCACTATGTTAGAGAACAAGTGGAGATAAAAGAGATCGAATTACTCAAAGTTCACACATATGACAACTTAGCAGATCCATTAACGAAAGCATTACCAGGTGGAAAGCTTAAAGAACTTTCAGAGGGTATGGGGCTTCGTATGGCTGATAGTTTCATGCAAATCTGTGATTAGTATTTGATAATGGGATGTTGTAAAACAGTTATTATTTTAATGAAATAAAATACGGTGTTATGTTTATTTATCATTATCTTAATAATATATCCTATATTTGCATGTTTATATCCATGAATATATTGGTATATATTCTAAATTGTCCGTTGTCGATTAATGATATGGGAATATCATTAAATAAAGACAAATGTGAGGATTGGTAGAATGTACTGTAAGGTTGAGATGCCAATATCACATGATATTCAAGGATTGAATATAGGACTATCCCGACTTCATGAGTTTACTTTATGGATCTTGTCATTAAGTAAATCATGCATATATTTATCCTTAGACTTGAGATGCCAGATAATTGTTCATACATGTAGTGCATTTCTGTGACTCAATTTAACGCTATACGTAACTGGTAGCTATACGGATTGTTTTCGGAAGTGTTGCAAAGTGTATGAGTTATGCTCGTAGTCAATATGGGATTTGTTCCTTCAAATTTAATTTGAAGTTTAATACTACTGGGCCCCTCGTGAGATTAATAAGATGTTTGTGTGGCCACACCCATGATCTCCCCTGACTAGTTCAGAAGATATGGTAATCTTATTGAATCTAATAACGAGAAACAGAATTATTAATAAAGAATGACTTAGATCCATATCTTTATTAATGTAGTATTAGAAACAAAAGGATAAGTATGATGATTATAAAATCATCAGGGTGGTTTTGTCCAGGAGACCACACACCCGAGTTGTTCTAGGGGCATTGGCGTGTTGCTAGATGCTAACCAATGTCATTACACTTTTAATAGATTTCCAAGTGGGAGTTGTTAAAGTTAATGTGGAAAAATATTAACGTGTATGTCTAGATTCGAACACGGGACCGAGGGATTGCACACTTTACATATGATGATCAAGTAAATAATTAATGTATGTATATTTATTACGTATATTAATTATTTGGACACGAAATAATACATAACGAACGTTATGTAATTAACGGTGTTAACTAACGACCGTTAAGGAATAGTTAAAGGACTATTAGTGTAATTAGGATTGGAAGGATCTAGATTACTTGGAGTACACTCCATGCACCGATCGGCTAGGTGAATTAAATCCTAATTTGACTAGCTTTTCCTCCAAGTTTACTAAACACTATAAAAGCAATTGAAAAGGTTATGTATTGGTTGGAATCTCGTACATGCACTATAACCTCAATTGTTTTATTCCTTTTGTGTTCCTAAACAAGTCGACAGCTTTTCTTAAAGTGTCAACTATTGTTTTTTAATTAAAACTAGTCGACAGTTTTTATTAAAGTGTTGTACTATTGTTTATTAATTAACAAAGTGGTTTGGTTAATTAAGTGTCTAATCACTAGCATCATTGCTTGATCGGTTATAGTACGTGTGTACAAGAGTTCGGTAACAACTCACTATAGTTGTTCATCTTGGATTGTGGATCAAAACGGTAAGGGGTTCCACATTAATCCATCTTTATTGATCTTGTGATTAGAAGAGAAGAATTGATCCTTATTCTTGCTAGGATCTCGAGGTAACCCTTGTTTATTATTCATGTAATTCATTATATGTGTTAAAGTTGATCTTGCTTCCGCTATGTGTACTCTTGATGTGTTTATTTAATTAGTATATATATGCTATTTAAATTCCAACAGTTTTGGCAATAAAAACCGAATTCATATAAATATGTATTTTTTCTATGTATTTATATGAAAAAAAAATCACTAAAACTCTTTTTTATTATAAATATAACATTATTTAAACCCATTCAATAGCCCATTATGTTTCCATGTAGCTTATGGGAAAAAAACAAAATTGTTATTGCAACTTCTATGATACATGTAAGTTTTAATCTAAGGGCTTGTTTGTTTAAGCTTATATAACATAAGCCGTGTTCGGCTTATATAACATAAGGCACAATTTTGTGGCTTATTTTGACACTTACGGGCTTATATAACATTGTCAATGTTATATAAGCCAGTAAGTGTCAAAATAAGCCACAAAATTGTGGCTTATGTTATATAAGCCGAACATATATAAGCCATAAGCCAGCTATATAAGCCGAAACAAACACCCCCTAACTAGAGTGAAATTTAGGTAATGTGATGTATCTTGATCAACTAGTAAAACACAAATCAACATACAGCGAATATAATGTGACGTATCTTGATCAACATACAGCGAATACAAACATTGTTCGAATAAAATTGAAACAAATAAAAATCATGCACTAATAATGTATCAAGAACGAGCGTGGTTAGGTCACAGAACGCGGGTATAATCTCTACTTTGTAACCTTAGACTAAGCTCTTGCTTGATTTTATATAGGGCTAATCATTTTAAAATGCATCATACTTGTCACAAAATCTTTTTATATGTATCGAATAGAGAAAATACTTGTTTGTATTAATGTTTACTTTTTGTCTTTTTGTTTGTGTTTTTTAACCCAACCAACCGGTTTTCAATAAAAAAATACTTGTCTGTATTAATGTTACCAAATATGCTTTATCAAGTACAAATTTTTATTTACTTAACCCCACACAACCATTGAGATATCACTTTCAAGATCCCAAATATTTTCTCAAACTCGAATTCGTCGGCACAATTAAATATTTCGAATTGATTGTCTTTTTCCATAATTGTTGAAGCAAACAGGTATATTTAGTCTTCTATTTAATGTTTTATTACCCCAATTATAATAATTTATTAATACATTAAGTTTTTTAGGGTTTTTGAAATTAGGGTTTTCATTAAAGATTTTTGTTTTAGACAAGTTTGATGGACATAGCGGATGATGTGGTGTTCAAAATACACCACAATGGTGTATTTATGTATGATCCATTAAGGTATGAATATGGTAAAGTCATTAAAATGCAAGGTTGCACAACAGATAGGGTTAAAGGATAATATATGGGCTTTGTTCTTTTGCATTCCTAAGTTAGACCTTGAAAGTTGAGGTTTGAAAATAATTGAAAGGGATGCAGATGTCCATGCTTTGTATGACCTAGCTGAAAAGCATGTGACAATATACTTGTATGTATCTCGTACACCCTAAAACTTAGCAAACTTTTACCACCACAACTTATGTTTAGGTGATTCAGATGAAGAAGTTACATCAAAAAGGAAAGAACATGAAATAAGAAAAAGGATGCCACTAGTATGTCTGTTGAGTAGTTCATTGCCTAGGGTGAGGATAAAGCAAAGTCTCCTTACGTAAGGTCTTCCCCCAAGTCTAGACCACTTAGAAATGATTTTAAGGGTAAGGTTTTGTTTACTAGTACGTATAATCATGATGATGAAGGTTTTGAGTATTACCCTCTCTCACTAACGATGAGGTAGGTCAGGATAATTTAGTTCCTAGGCAATGTGATTTGGAGAATGAGGACAACTCTTTGGCTATGGACAATATTTCAGGTGATAATGTTGTAGTTGATAAGGTTGCTGACAATGTAGTTGATATGGACAATGTAGTTGATATGGTTGGTCATACTATGGAAGTGGATAGTGTAGAGGATATGAATGATGCTGCTAGGGGTGTTAATATTGAAGAAGAAGTTCTTGCTAGACAAAAGAAACTAGATAAGGGTAAGGCTGTAATGACAGAAGATGACATTGTCACAACAAAGAAAATAAAGAATGTTTGCAGGGGTAATGGTATATCCATAAGAGAGAGTGATAATCTTGTATCATTAAACAATGAAAGTGACAGTGAGGAAAATACTGATGAGTATACCCATATTTATTCAGAAACTGATAGTGATGAGTCTGATAAGTCTTTTGGTTATCTGAGTAATGGTGAAGATGTGGTAATTGAACTTAGAAAAAGAAAGATTGAGTATAAACATAGTACGTATGTGTAACAATTCACAACTTTGAGGTCATTATTTAATTATTTAATTTTACTTAATATTTTATTTTAAATAAATTTACTCTTGCGAGTAACTAGATAGGTTATTCCGTATACGTCGCTAAACGTACATTTATACGTCGTTAAACGTACATTTAACTCAAACCGACAACTGACAATATACAATATAACTATTTTTATACATTTTGGTTTCTTACAATCATAAATTAAATATCCCATTTTTTACTTTTACATTTTTTAATTAAACTTTGCACATTTTTCATTTTGCGCATTTTCAATTTTTAAACATTAAATAATCACCCAACAAGCTCAAGGATCACCTAAAATATCAAAATAGGTTTTGATATCAAGTTTTAATATTTTTGTAAGTTTTGTATTTTTATGTTACCCGATTTTAAGTTTCACGTCCTAAAAACATCACGTTTGCAATTACCGGGATCAAACTATACACTAAACGGTGCATCTTAAACAAAATAACACAAGAAAAATACCAAATCCACCACCTCACACATAAGATGGTCGATTTGTAAATGTGTCTTATGACACTTGTGTCATTTCTTCTTCTTTGTCTCCCACTCACTTATAAAACCACCAACACAAAACACAATACCCTAAACCATCTTATTTCTAGATCTCAAAAGTAGCAAGAATTTTATTGGTAAGTTTTCAAGAGTTATCTTAATAAATTCTTACAAATATTTTGGTGTCTTGATCAAGACTTCATAAAGCTTTGGTGACAAAATTTTGGAAGCTAGTTGATTGGTGATTACAAATTTAGTGCTCTTGATTCTTGATTTCTCTTATGTTCCATTCCACTTGTGTAAGAAACCACACAATATTTTCCATTTCACTACTGATCTATATTTCATTTCATGTATTTTTCATGTTTCATATGCTTGTTGTATTAATTTATGCATTGTACATAGCTTAAAATACCTAAAACTATGATTGGGACTAAGTTTGCAAAGACCATTTGGACCAGGGACTGTTTTCGTAATTACTGCACTTAATCAGTACACTTTGAGACTTAGGTAAAAATATAGGCCTGTAGATCTATCTCTTAGCTTCGATTTCCCGGGAGGTTGGTCGTGAGACGATACCTGATGAATTAATTAGAAAATAAACGGCAAAGGTTGTCAGAAAACGCACACCAGATTTGAATGTCTAAAAAGTCTAAAAATTTGTATTGAACCCTCTGTTGCACAAAACATAAAAGTTGTAGGTATCACATTAATTTGAACGTATCCGAAAACCCCGCATAAAAAGTTGTTACGGAACTCAACTTATCGCAAAAACGGTGGGACTGTTAGGTGCTGTCCTGATTAGACTTGACATATTAGGGTAAAATGGTAATTTCACTTAAGTTATATAATTTCAGAACAGTGGGACCCACAAATCTGATTAGTACACTTAAATACCTTTTCAGGAATATAAAATTTGAAGTATAACTCCTTACAGTTTCGGAGAAACGGAATTTTTAATATTAAATACCGACTTTTTATCAAAAACCGCACTTTATATAAAAACTAGTTAATTCATCAAAACTAGTTTGAAAATGGTCCCACATATTTTATAAAACTTATAAACATTAAAAATAATAATTATAATTATTTTGTAACTTAAAAATTTATAAATTATAAATTTCTACAAACACTTATTCATTTATTTTACACTTACCCGAAGTGGTAGGACCCACTTTCGAAAATAAACCCGATAAACTTACCTTTGGACAATTTGACCACATATCGACACAATAAGATGCTTGAACTGTAAAAATAACATAAAAACCCGAACCTCGGACAATTTATATATTAGGGCTCGTAACACTTTTCTAGCTTGTCAATTTTAGTCCCTATCACTTTATAAATCTTAAAAACTCTATGTACAATTGCATAATTGATATAATAATTATATAAAACCTTCTTGCATTCATACTCTATTATTTTTAAAACCTAAGACGCAACATATTATTTTTAGGTTGCTCGTAGGACTTCTCGGTTACTCGTCACTTTATTTACATCTTGTTATTCACTTTTGTTTACGGTGAGTTCATAGCCCCACTTTAACTCTTTAAATTGTTTATAAACCCATTGGGGGAGATACATGCTATTTTTACAATTTGGACACAAGTACTTTGAATTGTATGCTTACCTGAATGTATTATTGCCTAAGTACCGTTATTGCCAAAAATAAGTCCCTAGCATCATGAACCATTAATCATTTACATGTGAGCGCGAATATTGTGAATAGGCCTATTGGGATTGACGAATCCCGTTTGTGTTGATCAGATGAATATCACAAACGCACTATATTTGAATACCTAGGTAAAATGGCAAATTACCTACTTCTAGGGCTTTATTATCATCTCTATAATACACCCAGTTAACGTTTTGAGTGTCATGAGCTTAGTGTAATAATAACTACTTTATCAATTGTCTCTTAAACTTGAAATCTTGTGGTCAATTATTTAATTATAAACCTATGAATTTAACTCAACCTTTGTGTTGACTTTTTAGCATGTTTTATCTCAGGTTTTAAGGTATTTGGCAAGCACGAAGTCACACGGATAATGTTTTGATGGCTTGCATAATATTATCATTCGATAAACCCTTATAAACTTTTATGTTTACGTGTTATGCAAATTAAAACTATTTGGGACCTCTTGTAACTCTGATGTTTTATTATGATCGAATGATAAACTTTTAAAAATGTCTCATTTAGAGTCATTTTCTAGGATTATGACTGTTGTACTAATAAGTAGCACCCCAATGATATTACATTCTGCTGCGATATTTTGGGGGTGTTACAGATTGGTACCAGAGCCATGGTTATAGAGAACCAGGTCGCATTTTTTTTAGACCTAGACTATAACCACTTTTTATATTTTAACTACTTTACATTGCCTTACACTCTCCGTGCGCTTACACTTCACGAACTGTAAAACCCCAAAATCACCACAATCCGAAATGACCAAAATACCCTCTAATTTTGAAATTTTGAGAACTTATAAAATACGCTATAAATTAAAATTTGAGTTATATAACGTGTTATGACTCGAGACCACATTGAATATATAGGATACGAGAAAATAGTTGAACATTGAACGCGAATAATGTGAAACTATAAAATGCGAAGTCTTAAACCTAAGCTACAAATAAAATCGACTTAACCTATGATCTATCTATTATGAGGTCGACACAATTTGTATGTCACTAATAAATGTTACATGTTAAATAAGTCTTATAAAGGTCCAATATCATTTTAAATTTGTACACAAAATATGTAATTTAGTGATGGGATCAAAATATTTGGAAAGTGTAAATCATCCCATAATACACTCCATAACTTGGGCAATTCCCTCCCCATATTTTCTCCAAGCCGTGTATTTTGATACACTCCAACAACAAACCCTAACTCTCCTCTCTATACTCCAAATTTTCGGCAAAAAGAAAAAAAAGAAACAAACCCTAAAAACCAATTCCCAAAAGTTGACCTGTTGCTGCTTCTTTATCCTCTCTTCTGTTCGAGCAAACACAGCAGCAAAAGGTGGTATTTTGTGGCTCCAAAGTGGTGGTTAGGCGTGTGATTGTTCCTGGTTCAAGTGTGTTTTGATCATGGGTCTTGAAAACAGTTCGAAGGGTTGTTTATCTAGAGGTGTTCGGCTGGAAAAAAATTATAGGGATCGATCCTTGTTTGTTCTTGTTCTTCTTAGCACACTACAAGGGTAACTCTTATAATCCTTGTTCAATTCTACTCTTCTTGTTGATTCTTGTTTTAATCCTTGTTTGATTCTTGTTTTCTATTGATGTCCTTGTCGATCTATGCTCATAAAATAATAGAACGAGTACATGAAATCATAGCACATAACACATAAAATAACAACCTTGGAAAACCCTTTATAATCGGCCTAATGTATTGATCTTGCTTCGAGTTGTTTGAACATGTTAACATCACATATAAATCAACCTATATCTGTTTTAAAGTCACTCATAATCGTTTTGTATCAAGAATGTATCGTTGGAATGAATAAACCTTAAGAGATCACATAAAATCGTGAACCTAGTTTCTGTCCAGAAAATTTAGTCGAATTGAAAGGGGTGTATCTTGATGATGGTAACGTGTTTTTGGGTGTTTATTGGGTCTAAAACTAAGTTTAAGAAAAGAGCTTTTTGGAAATATAAGCCTTGTAATTTTTAGAGGTCGGGAAGATACACTTTTTGAATTTACAAGTTCAAGAGTCAAAACTGAATTCGGATGTCTGGAAATTTAGTCGTGGTTCTTGATTTTTAATTTAAAATCTATAATGAGTTATGACCTGAAATTTTCACAGGATGAAATTTGGTATCTTAAGTACGTTGTGTAATTTTTTTTGATTTTTCTGAGATGTCTAACCTGGGTAAATAATTACATACTTTCGGGGTGTTCCATCAGATCCAATTCGGGTACTTGTTGTGAATGTCGATTTTTAGTTGGTACTTGTACTACTCAATAAAATCTATAAAAATTATGTAAAATACTCAAGACATATAGGAATATCTGGGTAAAATTATAGAATTTTATGAGCTCGTTTAAGGTGTGTAAAAATTAGCTAAAGTCGGGTCTGATTTCAATGGTTATGCTGAAATTAAGTAATTAATTGTTTTAAACACTTATAAGCTCATTTGCTTAACTTTTGGAGCTTAAATAAGCTACTTATCATTTTAAGAGTATTTAACTTATGTTTTGACTAATTTTCATATTAACCCTTAACTTTGGCATAATTACAATAGTAACCCTAATCTTCGAATAATGTTAATATGAAACCAAATTATATGAATTAAACCCTAAAATTTCTAATTCGGGAAAAATAACTTAATTATGACCTAATTGAATGTATGAACCCTAATTGGAATTTAATTACTTTAAATGATCAATTAAAACGACTTGTGTAATTAGAAACCCTAATCTCACACTTACTTAATTTGGAAACCCTAATTTGACTTGTAAACTTTTGGAAAGTTACTATTTTTGGAAAGTTACTAAATATGGAAACCTACTAAATATAGAAAGTTACTAAATAAGGAAAGTTACTAAAAATGGAAAGCCGACTAAAATGAGAAATTCGATTTAAGATAAGTTATTAATAAGACGATCATAAATTCGTGTAGATTCGCTGAAGATGGAGTTTGCTTCTGATCTTTATGTTTCTAGTTGTGTTGTCACTTGCGGTCTAAGGTACAGATATTCTACCTTTTTTCAGTAAGGGTGCGTTCGTTCTCATGATTTTCTTGATCTTGATTCATTAGGATTCCCTAAGCCATTGCTATGTCCCCTTATACTCTGATTCGTTCTTCATGATCCATTTGACATTCGTCATTATGACCCTATGACATAAGTATTCGAATCACTTGATGCTTAGAAGGTTCATTGATTTTGTAACTGGATGTGAAAACCTTTCTTAATTTTATCATGGAAATGTTTGAGAAAAACTAATTTTAAAATGATGTTTATGAACGATGCGATACCACTTTTATATGAAATCTTACTAAACTTTTATGAAAACTACTTTTAAAGACTATTTTTATGAAAACCATTATTAAAAGATTTCTTTAAAGGAACATTTGATAGAAACTTTTGAATTGAACCTTGCTATGAACCATCTGATTTCGAACCTTTGATTATGAACCTTGAGATCCTATGCCTGATATGATTCCCTCATTGACTCATGACATTCATTGTATGATTGTCATTCTTATTTATTCATTCTGACATTTATTTAAATGTCTCTGCTATGCTATGCTTATGTTTGCCATGCTTATTACTATCTTGTTTCTCTTGCCATGCTAGATTATATTTGTTGTATGCTATGATAGATCTGTTCCTGAGCTTACCTAGTTGTGGAGGTACCATGACCATGTCTTTGATGGCACCTTAGGCATGACACTCCCGTAGAGGTGTGATAGATCTACGGCATTCCCCTTATGTTTATGTATTATATTGTGATCACTATTGGCCATTAATGTTGTGTGTGCTTAGTCTAGTACTGACATACATACTTATGTTAGGGAGCGTATGGATGCATCCTAGGTTTTATGTTTTATGTGATTATGGTGACCAGGTGGTGTGTGCCTGCACTCCTTCTCACATTTTTTTATTTTATTTACTTAGAGGTCTCCCCTCTTCGTATACTTGTATTGTTTTAGTATGATTTGATAGATTATGTATGGAGTTCTTATGGCACATCCTTATATGAACCTTTCCTTATTTTCATTCCATTCCTTGTTTCATTTCTTATTCAGTTCTCATGCATTCTTGAATTCTTAGTCCTCTTTAAAATTCGTATGACTTTCATGATTATGCTTTTCGTTTTGTATTCTTATCCCTTCGTTGCTTATGCTTATTTACCGTTATGTTATGTTATATATATCTGTTCACTGGGCTTTTTAAGCTCAGCCACATTTCTTTTTCTGCGGCAGGTTTTAGTTTGGAAGCTGGGTTATGAGTGGAGAGTACTTTGGACTTAGAAGACCTTACTAGCTATTCTGGATTTAGTGATGACTAGAAGAGATTTTCATTTCAGACTTAGTATTTTGTTATTGTTCTCATTGTAACCTTGTAGTTTCAGAATTTCCCTTTGTAACCCTTGAATTTCATTTGTATTAATTTAGTCATATGCTTGTGTTTGCTTTGATATGTCACCATAACGTAATACTTCTACCCTTATCGGGTTGGGGTGTTACACGAACACTTATTCTATACACTATTACACTTGTCTATATAAATAATATTTATATACACACGTAGTATTTATAAAAAGAACATTTATATATACTTGATTTACTTTCGATCATCATTTCTTTATATAAAAGATTATGTATATAAACTTTTACTAATTTTGACCTCATATGCCAATTGTAGGGCATTATGTCAGTACCAGTTTCCCCAGTTCACTTACTCGACCCCTTACCAGAGATTCCCGACCTTGCACCACCCGTTCCCGAACAAGGATTTGACCCTGATGATGCCTTCCACCCAGAGGAGCACCAGGAAACTCCTAGACTAGACTATTATCATCAGTAGCTTTTATTATCCTAGCCACGGGATGTGTGGCCATAATAATGACACTTGTGGTATTTTGTTGTATGACAAACCATAGCAAGTTATTTTGGACATGTGGTATGGTTATATATGATATCGGTTTATGTAAGCCGAGATTTTCCATCTTATATTCATATGTGTTGTGATTTTATCTACACATATTATGATTATATATTATGGTTGTCGTGATTCACCCTTACTATGATTGACTCTTATTGTGACTTATTCCAATCTCATCATGGTTGAGTTAATCTCGTTGTATTACGTACGTCTCCATCCATTGAATTCTCTATCTTTTGTTGCCGCCATGTTATTATAACTCTCGTCTATTTCACTCCTCATTTCTCCACTATCTTTTCAACTGCTTTACGAAAATACATTACAACCCTGTTCTAAATTACTTTACTTATAACATGTAAAATATTTGGGTGATACCCTATAGACTCCTACATCCTATAAAATGATTTGCTAAGTACCATATAAATCTATTTTGTTACCACCTAATTCATAACTATTCTACAACAATTTTTAGTCGTCGTCTTATAAACTGTATTACCCATTTAAAAACTGTTTTGGCCACCATTTTGTAAACACTTTGCAGACGGTTTTGCTATTATCTTATGAAACCATTACTATCACCTTATAAACCATTTCGCTAAAAAATTTTATACACTATTTGTCACTATCCCATTAATCATTTTGTCACTCTCTTACAAACTACTTTACCACCTAATAAACCGCTTTGTCATCATTTTTCAACTATTTGTATTCATATTATAAACCAGTTGGTTACCTTGCTGCCCCTTAATAAAATAATAAACCGTGTCGCTATGAACACACAAACTGTTTTCAAATATCCTACAAACCATTTTGCGGTCATCCTACGAACTGTCCTACCACTATATCGTAAAAATCAAATTTGTAACTTTACTACTATCTTATAAACAATGAATTGTTTTCCTATTGCCCTATAAACTAATTCACAAATTAATTTACGAACTATATTATTAAAATGTAATAAACCGATTCGCTACCTGACTACTGTTTCATAAACCAACAAATGAATTCACTAGCATTTTGTTAACACCTTATAAACTATTTTACTTCCCTGTGGATTGCTTTAGCCACTGTCTATTAAAGCAACAAGACTACGTTACTATTACTCTATAAACTATTTCACTGTTATTTCACAAATTTTGCTGTCACCCTATGAACTACTTTGCTACTCCTTTGCAAAAAAAATAAAAATAAAAAAAAAATAAAAAAAATAAAAAATGTTTTCTTATTACCCTACAAATTATTTCACAAACCGTTTTACAAAGTATTCTTCAATTACCCCCTGAACTATTCACTTCCTTGAAAAGTATTTTATGTTGTAACCTCGCAAACAGAAGGACCAATATTTTTGTAATAACTAAACTCAGCATTGCATCGTTGGACCTTAATTATACAAAGCCTGATCACCTATGTATAATTCAGGTAGGATCGTGCTATGCTAGAAATGGTTGCCTAAAATTTTATCAAAGTCAAATTTTCTATTTCCATTCTCAAGAAATCACAAACTCACGTGAGTAGACAAAAGAAGTGCAACTTATGGATATTTATACTAGTAAACACAGTAACCAGATAAACTTCTACCTAACCTTGTCACCTAAATTCAGCCTTGTCTCGCATCACGTTCTAATTCGAGAGGTCAAGTTACACCACTAACCATCAGAGGGCAACCTACCAACGGGATTACCTACGATTATGACCATAAGAATTCATACGAAACTTAACCTTATGACATTCGCTTTACTTCACATCTTCCAAATTCGAAAATTCGATAACAGACAACTTCACATCTTCCACTCAAACAGACAACTTCTAAATTCGATAACTACCGAATGACTCATAACCCCAAGGGTGACTAAGACATACCTTCACTTTAAAAATCGGTGTCAATCGTGATGACGATTACATTCAGTCCCTTAATCGAAACTGTACCTTCCACATTGAACACTAAGGTTGTGTTTGTTTCGGCTCATTCAGATCTGAATATGTCTGAAGTCTGATTCGGTCAGACATTTTTAGATTCAGACTGTTTGTTTATTCAGACATCTGAAGTCTGAATACATCTGAATAGGGTCTGATTCATTGTTAGGAAATTAAGCTTAAACAGTTAAGACTGTTGGAGGTAACAGTTAGGACTGTTGAAGGTGGAAGTTAAGACTGCTGAAGAGTTTTGAAGACATGAGCAGTTAAGACTGCTGAGTGAAGAAGTTAAGACGGTTTATGATTTGTGTAAAGTAGATAAATATGGAAAAGATATTGTGTATATCGTATAAGAATAGATTGATAGTTATCTTGTAAAGGAATCCTTAGTCTATAAAAGGATTGCCTAGGTTAACATACAGAGGAGTGAGTTCATACGTATTATTAAGATTCAAGGTTGTAAACCCTAGTGATAGAAGATCACTCGTATTATTATCCTAATAATGTTGAATCGTTGAAGGTTATTATTCTGTGTTCTTTGTTTATTCAAATCATACAAAACACATAAGGTCTTCTAAGTGCTAGCTAGTAAATTCCGCGTGCTAGACTACGTATAATTCTTAGTATCACATCTAACACAAGGAGTGTGTGTAGATCCGGTCAAGTGGTATCAGAGCCAGGTTTGCTGATACATAGATTTAGAAGATCCGAGAAGAACAAAGATGGACATGGAAACAACACCATCCACAACCAACATTGCTGCTAAGCTTCCTATGCTTAAACCTAATGAATTCGACATGTGGAGACTTCATATTGAGCAGTTTTTCCAAGTGCAAGACTATGCACTATGGGAGATCATTGAAGATGGAAACTCTTTTACACCTGTAACAACAACAACTGTTGTTGATGGTAAATCTGAGAGTACAGTACAGACAAAGCCAACCACTAATGAAGAGAAGACAAGGTACAAGAATGATCTTAAGGCTAGAAGTTTGCTTCTGATGACTATTCCCAATGATCAGTTGCTGAATTTTAGTAAATTCAAGTGTGCTAAATCTCTCTTTGAAGCTATTGTTGCAAGATATTGTGGGAATGAAGCCACCAAGAAAACCCAGAAGACCCTTCTCAAGCATCAGTTTGAGAACTTTACTGCAACAAGCAATGAGTCCTTGGATCATATGTTCAATATGCTTCAAAAGTTGGTGCGTCAATTGGCTGTTTTAGGGATTGAGATGCCTCAGGAAGATCTCAACTCTAAATTTCTGAGGAGTCTACCTTCTGAATGGGCTATGCATGTGGTAGTATGGAAAAACAAGCCTGATATAGATTCCATGAGCTTAATGGATCTGTATAGCAACTTCAAGATAGTTGAACATGAGATTAAGAAGTCTGCTGGATCAAGTTCAAGCTCAAGCTCAGTGAATTTGGCCTTTGTATCAACTCCCAGTTCCTCAAGTCCAGATGAAGAAGTGCAAGTTGGTGGAGCAGTTGGAACTGCTAGTGCAAACCTTGGTACTGCTAGCACCTCAAGCAGTACTAGTGGACTTTTGAATGATGATACTTATTGTGCTTTCTTGACTACTCAGCACAATGGAAGTATGTTGACTCATTCAGATCTTCAAGAGATTGATGAAGATGATATTGAAGAGATGGATATTAAGTGGCAGCTCTCTCTTCTCAGTTTGAGAGCTAGGAGATTCTTGAAGAAGACTGGCAAGAAGATTGTCATAAACAGTAATGATGTTGCAGGGTATGACAAGTCCAAGATTGAGTGCTACAACTGCCACAAGAAAGGTCATTACTCAAAGGAGTGCAGATTGCCAAGTCAACAAGATGGAAAGAGTAGAGCATATGGAAACAAGTCAAGAGTTGTGGAGGTTACTGATTCAAGCTCAAAAGCCATGGTTGCTATTGATGGCTTAGGATTTGACTGGAGCTATATTGCAGAGGAGGAAGCAGAAGCATCTACAGAGGTTGCTTTCATGGCATTTTCTGATTCTGAGGTACAAGTTTCAAAATGTTCTAAATCTTTTGAAGCTTTAAAAGAACTAGAAACACTTAAAACAAGATATGAGAGTCAGTGGAAAGAATTAAAAGAAACTGCTTTTAGCTTAGCAAATCATAAGAGAGCTTTAGCTGTGTTAGAAGAGAAAATTGTTCATTATCAAAACAATGAGTCTAAGTTTTCTGATGATATGATTATTGTTAAGAGAGACTTAATGTTTAGAGAGAATGAAATTACTGTTTTAAAACATGAGCTAGAACAGGTTAAGAAAGCTAAGGAGAACATACAGATGAGTGTAGACTCACTAGAATACACATCAAAAGGTGTTCAAAAGATAATTGAGAGTCAGATTCAAAATAAAGCTAAGTCAGGCCTAGGATATAAGTCAGTTCCACCTCCTTATAGAGGAATTCCATCACCCAAAGGTATAGACTTAGAACATACAGGACTCCCTGAATTTCAATTACCTGAGCTTAACTATGGTCCTCAACCAAAGAAGGATGTAGTTGATAAACCTGTTTTTGAAAGTGCAAGTGATAAATCACTATCTGAGGAAAAGGTGTCTTTTGATAGGTCCTCACCTAAGGACTCAGATGCTCCAACCATTGAGGAGTGGACTTCTGATGATGAGGATGATCAGGCTGTGGTTAAGCCTGTTAGTGATAAAGTGGAGGAACCAAAAGTTCCAAAGATGGTTAAACCTGAGACTGTTAGGCTTAGATCAAATGCCAAACCTTTTAGACCAACAGTTAGGTATGCAGAGATGTATAGAACTACAAACAAGCCAAGAGGTAACCAGAGGAATTGGAATGACCTCAAATCCCACCAATTAGGAAAGGATTTTGTTTGCTATAGGAAAGCTTGTTACTCTTGTGGTAGTTTTGACCATCTTGCAGATTCTTGTGATAAATGGGTATCTGGATATACAAATCATAGGTTGAGCATTTCAAGACCTCAATCTTTTCTTAGGAATGAGAAGATGATACCTAGATCAGTTCTTTTGAGGTCTGGACCTAAAGCAGTTCAAACTGCTAGACCAGCAGTTCCGACTGTTAGACCTATGAGACCAATTCACCCAAGGCCAACAGTTCAAGGTGCAAAAATGTTTTCCAAATCAGCACCAAAAACTGTCAATAGACCCTTTCATCACAAAGCAGTGGTAAAAAATCAAGTTTGGAAACCTAAGGTAACAACTACCAAGCCAGCAGTTCCAACTGCTAGCAGGGTAATTGGTACTGGTGTGAATAAAAACACTGCTAAGGGAAACATGGGTAATGGAGTGAATGCTTCAGCATGTTGGGTATGGAGACCAATTAAACCCAATGGTGCTAAGACTGTTTTGAAAAGAATGAATTATGTTGATGCTAGAGGAAAGCCTAAGTCTGTTTTGGCTTGGGTTCCACAAGGAAATTAATTTTTCTTGTTATGTGCATTGTTAGTCATATGCTTGTATTTTGTTTCTTTGTTTTTGGACTAACAATTGCAGGATTGGAGAGAAAACACCAAGGGATTATGAATGCTTGATGTTTTGGACAAAATGGTGTTCTGGAGATTAGTATGTGATCCTTGCATACAACAAATGGTAATTGGTTCACCATGTCTTATCCACATAAGAACCAACTAGTCCAGAGCAAACGGTTTCTGGTAAAGACTAATCAAATCCGTTTTTGGTTGACAATTTACCAAAAATTGTATGGTTATCAGCTCACCATATCTAAATGTGAAGAGTTGGCTAGTCCAAAGCAAACGACTATTGGTAAAGACATATCAAATACGTTGATAGCTGATAGTTTGCTAAAAACTATGTTTGAGCCATGTTATTTTAAAATTCTATTTCAAAAAGTTGGTACGGCTCAATAAAATTTTTCAACAGTTGGGACGGTTAGTACAAAATATTGGTATGGTTCAACTAGCCGTTATGACTGACGTGTCTGTAATTAATTTTGGGGTAAAAACTAGCCGTTGGCGGTTTGTTGCGATTTTTACTGGATGAATTACGGATTTCGAGGGATCCTCTTATAGATATTTTAACTTTTATTTTATTATATTCTTATACTAAAATAAATAGTTACCATATTCTTTAAGTCGGTCAACTTGAAACCCTAACTCTCTCCATAAACTCTCAATATTGCTTTCATCTTCTATCTTTTCACTCAAAATTATTACTCTTCACGGCTGTTAACTAATATTTACTGCTAAGAATGGATGTTTTGAAGTTTGTTAAACGTCACAACCAGGTTGCGTTTTTAGAGAAAACAGAGCAAGGAGATGGCTCAAAATTTTATGAGGTTGTGGACTTTCTCAACCACTCTCACATAAGGTATGCTCTAACTGTTTCTCCTACTCTTTATGTTTCACACATCACACAGTTCTGGCAGAATTCATCTATCTTAACAAGTGATGATGGAAACTTAGAAATTCATACTAAAGTAGATGGCATTAAATTTGTTGTTACCGAGTCTATACTTAGGAGACATCTTAAATTAAATGACTCAGATGGTATCCACACTATGCTAAATACTGAAATTTGGGAAGAACTTACAAAAATGGGGTATAATACATCTGAACATAAATTGACTTTTCAAAAAGCATGTTTTTCACCCCAATGGAGATTTTTGATACATACTCTTCTATGTTGTTTAAGTAATAAAAAGACTGCTTTGGAACAGTTCAGTAGCAATATTGCTATTGCTCTCATTTGCTTGTCTACAAACAGAGTTTTTAACTTTTCAAAATATATTTTTGAGGGTATGGCATCAAATGTTGATAGTAAAACAAAGTCTTTAATGTATCCCAGGTTTGTTCAAACAATTTTAAATAAAAAGAAAAACCTGCTTACAGAACCAACTGAGATTTTTGCTACGCCTAGTCTACAATCAAAGGTTTTTCAAAATATGACTATGGCTAGTAGACTTTTTGAAGGGGAACCTGTTCCATTGTTTCCTCAAATGATTCAAACTGAGTTGGGTGAAGGTTCAGCAGTTCCAACTGATCCCCATCACACATCCACTCAAGTATTTGAAACAACCCAACAACCACCTATCACTTATAGGAGAAGGTCTAAACCTAGTCTAACTAGGGTTGTGACTGAATCCTTGCCCAAAGATTCACCTCTCATAGCAGGTAATACAGCTAGAAGTGATGAGGGTAGTTCTTCACAAAATGAATTGACGGCTTTATGTACCAAGTTAGTAGCCAAGGTTGACACTTTGGAGAAGGTGCTAAAGCAAACTAAGGAGGAATTCAAAGCTCACAAGGAGACTTTTGCCAAAGTCTATACAAAGCTAACAAAAAGGGTAAAGAAGCTTGAAGAACAGTTGAAGAAGAAAAGGGAAAGAGTGGTATTGGATGATGATTCTGATGATGATGATTCTGATGGTTCAGACGGGGATGATGAAAATTCTTCCAAACAGGGGAGGAAATTTGGTAAAGAGAGGAAATTTGGAGATAAGGATAGATCAGGATCTCAGGGGAGGTATGAAGAAGATTCTGAACAAGATCAAGGTTTTGATATTGGTTCAGGTTCTGGTCATGTTCATGAAGAAACAGCTGAGACACATCAAGCAGTTCCATATGAAGAAGCAGTTCAAACTGCTGAGACAGAGCAAAAGATAGAGCAAGTAACAGTTCAAACTGCTGAGTCAGAACAACAAGCAGTTCCAACTGAAGAAACTTCTGCTGAACAGGTTTATGAAAGGAAAAGAGCAGATAAAGGAAAGAAACCTATGACAACTGAAGAAGTGGTTGCTGTTCAAGAACTTGAAAGGCTTAAAAGGTTGAAACCAAAAACTCAAGAACAGATTGATCATGATGGAGAGGTTGCAAGGCAATTAGTAGAAGAAGATTTGTCTGGAGAGGAAGCTAAACAAGCTCAGATTGCTCATGATGAAGAATTTGCAAGGAAAATGGCTGCTGATGATATAAGAAATATAGCTGAATTCATGGAAAGAAAAAGATCAAATGAAGTAAATCAAGAAGAATTCAATGAACAGTTACAATATTTTCTGGATTCTGATGTGATTGTAAGAGCACAAGCTTCTATGGTTCTTAAGGATAAAGAATTGAATGAAGATGACAAGACAGAGGAGCTTAATGAATTCATACTCAAGAAGAATGGAGTTGCAACGTGGGATGATCTGATTCATAAAATAAGAGAAAGACAGAAGTTAGGGTACAAGACAAAGTAACCAACAAAGAAGGAACTTGTTGAGGATATGAAGCATTATTTGAAGAACTCAGCAAATTACTCAATGAAAGATTTCAAGAGAAAGTCTTATGCTATAATTGATAAGGAATTCTGTGAAACTTATGCTATTTTGAATTCTCCAAGAAGAAGTGTCAAAACAGGAAAGAAGAGGGAAGCAGAATCTATGGAATCAGAAGTTGCTAAGAAACAAAAGTCTGATGAAGAAGGATTAACTAATGAGAAGATCAGAAGCATGATGGTGATAATTCCAGAGTCTTCTTACATTAAACCTTTGCAGGTCAAACATCCAATCATTGACTGGGAAGTGTTTACTGATGGAAGAATGAAGGGATGGAAGATTATTAGACTTGGAGATATTTCTAAAAGATATAAGTTGTTTGAAGATTTACTTAAAGGTTTTGACAGAGAAGTTCTAAATAAGCTTTGGAGTTTAGTGAAAGAAAAATTCAGATATATTGATCCAGTTGAAGATAAAGATAAAGAACTATGGGTTCAATTGAAGAGAATATATGAACCAGATGGTGGAGAATCGATATGGAGATTTCAAGCTCAAGTCAAGGACATCTCTTGGAAGTTATTTGGAGCATGTGGAGTACACAGAGTATCTACAAAGGATGGAATAGAGATATATATGCTGGTTGAAAAGAATTATCCACTCAGACCAGGTGTTTTGACAATGATGGCATGTGTTAGACTGGAAGCTAATGAAGAGTCTGAGATGGCTGATATGCTAGTGGCAAAGATATTCAACCTTGCACAAGAAGTAAAAGCTAGAACTAAGAGATTGGCTTGTTGGGTATTTGAAAGAATTTTCAGCATTATGAAGAAGAAGCTTAATTTGAAGAAACTTAGTGATTTGGGAAGAAATCATAAGTTTAGGGGAGGATTGTTAGGAAATTAAGCTTAAGCAGTTAAGACTGTTGGAGGTAACAGTTAGGACTGTTGAAGGTGGAAGTTAAGACTGCTGAAGAGTTTTGAAGACATGAGCAGTTAAGACTGCTGAGTGAAGAAGTTAAGACGGTTTATGATTTGTGTAAAGTAGATAAATATGGAAAAGATATTGTGTATATCGTATAAGAATAGATTGATAGTTATCTTGTAAAGGAATCCTTAGTCTATAAAAGGATTGCCTAGGTTAACATACAGAGGAGTGAGTTCATACGTATTATTAAGATTCAAGGTTGTAAACCCTAGTGATAGAAGATCACTCGTATTATTATCCTAATAATATTGAATCGTTGAAGGTTATTATTCTGTGTTCTTTGTTTATTCAAATCATACAAAACACATAAGGTCTTCTAAGTGCTAGCTAGTAAATTCCGCGTGCTAGACTACGTATAATTCTTAGTATCACATCTAACACAAGGAGTGTGTGTAGATCCGGTCATTCATTCAGACATTTGAATATGTCTGATTACATCTGAAAAGCTTAAACTTTACACCTATTTCTTTTCAATCCTTATCTCCTCATCTTGGTCTTGATTTTTTTATTAATAATCATGAATGGAGGGTCTTTTGGTTTGTTTTATAGCGAAAGGATTGTTTTTTGTTTATTCAGACACTTTATAAAAACAAACAGACTAAAACAATTCAGATTGAGACTTTTGGACCACTAATTCAGATTCAGACGTGGTATTCAGATTCAGACATAAAATGTCTGAATAAACAAACAGCACCTAAGTACACTACTGAATCAACCAATTGATTGCTAGTAGCAATGAACAACATTCTTCAAGACTCTACCTTCCGCGTTAAGTATTAAGTGTAACAACGAACTAGCCATCTGACTGCTAATAGGAACCGATGCCATCTTTCGAGGTTGCACCCTAAACCTACTAGATACCCTTAAGACATCGACCTAGTGCCCACCGAACTTGAGGCATAGACATTCTTTTTCTTAGTATGGTCTGGTTGCTGAAATACCACAATCATCTACGATGAGAAACTCATCTGCATACCTTATGGTAATAAGATCTTAACAATAAGAGGAGGATCTCTCGATGGAAGTAAGCAATGAAGGGACCAATAAAACTTTTGACAAGGGCTGGGAACATACAATGGGCTGACTTATAACCTAACGAAATTCTTAAGACCTTACGGAGCAACCCGAGCAATTATCTTTGGGACAATTGCCTAATCCTTCAACTAATTCTTTGAGAATATTAGCCTGACTGGGACGTAAGAGTGATCCAAAACACTGTTGCTCACTAAACCAAACCTTAGAGGTGAATCAAGCATCTCTATCCACTACTAGGAATAACAATACACCATGACTTGAAACTATTCCGTCAATGTACAATTCACCCTCTCCACACCGTATAATGAGATTTTTCCTTGTAAGTAATGGATACCTTGGATTGGACTATCAATGTACAACCACCCTTACGATGTCGTGTCCTCTAAGAGTTCTAGATTATTCAGCCATCCGTTTTGATATAACCTCACTCCCACACTGAGATGCCTAGAAGTCTCAACATGCCGAACGGCCATTGATACACAACTTTCACTTGTGACCAAGGAAAACACCTCATGACTAAATTCCAGACCACTAGCACAACAATATAAGTCATGATACATCCCTATACTGCCCAAGTAAATTAAGTACCATATCTATAAACTTCACCCGATATTTAGCCATCAAACACTACCAAGCATTGGAAACTAGACTCTGTCCTTAAACCTTTGAGAACTTATATAGGGCATTTATATTAACCATAAAACTCATTGTGATTTTTCTAAAATACTTATTCTAACAAGTTAAAAATTTTCTAGTCAAACCTTACCGAACTTTTGTATGTTATGAAATGGTAAACATTGTGTAACACCCCCAAAATCTGGTCTTGCGGAAGCATTAGGGTCATGGGATGCTACTGAAATGGAAATCATAACGCGAGGTAACGAAGAACCGAATACACACTTCGTAAAGTTATAATCAATTGTTTAAATCAACTTTCATTTAAAAATCTTTATTTCACAAGAATGCCCAAAAGTTTAATGGTCCCTCAAAAACAAGTTTTTAAATATTTGTGAAATCACTTTGGTCTATGGTGTAAGTCTGTTGCCTTGCCAATATTGAGTTACCTAGATACCTGAGAAAAACATGCTAAAAATAAGCAAAAAGCTGGTGAGTTCATAGGTTTAAGTTTAAAGCAGTTATAATAAAATTTGGACCAATAGTTTTGTATATGAGCATTATGATGTATATAATGTCACATAAATATTCTATTACGCTAGCAATAAGTTCATGCAACCGAAGTTATAATAGGTCTGCATGCTCTAGAAGCATGTTAAATAAAAAAGGTCAGGCAAGTATTTATCCCAGACACTTGTACTTTGATATGGTATACGTTCGTTTGCCTATCCGGTCAAACCAAACGGGGACGTTACTTCCAATAGATCTATTTATAACATTCACGCTTCCTGTCGGGAATTAACGGTTCATGAAATTTGGGCAGTAGGGGACATAGCAGGGCTTAGGCTAACTACGCAATAGTTTTGATAAAATAATGATGATGGTCCATAAAATGGTTTTGCATATTTCTCACCCCATTTATGTAAAATAAATATAAGTAAAGAGGGACTATAAACTCACCTTAATAGTGGATGCAGTGGATGCAAGGATGTAGGGCACCAACACGCGACCTATATTAATAATGTATGTTTAGTTTACAGTCTAATTAAGTTTCCATGATAATTTAACTCAAAAGTTTGGAAGTGTTTATGTTGTTGTTGTTGTTGCTTGTGTGACAGCAAGTGAGGCTACGAATAAATTCCTAAGCATGGGTAGGCGTTGGCTCTAAGAGTTGCCAAAATGTACGGTAACGGAGATTTGGGAGTCTTATAGGATTTTGATTGACGGAATTTGGAAAACGAAGAAATGAATGATTTGAAAGCACGAATCGAGATATGTAATGTTTAGGATGTGTAGTTTAGTTGTAAAAATAAATAATTGGATATATAGGTTTTGAATGAAATGACATTACGTATGTGTGACGTTTAGTATTTAAAGGTTTAATGATTTAAGAAAATAAGGTTTATCATTTGTATAATAAAGGTTCTGTTTATCTCGTTTAAATAAAGTCAATTAAGTTTGCCAAATTAATAAGGATTGGTTACGACTTATGTTTGTAAATTGGTTTCACAATTATATGTTTAGAAAACATTTGATAAGGTTTTGTCAAAATTATATTTTCTAATTCTTGTTAATGACATAGATATTTATTGGTTTAAATTTTAAAACAACGTTTATAGTGATAAAACATATACTCTTTATATGTGCTTCATTTTAGAATCGATAGAATTAGATGGTCATTAGTATAAAAGTCTTATATAGTGGCGACGTGTATTTGTATATAAGTTCACATCTTTTATGTCGAAACGTAGTGTTCTACAAGTGTATATAAGTGTGTGACAACTTTAGGTGACATTTTGTAAGTCGAGGTCTAAGCATATGGTAAACGGATTTTATAGTTAACACTCATTTATTCAATAGTTTCGATATAGCATTTTGTGTACTCGGCTTTTAATCATTTGACACACGGTTAATTTACATGTATACATTACAATCTTTTGTGTGCTTAACTCTTGTTGGGCTGCGGCCTAACTGAGTCCAAGGAGGGGCTTTGGCATTGGGCCTGACTAAGGGTTTACTACCAAATGCCACTTTGGGCTTGGTGGGCTGTGAGCCAGCAGGAGGATTATATGATAATGGGCTGGACACAAGTCTACTAAATGGGCTGAACAGATTTAAATGGGTTGGGATTATTTGTGCTATACACAACACATATTCAAGTCCAGAGAAGCTTGTGTGCTTACTGGAATTTCTAACGTGCACATTAGACGTCAAGCGATTGCGTGGTTTTGTAACCTTACAACAGGTTTTACCTCTCGAGGGATCTCAAGAGCTTACAACCCCACCAGGCAGTGTACCTGACCGATGTAGTATAGTGTAGTGGTAAGTACGGGGGATTGATCGTTCTCCACAGGGAATAGTGTTCGTTAGGTGTGAAAGGCTACTCTAATTAGGTCTAAGGGTTGAGGAAGATTCTTTTTATGTTTTTATAATTTTTATGAAAGCAAGTAAAATCTCGGTTTTGATAGAGTGGGCGGAATTAGTTGCTAGTCAACTAACCCAAAATTACTACAAATGCAATAAAATAAAATAACAAAAATGAAATGTGGTGAGAAACTTATGTGTAGAGAAATGTGTTTACTTAGATTTCCTTACTCCCTAACTATCTTTTACCGGTTAATTAGTGTGTATTAGTCGCGTGGATGACGGGTGTATTCCTTAATACCATTCGTGGGGTGGCGTACTTACTTCCCCAACTCTACAAGCTCCTACTTCACTCCTATGTCGAGCCGGCTAGGAAGCTCCTAACATGGGATCACTAGAATTCGCTTGTGCATTAAATACAACCATAAAAACCTTTAGTACGCGTTTGGTTCATGTTTCTTAAGACGTTCAAGCAAGTTACCGAATAGGAAGTTAGCCAGTTTTCTTAAGCCTAACATAGATAAACAATCATCCAATACAACTAACAACACACTAACAACCAATAATCAATAGCTAAGTTTCATTAGATCTAAGCAAACACAAGATAAATTTAGCCTAACATGTTAAACAAAAGACAAGAATAAGATAGAATCAAACAACACATAGACATATTGAATGATTAATTGATAACTTATCTTTCAATGAAACATGGAAGATCTCAAGGCAAAAAGCCCTGAAAAAGTAGCTAAAATCGTCTTAGGGTTTTATCCCAAAATTCCACACACTAAGCTCTCCCTAATGACAAAAGATTAGAAAACTATATATAGATTTTTGGATCTGACGGCGTCACCTTATAGATTGTGACGCCGTCACCTCGCCGCTTCTAGGGTTCCCGGATGACCTTCTTGACGCCGTCCCTCTTTAGCTCTTCAAAAATCCATTCTGGCTTATCAAGGCTTGACGCCGTCAGCTCGTGAACGTGACGCCGTCCCCTTATGATTTAAGCCGTGACGCCCTTGATCAAGTTAAAGCATGACGCCGTCAGAATTCACATGCTATTTTCACTGGCTTATCATGAGTAAATTTCACGTCCAACTTTTCTTGCCAAAGCATGACGCCGTCCCATGTTAATTGTGACGCCGTCAAAAGTAACTTTTAGCCGATTTTTGAGACTTTGTCGTTTTCTTCACTTTATGCTCCAAAAACGTCCAAAATGCCTCCTTTTCCAGATTTCTCCTCAAAAGTACCTAAAATGACAAAAGGAAACGATTTAGGGCAATATTTGATCAAATAAATACGATTTAGGCTTAAATGACCCCTTAAAAGCGGTACACTTTTCGCCTCATCAAATACCCTTACACTTGAGATTTGCTTGTCCTCAAGCAAATGCGCTTTTATTCTAATCAAAATACAAGTTAGGGGTCATTTAATGCAAACATAAAAGTAATTACAACAAATAATCGTTCCACTTCAATCATAATAAGCACGGAGATTATAAACTAGCACCTCACAAGTAGTGTTTAGATACTCACATCTCTCAAGTGTCATCAAAATAAATCTCATAAATGAAAACGGATAATATCTCTCACTACCTGTCATAGCAAATAGATTACCATAGGCTTGGGAAAGGATCGAAAACCTCCTCCACTAGGCGTAAGCACCTAAGATAAACTATCAAAGAGGGCTTTTAAATGGTTATAACGTTAGGTGTAGGGAAAAGGAAAACACGGTTTTGTTGGATAAAGGATATTTTACTGGTGGCGAGTTAAAAATCTTGATCAATTACATGTACTATACAATGTTGCTAAGCCAAGACTAGACTCGATCTTAAGCTAGAAACGAAATAACAAGATAACAAAAATATAAAACAAACATAAAATAAAACGGGATGGTAGTCCGTATGTTTTTTCTATTTTTCATTTTCTCATTTTTTTTGTATTTTTCTTGATTTTTTCGATTTTTTCGATTTTTTTTTTTTTTTTTTTTTTTTTTTTTTTTTTTTTTTGCATACACTTTTGCCCTACCATCCAAAATAATACATCATAGGGGCATTGCATCCCCCTTACACTTGAATTTTTACATAACTTTACAAATAACTATTCTAATGACTCGAATTAAGATAATCGAAAAACTTGGAGTACTTTTAAAATATTTAGCACATATGGGGGTAATAAATGATGTTCTTCCCCATTACTCCATTATACTAGTACTTTACCCATGAGTCCCAATCATCCCAAAACAATATGTACAAGGATATGACTCGACTTAGCAACCATGTAATCAACTAGATAATTAACTTGGGTTTAAACAAATGTTGTCACAATAATGCACTAAAGATGAGTGCATATAAGGTAGGCTAAGGCGATTTGGGTGTACATTTTAGTGGGGTGTAACAAATTCTTCCTTTAAGTAAAATGCTTAAAGGTCGAAGCGAAAAGATAGGCTCTGAGGGGTGTACTAGGGTATCGTGTACTAAAAATGAGTACAACGCAAGGGGTGTGGGAGAATTACTTGACCAATGTAGCCAAAGTAATTATAACAAAAACACAGGTGTAAAACAATGGGTTAATCCTAATGCCTCTTATCATGTAGTAAATCTAACTACACGAATGTAGTCTCACTTGTGGCCTTGGAATGGTCCTAACGCAAGTTCTAGAATCTAAGTGCTACCGGTACACACATCATAGCATAAATGCTTTTCCTACCAATTCTAGGGGTGAACCTCACATATTTGGGGTGGAAAAATTTTTTTTAGTGGTACGGTTTTTGTGCTAGTCATATAACTCCTATCCGTGAGACGCTTATTAGAACTAAAGTTTCACTCCTATATGTTGTAAAAAAATTTTAAATTTGGCACTAAAATTACCTTAACAAGTATTCCTCTCAGTTTTATACACATCTACTATTAAACAAACAAAAATCAAGCGCAATTGTATTCTCTAAAATCGTACTTTTACCCTCCCCTTACACTTAAGATGAACATTGTCCCCAATGTTCAAATAATAAGATGTATAAGCAAAAAGTAAAAGAATGAAATCAAATACTCCCCTGATTCGCTCGGTGGATAATGAAATTACACGGTTAAATCTTCCTCCAAAGAGAATGTTGAAGCTCCATGACTAATGCATCGCCATAAGCTTGATTCCAAAAACATCTCCTTGTCCAAAACAACCTGTTAAACCTGAGAAAACAAACACGAAAACCTGCATAACATCGGCGGGATAAAATCTATATATAAGGATATAATGCTTGTGGAATGATAACTTTGCAGATTCCTGGAGATTATAAGTTGGAGATTTTAATAAAAACTTTTTATGAAAACAAAACTTTCAAAAATTTCTGAAAATTAAATCTGATGCCGTCAGGTTATAAACCCTGACGCCGTCAGAAATGACCTGACAAAAATTTTTATTTTAAGTTTCCGGAAAATTTCTGGAAAAACCTTTACCTTACTTCCTGGAAATCCTGCAAAACATCATTATGACTCGATACAAGCATTTGACTCAAACAAATACGAATATGTATGCTAATTTATTATTATTACGATTCATGTTAATTTGTGTTCTAATAAACCGATTTAGATTTCCCTTACACTTATCTTTTGCAAAATACCTTTATATGTAGTTAAGACGAAGTTAAAAACAAAATAAAGCATTTTCACAAATTAGTTTTTAACATGAACCAATAATAATAAAAATTAAACACACATACGGAAACAAATAAAAACAAACAAACAAATAAATAAAACACACAAAGCAAATAACACAAATAAAGCTTGGGTTGCCTCCCAAGAAGCGCTTTTCTTATATAACGAGTCTTGTAGCTAGACTTAAAGTCACGTACATTACGTGACTCCGTTTTGCATAAAGAATATGGTTTTAAAGCTTTGTATCACTCTTTCATCCCACTTGTATTCCGGACCTAAGGCCAAACACATCGAATACTTAACTCTAGCCCTTCCTTGGTTATTGTTATCAACCTCGAGTGCTGGGATATTATCGACATCCAAGCCCTTAATGCCCTTAAATTTTGGTTCGAACTTAGAGAAACGAGACACATTATGGGGCATCAGGTACTTGATGCATCCTATTTCGCTGGAGAATGTCACACTACCTTCATTCTTATCATAAATTGCTTGGGACGTTCTTATGAAGGGTTCTCCTAAAACTATCTCGCCTAAATACGGATCTATAATCCCCCTTATATCTTCTAGGATCACAAAATCACATTGGTAAACGAAAATCTCCGATAAAGACGTGTAAACCACTTGCTAGACCTACAAAATTGCACATCTGATTGGGGTCATACGGGTCTTGTTTAGGGTTCAACTCATTGCTCATGATCCAGTTATAGTAAAGCCTAGACATGAAATTCATTGGTGCCTTGAGATCAATATAGGTATGCTCCCTAAACATGTGACCAATCATGCAGGGAACCTTCACATTAAAATAACCCCCCTTTCTAATCCATGGGTACTTACGATTTTTAGCGGGGCAAGGACATTTAAAGATAAACTTATGGTGACTTAATCCTTCTAGAATTGGTGAGGAATTGTGAACTAACATTAAGTCATCTCTAAGCTCAATCTCACTGCTCGTGCTAAGGCGGGTGAGTCTCTTCTCTCTGTCAATTAACTCATTAAGCTCATTGAATGCCTTAATCTCCCTATCCATAGTGACGAACCAATTACGAACAAACACACAAAGAAAGTAGATAGACTAAAGAAAATCTAGAAAAATAAAATAAAAATCTCACTAGAAGGGAATCTAGTGAGTAGACCTAATAGAAATAAAAATTCAACCTAAACAATAACTATTCCCCGGCAGCGGCGCCAAAAACTTGATTGCGTGGTTTTGTAACCTTACAACAGGTTTTACCTCTCGAGGGATCTCAAGAGGCTTACAACCCCACCAGGCAGTGTACCTGACCGATGTAGTATAGTGTAGTGGTAAGTACGGGGGATTGATCGTTCTCCACAGGGAATAGTGTTCGTTAGGTGTGAAAGGCTACTCTAATTAGGTCTAAGGGTTGAGGAAGATTCTTTTTATGTTTTTATAATTTTTATGAAAGCAAGTAAAATCTCGGTTTTGATAGAGTGGGCGGAATTAGTTGCTAGTCAACTAACCCAAAATTACTACAAATGCAATAAAATAAAATAACAAAAATGAAATGTGGTGAGAAACTTATGTGTAGAGAAATGTGTTTATGATGCGTGGGTTTTGCAACCTTACAACAGGTTTTACCTCTCGAGGGATCTCAAGAGGCTTACAACCCCACCAGGCAGTGTACCTGACCGATGTAGTATAGTGTAGTGGTAAGTACGGGGGATTGATCGTTCTCCACAGGGAATAGTGTTCGTTAGGTGTGAAAGGCTACTCTAATTAGGTCTAAGGGTTGAGGAAGATTCTTTTTTATGTTTTTATATTTTATGAAAGCAAGTAAAATCTCGGGTTTTGAAGGAGTGGGCGGAATTAGTTGCTAGTCAACTAACCCAAATTACTACAAATGCAAATAAAATAAAATAACAAAAATGAAAAGTGGTGAGAAACTTATGTGTGGAGAAATGTGTTTACTTAGATTTCCTTACTCCCTAACTATCTTTTACCGTTAATTAGTGTGTATTAGTCGCGTGGATGACGGGTGTATTCCTTAATACCATTCGTGGGGTGGCGTACTTACTTCCCCAAACTCTACAAGCTCCTACTTCACTCCTATGTCGAGCCGGCTAGGAAGCTCCTAACATGGGATCACTAGAATTCGCTTGTGCATTAAATACAACCATAAAAACCTTTAGTACGCGTTTGGTTCATGTTTCTTAAGACGTTCAAGCAAGTTACCGAATAGGAAGTTAGCCAGTTTTCTTAAGCCTAACATAGATAAACAATCATCCAATACAACTAACAACACACTAACAACCAATAATCAATAGCTAGGTTTCATTAGATCTAAGCAAACACAAGATAAAATTAGCCTAACATGTTAAACAAAAGACAAGCATAAGATAGAATCAAACAACACATAGACATATTGAATGATTAATTGATAACTTATCTTTCAATGAAACATGGAAGATCTCAAGGCAAGAAGCCCTGAAAAAGTAGCTAAAATCGTCTTAGGGTTTTATCCCAAAATTCCACACACTAAGCTCCCCTCAATGACAAAAATTTAGAAAACTATATATAGACTTTGACATCTGACGGCGTCACCTTATGCATTGTGACGCCGTCACCTCGCCGCTTTTAGGGTTCCCGGGTGACCTTCTTGACGCCGTCCCTCTTTAGCTCTTCAAAAATCCATTCTGGCTTATCAAGGCTTGACGCCGTCGGACCTATAATGTGACGCCGTCCCTCTTTGATTTAAGCCGTGACGCCCTTGATTTAGTTAAAGCGTGACGCCGTCAGAATTCTCATGCAAACTCACTGGCCCGTCATGAGTAAATTTCACATCCAACTTTTCTTGCCAAGGCATGACGCCGTCTGGAGTTAATGTTGACGCCGTCAAAGGTGACTTTCAGCACAATTTTGAGACTTTGCCGTTTTCTTCACTTTTATGCTCCAAAAACGTCCAAAATGCCTCCTTTTCCAGATTTCTCCTCAAAAGTACCTAAAATGACAAAAGGAACGATTTAGGGCAATATTTGATCAAATAAATACGATTTCGGGCTTAAATGACCCCTTAAAAGCGGTACACTTTTCGCCTCATCAGTTTACTTAGATTTCCTTACTCCCTAACTATCTTTTACCGGTTAATTAGTGTGTATTAGTCGCGTGGATGACGGGTGTATTCCTTAATACCATTCGTGGGGTGGCGTACTTACTTCCCCAACTCTACAAGCTCCTACTTCACTCCTATGTCGAGCCGGCTAGGAAGCTCCTAACATGGGATCACTAGAATTCGCTTGTGCATTAAATACAACCATAAAAACCTTTAGTACGCGTTTGGTTCATGTTTCTTAAGACGTTCAAGCAAGTTACCGAATAGGAAGTTAGCCAGTTTTCTTAAGCCTAACATAGATAAACAATCATCCAATACAACTAACAACACACTAACAACCAATAATCAATAGCTAAGTTTCATTAGATCTAAGCAAACACAAGATAAATTTAGCCTAACATGTTAAACAAAAGACAAGAATAAGATAGAATCAAACAACACATAGACATATTGAATGATTAATTGATAACTTATCTTTCAATGAAACATGGAAGATCTCAAGGCAAAAAGCCCTGAAAAAGTAGCTAAAATCGTCTTAGGGTTTTATCCCAAAATTCCACACACTAAGCTCTCCCTAATGACAAAAGATTAGAAAACTATATATATAGATTTTTGGATCTGATGGCGTCACCTTATAGATTGTGACGCCGTCCACCTCGCCGCTTCTAGGGTTCCCGGATGACCTTCTTGACGCCGTCCCTCTTTAGCTCTTCAAAAATCCATTCTGGCTTATCAAGGCTTGACGCCGTCAGCTCGTGAACGTGACGCCGTCCCCTTATGATTTAAGCCGTGACGCCCTTGATCAAGTTAAAGCATGACGCCGTCAGAATTCACATGCTATTTTCACTGGCTTATCATGAGTAAATTTCACGTCCAACTTTTCTTGCCAAAGCATGACGCCGTCCCATGTTAATTGTGACGCCGTCAAAAGTAACTTTTAGCCGATTTTTGAGACTTTGTCGTTTTCTTCACTTTATGCTCCAAAAACGTCCAAAATGCCTCCTTTTCCAGATTTCTCCTCAAAAGTACCTAAAATGACAAAAGGAACGATTTAGGGCAATATTTGATCAAATAAATACGATTTAGGGCTTAAATGACCCCTTAAAAGCGGTACACTTTTCGCCTCATCAAATACCCTTACACTTGAGATTTGCTTGTCCTCAAGCAAATGCGCTTTTATTCTAATCAAAATACAAGTTAGGGGTCATTTAATGCAAACATAAAAGTAATTACAACAAATAATCGTTCCACTTCAATCATAATAAGCACGGAGATTATAAACTAGCACCTCACAAGTAGTGTTTAGATACTCACATCTCTCAAGTGTCATCAAAATAAATCTCATAAATGAAAACGGATAATATCTCTCACTACCTGTCATAGCAAATAGATTACCATAGGCTTGGGAAAGGATCGAAAACCTCCTCCACTAGGCGTAAGCACCTAAGATAAACTATCAAAGAGGGCTTTTAAATGGGTTATAACGTTAGATCAAGTAGAAAATAGCTCAACATTCCATTTCGAGTTTGACCTCAAACTGGAAAATCAACACACCCGTTTTGAGTTTGGTTCGAGACTTGAATGTGACACCTATTGTGGGTTTAAGTTCAAATTGAGCAAGATTTATTCCCCATTGGGGTTCGACTGGAATCAACCAAGGTCATACTAGTCTTGAACTAAAGGCAATCAACCAATACCTCACAAACATTTAGACCATAACTTATGTTTGCAAGTGAGGGCGAGGGTTGTTCGGCTAGGTAGGTCCAGGATTAACCAAGGTAGGCACACCCTTCAGGGGTGGCTGCCTGGTGAGGAGCGCATCAGGACATATCACACCCCTTCTTGGGGTGGTTATCCTTGACCAAGAACCATCACAGCACCGGCTGTTTGGTGAGGTTTTACGAGAACCAATCTTATAACATTCTCACCCTTGCGGGTTGGGCTTCTATTTGACCTATATTAACCAAAATCTTCTCAACCGAGACCACTCTCTTAATGTTTAATACACCAACTCGAGAGAATTGTTAGCGCGAGATAATACACAACAATAACATCCCTTATTTCAATTTGTGATCTTCCAACTAAGACCCTAAGAACTATGAACGAGTTAATGGCTTAGATTTACAACGATAACATCAACACCACATGAACAGAACCTAGATTTCCAACGACCACTATCAAGAATGGGTTCTTAAACTAATGAGTCAATGTTTCGCCTTTCTTAGATCTTGGAAGTCACGCTATACATAACCCCAACAACAAACAACGATGGATTAAAAGCTAGCGAGTTAGATCTTAGATTTCCTAAGTACTTAAGCCACAAAAACAACATCAACCATATCATTCGTACCACATAAATTTGACATCAGGACAATTTCGGTTATACTCAAATTACAAATTAACGTAATTTCGTCTAAAACTTACTGAATACAATAAATGATAAGAAGTTTTGAAAGGAGGTGATTTATACCCTTAAAGTACTTTGACGAATGGCTTGAGGTTTTGAGTACCGTAGTGATTTGAGCAATCTAACCCAATCCTAGCAACTCCAAATCAAACCCTAGTCAATCCACTCCAATCACACAGTTGCCCCTTCGAATTTCTCCGTCTCTCAGTAAGCTTTGAGCGATCGAATGGTTCTGTGTGGATAGACATGATTTGGGATTCGCCATTAAATGGAGTCCTTTGAGGATAGATTAAATCCCTCTTTCTTGGCTTCGATTTTTGAAGCGTCCGAAATGAGTATCACTCGTTTTCTCTCGGTAGCATCAAGGTCCATCCGTGACTGCTCTTGGGGAAAAGGAAAAAAAGGAGAAAGTGACCTATGTTGACTGTGTTCTGACCTTGAAATAGATTAAAAGTTTGATGGCGAGGGATCAAGGGTGTTTCTGGGTTTGTTGTGTCAAAGACAAAAAAAGGAGAAGGAAGAGATAAGGGTATGTGGGGGGGTTGTGTGAGTGGAAGGATTAAAATAAGGGAGTATTATACTGGATCTCATTTTATTTGATAGGTGGGTAAAGGATACCCCGTGTCCCGTTGAACTGAGTTGAATTCGGGTTTTCCCCGGAACTGATATGAATATGGGAAATGAATTTTTTTAGAAACGTTTTTATAAAACTTAAATGGATTTGGAGTTTTTTGACTTAAAATAAATTTTTGAGATTTATTTATTATTGTTGTAATATCGGTATGCGTGTGGTTTTTTTTTTTTTTTTTTTTTTTTTTTTTTTTTTTTTTTTTTTTTTTTTTTTTGAGTAAAGTGGGATAACCTCTCGCTTTTACTACATGTTTGTTTATAAATGTGTGAATAGGGGTAATTCACTGTTCCTGGTGAGAGTTAATAGTTTTTGGTGAGTTAATGTATGCTAAAATATGCGGGTTTGTTTTCCCGAAATAGTTATGCAGGCTCATGTATGCCCAATTTTTATTGGTCTGGTACTAATAAATTAACATTTATTATTTAAATAATGGTGGAAAATTGCCGTTTGTCACATCCTCCCCGCCTTAGGAGGAAAACCGTCCTCGGTTTTCTCTTAGAATTACCCGATGGAGATGGAAATTTGGGGGTATTAGTGCTTTATTTTTATTTTTCACATTCCTATGTGAATTCGAGGTCTTTTGAGAGACGGTTGAACTCTGATAGTCGAGATGTGTATTGTAAGTCCTGATGTGCCCGTTTCGAGTGCAAGTTTTAAATTTATAGCACGATCTACCAATAATTCAAACGAAACACATACGAGCAAGTATACTCGTCCGTGTGTAGTAAGAGGTGAAATGGTAAGCCGAGGTCATTCACAGGGATTTGTTTAGTTTTTGGGATGTGAGTTTTGAATATAATATCAATCTTGTTCAACGATTCTAATAGCAAGCAAATAATGATGATGTAAATTCAATAAATTAAAGACTACACTTGCCTAGACTAGTTTTGCACAATTCTCTTGACATGATTATGACAAAGGTTCCATTTGATTATGATCAACAAATTAGATGGTGTTCTAATTCGATTAGTGGGTGTACTAACTCTATTGTTTCCAACACTTTCAATCCTCGTCAAGATTTTAAGATGACAAAAACAATATTTAAGATTTGATCAATCCAAGATTAACACAACTCGATTACTCGATTCGCTTTTGTTTCACAAGTAATTGACAACCACACTATTTAGTTTTCCAAGTTTAACCAAGTTACTTATTAAATGGTCAATACATAAGGTAACACCCTCATAGACAAAGGTTTACAACTAATTGACTAACAATGTCTTTTTCAACCTATTACATTATTAGCAATTAACCAAACTTGACAACTCTTTGGTGGAGAAAACTCTTAATAGCACAATTCGTTCTTAGTATTAGCTTTTCGTTTATCTTAGAACCATTGAGTCATAATCAACCAAAAGTCATGTAACAAACATCATCTAGGCAAGTGCACAAGGCACTTAGCCACTCATGGCAAACAAAGAAATAACCACAAGAAATTTATCACTTGAAAACATGATTAAAAAGTTCTTACAAAAGTTGTAATGATGATTACAAAAAATAGTAACACTTGTGAGATAATCAACAAGGATCCCTTGAATGATTAAATTGATGATTGGTGAATGTAAGCTTTCCCTTTTCCTGCGTTTTTCTCCTTTGTCGCCCCCTTGAGTATGTTTGTAGATAGGTATGTAACTTTTTTTGGTCTCTCGGTAGTGATGTATATGATAATGGTTGTCTCTTTTTTAGTACCCCTTGTTGTATCTTTTGGCCAAGTATATATAAGATGGCTCCCCTTGGTCACCAAGCAAAATACTTGCTCCCAAAGTGTCATAAAATGAAGGCAAAATGAGTTAATGGAAGTAGATGATCGAACTTTGGAGTGATGGCACTTAATTCTTCACTTAAATGCAACTTTGGATGACTTTTAGTGGCTGAACCCGCGGTCGGGACCTAGAACCGGCGGTTTGGATGTCTGTTGAACCTCAGGTTTGGACTCTGAACCTTCGGTTTGGGTTTCAGCTTCAACCTTGGGTTTGAACATAATTCTCATTCATTTCATCAATTCTTGATCTTTTCTTGAACTTGGAAATCATTGCAATCTTGATTCTTTATCTTTAACGATCCTTCTAAAGCCTTTATTGTGAGAAGAATCTTACGTTTGTGCATAAGCTCTTGATTTAACAACTTTTCTCCATCTTTTTAGCTATTTTCCTGAACTTGATCGTACCTGAACCTAAATACATCTTTTGCACCTTTTAAGCATAATATGTTCACAAATACAACCAAATATAATGCACAAACAAAGAAATAACGCAACTAAAACATGTATAAAATGAGCGTTATCAAATCCCCCACACTTACACTTTGCTTGCCCCCAAGCAAATCTAGCTTTTAGAAGTAAATCCACATGATATAAATTATAATGATTCTAAAAATGGGATGCAAATCCATTAAGTACAAGATAAGATCCATCTTTTTAAGCTTATAGGTGAAAAGTCGAGATGTTTGACAATACCTTAATGATTCTCTTGCTTGATAACATGTTAAAACACCTCACGAAAAAGGAATGAAGTATAATTCACTCATCACTCATTTATGTATTGGGTGAGTATATAAGAAAATAACACTCATTGCTCAGTCATGATCTAAATATTACCATAAGCTTGTACAAGAAACAAAACTCCACCGACGTGGCGTAAGCACCAAGTGTAAACATCTAAGAGGACTTTTATTTGGGTTTAAGGCTTCAGGGGTTATATAAGACTTATGTGCAACTATCTCATGCAAAACATAATAGCTCGCTAACAACGAATTCTTGCATCACCAAATAACGGATGGTCACTAAGGATAACCTTAGATCGCTAACAACGTTACCTAATTCTTCAAGAAATCGGATAGTCACTACATGTCAATACACTTGATAATTACCACAAAATCAATTAGGTAGGGATGAGACATGGGATAAATTTATTAAATTGGTTTAAAATAAAGACATTACAAATAGTCAAAGTCTACAACCAATTGCTACTAGCTACGCTAACCACTTTCCTTTGAACCCGAGATTTCATCCTTGATCGATATCTTATTATTATTATTATTATTATTATTATTATTATTATTATTATTATTATTATTATTATTATTATTATTATTATTATTATTATTATTATTATTATTATATTTTTTTTATAATTTTTTTTCATCGATCAAAATACAATAGATCTTCCATAAGATTATCATGGAGTTCGCAACTTTCTCAATTTCAAGGATTCCCACTTAACAACCATCTTTCCTTGTAGCTAGTAACCAACCAAGACTTGACTATGGGTAAGGTTAAGGCTAAAGGTGTAAAATATTTTTATATTTTTCTGGTGCAACAAAATGAAAAAGATGGCTCAAAGGGTGTACTAATGGTATCTAGCACTAAAATTGAGTGCTAACAAATGGGTTCATATAAGGGGTTAACTAACCGATGTGGCTAGCTAATATATCATTAGATGTAAAATGGAAGGCCATTTGGTTTAATTCCTAAGGTTGCCTCTTATCACACGAATACACTTATATCACACGAGGTGATCTCACTGCGGTCTGGTAATGATTTGCATGTACAAGTTCTAGAATAAATAAGATCACCGGCACACTCATAGCAAAAAGATTATGCATAAAAGATGTATGCTATACGAAATAGGCTTAAATCCTCACAATTTAGTGGAATGGGCTATAGTTGTGCTAGCAATGTTATCAATCCTAAAAATGGATCGCAATGACAATCAGGACACATCTCAAATTTTCAAAAATTATATGTTTTATCAGTGGATTGATCTAGTTATTCTAATATAGATTATCCTAAATGTGCGAAAACAACTAGACTATAAGGGCAAACAAATTAAAAACAAGGCTAAAAAATATAGAAAATTTAAAAATCCAGTATCATTTTCCTATTTCCTCCCCCCCCCCCCCCACACTTAAATTTGACATTGTCCTCAATGTAAAGAACGATGAACCATAAAAATAGGGAAATGAAACATAAAAGAAATGATACTGCCCGAGATTTGGAAATAGGATGATTCCACAACTTCAAAATCAAGCATCCTAACCTGCATAATTATCAAAAACAAAAACACACAAAAATGCAAAATATTTTTGGATTTTATTATTCATATAAGCTAGGCCCCCACACTTATGGTGAAACCATCGGGGCATAAAAATAAACAAACAATTTAAAAACACACGGGTTGCCTCCCGAGAAGCGCTAAATTTATTAATGAGTCATCAGCCCGACTCATCTTTTCTTACTTTCGTGGTTTATGTTTTGGAATCTTTCCCGACTTCTTTGGAATATACACCACATTTCCTTTTACTATTCCTTTTCCGATTTTATCAATATCATGTAACTTTGCGGAGAACATCCCAGATGTAACCAGTTTTCGCAGCCCATGGTATTACTTTTTTATAATCAGCTGGAAAAGGTGCCATAAACAGAATATCAGTGTATTTATTTTTATCGAGCATTTCAAGTGGAATTTCTTCACTTGACAATTCATTCAATTGCTCCTCATCATGGTAGAGTTTGATTCGATGTCCATTAACAATGAAAGTTCCACCATGCTTGTCATATAATTCGACATATCCGGATGGAAAACCATGTTTTACCACGAATGGACCAAACCATTTGGTTCTTAGCTTAGGAGCTTTGAATTTGTACTTAGAATTGAACAAAAGAACTTTGTCTCCGGCTTTGAATGCTTTCCAGATTCTTAGTTTCCTATCGTGATAAGCTTTTGTTCGCGCTTTGTATAGCTTGGAATTCTCATACGCTTGGAGTCTTAATTCATCAAGTTCATGCAATTGCAAGAATCTTTTTTCTCCAGCGATTTTTAGATCAGGGTTACATTGCCTCAGCGCCCAGTAAGCTCGGTGTTCAATTTCAGACGGCAAATGACAAGTTTTTCCATATATGAGTCTATACGGAGTTGTACCAATTGGAGTTTTATATGCCGTTCTAAACGCCCATAGAGCATCATCGAGTTTCCTTGACCAAACAGAAGGATTATCCTTAACCGTTTTTTCAAGTATTTTTTTTAAAGCTCTATTGGTGTTTTCAACTTGACCACTGGTTTGAGGATGGTATGCTGTTGCGAAATGATGGTGGACTCCATATCGTCTCATAGCTTTTTCCATTTGATGGTTACAGAAGTGAGTTCCTCTGTCACTTATTAAAGCTTCTGGAATTCCGAATAGAGAGAAAAGCTTTTTAAGAAAATTAACAACTACTCGTGCATCATTTGTGGGTAAAGCCTATGCTTCTGCCCATTTAGAGACATAGTCGATTGCAACGAGGATATATTCGAATTTATGAGATTTAGGAAAAGGACCCATGAAATCAATTCCCCAAATATCATGTTGAATCTAACACACCTGCTAGATCTTTGAGCCTATGTGGATCGGTAGGATGCCTATGTAATCACAAGCACACTACAAGAGAATATCTGAGTACGAACAAGAAAAGAAAAGAACTAATACTATAATCCTCTATGGATAGTATAATGAACTAAAAGATATTTTATTGAAGATTGTTAAGTTGTAAAGATATATGAAACTCATAGACGGGATGTTTCTTTTATACTGATAAGAAACCCTAACCCTAACCCCTCATACAAGAAAACGTGTGAAGAGATAAACATGATCTCTTCTAAAAATAAATCTAACAAACATTCTAAACATACGGGATAACAACTAACAATACCCGTAGTAACAACTACTATCAGCAGAAACAAGATAGAACTATCAGCAGCAATGAGCTTTAGCAGGAACCACAATTATCGGCAGGAACCAGCTTTCACTATCGGCAGCAACAAGAAATATCTTATTTTCGAAATTCCTAACAATCCTCCCCTAATCTTGAGGTTGACTAGGTTAACCGATAAGATTCCCTAAGTGTTCTTTGATCTCTGAAAGTACTCTGAAGTCCATAGGGAGAGGATTAATCCAGCAGCAGCATCAGTAAGTAACCAGCAGTAACACTTGAATCTTCCAGCAGCAACTTCGATAGTTCAGCAGAAATAGGAAATTATCTTCAAAAGAAAATTTAAGCTGGTCACCATGTCATTCTAGATCTTGACTGATACTATGACAATATGTACATCAAATCACTTAAGTTTCAGACTATTCTCATCACATCCAGGTGTGTTAACTCCTGTGAGAGGTGAATCATTGAAAATTAATGGATTTGATGTCTCTTTACCAATAGCCATCACTACTGGAGTAGCCAATGTTTTGGTTTGTTAGACCATGGTACATTGATAACCATTTGATTTTAAGTAAACCAGCAACTATAAACGGATTTGACTTGTCTTTACCTGTAGCCGTTTGCTCAGGACTAGCCAATCTTGGGTTACAGCAAACCTTGGTGAATTGAATACCAAATATGGATATCAATTATCTTTACCACAAACCATACTTTTGTGGACTAGCCAATTCTTTGGATCCCTTAAAGGGTTACATCCATGGTGAATTGAGAACCATTTCAACTCTCAGGAATGAACCATGGGTGAGTTGAAGTACCCTATAGCTTTGAGCAAGCTATTACAGCTATCAACGGATTTGATTATCACACCAGAGCCGTACCCTCATGGTGAGTCAACTCTTTCTTGTCTGTGAGACATGGTGAGTTGAATACCATTTGTTGTGTAGGTGTAAACACCAACACTGTACCTGCAAGGTGTTGCTCAAAACCATACAAGTTAGCACAATTTTTTTTTTGAACTAAGAGAATAAACATAAATCAAAGAAGAGAAAAGAAAATAAAACTAAAAATAAGACAAAGAAAATAACAAAATATACAAGAATACCATAATCAAGCAGATAATCCTTTGGCTGCAGAAAGCTGGTTTCTAATGAACCTGACCAATTGTTCAGCAGTTGTCAAGTCATTTCCAATTACATACTTCCCAACTTGCAGCTTACACTTAAGCATCCTCTCCATCAGATCTATGGACAAAGGATAGGGAACATCCACAAACATGGAAAGCACCTTCCCTGTAACAGTTTCCAATACATGAACCTGGGAAGTAGAATACAATCTCCAACTGTGTACTCTCCAAGATTGTTGATCAGCCCATACAGAGTGAGCATTGCCTCCCTCCAGAGAATCCATTAATACTTTCAAGTCCCCCCAAAGAATAAGACCAATCCCTGTAGCTTGATGAGTTTCATAGTGCTTAGTCACCATACCATAGAGATGTATCAAATCTTGTTTATCCACCTTATTCAAAATCTTCCTAAGAAATGTGAAATGTTTTGTTTTCCCATCAAGGGTGGACAAGGCATGGATTTCTCCTTGAGGTATAGGAAGAACCTCCCAACCAATAATATGTGACCAAGGGTAAGGAGAATCACCTTCAGAATCACTTTTAGAATCAAATTGAATCAAGTCCTGATCACTCATATCGGCAAGAGTCTTGGATGAAGATTTCATAGCATGACTCTTTTTCCTGGTCCTTGGAGTTGTAGAGGAGAGGTGAACTGTTGAAGGTGTTACATCAGGAATATGAACCTCTTGTGGTGCACCAGATGCATCTACAGAAGGAATTGGAGAAATAGATGTGGTATCCTGAGAACCTTCAGTAGGAATAAAGGAAGATGCACCAGTCAATGTCTCTCCAGACTTCAGTTTCTTTGTAACATCAGACTCTAAAGATGAAGAATCTCTTTTCTTGCTTTATTGAATGTCTGTCTTGACTGAAGAATTTATCCTTACATAAGTATCAAGGAACAGCTTTTGAATTGCAGCATCAGTCCAACCTTTGAAGTCACTGAGCTTGTAGTTAGCTTGATTCTTCAGATAGTCCTTCATAAAATTGACATTATCTTTGTTTGTAGGCATCTTATAACCTGACTTTTGCCATTCACTGATCCTATGCATCAAGTCATTCCAAGTGGATGCTCTATGAGTCTTTAAGATAAATGCCTTGAGCTGATCTGACTTTTCTTCCATACCCAACTCTGAATCTTGAAGAATCATAAACCCATGAGCTCTAATAATCATGTCAGAAGCCAACAAGTATTCAACTTGCTCACTGAACTCTTCTGAAGTAAGATCTTCTGATCTTGTGCTATTCATAATCCCAGCTATGTTCCTCTCATCAGCAGACATTTTCCTTGCAAACTCCTCATCTTGAGCAACCTGAGCTAGTCTAGCTTGTTCAGCAGCAATTTCCTGTACATGCATCTGTCTGGCTATCTCAGCATCATTTTGTGTTGCAGCAGGGGGAATGGTGTCACTACCAGCAGCAATGGATGAGCTACCAGCAGAATTACCAGGAACCTTAGGATCAGAAGAAACACTACCAACCCCAGCAGGAACATCAGACACAACACCAGAGACATCAGCAACAATGGTGGATTGAAACTTCTCAAAAGCTGACACTCTTGAGGGCTGCTTGGTCCTTGTTCTTGAGAAAGCCTGAGGTTTAGTAGTTGTAGTGGGTTCAGAAGAGGTAGGTATTTCAGTGTGTCCACTATCAAGAGAAACAGAAGCCAGCACATTTAGCCCATCAAATGACATATCAGCCTGATCATCCTCAGACTCAGAAAGCACAACCCTTCTTTTCTTTTGCAGATGTTGAGCTTCTAAAGAGCTTATCCTTTCATTTAGCTTTTGGATAGTCTCACTAAAAGTTTCTTTGGTAACCTTGAGTTCCTTTTCCAAAGTCTCCACCTTCTCAGTAAAACTCCTTTTGGTCTCTTTAAGCTCTGACTCCAATGCTTCAATCTTCTGCATAGACCTGTCAAGTAACTAGGACATAGAAGTGAGATCAGCAGCATCCTCAGCTCCACCAGCAGGAATGCCTGAGGTGTTAGGAGCTTCATTGGATCTAGGTGGAGATACATGAAATTCTCCCCCTATATGGGTGTCTTCACTAAAAGGCTGCCTAGTAGGACTAGGAGTTGAAAGCCTTGAAGAAGAAGAAGGCATATCCATAGTAGGTGTTGATTGAGCAACAGGTGAAACAACAATGGTGGTCTGGACAATGGGCTCATCAGGGACATTAGTCTCAGGTGTGGCTGGTCTAGGTGATGGTGGTAATGGGTCATCAGCAGCAACAGATGCAGATGCATCAGCAGCAACTGAAGTTTCTTCACCAGCAGCATTGGATGCACTAGCATCAGCTGCATTGGGAGATGGTGGGACAATGTCATTGTCAACAGGAGCAGGATTGGCATTGTGAAACATGGCAGGTAATAATGGCAAATGTTGGCCTGCAAAATTCATCTTCATCATTGCAAACATTTTAGCAGTCATCCGATTCACTATCTTAGGGGATGGGTCATTGGTTTGAACACCTAAGATAATTTGAAGAAATCTAGGATACATTAAAAATCTGTTTTTATCACCAGTGATATTTTCAATCATCCCTTCAAAAATATATTTGGCCCAATTATATATCCTACCCTGTGACAGACAAACAAGACCAGACCCAATGGGACTAAGACATTGGTCCCAACCACCGGTCTTTATACTTATACACTGGAGTAACGTATGAACAAGAAATCTCCATTGAGGAGACAGCTTATTTTTATAAAATGTACAACTACCAGTGACAGGATAACCTATAGCAGACATACCATCATTGATTTCTTGCCTGGAAAGATCATGCGCCCCATGCTCCTCAGGAAATCAGAGCTGTACCCGAATCAACCCCTCAGTAATGATGAATTCATGCTCATCAATGGTGGCTACGATGTCGTCCTCCCTTCCCACAATGTGTCTAACCCTAGCTGTTGCCCAAAACTGCTTAATGAGCGAATCATACACCGTTACAGGACAATGAGTGAGTGCATAGTGAATAGATGACCCACGAAGAAAAGCTAACACCTCATCATAACCATCACTTTTAGAAGAAGACTCTAAGTATGCAACCTTGTTGTGATCATCCTTGTAGCGAAGTGTTGTCATTGTATTAGATGAATGAACTAGGGTTCGAAATGACAAAACAATGAGTTAGGGTTTGAAAGGATTTTGAGAATCTGAGATGTGAGAAGTGCAATTTTAGGTTAGGTTCCCAATTATAGCAATTTAAATTGCTGCAATTCCGCGCACGTATCATTGACCAATTGACTTAATGAACTTCCCCAAATTTAACATAGTCAGCAGGAAACTTTAGTCAAACGGCAGGAACACTTGGTCAATCGGCAGCAATAAAGTGGTTTGACCAAAGTCAACCATCCAAATCCAGTCATTAGGAATAAACCGCCTGAATTAAATCTCAACACCAACCAACAATAAATTCGCACTAATCACCTTCTCATTATATAAGCCTCAAATCAAATAACTTCATTATCACAATCCTAACCAATAATCTTCAAATCAAAGAAAATCATGAGTTCATCCAAAATTCCCATCATCGAAATCTCATCAGACTCCTCCTCCTCCAACGAATCAGGATGGGAAAATTACTTTCCCCCGACTGCATCATCTTCTCAAAACAAAGGTAAGGCAAAGGTTGAGGAGGTTTCATCTGATCCTTTTCCATCTACTCTTTCGTCATTTGAGTACTCTAGCTCTGATGATGAAGGATCATCAGAGCTGAAGTCCTTGACTTATTATCAGGGTGAATGGGAGACATATCCTCCCAATTTTCCCATCACAGATAAGCTAAGGGAAGAGATGAAGAAAATTGTGGCTCTGCTTTGTGAAGAGATGGAAAGGACTGCTGCTAACTTCTACAAAGTACCGGTACCAAAAAGAAATCATCCAACCCCAATGCCGAGCCAGCCAACTCCTCAGCCAAGCCAGCCAACTCCACAGCCAAGCCAGCCAACTCCACAGCCAAGCCAACCAACTGCAAGGTTACGCCCCAGATCACATCAGAGACAAACTACCCCAAGCTCTTCAACTCCAATGAGAGATCATCCAGCCCTGAACCAAGACAGCCACTCCCAGTGGTGTTGGCACTTCCAGCCCCCCATGTGTATGAAGAAATTAGTCGTCAGAGGGGTAGGAGGTTCATGCCTGATTGTATGGGTAAGGGAAAAGGGAAGATGGAATAGGTAGTGGGGTTGAGAAGCTTGTGTCTGTAGTCTGTTGTATGGTTTGTTTTATGAATCTATAGTCTTTTGTGTTTGGATGTAATCACCTCAAGAAGATGAATGGAAGTTTTTATTTTATGTTTTATTTCAAGCAATGAGAATGAGAATTGCAAAACAAAGTTAGTAGAACAAAACACACTAAAACCTGCAAAACAAAGTTAGTAAAAGACAAAACATAAAACATAAAAGAAAACAAAATTACAAGCATTAGCCTCCCCTTAGGCTAATGCCTCCCCTCAAAACCAGCAAAGAAGTATACAACAACATGATCAGACAAACAGGACAATTACCAAGGAAACCATGGAGAGTAAGCCATTCCCCCTCCAAAGATTGGATTATAATAAGCAGGCCTGAAATCCCTCTGATAGGATGAGGAAGCACCAGCAGGAATAGTTCCCTGACTATCAGCAGCAACAGGCTTAACTGCAGGAACAGGTCTATCAACAGGAAAGGGAGCTCTATAAGAATTCATTCCTGCTGCTTGTGGAACATATGGTGGTATTTGTTTAACATTTTTCCACAATGATCTGGTCTGTTGTTGCCCACCATTCATCTTCATTCTCTTTTCATGATAATCACAATCTTTGATGAGATGATATTGACTACCACACACAAAACATGACTTCTTCCTAACAGCCTTGTTCTTACCATAACTTTTCTTATTGCAGACAAAATTATCACTACTGGAACTAGAGACAACAGAGTTAAGTGAGCTGTTGTCATGGGAAGCTAATTTTGTATTAGTTACTCCAGAAGTGAAGTCATGAGATTTGGGTGAGGTTGACTTGACATTTGAATCACATGAGGTATAGTCTGTGGACTTAGATTCATAGGACTTGTTACTTTTGGAACAAGAGACAAAGTCATCATACTCAGAATCAGATAAGTCATTTGACTTTTTCCATATGTCATGTGTGATTCATCTGAGTCAAGGTCAAGGGCTGAGTGGATAGGGACAGGCTTGAAAACACCTCTTATAGGTGGAGGAACTGCATTCATCCCTCCTTCCTTAACAAACTTAACAGGAATTTGATAATCAACTTCCTTAGGGGTAGGGTCAAATATTCTAGGGTTATAATCTCCAACATCATATCCCAACCCTTTCTTACGCCAACCAGACTGATTACCATTATAGTTAACAAGATATTTTTCTGATTGTTGCCATGAATTTATCCTAGCCACTTCACTATCCAGTTTAGCCTGTAATTCCTGATTTTCTAATTTCACCTTAGCATGTTCTCTCTCAGAATGTATTAGACAGTTATTGGAGTTCTCTAAGTCTCTTTCCAAAACCCTTATCTTTTGTTCATATGCTAGCTGATTAGCTTCATGCCAAGCCTTTTGTTTTTCCACAGTTTTAAGAGCCTTTTTATAAGCTTGAATTTCTACAAACAATTTATTATATTCAGGCTCCATTTCATCAAACTCTTTCCTAAGGTTCAAGTACAATTCATGACACCCAAATTGACAATGTTGTACCTGATGAGAGGCACCCACAAGAGCAAATTTTTCCACTTTATCCTTTGCATTATGAACCATGTTGTGAGTTTGGTTGAGACTATCAGCATCAGCAAGTTCTGTCCATTTTCCCCTTGAATTAAAAGATAGCAGGGTTCTGACTTTCATGGTCCACCTTTCGAATTTATCTGCTGATCCAGACATAGTGTAATGGTTTAGAGAGATAGTTTTGTGAACTTTTGCTTCTTGATCAGAGATCCTCACGAGGCTCTGATACCACTTGTTGAATCTAACACACCTGCTAGATCTTTGAGCCTATGTGGATCGGTAGGATGCCTATGTAATCACAAGCACACTACAAGAGAATCTCTGAGTACGAACAAGAAAAGAAAAGAACTAATACTATAATCCTCTATGGATCGTATAATGAACTAAAAGATATTTTATTGAAGATTGTTAAGTTGTAAAGATATATGAAACTCATAGACGGGATGTTTCTTTTATACTGATAAGAAACCCTAACCCTAACCCGTCATACAAGAAAACGTGTGAAGAGATAAACATGATCTCTTCTAAAAATAAATCTAACAAACATTCTAAACATACGGGATAACAACTAACAATACCCGCAGTAACAACTACTATCAGCAGAAACAAGATAGAACTATCACCAGCAATGAGCTTCAGCAGGAACCACAGCTATCGGCAGGAACCAGCTTTCACTATCGGCAGCAACAAGAAATATCTTATTTCCGAAATTCCTAACATATCAAATATTTCAGAAACTTGTATGCTTTTTTGTGGCATTTCGTCTCTACGAGAAAGACTACCAGACTTCTGGCAAACATCACAATTCTGCACAAGCGTATGAGATTCTTTAAAAATTGTCGGCCAATAAAATCCCGCATCATAAACTTTTTTAGCGGTTGTAGATGGACCATAATGTCCTCCAGTTGGGCCGTGATGACATTCATCAATAATTTTTCGGGTCTCTGAACCATACACGCATCTTCTAATTATCCCATCAGGACACATTTTAAATAGATATGGTTAATTCAAAAATAGTGTTTCAGGTTTGCGAAGAATTTACTACGCTCAGCGTACGATAGACCTTTTTGTAATATTTGTAAAACCCTAAAATTTACGTAATCCGAAATGCCTAAAATGCCCCTCTAATTTTGAAATTTTAAAGAACATGTAAAATCATACGAAAGAAATATTATTTGAACTTAGCATAAATTAATTTAAGTCATAAATTACCTAATAAAATTTAAGCTTATAAACTTTACATTATAATTAAAAAAATCACAAAACAAATAATTATACATATATATAAAAAATTTCGACTAGAAGAAGAAAAAAAAAGAGAAAAAGGAAAAGATATGCATTGAAAATAAATGGTATCATAATCCCACTAAAATAGGTCATTCCCTAATTTATCCAAACACAAAAGAAAAAAAAAAAAGAAGGTCGGTTCTTTTTTTATATATACCGAATTTTTAACAGACCCTAAAACCCACTCCATATTGTCGATCTTCTGCTCTCTCTTCTCTCTTTTCTGTTCGATCATAGGCAGCAACAAAAGGAGGTGTTCAATCTTGTTGTTCTTGTTCCTTTAATCACGCTTCTAGGGTAACTCTTATAAACCTTGTTCCATTCTACTCTTCTTGTTTGATTAATGCTTCTATTTGATGTTATTGTTGAATTATACTAACTCATAATATATTAGAACCATATTACATAAAATCATAGAAAACAAGTTCACATGAAATCATAGAAAAGGTTTACATAAAAACATGATAATATCACATAAAATCATGAATTAGGGTTAGGGTTTGAATGGGAATTCGTGGGTAACATGAAGTGGGATTTTTAGAATATGTTAATATGATGATTAATATACAGATTTTATGAATTATGAGGGTCGTGGGTGTGTTTGGATGCGTAATTATGTGTTGTAATGGTCAAATTATGAACTCAGTTTGCTGTCAGAATTTTAGGTCAAATTGAATCGAATAGATCTTGAAGATAACAAAGGGTATTTGGGTGTTTCTGGAGTCTAAAATTAATTTCAAGGAAATATCTTTCTGGGAAAATTAGCCTTGTAATTTTTAGAGGTCGGGAAGGCAACTTTTTGATTTTTAGAAATTCGTGTGTCAAACCTGAATTCGGATGTCTGGAAATCAGTTCGTTTTGACGATTTTTCATTTTTAAACCATGAGGAGTTAGGTCATGAAATTCTCCAGTATGTGACTTCAATATGTTTAGTAGTGTCATGAATTTTTTTAGATTTTTCCTGGAGGTATTGGTGGGTAAATGAAGTAGTTACTTTCTGAGTGTTACAGCAGACATGTTTTCTGAGTAGTCCGAGTTGTGGTATTTTTCATGTGGGGTTAAACTAATTAATAAATTCTGAGAAAATTAGTGTGGGTTTTGAAGACATTGAGGTAGCTCTGGGAATTTTTGTGGATTTTATATCTGAGTTCTAATATGGTTCATAAATTCGACCAAGTGTGGTCTGTTTAGGGTTAAAAGCTGATAAGAAGTTAATTAGGGCTAAATAAGGATTTATTGTGTAACTTAAGGGTGGAACTTATCATTATTCAAACTAAAAGGGTTTAACTTGCTAAAACATGTAACTTTATGATATTTATGTTTCATACCCTAATCTTACGATAATTGCACTATAATCCCTAAACTATTTATAATTACTTAATAAACCCTAACTATAAGAATGTGATTAGTAACAAGTATTTAAAATCCGTTATGAAATTAAATGAGCTAATAAGTATATTATGAATCATCATCTATGTAGATTCGTTGAAGAGGTGTGACAGTGTGTCCTTGTGTTCATCCATTTGTTTGCTTCCATTCACTCGCTAAGGTACAGATATTCTGCCCTTCTTGTAAGGAGCATTCGTTCTCTTGATCTCTTGTTTTGATTCGTTTAGGATTCTCCAAACCATTGCTATGTACCCTTGTTTTGTGAACCTTAGATTTGAACCTTTGTTTTGAACCCTTGCCTTGATCTTTGTCTTGAACCACTATGAACCTTGATATGAACCTTGCCATAAAACCTTGACTTGAACCTTGATATACTGGAGATTTTAGCGGGATGAGAAAACCTTTTTATTTATTTATGAAAATGTTTTAAGAAGACCATTTTTTTAAAACTAGCTTATTGAAAACTATTTTAAAGACTATTTTTATGAAAATCCATTTTAAAAGATTGTTTTCAAATGAACTTTTAGATTAAACCTTTACTATGAACATTTGCTACGATCTCTTGTCTTGACCATGTGAATTGAACCCATTGATATGTAACTTGAAACTTGAACTTGACTTGAACACTTGATACTTGATACTTGACCCTTGACCCACAGTTTGAGATTACGAGCCATACTAGGCATGAGGGTTTCATGTCCTTGTCATTGATGCACCGATGACTTGACTTTTGGGTAGGAAAGTGATTACCTATCCCGTCCCTGCCATGACTTGATACTTGACTTGCGCGTAGATGAAGACATTGTGGCAGCCTACAGGGGCGCATGGATGCATCCTAGATTTGTACTTGACTTGACTTGATTACTTGTATTACTTAGTGACATGATGGGTGTGTGCGATACACGTCATTCACTCTTGGGAGCTTGCAACTCCAACCCTTGGAGGTATCCCCTCATATTATACTTGGCATACCGAGGTCACCCCTCCGTATACATGTATACTTGTTTACTTGAATTTACTTGATATGATATGTTCTGGGCTCGTAGTGGATTACTGTTTCTGTTACCTTATAACCTTGATACTTAACTTGATACTTGACTTGATATTGGATTTAATTCGATATTTGACTTGACTTAAATTGAATATTGGGCTGGTGGTGGGTTATGGTTTCCTTTACACCTACCTATTGTAACCATTCTTGATAACCTTTTCTATTTTCTTTCATAACTCTTGTTACACCTTGCATTGTTTCGCTTACTCCACTATCCCATTATTACTGCTTTGTACCGTTATATCTGTTCACTGAGCTTTCGTAGCTCAGCCGCATTTCTTTTCCTGCGGCAGGTTTTAGTTTGGAAGCTGGGTTTGAGTGGAGAGTACTTGGGCATTAGAAGACTTTATTAGCTATTGAAGATTGACTAGAAGAACCGTAAATTAGACGTAGAAGATATTGAATTGTAACCTTGTAGTTTCAAATTTTTCTTTGTAACCCTTGAATTCTATTGTATTATTAATGTCAAATGCTTGTGTTTGTTCTGATATGAAATCATAGTATTGTGACATCTCTACCCTTGTCGGGTCGGGGTGTTACAAATTATGGTGTCAGAGAAACGGGCTGACGACTTGTAATACATTTACCCTGTCCTGTGAGTTTAGGACCATTAGGCTTCCACTGTAAGAACATAGGAGGACACCTTGAAGACTTGCTTTAGGATTTCTTGGTATGAACTTAAGTTTTGACCAGTGAGGAATGGGTAGATTATAAGGCATTGGTTTAAGTATTAGTGTTTCCGCATCACTCTGATTCGTGCCCTGCTATGACATTTGCTTTTGTTGACCTCTGAGACCGTAGAAGTACTAGGTGGATTAAGATAGGTTATTCTTGCGACTTGAGATAAAGTATGATCATCATGAAGGAATATTTATGTGGTGCTGGTATTATGAACGTGATAATACTTACACCATATAAAGTGCCCTCATTGTGGCCATAGGATATCTTGGGAAGTATCTAAGAAGTTTAGAATTTGATCCCCGATGGACTATCCGTAAGTAGTGAGACTTTAGGTTCATCCTACCTGTTAGTATACTCTGCCCTTGTTCATTAGATGTCTGGACAAGTTTAGACTCTCGTTTTGCGTTCTGTTGATTTCAGTTATAAATCTTGAGCTCTTGTAGAACTCTCTACTGTTGATACAGTTAAATTGATTTGAAATCTTGTTCGCATTCCGTACGAGTTTCCGTTCTATTGCCTTTCCGTTTCCTTGCAAATTTCGAGGACGAAATTTTTTTTTAGAGGGGAAGAGTTGTAAAACCCTAAAATTTACGTAATCCGAAATGCTTAAAATGCCCCTCTAATTTTGAAATTTTAAAGAACATGTAAAATCATACGAAAGAAATATTATTTGAACTTAGCATAAATTAATTTAAGTCATAAATTACCTAATAAAATTTAAGCTTATAAACTTTACATTATAATTAAAAAAATCACAAAACAAATAATTATACATATATATAAAAAATTTCGACTAGAAGAAGAAAAAAAAAGAGAAAAAGGAAAAGATATGCATTGAAAATAAATGGTATCATAATCCCACTAAAATAGGTCATTCCCTAATTTATCCAAACACAAAAGAAAAAAAAAAGAAGGTCGGTTCTTTTTTTATATATACCGAATTTTTAACAGACCCTAAAACCCATTCCATATTGTCGATCTTCTGCTCTCTCTTCTCTCTTTTCTGTTCGATCATAGGCAGCAACAAAAGGAGGTGTTCAATCTTGTTGTTCTTGTTCCTTTAATCACGCTTCTAGGGTAACTCTTATAAACCTTGTTCCATTCTACTCTTCTTGTTTGATTAATGCTTCTATTTGATGTTATTGTTGAATTATACTAACTCATAATATATTAGAACCATATTACATAAAATCATAGAAAACAAGTTCACATGAAATCATAGAAAAGGTTTACATGAAAACATGATAATATCACATAAAATCATGAATTAGGGTTAGGGTTTGAATGGGAATTCATGGGTAACATGATGTGGGATTTTTAGAATATGTTAATATGATGATTAATATACAGATTTTATGAATTATGAGGGTCGTGGGTGTGTTTGGATGCGTAATTATGTGTTGTAATGGTCAAATTATGAACTCAGTTTGCTGTCAGAATTTTAGGTCAAATTGAATCGAATAGATCTTGAAGATAACAAAGGGTATTTGGGTGTTTCTGGAGTCTAAAATTAAGTTCAAGGAAATATATTTCTGGGAAAATTAGCCTTGTAATTTTTAGAGGTCGGGAAGGCAACTTTTTGATTTTTAGAAATTCGTGTGTCAAACCTGAATTCGGATGTCTGGAAATCAGTTCGTTTTGACGATTTTTCATTTTCAAACCATGAGGAGTTAGGTCATGAAATTCTCCAGTATGTGACTTCAATATGTTTAGTAGTGTCATGAATTTTTGTAGATTTTTCCTGGAGGTATTGGTGGGTAAATGAAGTAGTTACTTTCTGAGTGTTACAGCAGACATGTTTTCTGAGTAGTCCGAGTTGTGGTATTTTTCATGTGGGGTTAAACTAATTAATAAATTCTGAGAAAATTAGTGTGGGTTTTCAAGACATTGAGGTAGCTCTGGGAATTTTTGTGGATTTTATCTCTGAGTTCTAATATGGTTCATAAATTCGACCAAGTGTGGTCTGTTTAGGGTTAAAAGCTGATAAGAAGTTAATTAGGGCTAAATAAGGATTTATTGTGTAACTTAAGGGTGGAACTTATCATTATTCAAACTAAAAGGGTTTAACTTTCTAAAACATGTAACTTTATGATATTTATGTTTCATACCCTAATCTTACGATAATTGCACTATAATCCCTAAACTATTTATAATTACTTAATAAACCCTAACTATAAGAATGTGATTAGTAACAAGTATTTAAAATCCGTTATGAAATTAAATGAGCTAATAAGTATATTATGAATCATCATCTATGTAGATTCGTTGAAGAGGTGTGACAGTGTGTCCTTGTGTTCATCCATTTGTTTGCTTCCATTCACTCGCTAAGGTACAGATATTCTGCCCTTCTTGTAAGGAGCATTCGTTCTCTTGATCTCTTGTTTTGATTCGTTTAGGATTCTCCAAACCATTGCTATGTACCCTTGTTTTGTGAACCTTAGATTTGAACCTTTGTTTTGAACCCTTGCCTTGATCTTTGTCTTGAACCACTATGAACCTTGATATGAACCTTGCCATAAAACCTTGACTTGAACCTTGATATACTGGAGATTTTAGCGGGATGAGAAAACCTTTTTATTTATTTATGAAAATGTTTTAAGAAGACCATTTTTTTAAAACTAGCTTATTGAAAACTATTTTAAAGACTATTTTTATGAAAATCCATTTTAAAAGATTGTTTTCAAATGAACTTTTAGATTAAACCTTTACTATGAACATTTGCTACGATCTCTTGTCTTGACCATGTGAATTGAACCCATTGATATGTAACTTGAAACTTGAACTTGACTTGAACACTTGATACTTGATACTTGACCCTTGACCCACAGTTTGAGATTACGAGCCATACTAGGCATGAGGGTTTCATGTCCTTGTCATTGATGCACCGATGACTTGACTTTTGGGTAGGAAAGTGATTACCTATCCCGTCCCTGCCATGACTTGATACTTGACTTGCGCGTAGATGAAGACATTGTGGCAGCCTACAGGGGCGCATGGATGCATCCTAGATTTGTACTTGACTTGACTTGATTACTTGTATTACTTAGTGACATGATGGGTGTGTGCGATACACGTCATTCACTCTTGGGAGCTTGCAACTCCAACCCTTGGAGGTATCCCCTCATATTATACTTGGCATACCGAGGTCACCCCTCCGTATACATGTATACTTGTTTACTTGAATTTACTTGATATGATATGTTCTGGGCTCGTAGTGGATTACTGTTTCTGTTACCTTATAACCTTGATACTTAACTTGATACTTGACTTGATATTGGATTTAATTCGATATTTGACTTGACTTAAATTGAATATTGGGCTGGTGGTGGGTTATGGTTTCCTTTACACCTACCTATTGTAACCATTCTTGATAACCTTTTCTATTTTCTTTCATAACTCTTGTTACACCTTGCATTGTTTCGCTTACTCCACTATCCCATTATTACTGCTTTGTACCGTTATATCTGTTCACTGAGCTTTCGTAGCTCAGCCGCATTTCTTTTCCTGCGGCAGGTTTTAGTTTGGAAGCTGGGTTTGAGTGGAGAGTACTTGGGCATTAGAAGACTTTATTAGCTATTGAAGATTGACTAGAAGAACCGTAAATTAGACGTAGAAGATATTGAATTGTAACCTTGTAGTTTCAAATTTTTCTTTGTAACCCTTGAATTCTATTGTATTATTAATGTCAAATGCTTGTGTTTGTTCTGATATGAAATCATAGTATTGTGACATCTCTACCCTTGTCGGGTCGGGGTGTTACAATATTCCTCCGGCTAAATAATTTGCATAATCTGCAAACCATGGGACTTCTTCTTCATCAATTCCCATAAGGGTTTCATCGGGAAAATTATCATCAATCTCGTCTTCACCGAGTTCCTCTAAATTAGGATTTTCTAATCTAGATAAATGATCTGCTGCAACATTTTCTGCACCTTTCTTATTCTGGATTTCTATGTCAAATTCTTGAAGCAATAAAATCCATCGAATAAGACGTGGTTTAGCATCTTGTTTAGCAAACAGATATTTGAGAGCTGAATGATTGGTGAATACAATTGTTTTAGACAAAACAAGATAAGAACGAAATTTGTCAAATGCAAAGACTACAGCCAAAAGTTCTTTCTCAGTTACTGTGTAGTTTTGTTGGGCACTATTCAAGGTTTTGCTAGCAAAGTAAATAGGATGAAAATGTTTTCCTTCACGTTGTCCTAATACTGCCCCAACAACATAATCGCTTGCATCGCACATAAGTTCAAATGGCAGTGACCAATCTGGTGAGACCATAATCGGTGCATTTTTAACTTATTTTTGAGCGTTTCGAATGCCTTGACGCACTCTTCATTAAAATAAAAAACTGAATCTTTCTCTAGAAGCTTCGTCATAGGACGAGATATTTTCGAAAAATCTTTGATGAATCGGCGGTAAAATCCCGCATGTCCCAAAAAACTCCTAACGCCTTTAACGTTAGTCGAGGGTGGTAATTTAGCAATAGCATCTATTTTTGCTTTGTCAACTTCGATTCCCTTGCTCGAAATCTTGTGACCTAGCACAATGCCTTCTGTCACTATAAAATGACATTTTTCCCAATTTAGCACAAGATGAGAAGTTTTGCATCTTTCAAGCATTTTATCAAGATTGGAAAGGCATGACTCGAATGAGTCTCCAAATACCGAGAAATCGTCCATGAAAACTTCCATGGAGGTTTCAAGCATATCTTGAAAAATAGCAATCATGCATCTTTGAAATGTTGCTGGTGCGTTACAAAGACCAAAAGGCATACGCCTATACGCATATGTGCCAAAAGGACATGTGAATGTGGTCTTTTCTTGAACAGCTGGATCTATTGGAATTTGAAAATAACCGGAAAATCCATCGAGAAAACAAAAGTATTTGTTCCCCGAAAGTCTTTCCGACATTTGATCCATGAACGGTAATGGAAAATGATATTTTCTGGTGGCGTCATTTAATTTACGATAATCAATGCACACTCGCCAACCAGTTATTGTTCTAGTAGGAACAAGTTCATTACGTTCATTAGTCACAACAGTTGTTCCTCATTTCTTTGTAACATAACATTTTCATAAGACTTTTAATTCAACAATAATACCTAATAACAATGTTCATTAACTAACAAAAGATTATTCATTACATTGCTTACGGATACAAGAAACTACATAACATGACTGATCAACACAAAATACTACCAAACAACAAATACAAATCTGCTAATGTTACTTGTTTAGGGACACAACAATGAGACATACAATCAACACAATTATGAAACCAAAAATAATGAAGAAACTATTATAGACTCTCGCATTGACCTTGAATGCATTAAAGTCTTTGTAAATCTGTTCAATTGATACTTCGTCACTTGCCTTGTTTGCTATTAACTTTTGACCATGATCTTGGTTGGACAGGGTTTTTAGCTTCAACTTCATTTCTTTGTTCTCGATATGCAATTTGTAGAAAAGGTCTTTGTAGTATCGTGATGGTAATTCATCATCAAGAAATCCATACACCTCACATTTCTTTTGTCTTTATCCTATAAACAATTATTTATAACATAAATCAAATACAAAAAATTAGAACTTAGGGATATAAGAGTTACGGGTAACTTACATAGATGGGACAACCTTTGAATCTTTGACCTGGATTTGCGGGAGTCCATGCTACTTGTTAATAAATTGGAATCTCACAATTACAGTGCGTCATACGACAGATTTCATCTTTGGTATAACTTCTGCGATAAGAACGAGATGATGAACTTGATGAAGGCATGATGCTAACAAAGTGATTTTAGAGTAATTGGAAGAGGGTGTATGTATTTGATTTATTTGATGATTTAGGTTTAGGTTTAAGTGTGTGTGTTGTGTTATCTGTAACAAAAGAGAAAGGGGAAAGGCAAAAAAAATTACGTGTATTATGAGATGGCAAAAAAGTTAACGTGGTAGTTGACCTGCTTGGTTGGACAAAACCGGTTGGGTGGGTTAAAAAACACACACAAAAAGACAAAAAAATAAACATTAATGTACACATAAGTATTTTTTTTTTTAATTCCATGCATATAAAAAGATTTTGTGGCAAGTATGATGTATTTTAAAATAATTAGCCCTTTTATATATAGTCTAGTGAGCTTTCATGATGGTGGCTGATCGAGCTTAGCTTGAGGAAGTTTGAAAGCTCGACTATCTTGAAAATAGTAGAGATTTAGATGAGTTATGAAAGCTGATTCAAGTTCAATTCAAGAGCTCAATATAGTTCAAATTAGGATGAACTTATAATATAACCCAAGCTCAAATAAGTTCATAAATAGCTGACTTTGTACAACCCTAACTACATAGACGTATATATGTTCAAAAGCTCCGTTATGAATTCACGTCTAGTATTATATAAGCTCTTTTCCATTTTTATTTTTATCAGGAATGGAAATAGCTAAACGTGAGTACGTGCACAATTTTTCTAGATGTAGTATAAGGTAAAAGAATTAACCTAAAAGTACAATTTTCGGTTACCATGATTGAGTTTTGTGAAATCCAAGTTCATTTTTCTTTCACATATTAATGAACTAACTAAGCAATACCTAGAAACACGATGCATTCATACTAAGTGTTTTTTTGCAGAATTTAATGTTTATTTACGAAAATTATTACTATGAAGAAAAACTGTATCGTGGTCCCGTGGCACCACCTAATTCCGTCCCTGGTTTTTTTTCTCACAAAAAACAAAACCGACTTAATTGTAGTTTTAATTTTTGTTTTCTTCTTTTTTCCATAACAATAGATGTAGTTTTTGTCTTCTTTCTTTCTTTTTTTTTTCCGTGACACTGGTTTTCATGGCTACACGTTTTTTTTACTATTAGACACTCGATATTTTTAAAAAGGTGATGGAAGTGATGGTGGAGATGGTCTTAGTAAAAATCGAACTCATGACTCAAGCATTAGGTAGAATGAACCTTTACCATCTCCTCCAACATGCCCATTACAATCCATTGTGTTTTTAAATACACTAAACATGCATGAAAATAACTACTAACTCCCTAAAAGGCAGAATTGCATATATATCCCTCTCAAAGTAAATAATTGCATATATATCCTTTGTACAAGTTTTTGATGCACATAGTACAATGGTTTTTATGCATGCTTTGAATATATATGCAATTATGCATTTTCAGAAGGATATATATGCAAAAACCCCCCTAACTAAAAAAGTAAAGAGACCACTACACAATTATTGAAAGAAGGCTGTATTTTTACAAATTTTGGTAAGTTGCAATGCACATAAAATATGAGAATGAAATCCATGAGCTTGCCTATGGACACATAACATTTCAATATTTCATATTCCCACGAATTTAACCTCACTTTGAATCTTTGATTCATGTTTCCATATAAGGTCATTTTTAATTTGGTATTTTATATTGAGTAAATTGCAGAAATCGTCTTTGTGGTTTGCCAAAATTGCATGTATCGTCCCTGGTCTTCAATAAGTGCATGCGGCTTCCCTGGTCTTCAAACTTTTGGTTCGTTTTAGTCCCTGACACTAACGACTGTTAACACACTTCGTTAGTAAATTACATGTTTGGTCCTTCAATTCGTATAATCATTTCATGTTTCATCCTTAATTTTTTTTTCTAAAATATTTTTTTTGTAAACTTTTTAAGAATATTTTTAAAATTTTTTTTTCACAAATTAAAATTTTTTTTCTATAACTTTTTTTCAAAATTTTTTTGTCTAAATTTTTTTTTGAAAAAATATTTTCGAAAAATAAAATTTAGAAAAAAATTTTGGAAAAAAAAAGTTTTTGAATTTTTTTTTTTTTTTTTTCTGAAATTTTCTTCTAAATTTTATTTTTCGAAAATATTTTTTAATTTTTTTTCTCAAATTTTTTTTTTCTATAACAATTTTTTTTTTCTAATTTTTTTTTTCGAAAAATAAAATTTAGAAAAAAATTTTGGAAAAAAATATTTTCTAAAAAAAAAGTTTTTGAAATTTTTTTTTCAAAAAAATACTTTTTTTCCGATTTTTTTTTTTGAAATTTTATTCTAAATTTTATTTTTCGAAAATATTTTTTTCTAAAAAAAAAAAAATTCGTGAAAAAGGTTTGTTAGGAATATAAATATTCAGATGAAGGCTCGGTCACCCTGAGCATCTATTTAGCATCTACATAGCTCGTAGGCTTATTTATATTAGCTTAGCAATATTAGTATTAGTATTATTAGTTTAGTCGTATTTATATTTGTGGAGTGGGTCGGGGTTTTCCCCTCTGTCAGCTCACTCCACAGCCCACTAAGGGCATAATATTAGTAAGTATAAATACCCCTTCCCACACTTGGGAAGGGTTGGAACTTCCCTACATTCTAATCTAATATTCACATAGTTTTCTCTCTCTAGAAGTTCCCACTTTCTCTCTCTAGTTCTTTGTCATTCGATCCAAACTAAGGCCTCAATCAAGTGTTTCTTGCATTGTGAATACCCTACAATTGGTATCAAGAGCCATGGTTAGGTCCATGAGAGTTGGTATTCACGGATTTGTCTAGTTTTTGAGGCTTTTTAGTTCGAATTGATAAGTTACATAAATTTCATTTTGTGCCTTGTTTAGTGATTAGAAGTTGTTATACCTTGTACTTTCTAGCTTAGGAATAGTATAAGAGTAGTATTTGGTACTTGGATTCACAGATTTAAGGTTTGTGTGGTGTTTTTGGGTGATTCGAGAGTGTTTTATCCAAGTGTTCTTGGCTGCGGTTTGTGTGCTTTGGACGAGTTCTTGAACGCGGTTTGTGTCACTTCGAGAACGCGGTTTGTCTTATTACTAGTTTAGGCAAAAGGACAAAACGCATTGAAAGCGACGTGTTTGGCAGTTTGTGTCTACGCGGTTTGTCTCTAAGGCGCGTACGCGGTTTGTGTCTACGCGGTTTGTCTCTGCAGCGTGAACTCGGTTTGTGTCTACGCGGTTTGTCTCTGCAACGTGAACTCGGTTTGTGTCTACGCGGTTTGTCTCTGCAGCGTGAACTCGGTTTGTGTATACGCGGTTTGTCTTTGAGGTGTGTATGCGGTTTGTGTCTACGCGGTTTGTCTCTGCAGCGTGAACTCGGTTTGTGTATACGCGGTTTGTCTTTGAGGTGTGTATGTGGTTTGTGTCTATGCGGTTTGTCTCTGCAGCGTGAACTCGGTTTGTCTAGGCGGTTTGTATCCACAGAGGTGCTATTTGTCCGTGGCGGTTTGACCAAAGTTGACTTTTTACGTCAAAACTTCAAACGGCCATAACTTTTGAACCGTAACTCCGTTTTCAGCGAAACACCTGTCAAAACGACCGTGAGACCGAGGAGAATGGCACGTTGAATATATTTATTCATTCAACCCAACTTTCGAAGCCTGAAATTGCTCCAGAATGAAGTTATTGAGTTTCTAAGTTTTCAGACCAAAATTTCGCTGTAACAGCTTGCATCAACCAAACCAAATCACAACTTAACAATAGTGCAACAATCCAACAGTCATCATAACACATATCAAGCATCATTTCACGGTTTATTCTTGATTTTGTAAAACCCCGCGAAAGAATCTATTTCTCGGTTTAAATCATAGAATTGTAAAATCCCGTGCACGGTTACATCATGTCTACTACTTCAGATTCCTTCATATCTGAGGTACTCAAGTTGTACGACACATATGATAACCAAATGATTTCCAATTCTGAACAACAAATGTACGTGTGTGATTCTGATAATACCAATGTGGAATCTTCGTGCCTGAAATCACAAGAGAAAGAGCTTCATCAGTCACTTATGCTGTTTAATGCAAAGGAAAGTCGCATCGAATGTTTTCGTCTACTTCATTCACATCTCAAGGTTCTGTTTGATAAATCTGAATACGTGATGGGTTACACACGGGCTTTCACAGCACTCTTTGGTCAAGATGTTCATGATTTCACAGTCGAAATGACTCTATATTTAGATCAACTTGAACAACAACTTGACAAAGAAGAATTCTCTGAAGCAAGATCCAGAGCAGCTTTCAGTGTGATCAATAACCAACTCCAGGTGTTCATTGACTCGCAATACGCTAAGGACTATGACTATGACAGTCAGATGACAAAAGGGTGTTTTGCTAATTACACTGGATTCGAGGTTGACGTGTTCAGAGTTACATTACTACAATTGATGAGTAATGTTAATGGGTTTATTGATGAAAGGGCTAAACAAATGGGGAATGGAACAAGATCAGACAAGTTTGATGATGGTGACAGCACAGGAGGTGATTTCACAATATGTGAGAATGCAGCCTACGTACCTAAAAATCACCAAGCACAATCTGCTGTGGTACATTTGTCTTATCTAGATAATGCTCTTTCTAATGAACAACAACATACTGATCATCTTAAACTTACTTATGACACATATCTGTTGGAAAAGACTGATAGCAATATTACCTCTGATTCAACAAATATGAGTTATAAGGGGGGAGAAATTGATCAGGATGCTGAACATGAACATGATAATACGTCGAGTTCTTTGCCTACGGCTGAGTTTTTCAAATCAAATGATATGGTTGAAAAAGAAGTTTATAATGAACTTTCAAAAAGATTTTCACAGCTTGAAAAACATTGTATTTCTCTTGAAGTTGAAATACAACATAAGGAAGAACGTTTTCAAACTAAACTACCATGTAAAAATCCGGAACTCCCTGAATTCCGTGAATTTTTTATGATAAATGATTTGAAAGCTCAGCTAGAAGCTAAAAACTTAACGATCAAAAACCTGAAAAACAGATTGACTGAGATGTGTGACATGCTTAATGAAGTTAGGACTAAACATGAAAATGATGTTGTTGCAACAATAAATGCAGAATTAGAACATAAAGTGGCTGAAGTGTTTAACGATAATGAGTCGTTGAAAAGTCATTGCAAAGAACTGTGTGATAAAATCAAAGAAACAATAACTAAGAATGTAGAGCAAACTACCTCTTTGATTACTAAAAATGATGAATTCAAGGCTCAACTTCAGGAAAAGGGTTTTGCAATTGCAGCGTTGAAAAACGAATTAAGAAAATCAATAGGAAATGGTGTGAATACTAAGTTTGCAGAACCATCAATCTTGGGGAAACCACCACTTAGAAAACTATCAGTTGTTAGACAACTGACTGCATTTAGATCTGAACGGTCAAATGTTTCAAAAACACGGTTTGCCTCCCAAGTTGATGCGGAAAAAGTTTTGTCAAAACCAGTCACTTCACAGTCTAGACCTAGTGAAAAGGAATATGCTGTTGCAAAACCACGTCACATGAGTGCTTCTAGTTCTTCTAGGATTAGTTTAACGCGTGTGTCACTTGTGACACCAAAGGAACATGTTAGACATAAAGACATTGTTCAGAATCAAAACCTAGTGGACGCTAAGAAAAACACACATGAAAAGTCTAGGAATTTTCCTGTTTCTAAGAGTAGTTGCGTGCCAATTAAGGCAATTCCCATAGCCGATCACTCTAAGAACCCTAGATCTTTTTCTGATTCCAAACACTTTGTTTGCTCGACTTGTCAGAAATGTGTTTTCAATGCAACCCATGATGATTGTATAACAAAACTCCTGAAGGAAGTGAATGAACGTGCCAAGGTTCCATCCTCTAAGACTAGAAACAACAACAAGCCCGTAGAACCAAAGAGGTGTATGCAGAAACCTGATAGGCCGGTTGCCCTAGGACAAAGGTTTTCTCCCAAAAAGTCTGTAACTGTGCATGAGAAACCAAACACTCCTAGATCTTGCCTTAGTTGGATACCGACGGGTAGAACTTTTAAGATTGCTGGTCTTAGGTGGATACCTATTCGAAAGATGTTCACTAAGTGCGAAACCAAGGTTGACAGTGAAAACCCAAATGGTCTAAATTTTGATATCACTAACCCATATAAATGCAAACAAACTCTTAATGTCAATGCAGGAAGTCTTTACTTAAGTGCAGGTACATCGTTCAGGCCTTGTATTAAGGAAAGACTCAGAGTTTGGGTGCCGAAAAGAGTGATATCTCATGATGAAGGGGTTCAAACAATTCAAGCTTGATGAACATCAAAGACAATGACGTCTGTACACATCAGTGCAGGCCTCGCTCTTCATCATTATGACGTCTGTACACATCAGTTCAGGCCTCGTTCTTCAAAGAAAAGAAAAGTGTACGCTTGAGTGCACTTTATCTTCAAAAGAAGAGGAATCTTCTTATTTATGGCCATTCTCATCAACAAGTTTCATGCTCTTTCCGTGCTTATTCAGTCTTCAAGTGGATCGGCGCATATTGGAGTATATTTTTATTCACGTATTCAACCAAAAATTGCATTTGACAAGCATATGCAATTTTTGAGGGGGGGAAAGAGTGAATAAACAACATGTCAGTCTTCAAGAACCGTCAAGCGGAGTTACTTATCATTGATGGTATTCATATTCACTAGTTCAATCATCAAAAATTGCAGTTGGCAGGCATATTGATTGCGTGGTTTTGTAACCTTACAACAGGTTTTACCTCTCGAGGGATCTCAAGAGGCTTACAACCCCACCAGGCAGTGTACCTGACCGATGTAGTATAGTGTAGTGGTAAGTACGGGGGATTGATCGTTCTCCACAGGGAATAGTGTTCGTTAGGTGTGAAGGGCTACTCTAATTAGGTCTAAGGGTTGAGGAAGATTCTTTTTTATGTTTTTATATTTTTTTATGAAAGCAAGTAAAATCTCGGTTTTGAAGGAGTGGGCGGAATTAGTTGCTAGTCAACTAACCCAAATTACTACGAATGCAATAAAATTAAATAACTGAAAATAAAATGTGGTGAGAAACTTATGTGTAGAGAAATGTGTTTACTTAGATTTCCTTACTCCCTAACTATCTTTTACCGGTTAATTAGTGTGTATTAGTCGCGTGGATGACGGGTGTATTCCTTAATACCATTCGTGGGGTGGCGTACTTACTTCCCCAACTCTACAAGCTCCTACTTCACTCCTATGTCGAGCCGGCTAGGAAGCTCCTAACATGGGATCACTAGAATTCGCTTGTGCATTAAATACAACCATAAAAACCTTTAGTACGCGTTTGGTTCATGTTTCTTAAGACGTTCAAGCAAGTTACCGAATAGGAAGTTAGCCAGTTTTCTTAAGCCTAACATAGATAAACAATCATCCAATACAACTAATAACACATTAACAACCAATAATCAATAGCTAGGTTTCATTAGATCTAAGCAAACACAAGATAAATTTAGCCTAACATGCTAATCAAAAGACAAGAATAAGATAAAATCAAACAACACATAGACATATTGAATGATTAATTGATAACTTATCTTTCAATGAAACATGGAAGATCTCAAGGCAAAAAGCCCTGAAAAAGTAGCTAAAATCGTCTTAGGGTTTTCTCCCAAAATTCCACACACTAAGCTCTCTCTAATGACAAAAAATTAGAAAACTATATATAGATTTTTGGATCTGACAGCGTCACCTTATGGAGTGTGACGCCGTCACCTCGCCGCTTTTAGGGTTCCCGGATGACCATCTTGACGCCGTCCCTCTTTAGCTCTTCAAAAATCCATTCTGGCTTATCAAGGCTTGACGCCGTCCAACCATGAACGTGACGCCGTCCCCTTATGATTTAAGCCGTGACGCCCTTGATCAAGTTAAAGCGTGACGCCGTCAGAATTCACATGCTATTTTCACTGGCCCGTCATGAGTAAATTTCACGTCCAACTTTTCTTGCCAAGGCATGACGCCGTCCAGTATAAATTGTGACGCCGTCAAGAGTAACTTTTAGCCGATTTTTGAGACTTTGCCGTTTTCTTCACTTTATTGCTCCAAAAACGTCCAAAATGCCTCCTTTTCCAGATTTCTCCTCAAAAGTACCTAAAATGACAAAAGGAACGATTTAGGGCAATATTTGATCAAATAAATACGATTTAAGGCTTAAATGACCCCTTAAAAGCGGTACACTTTTCGCTTCATCAAATACCCTTACACTTGAGATTTGCTTGTCCTCAAGCAAATGTGCTTTTATTCTAATTAAAATACAAGTTAGGGGTCATTTAATGCTAACATAAAAGTAATTACAACAAATATTCGTTCCACTTCAATCATAATAAGCACGGAGATTATAAACTAGCACCTCACAAGTAGTGTTTAGATACTCACATCTCTCAAGTGTCATCAAAATAAATCTCATAAATGAAAACGGAAAATATCTCTCACTACCTGTCATAGCAAATAGATTACCATAGGCTTGGGAAAGGATCGAAAACCTCCTCCACTAGGCGTAAGCACCTAAGATAAACTATCAAAGAGGGCTTTTAAATGGGTTATAACGTAAGGTGTAGGGAAAAGGAAAAACACGGTTTTGTTGGATACGGGATATTTTACTGGTGGCGAGTTAAAAATCTTGATCAATTACATGTACTATACAATGTTGCTAAGCCAAGACTCGACTCAATATAAGCTAATGAAAGAAAACAACAAAAACATAAAATAAAACGGGATGGTAGTCCGTATGTTTTTTCTATTTTTTTTTTCTCATTTTTTTTGTATTTTTCTTGATTTTTTTTTTTTTTTTTTTTTTTTTTTTTTTTTTTTTTTTTTTTTTTTTTTTTTTGCATACACTTTTACCCTACCATCCAAAATAATACATCATAGGGGCATTGCATCCCCTTACACTTGAACTTTTACATAACTTTACAAATACTAATCTAATGACTCGAATTAAGATAATTGAAAGACTTGGAGTACTTTTAAAACATTTAGCACATATGGGGGTAATAAATGATGTTCTTCCCCATTACTCCATTACACTAGTACTTTACCCATGAGTCCCAATCGTCCCAAAACAATATGTACAAGGATATGACTCGACTTAGCAACCATGTAATCAACTAGATAATTAACTTGGGTTTAAACAAATGTTGTAACAATAATGCACTAAAAATGAGTGCATACAAGGTAGGCTAAGGCGATTTGGGTGTACATTTTAGTGGGGTGTAAACAAATTCTTCTTTTAAGTAAAATGCTTAAAGGTTGAAACGAAAAGATAGGCTCTGAGGGGTGTACTAGGGGTATCGTGTACTAAAAATGAGTACAACGCAAAGGGTGTGGGAGAATTACTTGACTAATGTAGCCAATGTAATTATAACAAAAAACACAGGTGTGAAACAATGGGTTAATCCTAATGCCTCTTATCATGTAGTAAATCTAACTACACGAATGTAGTCTCACTTGTGGCCTCGGAATGGTCCTAACGCAAGTTCTAGAATCTAAGTGCTACCGGTACACACATCATAGCATAAATGCTTTTCCTACCAATTCTAGGGGCGAACCTCACATATTTGGGGTGGAAAAATTTTTTTAGTGGTACGGTTTTGTGCTAGTCATATAACTCCTATCCATGAGACGCTCATTAAGATCAAAGTTTCACTCCTATATGTTGTAAAAAATTTTAAATTTGGCACTAAAATTACCTTAACAGGTATTTATCTCAGTTTTATTACACATCTACTATTAAACAAACAAAAATCAAGCATAATAGCATTCTCTAAAATCGTACTTTTACCCTCCCTTACACTTAAGATGAACATTGTCCCCAATGTTCAAGTAACAAGATGTAAAAGAAAAAAGTAAAAGAATGAAATCAAATACTCCCCTGATTCGCTCGGTGGATAATGAAATTACACGGTTAAATCTTCCTCCAAAGAGAATGTTGAAGCTCCATGACTAATGCATCGCCATAAGCTTGATTCCAAAAACATCTCCTTGTCCAAAATAACCTGTTAAACCTGAGAAAACAAACACGAAAACCTGCATAACATCGGCGGGATAAAATCTATATATAAGGATATAATGCTTGTGGAATGATAACTTTGCAGATTCCTGGAGATTATAAGTTGGAGATTTTAATAAAAACTTTTTATGAAAACAAAACTTTCAAAAATTTCTGGAAATTAAATCTGACGCCGTCAGGTTATAAACCCTGACGCCGTCAGAAATGACCTGACAAAAATTTTCATTTTTAGTTTCCGGAAAATTTCTGGAAAAAACCTTTACCTTACTTCCTGGAAATCCTGCAAAACATCATTATGACTCGATACAAGCATTTGACTCAAACAAATACGAATATGTATGTTAATTTATTATTATTACGATTCATGTTCATTTGTGTTCTAATAAACCGATTTAGATTTCCCTTACACTTATCTTTTGCAAAATACCTTTATATGTAGTTAAGACGAAGTTAAAAACAACATAAAGCATTTTCACAAATTAGTTTTGAACATGAATCAATACTAATGAAAATTAAACACACATACGGCAATAAATAAAAACAAACAAATAAATAAACAAACACAAAACAAATAAAATAACAATCAAATGAGGCTAGCATGCGATAAAAAAAAATCAATGTAACAAATGTTTTAAGGCAAACAGATGCCTTCCCTAAATTATTACAGACCATATTGTTTCAACACATACAACCAAATATCAAATTGTTCAAACATCAAAACATCAAATCACAACATCACTGGTGAGGGGGTCCTTGGCGATAGTCATAGCCAGTAGGAAGATGCCCGTAGTACCCGTATGGAGGGTAATCCTGCTCACGACCCGGGAAAGGGTCAATCTGCAGATGCGGGTCCAACTGATCACGTGTGGATAGATGCTGCATCTGACGAACCGTGTGATCATACATCCAGTCGAACCTCTCGTCCGCCCTGGTCCTCCAAGCATCAACCTGGCCCATCCAGGTCCCCTGGTGAGCCTGCCAGTCCCCCCTGCTCATATGCCGGTAGTAATCAGCTGTACCGGCCTCATACCCCTCATGCTGCTGCTGCTGGGGCTCCTCCTCCTCCTCATCATCCTCATCATCATCATCCTCAGCTCCAACTGGGTGATACCACATAAAGGACCCGTCATGCATCTCCATAATCACCTCCATCTGCTTCAGGGACCTCTCCTTCACCGTCCTGCATTTATCACCACTCAAATACCTCATGACCTCGGGCCTGAGGACTCCATAAGACTGGGCCAGTCGGGTGATGAACATCCCACCATAGATCCTGTCTCCTTCCCTCTCCCCAACTCCACCATGCATAAAGCTAGCAACCCAAAACGGGATGTTGCAGTAAACATCATTAGAGTAGATGGTGTACAGGTAGAAGAGATCAGAAGTTGTGACACGGTGGTGAGAGCTGTGACGCCCTGTCAAGCTGTAGGTGAGGCAACGATGAGTCAACCGAACCCTAGGATCCCTGATTTGGGATGCTACAGTGGTCGAGGTATACACCCCATCCCCAATAGTCTGCCAGAAAATAGAGCATCTAAAATCATTCTTCATCGACTCCCCATGCAACAACCTCTGCATGAACCCTGCCTGAATGGTATCATGCTGATCATACAACCCAAGTCTCCACCCAAACTCAGCAACCGAACACGTCCTTAGCTCACCCCCCAGTCTGAAATAGATCGTGGTACTGCCCACATCGGTCCTGGCCTCAGCCATGTCAAAATGAAAGGTGGCAAAGAATTCCCTTACCAATTCCTCATATACCGGCTCCTGAATTTTAAACAGTCTTTCCCACTGGGGGCCGGTAAACCCATCCGTCTGAAAACTTTGGAGAAAGGTCTGCTCAAGACCTTCTCTCCTCAGAAAGTTCCAGTCAACCACGGCTCCATTCTCGACCTTGTGTAGTAGCAATTGTGCGTACTTGCTTTGTAGCAGCAACGTTGTCAAAGACACCCCAACTGAGGACCGTATCCCCAAAGTTTTCTTGTTGAGATCGGGAGGAACTTCCTCGGCTGGGTCTTTGACGCTTACTCATTATCTGGAACAAAGCAGGAGGAACAAAAAGTGTTAATATGTGAATTAAAGACTTGGTGGCGCACCAGACAGGTCTGACGCCGTCACCCTTTGATAGGTGACGCCGTCAGGTTCAACCAAGTTTAAATCCGAAATTACGAGGGAAAAATCAATATTCAAACTTTAAGCTTATAAACCAAACGCCCTTTTTTACAGCAAAATGGGTGATTGGATCATAGATTATGGTTCAAATTCGTGGCCTCCCCATTAGTGAATAGACCCAATTGATTGTCAACCATCAAATGCTTTAATTATTGTTAAATAACACTAATTAAAACACATTATGAGTTCTAAGCATGAATCAATCCTAGGGTTTCACGAGTTGGGGATTTTCGAAATTTACAAATCCTATGAGTAATTGAAGCGAAAAGAATGAGTAAAAATTACTTACCACGTGAAGATTGGAAGCGGGAATTGGCGAATTTGTCCTGGGAAAATCGGAGGTGGGGTTTGAGTGGATATGGTTTGTGGGGTGTGTGATGAAAGTGATGGAAAGTAAGTTATTATTGTTGTGCAGACGGGGTGACGGCGTCACGTTCAAATTCTGACGCCGTCAGATTAGCGTATTTCGCTACTTTGTGCCAGTTTACAAATGAGCCCCTCGTACTTTAAGAGAGCAGCTGGTCAGGATCAATAATCCTGATAGCTAGTCTCGTTAACAAGTTCCTCCTGGGTCAAATGTTTTGTTACTGTCACGGGGTGTAGTAAAATGTTGAAAAGGGTCGGCTGACGTCATATTCAGGTTCCAATTTTCATCAAGGCAAGTATTCAGGGAGTGAGAGGAACTTTTCCAGGGGGTTTTCGAAATGATGGTGTGTTTTAATTGAGTTCTTCTCACACCTGGCTTAAAGCCAAAAGATCGTTTCCTAGCTTCATGAAAGTTAGGGAGCGTGACAACCATGCTCCCCACGAAAATGCTACGATCTTGAGAATTCTTTTTCTCGCGAGAGGATCCAAATAGATAAGAGGGCTTTAAAAGTGAAGGCTCGGGGAGAGGGGTTTCATCATCCCATTCGTTGTATGGTTCATTAGGGACCGGGAGTTCAAAGATCTTCTCGATCTTTTTGTGTGAGGCTGCTTCCCTAATTTTCTCTTTTATTCTCGAGATGAATTTTTCTGCTAGTTCCATGAACATATCTTGGGTATTTTTCAAGTGAGTCTCTAGTTCCTGGATCCGCCTTTCTTGGTTGTTCACGAAAGTTAGCATTATCCCTTCAAACTCATCTTGTCGTGAGAATTGATGAAACGTATGTTTACCAATTGTGTTCATGCACTCATCGGGATTTTCATCAGCCGTAGGTGTCTCAGCTTTCATTAAGCTCTCAACCTGCCTTTTTATGTTTTCGAACAGCTGTTCTTGGGTTGCACTTATGCAATTTAAATTCCCTTCCTCCGAGAACGTTGAGTCATTCCATTCTTCCTCTTCGTATTGTGCTAAGTCCTCAATGACTTCCCAGCACTTATCGACACTGAGCCTGCTCAATCTCCCATTGGCGGCGTAATCTATGGCTCTTCTAGTTTGATGATTGACACCATCATAGAAGATTTGGATTTGTAGCCAAGGATCCATGCCATGGTGAGGGACCTTTCGGAGTAAGTCCTTGAATCGAGTCCATGCCTCGTAGAGAGTTTCGCCTTGACGTTGTTGGAACATCAAGATATCATTCCTTAGCTTAGTAGTTCTTCCCGGTGGGAAAAACTGAGCAAGGAAACGAGTAGTGAGATCATCCCAAGAGGTGATGGATCCTGCGGGTTGACGTTCTAGCCACTGACTAGCTTGGTCCCGCAAAGAGAATTGGAAGAGACGCAATCGGGTCGTCTCTCGAGTGGCAACATCAAGGTCTATAGAATCAACGATTTTAAGAAAGTCCTTGAGATGTTGATTAGGATCTTCAGAACGAAGTCCATGGAATGCGCATCCGCTTTGCACCAACCGGATGGTGTCGGATCGCAAGGGTGTGATATTGGCTCCTTGAGTGAGCTCAATGGTGTTTCGATAGCCATGGTGGCTAGGACGGGAATACTCTCCTAAAGTACGGGCTCTAGGAGGTGGTGGTGGTTGTTGTGGTGGTGGGTTGTGGGGGTTAAGGATATTACCATCTTCCATGATGTCGGACGGTAATGGTTACGAACAAAGACACGAAGAAAATAGATAGACTAAAGAAAATCTAGAAAAATAAAATAAAAATCTCACTAGAAAGGAATCTAGTGAGTAGACCTAATAGAAATAAAAATTCAACCTAAACAATAACTATTCCCCGGCAGCGGCGCCAAAAACTTGATTGCGTGGTTTTGTAACCTTACAACAGGTTTTACCTCTCGAGGGATCTCAAGAGGCTTACAACCCCACCAGGCAGTGTACCTGACCGATGTAGTATAGTGTAGTGGTAAGTACGGGGGATTGATCGTTCTCCACAGGGAATAGTGTTCGTTAGGTGTGAAGGGCTACTCTAATTAGGTCTAAGGGTTGAGGAAGATTTTTTTTATGTTTTTATATTTTTTTATGAAAGCAAGTAAAATCTCGGTTTTGAAGGAGTGGGCGGAATTAGTTGCTAGTCAACTAACCCAAATTACTACGAATGCAATAAAATTAAATAACTGAAAATAAAATGTGGTGAGAAACTTATGTGTAGAGAAATGTGTTTACTTAGATTTCCTTACTCCCTAACTATCTTTTACCGGTTAATTAGTGTGTATTAGTCGCGTGGATGACGGGTGTATTCCTTAATACCATTCGTGGGGTGGCGTACTTACTTCCCCAACTCTACAAGCTCCTACTTCACTCCTATGTCGAGCCGGCTAGGAAGCTCCTAACATGGGATCACTAGAATTCGCTTGTGCATTAAATACAACCATAAAAACCTTTAGTACGCGTTTGGTTCATGTTTCTTAAGACGTTCAAGCAAGTTACCGAATAGGAAGTTAGCCAGTTTTCTTAAGCCTAACATAGATAAACAATCATCCAATACAACTAATAACACATTAACAACCAATAATCAATAGCTAGGTTTCATTAGATCTAAGCAAACACAAGATAAATTTAGCCTAACATGCTAATCAAAAGACAAGAATAAGATAAAATCAAACAACACATAGACATATTGAATGATTAATTGATAACTTATCTTTCAATGAAACATGGAAGATCTCAAGGCAAAAAGCCCTGAAAAAGTAGCTAAAATCGTCTTAGGGTTTTCTCCCAAAATTCCACACACTAAGCTCTCTCTAATGACAAAAAATTAGAAAACTATATATAGATTTTTGGATCTGACGGCGTCACCTTATGGAGTGTGACGCCGTCACCTCGCCGCTTTTAGGGTTCCCGGATGACCATCTTGACTCCGTCCCTCTTTAGCTCTTCAAAAATCCATTCTGGCTTATCAAGGCTTGACGCCGTCCAACCATGAACGTGACGCCGTCCCCTTATGATTTACGCCGTGACGCCCTTGATCAAGTTAAAGCGTGACGCCGTCAGAATTCACATGCTATTTTCACTGGCCCGTCATGAGTAAATTTCACGTCCAACTTTTCTTGCCAAGGCATGACGCCGTCCAGTATAAATTGTGACGCCGTCAAGAGTAACTTTTAGCCGATTTTTGAGACTTTGCCGTTTTCTTCACTTTATTGCTCCAAAAACGTCCAAAATGCCTCCTTTTCCAGATTTCTCCTCAAAAGTACCTAAAATGACAAAAGGAACGATTTAGGGCAATATTTGATCAAATAAATACGATTTAAGGCTTAAATGACCCCTTAAAAGCGGTACACTTTTCGCTTCATCACATATGCAATTTTTGAGGGGGGGGGGGAAGGGTGAATATTATTCTACATGTTGGTTGATGATTGAGAAATGGTCATACGACTCCTGAATACGTCAGTTCAGGAGTCGTGCAAACCATGCTTCTCCAACACTACTTCTTCCGTCTATCAAGGTGTTGAAGAACATGGTCATGGAATGCTAATCTACATATTCTCATGGGCTGGTTCAATCAGCATCAAAGGGTTTCTAGTCAATGCTTCATGTATACGTCATTAGGCTACATGTACACATCATGATGATGATTCCGATTAATCGTAACCATCATGGGGGAGAGAAATGTGTACACCAAGGACGCACAACAGGTTCACGTGATCGGGCTTAATCATTTATTCCGGTGTTGATAACCGCAGAGATGATCAGTGGTTCAACTTGTTACCTTGGTATTTACGTTTCACTGTTACGTCATGGGCTGATTAATTGTAACCATCAGGGGAGAGAGAATGTGTACATCAAGGACGCACAACAGGTTTACGTGATCAGGGCTTAATATCCAAGGATGGATACATACTATAGATGATCAGTGGTTCAACTTGTTACTTTGGTGTTATACTCAAGACTGAAGAAGGTCGAGTCGTCAGTCTACTCTACATTCTCTGTTGGGTGTTATCATCTCATGTGTATGCTGCGGGTTGATGGGTTATATGTAAGGTTACTGGAAGGCATTTGGTGAGATGAAGATGATTGGTATTCTGTTCCTCCACATTGGGCAATCTTGAAGAAGGTCGAGTCTTCAGTCTTCTCTACATTCAAAAATGTTGAGCTCTTTTCTTACAACTTGATATTTAACTTAATCCCATGACAGTTCTTGTTTGATGAGTTGTGGAGTTAAGTTAGGTTCAAGTTGTTCTGTAGTTTAAGGTTAGGTCCAACTTGATTTTAACCTAATCTCATGACAGTTCTTGTTTGATGAATTGTGAGGTTAAGCTAAAATCAAGTTGTTACTGGGCTTAAATTTGTGGTTTAGCTTAACCTCATGACAGTTCTTGTTTGATGAGTTGTGGGGTTAAGCTAGATTTCAGTTGAGGCTCATCTTAAACTATCGAAAAGATGCCCAAGGTTTTTGATGGCGTTACTCAAGGACGGGAGTGTTAGAAGACTAAAGACGGCATGCATTTGGTTATCAAAAGACTTCTTCATATTATGGGCGTTCATCCAAAGTCTTCTTCCTATTATGGGTGGTCATCAGGAAAGGTTGTCAGATTGGGGGAGAGCACTAATTCGGGGAGAGTGAAAAGCCAGAATCAATCCCTGATTAAATGTGCTCACGTTACTCTTCAGCAAGTTAAATGATGGAAGCGGAAAAGATTCAGAATGCTGAGGAGTAATGGATTCTGGTTCGTATCCTTGTATATATTTTGCTTCTTACATTCTTTTTCATATCTTATACCTTTTTGTAAATAGATATATAGAAATCTTGCTAATTGTAAATAGAGAATCTTAAAATCAGAAAAACCATAAAAATTAAAAAATTAGAAAAGACCAAAAATAGCTTCACCTAGGCATGTCTTCTGTTTATCGATAACATTTACGGACTTAGAAATGTCATTCAATAATGGCACGGGTCTTTAAATGAAGCTCGAGCAGAAGTTAAAATGGATTGGTAAAACATGTCTAAAATGGCTTGCTATTACTTTAGATAGCAACCCGCGCTTCATATTGGGGAAAGCACGTCGCCAAAAAGACGGCTGTTCCTCCAACTGGGTGATGTTCACCTGGGCATGGATTACTTCATATCCATGTTTCCTGATTTGATGTACGTTTCAGTGCATCATTTCTTGTAAAAGAAGAGAAATCTTCTTAGTATAACAAATAGTTTTCATTCTATGATTCTTCTAAAAATTATTTGTGAGACACTTGGTGAATATGTGTTGTATGAAATTTGTTTATACTTGGATTATGCATAAAATTTGTCACTCAATCAACGACTACAAAACCTCATGACAGTTCTTGTTTGATGAGTTGTGGGGTTAAGCTTGATTTTAGTTGAGGCTCAACTAGAATACGGGTCATTGATTGAGGGGGAGAGTGAATTCAAATTTTATATCATCAAACGGGTTTCTTGATTAATTCATGACTCTTAGAAAAGGTTTTGCAGTTAATGGGGTATTAGTTGAAGAGGATATTGCTTAAATATATCAAATGACCAAGTGTGTTAGTTGCTAGAAAGTTTAGGACATTATGTGCAATTTGCTTGTAGTATCCTAGCTTCATATAACTAGAAGGTTCATTTGTATCTCTTTGGAATCCTCGTTTAATCCCCTTGATACATTAAAACTCAAAATCTGAAAGAAGTTAGAAAACCCGATGTGTTTGATGTTCTTGAATGCTCCACTGACATTTGTATGAACTAAGTGAATGAGTTTCAAATGTTGTTTGTCTCTGCTGCTTAATTGTTGTTGATATTGTGCATATGTTCTCAGGATTCGCTTAGGTAGATTGCTATTATGTTAGAATCATGTTCCTAAGATCCTGAATTAAATATTGAAATCTGTGTGAATTGCCATGTTCATGATTGCTAATTGCTCTTCATGCTAGATAGTGGTTTGACGTAGTTCCTGATTGGGGTTTGATTATAAGGTGAACTTGGTATTATAATGTGGCAAGCTGCTGAAGGGTAGCTATTAAGGAATAGTATATCTGTATGCATGTATATCTGTGTTGATATTCTTATGCAGATTCCATAGCCAAAATGAATGTGCTAGTTCCCATTCTAACCATTTAATCAGACGTTCAAATTCTATTGATTGGCTCGGAATTCACCACGACAACAACATCGGCAACAACAACAACAACAACACCTTCACCTCCACCACCATCATTTCAACAAAGAAGTACTTACTCGGATCTCGCCAAGAGGGGATCGACAATACTTGAGAAGATTTGTTGGTGGATGGATGATTGATGTTGACCACTGACTCACTCAGAAAAGCGGGTGATTATATCGTCTGCGCAAAAAGGTCAAACTCATCTGTGTCATAATAATCAAATGTGCAAAATAAGCAGTGAATCTCCCTCTTAGATTAAGGGGGAGCATAGTATGTTCTCATCATCAGAATATATTAAATCGGACACATTTTCTCCCACATTTTCTAACTTATTTAAATCAATTGGGATCACAAATCTCAAAAGGTTTGAAATTTTTGATCGGGGGAGAGAATGTGATTCAAATATGAAACCTGATGAAAATGTGATGTTTTGGACTTAAACGTTAGGCTCTCCCATATGTGCTAAACTCTTTCGTATATCGATGCACATATTGAGGGGGAGCGAATGGACAAAAATGATTTGGCATAGCATGATATCGTGACTCAGAATTTACCAAGGAATTGACGAAACTTGAACTGTCATCAATCGAAAGGACATATCCTGGCCGGGTAATAATTTCAAGCTGGTCTAACCAGTGATGTAAGCGTGTCTCGAAAAGGATGTGTCTGAGTAGAGTGTACCGTTTCGAGAAACTTTCTGTGGATTTGACCAGGCCGGGTAATAATTTCAAGCTGGTCTAACCAGTGATGTAAGCGTGTCTCGAATCGGTCATGTTCACTGAAAGTTGATCAATTCAAAAAGTGCGAGCTCTACCTAACATGTGCAAATTTATAAAACAATCACTCGAGCACATGTTGAGGGGGAGCATTTGAAAAATATAAAACTCTCAAGTGTTTGCAAAAATGTGTTTCAGAATCATGAACACTTTGAGAGATTTTTCAAAAATTTGGTTTATGGCAATCATGGAAGTACACCAAAGACCGACCATTTTAATTAATGCATGGAGTTATAAGGATGGTTAGGTTAGGCTCAAGTTCCCACGATCCCACCAGAGCCGGAGGGATCTACCCAGGGACAATCCACTAGTTAGTGTAGAAGTCCTTAGGTATGATTAAAAAGGAGAAAAGTGTGATTAAGGGTAGAGTGCCGACTGAGATGGAGCTAACTCTGGAACAAACCCAACAAGGTGCTAGTTATGAAGTCTCGGTAAGCACTGAAGGGGTTGAAGAATGAAAAAGAATTGTAAAGATAAAGGGTGAAAAGAAAGAAGCCCTCCTTACAACTTAGGCAGAAATCGGGTCAATACATATGCTGTCAGAATCACATAGTTGATTGCTGGCATTGAAGACAAAGTATCATGGACCCAGTGATACGCTGCACAACCCTCCCTAGCCACTCAAGGTCCCTCAAAGGATTCTTGTTTCAAGTGTCACGGAGTTCAATACATTCCTATCGTCTCTCTCACTCCGAGTTAGATGATATTGAAAATGTGGCAGTCCTCTCCAGCCTCCGCTCACTAAATCAAAGCGCACTATTGAGGCTAGGGCCACGAGATGCATAATAAGATCTCATAGGGACATGGATTATTTCTACACTGGGTGTTCAACATTAAGGACACCAGTTGTAAACTTAAGAGTCCTACGCAGATCTTAGCAATCTGCCAGAACATTTATGAGGGAATTTACAAATGTAATTCTCAATGATTGAATGGAAATTCCTGCCAGGGTCAACATCAAGCAGCCCTGAAAGCAGGTCACTTCGGTAATTCTTTATGGATTACGCTTAGTGGTCACGGCGGTTTCAAACGGTCTACAGTCGTGGAGTGATCTCCAGCAACTCACCTAATCGTTGATGTGCTACGGTTCGATCTTAAAAAGCCCTCTGTGGGTTTTCGATTAGGAACGGTCTTGGTAAGGATTAGAGAGAGTTTTCACACTATGCTGTTAACAATCTCGAAGTCCGAACCTGTAAGTACTGGTCGATTTGTTGCTAACTGTCGTATGCAGGAACTTCTGGCGATTGTAGCTTGAAATGCTGTAGCTGGGTTTGTCAGAAAAGATGCCAATCCTCTACCACATGTTCACACTACACCATCATTGTAATTCAACAAAGTCATGATCAACCAAAAGACCTTCAACACGGCTTCTGCAAACTCTGATGCTAAAGATCATGACACCAAATAGTGTGAGCATGTCGGCTCAAAGATTTACACATCGCATGGAAACATACTACTGAAAGATGGCTTGAAGATACATGTTGGATGATATTTTCGAAGAATACTCAGAGTCATCCAAGACAAAGGAAAAGTCATCAAATCATTACTACTGAAGGCACAAAGACTAAAGACATTGAAGAATCACAGACTACGAGCTATGACGTCAAGTTCAGAAGACAGAATGCTAGAATTCAAATTATTATTTCCGGGGTGACCTCCCTTAGGGGGAGATTGTTAGGAATATAAATATTCAGATGAAGGCTCGGTCACCCCGAGCATCTATTTAGCATCTACATAGCTCGTAGGCTTATTTATATTAGCTTAGCAATATTAGTATTAGTATTATTAGTTTAGTCGTATTTATATTTGTGGAGTGGGTCGGGGCTTTCCCCTCTGTCAGCTCACTCCACAGCCCACTAGGGGCATAATATTAGTAAGTATAAATACCCCTTCCCACACTTGGGAAGGGTTGGAACTTCCCTACATTCTAATCTAATATACACATAGTTTTCTCTCTCTAGAAGTTCCCACTTTCTCTCTCTAGTTCTTTGTCATTCGATCCAAACTAAGGCCTCAATCAAGTGTTTCTTGCATTGTGAATACCCTACAAGGTTATAGAAAAAAAAAATTTAAAAATTTGAGAAAAAAAAATTAAAAAAATATATTTTCGGTAAAAAGTTTCCAAAAAAAATATTTTCGAAAATAATATTTTAGAAAAAAAAATTTAAGGACGAAACATGTAATGATTATACGAATTGAAGGACCAAACATGTAATTTACTAACGACGTGTGTTAACGATCGTTAGTGTCAGGGACTAAAACGAACCAAAAGTTTGAAGACTAGGGAGGCCGCCTGCACTTATTGAAGACCAGGGACAATACATGCAATTTTGGCAAACCACAAGGACGATTTCTGCAATTTACTCTTTTATATTTCATTCAACTTTTGCTTTAAATGTAGGGGTGCAAACGAGCCGAGCCGAGCCCGAGCTTTACTATACTCGAGCTCGGCTCGTCAGTTTTTTAACAAGCTCGAGCTCGAGCTCGGCTCGATCCGAGCCTTTATTTTTGTGCTCGAGCTCGGCTCGTAAACTTTTCACAAAGCTCGAGCTCGGCTCGCATATGCTCGAGCAAATAAAAAAGATGTTTTTCACGAGCTAAAGCTCGGCTTGATCTCGCTTTATCTGCTTAATCCGAGAAAAATGGTGGTACTTTTTGCTCACAAATCAGTGTCGCATGTCAAAACCAACTACTAATCTACAACAACTATAACCAACATACCTACTCACTGTCACACTTTCACACTCACGACAAGATACAAAAGTATGTAACTTAAAAGAATCTCGTATTGATCTCAGGCTGTTATATCAATGTTCAAGAAAAGATCTTTATAGATCTATACAAACAGCTCATCATAGATCTAGATCAACGACAAACCATATATCATAAATTATTACAAAGACAAATCAAATAAAACCTACCCGAGACCTCCATCGAGAGATCTTGAAGTGATAAATGAGCTACGGTTCTTGTTTGTGTTTCGTGGTTTATTCTTGGAGTGATAAGGCAGGAAGATGCGTTTGATATGTTTGAGATTAGTGACTTGGTATTGTGTTGCAACTGAAATTGTTTGAGATTTGAGATGGTGACCATACTTGATAGAGATATGGGTGGCGTTTGTTTATGTGTGTGTTAGGGTTGCAAATGTTAGGGATAGTATGTGTTTTATATTATAAGAGTTAGGGTTATGATATAAGTGAGTGGACTTAGGCTTGGTAAAAATTTGTGGTGTCGAGCCTGATCAAAATGTGTAATTATTGGGCTTGGTTATTGGGCCAAATGGGCTCGGCTCGATAAGGCTCGACGAGCCTACTCGATCTTCACAAGCGAAGCTCGAGCTTGGGCTCGATAAGTAAACGAGATGATTTTCAGGCTCGAGCTTGGCACGAGCTCGACAAGGCTCGGCTCGTTTCGAGCTTTTTATCGAGTCGAGCTCGAGTAGCTCGCGAGTAGCTCGGCTCGTTTGCACCCCTATTTAAATGTAAGGGCTAGCGATTTGTACAAGGAGAATATTTATTTGCACACATAAAAATTGGATAAAAAGACAAATATACCCTCTACAATAATACAACTAAGGAACCACAATTACGATTCCTCTCTACACATTCAAATTGACAAGCCTCTAACCTACTTGTATATTCCCGTAAACGATGGAAACAAAATGCACACCACATTTCCACACTGTGATGTAACCTACGAAATGAAGTAGTTCCTGGAAAGATACCACCATTCACCCTGAAAAACATACATACAAAGGAAATAAATGGCAGAAAAGTCATATATAAGAAGCCACAACTTAATACATGCTTCAACAAGTAATGACACAAAAATTAAGCGCCTTAGCTTCATCAAGAAGAAATTGAATAGTTGGTTTAAAATAAACAAATATCGCAAGCCAAAATGTTGAAATTAAAATATATTCTTAAAAAGGAGGAGAATGCACCAGAAAGAGGGGTTTGGCAGGACTTGAACCTGTGACCTAAGCTTCTGTGACCTAAGCTTCAACTGCAAAGAGCGTATCTCCCTTCAACTGCAGAGAGCCTTTCTCCTTGTTCCAACACACTCACCTCATGTTAGATACATTCTTAAAAATATTATATATAAAAATAGGGACCTCATCACAATTACATATTTACATTAGACCCCTTCTATATATATGAAGGATATAAGTTGTTCACAAAATAGTATCTTTATTCAAAAAAATAGCAGAACACCAGTGGCTAGAAATAGCTGAACGAACGAAGTCCATGAAATATGAATCTCTTTGCCTTATCCTTACAGTGAGATATCAGCTATGAATAAGGGGGTACACGTAAATCTATCCGATATCCATAGTGGAACCGTATGCTTACCAGCAGTCTCTTGTTTGACGTGTCAGCGAACGTGGAAAAAGGAACGAAAAAGAAGTAAAAAAGATGCAGCTCAAACGCAACAACATATTTACATCTATTATAATAAAGATGGTACTAATTTATATCTACTTTAACAATCAGAACATGATGTTTGTTTTCTCATAAGAGTCTTGCAATTACAACAAAATCTTTCCACTTTCGAAAGCAATTACTACAATTCTTTTTATCATTGACTCATTTCCTAAACCACAAATTAGCCAGTTAACAAAAGTTTGAAAAATACGAAAAAAAAAAAAAAAACAGAGTTCTATTTCGGCATTGAAGATGCTAGATTGAGTGTCAATAACTTCTTACCAAGCATTAACTGTCCATGGTCACCACACCAAACGCTTCCAAGTTGGGACGAATAGTCATATTCTTAAACAACAGAGAATAACCAGTTTTAACCATCAACTAACACTTAATCACTTGAAGCAATTTGTTCCTCTCGATCATCGTCAGACTTACCACTACCAACTTCCAAACAAGAGAGAAGCTATCAATGCAAAAGTGAACATTATTAAAGTCGTGCAACGTGTATAAATTTACACACAAACAACAAACCGGAGTGTATGAGAAAGACATTCATATGTAATATTACCTCCGAACAACGATCCCCAAATGTAATATCTTCGACATGGCCAAGGCTTTCTAAAAGTCCTGTAAGTACTTCTTCGAATATCACATTCTCCCTCCAAATGATCGAACAATCTAAGTGAGCTTCGACCAAAGACGACACATTAAGCAACAAAAGCTCTGGCAAAACCAAGTCATTTTCTATAGTTAGAGACGATATGTAAGGAGCATTGATTTTGATACAATCAATATAATCTTCCTCATATGATGCATCATGATACTCGTAGTCGTGTCCAGAGAACACCAACTTCTTAACACTCTTTGAAGTAATATCAATCTGCCTATAACCATAGCAATAGTTCAACTCTAAAGATTCCAAGCAAGGACTTCCGGATAATATCCTCTCAATCATATCTTCATCCAGAGTCACACAAGATAAACACAAACACTCAAGTCTTACCCAACTAATCACACATTAGGAGGATTAAGCAGACACCAACGCAACATCACACGATTAAAACACAAATTGTTGAAAAACAACTCATCATCATGGATAAACAGTTCCCATACTCCTACATCGTAAAACCGTAAATTAACCTCTTGAACATTACGACTAATAGCATAACGAATCCAACTATTTGCTCGCGATATAAACTCAAAATTAACCAGACTACTGTAATTGATACCAAGTTTGAATTTTTTGAGGTTGAGATTTGTAGGGCACTTATTTAGGGTGTTGTCGATAAAAGAAATGTAACCATGGAGATCAGTTTCTTTAACTACTTTATCTCTTAAGTCATCCCTATCTGAGAAAATGAGATGAGGAAGTTGAGTCCAAAGATTTTTCCATCGTGGAGAGATGGTAGCCGTTGTTCTGATGAGCTCTTTGGTTGTGCAGTCCAAACGAGACATGATATTATTGACTATCATTTCATCCTTTAACTCATTCAATTGATCTACTCCTTCCAGACCAACTGCCATACAAAATGAGAAATGAAATGTTAGAAACAACAACAGCTATATCAAAACGCGGAAAACTGAATTATATATGTTCAATAGAAAAATGAAGAGTAACCACTAGCAATGGGAGACGCGATAGCTAAATCAAATACACGGGGCTGCGCCTATCTATACGTTCATATTTGTAAAAGGGGTGTAATTTGTTTGAATACTACTAAAGTACTAGTACTAAATAAGAGAAATTCAAAAGCTGATGGACAAGCAATCCCAATAACACCACCAAAATATGAATCAGTTTACTAAACAAATACTCCTTAAAACACAATCGGCTGATCAATGTTAAAAATACTCCTAAACACTGATACTAATAGAAAAGCCTAGAATAATCATTTATTGGGTCATTCGATATTTGACCGGATTCATATACCAAGTTATTCGCCGTGGGATTAGTCGGCTCGCAATGTCGAGTCGGAAACCATATTTACCAAGAAAAAGAAAAAATGGATTGATCAATGTTAAGCACATACTATTATTCAATTAAACAAAACGATAATATGTTGAGGCATTTCATCAAACACTTGGTGGGTGTTGATTAGATGATAATAATAAACATGAAACTATTAGCTGACTAGTAGTCTATGGGTGGGTCACTTGGTGGATTAGTACTGGAATGGGCCAAATTGAACCCATATTTGTCAAAAAACCGTTAACCGAATCGGCCCAAAACCTAACTACAAGTCCAGAATAGACTCTCAACCGTCCGGCAGGCAATCGGAAAATCACAAACTCCGACCATGACACCCTCCAACAACAACCTAACAACATTCTTGAATACAGGAATACATTATTTTGAAGATTCAAAAACTGTATTCATTGACCCAGTTCGCGTACTTAATCAATCTTACACTACTGTTAGGGTTAACTCATCTTCTTACTACTCTAGGTTCTTTGAACCGGTTCAATTTGACGAAGAAGATAAAGATGGGGTTCAAAATAATAAAAGGAAACGAAAACGTAAAGTGAAGAAAACGGTTATGCTTAATTTAAGAGAACAAGCTGCTGATGAACGTCATCAGGTACTTTTTTTTTTTTTTTTAAGCTAATTTTTGGACCTACAAGCTTACGTGGTTTCAAAACTTATGAGTTCATGTAAGCTCAATAAACTTATATAGCTTCATAAGTTTCGAAATAAGCTGAAAAAGTAGGTTATTTAAAGTATAAGCCGAAACCATGTAAGCACGAAAATAACCTTAAATAAACACCTAAATTTAACTGAGCAGACGAGCCAACATTGAAGCTCAAGTGAGAGGATTTTCTTGTTATTTAAGAAAATTATGTCTTCGTGTTTGTCTTATGTTCGTTCATCAAAATGTTAAACGGAAAGGTAAAATGAACAAGCATAACGTTTTCAAAATGTAAATTATATTCATTTTTTTGTGTTTGTTTGTTTAAGAATATGTAACTACGAGTATTTTACTAATAATATTCAATAAAACGGGTAAACGGATGTGGTTTTCTCTGTTCATGTTACCCGGAAATGCGAGTCTTTGACTCACCAGGTATCCCTTGACCTGTTCGGAGCCCTTTCCTTGGCCACCTTTAAGATGTTTACCTGTAAGAGGCCTAAGGAGATTTGAACTTGAGACCTATTGTGAGGATATCAATATTGATCACCAGGGCACCTTTTGGTGGTTACAAATACACTAATATCTAATATCGATATAAAATTCGAAGGTAAACAAGCAAATATGCATGAATGAACCTTAACGAACGGATAATAATCTGACGTGTGTTTGTTTAGTTATTCAAACGCACATTAAAATAGTGTTCATGTTCATTTGCTTAACTATTAAATAACCAATCCACCGAACGGTTTGCTGAATGTTTTACACCCTAGTTACATACTGTTTATTTTTTTCGAAAGAAATTAAGTATGTTAATAAGGAGGTTAAAAAGTAAAGTAAGTTGTATACGATGATAGGTTAGAAAGTAAAGTAAGTTGTATACGATGAGTCGATGATAGTATATGTGAAGATATGTTACAGTCTGGTGTAATTAATGTTATATGACTAGATTGATTAGTATATGTGTAAATGGTGTAATTAGGGGTGTGATTTTGCAGAGGGCAAAACCGTTTTTGATTAAGGCGCATGACTGTTTGATGGAAGCTAGTGATCTATTGTTAAGTTTGGCGAAATTGAGGAGTGATTGTATTGTAACAAGTGATTCTGGACAGGCGAGTGATGAACATTCGTTTGTTGAGCTTGGGAGTGTATGGCAAGCTCCGTTGTTTGAAATAACTCTGGCTCCTCATCAGGATTATAGGCAAACAGAAGGTATCTGTTAATCTTATTATTTTCATGACTTTATGCGTAAGTACATACATTCACCGTAGAGGTGGCAAAACGGGCGGGCCGGGCGGGCACGGGCTACGGGCTAAACGGGCATGGGCTAAACGGGCACGGGCTAAACGGGCGCGGGCCAAACGGGCGCATGTTATACGAATCACTTTAGAAAAGACCTAAAACAACAAAAAAAAATCCTCAAATGTAACACCTCATTTATATTTAAGTAATTAAATATACTATATCCATAAGTTTTTCATTAAAAACAATTTAATGTTCTCCAATTTAGAGAAAAACATGTGCCCATTATGCCCATTTAACATCTAAATGGGCAATATATGCCCATTTCAAAAAAAAAGAGGGGGTCCAAATGTGCCCAAATCTTTTAAAAATTTGCCCATTTAGCCCATTTTTTTTATTTTGGGCACAAATCGCCACCTCTAATTCACCGTGTAAATGTCGGAAATGGTTACATTTTCATAGTTATAAGGCTTTATGTGATTTACGGGCTTTATTTCCATTGTTAAATTGGTTGCCATTTAGGAGCTCTTTGAAATTTTCGGTCCTAAGCAAGTTGGCCATGATAAATTTCATACTGCTTAAGTGAAAGGACTTTGAAGTTTATATTCGATAACAAAAGCTTCCATGTAAATTCCATTGGTGCTTTTTAATGTATATTTGATTTGGGTTAAATGATTGGATTTGATGAATAAATCGAAGGGGCTAATTGTGGTAAGGCATGGTTGTGAGTCAACATTTCAAATAGGGTCTAACTGTTATATAGCAGGGCTCTAAACCATCCACCCCACTTGTTCACCTTCATCAACATAGCCCTATCATACTCCCTTTATTAAGTGCTACTCGCAGACTGCAATTTGCTTTAAGAATTTGTAATTTTTATTAACAAGCAACTTCTTTGTCACCCTAGAAAATGTATTAACTTTTAGAATGCTTAGTTAAGATGATAATTCCATGACAACGGCTGGCAGTTAAAAACACCATAGTGGTTGTAATCGAGCTAATTTGCAATAGAAATTGGCCTTGCAGTAAGTTATTTAACAAAGCTAGCCAAACTGATAAATTCGTATTTCTACAAGTCTACTTGGTTCATATTGGTGGCTCAGGTTAAGATGCTATGCTGTAGCAATATCGTATGATGCTGCACCAGTACGCAAGCTGGTTAATTAAGTTCATATTACGCTTACCTTCTTATTTGATTTGTTCCTCAGGTTTCGTATCTGTTAAAAACTGTGAAAAAATAAACATTCCAGCATTCGGGAGCTTGGTTGCTAATGAGACAAACAGTGACATGGAGGCCAATTTCCTAAATCGCATATACATAATACCGAAACAGAGTTCCTTCTACATGGTACGTTTATGCTTTTAATACATTTTATTTAGTAAACAGTATGGTATTGCTCATTGAGAAAAAAGAAAACCATAGTTGGTGCAAGAGGTGCTGCAAATTTATCGTTGTTATACCCTTCCGCGCTTCATATCTGTTTTTAAAGTTGCTTGAATACTTTTTATTCAGTCTGGCTTAACAACTCCATATTTTTGTTTGATTCACATGTGGAAGTCTGATCTGAAGCAGATTCATGGCCTAATTCCCGGTAATGCTTGACAAATAAAACCTAGATTTTATTTACAAGTCATTCATAAGGTGATACCGTGATAGCAATAAGCTTGAACAGATCAATGCATCAAATATGGTTCAGTTATAGTGAATTGGCTAATGAATTAATGATCGCATGATCTTGTAGAAATTACATTATCCTACATTCCATATTTTACTAGTCATATAAGCATAACATATGTATATAGCACCTATCAAGAAAATTGAATACACTTGTGTGAAAGATATCAGGCTTTGTTCAACATGGAAATTTATTTCTTCAATGCATCTTCTTGCAGAGAAACGTGAACATGGATTTAATCTTATTTTGATTGACCCACCTTGGGAAAATAGCAGTGCTTCCCAGAAATTGAAGTAAGTATTTGTATTCATTAAGTTTTAGCTTTTACCACATATTACACCACTATAAAATGCAAGTCAATTTTGGCCTCTTAATCCATTGGATATATTACGCTGGACATTACAACATACTGGTTAGGTCATGCATGTGGTTTTCCAACAATTAGGCTACTTCATAAAAGCATTTCAAGCCTAAAACACATACGCTTCACATATCCGATAGGCGACACACTAAAAATCTACGTCAAAAACATACTAGAACTTGCGGGGCAAACAGTACTGTGTATTATTCATGCTTTAAATCAGGCATTGTTATTTTTCAGAGATCTTTGCCGTAAATATTGATCAATTCACCTTCTCATGATTTCAGGTACCCGATTTTACCCAATCGTTACTTCTTGTCACTTCCTATCACGAGACTTGCTCACACAGATGGAGCCTTGGTAGCTTTGTGGGTAACCAATAAGGAGAAATTACGAATATTTGTTGAGAAAGAACTATTCCCTAAATTGGGGGTCAAGTACGTGGCAACTCATTATTGGTTGAAGGTAATTTGTCGTCATCTTCAACTCTTCTTTGCTGAAAAGAGGAGGCATATGACTTTCAAATTTTTGAACAATTAAATCCTTCTTATTTAGTACATAACTATTACAGGTGAAAGCAGATGGTTCTTTGATTGGCGAATTGGATCTTTTTCATCACAGGCCATACGAATGTCTTGTTCTTGGTTACTGCCATGGAAAGGTGAAGTAGCTGAACAAGTTATCAAATTTATTTCCCTTTTCTTAGATTAACTAGGTACTTTTAATCCACCCTTACTATATTATGCGTTCGATAAATCTTCTACGTCAAATACAGGATGAGGATGCCGAGAGTTTTTCAAGACTAAAATCCATTCCAGACGTTCAAGTGTTTATCAGTATACCTGGAGATTACTCAAGGAAGCCCCCAATTGGAGGTATATGCATATATATTGCATCTGAAAATCTACCTTTGCGGTTATATTGGCTCCTAAAAGGATGACCTCTTTGAAATAATATTAGGGGAAGGACCTTATCTGAAAACCTAAATAAAAGGAAAGAAAAAGATTATTTCCCAGTTTTGAATTACTCCGTACATCTTAAGGGGGGGGGGGGGGGGGGGGGGGGGGGGGGGGGGGGGTTGGATTGTAATATGAAATAGGCAGTTTGGAATTATCAACTTGAAACTGTTGACTCAAAATTGCTTATTTTACTCTCAAATAATCCGATAAGCAATTTGGATTAGCAATACCAAACACCCTTAAAGCTACTTTTCTTGTATTAAAACACAATAAGCAGTTGATCAGTTTTAATTAGCAATCCCAAACATCCGGTAAAGCTGTTTGCAGAGCCAAGAATCCCATGTATTATGGTTATAATTGTCAGCTACCATGATTAGGCTTATTTTATAGTCTGATCCAACGGTTGTTATCAGAGATGCTACGCAAGTACATACCTGGATCAGCGCCTGCTCATTGCCTCGAACTCTTTGCTAGAGAATTGCTAGCTGGATGGACATCTTGGGGGAACGAGCCACTTCGCTTCCAAGATACACGATACTTTTCCAAGATAGACCAACAAGGTAAATTTTATAATCTTGAAATACATTTCAAACAGCAACATGCTACGAGTAATACTGAGTAGAAATCAGTTATATCTTTCAAATTTTGTTTGCATAATTCAACTTTAATTGCTTTAAAGTGAATTGGCAGATTCTTGATTCTGGGAAGATGATTTAGATTTAAAAGATGAAGGATTAGCAATACCAAACACCCTTAAAGCTACTTTTCTTGTATTAAAACACAATAAGCAGTTGATCAGTTTGAATAAGCAATCCCAAACACCCCGTAAAGCTGTTTGCAGAGCCAAGAATCCCATGTATTATGGTAATAATTGTCAGCTACCATGATTAGGCTTATTTTATAGATAATTATTCGTAATTATTCATCTGTAGGCCATACTTGAATCCACTAGAAGTGTAAATTTACGGATTTCAGGGAGATGTATGGTTAACATTTGTAAAGCTAACAAATGGATGACTTCTCCCGATCCTGTGGACCAGAAAAATGTTCAAATTTTTGTCTGGAACTCTTTTGTGACGATTGTTGACATTCAACGATTTTGTTTTTTTGTTTTCTGTTTATGCATTTGTGTTCTTAGAAAGCCAACATCCAATGATTATTAGTTTTAAGTTTATGCATTTGTGTTCTTAGAAAGCCAAATTCACCATTCAATGTTCATATCTTTGTAAAACCAAAACCAATCTATATATTAAATCTAATTCACCATCTCTAAACTACAGGTGAAACCAATCTTACAAGTTGCAACATATCCAAATCAACATCCTAATTCTGGCGGTAAGCTATATACTCCGCCAAAGCCACCAATGGTGCCACACCCCTCTCTGATTCAAACCCTTCCAACTGCTGCTTCGCCTCAGCCAACAACTCCTCGGCAAACAACCTCGACTTCTCCAACCCCATCAGTTTCGGATACGTCATCTTATCAGTCAGCAAATCTTTCCCAGCCGTTTTCCCCAATTCCTCAGACGACTTAGTCACATCCAATATATCATCCACCACTTGAAACAACAACCCGATACACCTTGCAAATTTCCTTAACTTCTCCACTTGTGCCTCACTCCCACCACCCAAAATCGCACCCAACACAACAGCAGCCTCTAATAAAGCCGCGGTCTTATGAATGTGAATAAACTCAAGCTGTTTCAATCCAACATCTTGCACCCCAGTCGAAGCTATATCAACCACTTGACCCGCAACCAACCCTTCCGTCCCAATCGATTTTGCAAGCTCCCCAACCGCAGCCATGACCCGTGAAGCCGACACGCCAACAGTCTCCTTTGCAACAAACTCAAATGCCAACGCCAAAAGCGAATCACCCGCTAAAACCGCCACATCCTCACCATAAACCTTATGATTAGTAGGTTTCCCACGTCGAAAATCATCGTTATCCATACATGGTAAATCATCATGAATCAAAGACATTGTATGTATCATTTCAACAGCACAAGCTGCAGGCATAGCAGTGGATTCATCACCTCCAACAAGCTCACAAGCCGCGATACACAAAATTGGCCTCACTCGCTTACCACCAGCAAGTAACGAATACCGCATTGCTTCATGAATCTTTAATGGCGTTTTTAGCATTATAGAGTCATCAAGTGCTTTATTAACAGAGTTACCTTTTTCATACATAAATGTTTTAAAACAAAAAGTTGGTTTTGTCTTATAGTCTGTGGATATTGTTTCTTGTTCTTCCTTAACAACAGCAGCAGAAACAGAAAAACAAGATTTTGAAACATTGGATCTTAATGTTGTTGATGTTGGGTGAATCTTGAAATTAGGTTTGCTATATTTGATAAATGATGATGAGGAAGATCCATGAAACATGGAACATGTTTGGACCCATGAATCAACTAAGGTTAAGGATCTCATGGTTGTTGTTTGGTTTGAGAGAATGTGTCTTGTGTTTGTGTTGTGTTAGATGGGGCCCTTTGAGTGGTGGTGCATTATATATTGTAACAAATATATAATGGTGATCCGGGTAACCTCATCCTATAAAATAAGATAGATAAGACGTGTAGGTGGCACCATCAGTGGTTCGGTGCGAGCAATTATTATACATTTATGTTTATACTGATTACGAGAATATTTGGCATCTTGTTAGAAAAATAGTAAAATATTCACTTATTACTATACTGATTACGAGGATATTTGGAATTCTGTTTTACAAATACGAAGTAGTGTAATAACCTCTTCCTAAAATATGATAGACAATGAATGCTCTTTTTTATCATTAAGGAATGCAATGAGTATTGTATTATCATTGATTTTGCTTGGTTCATACTATAACCACATAAAACATACACGTCTTCGTCTTCGTGTAAAACCGTCATTTCAATGATTTATAACCGAAATAGAATTTTTATTTATTTAATTCAGTTTGAAATAAAACTTTAATCAGATTTAATCAATAAAAAAGATTGGTATTATTTATGCGAGCAACATATAATAAATATGGGTGAATCCAGTGACAAATTATCAAATATTATTCAACAATGATTCTGTACATGTATTCATGTATGCTAAAAAAGTGCGTAAACATATTAGACTATATTTCTACGTGATAATATCCTAAATATAATATAACAAAGAGCAGTGTTAATAAATCATAAAAAAAATTGTGAATTTTAGTAGGTAAAAAGCAAAATGAAAAAAGGATAAATTACAAGTGCCGAAAAAAAAATGGAAGGTATATCATGGAGTTGACGGTTACATGGGGTAATCAATACCATAAACCTCGTTTTATTGAGTAATGGCTAAGTAACCTATTTTGGATAATGCTTCATTCCATTATAGCTAATCAACCATGGTTAATGATTGTATTTCCAATTTCTCACCCCTTAATACCTCCAACCAAGCTTACCCTAAATGTTTAAGATTTTATTTATTTATTTTTAATTTTAATTAAGTCATACAAATAATCAAATATATTGTACAAATTATTTAAACAACACCTAGTGAATTATTGTTAGCAAATTCTTTTAAAAAATATAAAATAATAAAGCTAAATGTACTTTCTTCCAAGCTAATTGTATAACTTATTTAATACAAATACTAATACTTTTTTTACAATGATCAAGCACATTAAATAATTGTCAAACTCCTTAATGACCAGTCATTTAAAGTATTTTTAAGGGTTTTGTTAAACACAACCTTATGGGTTGTGTGTAAGCATTGCAAATTTATGAAAATGACAATTAATGAACTCATATATTTCATAATTATATAATTTTAATTATTATAAAAAAGGTAAGTGATGTTAACTATGGAATATTTATAGTTCATTAAATGTTTATTAAATATTAATTATATATTTATAGAAGGCTTACATACAACCCATAGGGTTGTGTTTAACAAAACCCTTTTATAAATACTTTTAAAGCAGTAAAAGTAAAAGTAAGAAAACAATGTTTAAAACTATTCAATGTACAAATATAACAATTCAACACATATAATTAAGTGTGATTTGGATAAATGGTCGTATTTACTATGGTATTTTCATAAAGGGATGTATTTGGACCATATAAGCATTTTTGGCCATTTCTGGTGCCTACGCATCATTCCTTGCGCACCAAAACTTTTGAACAAGTTGAATCTTCATTTTAAGGCACCGGAATTAATTTATACACCAATGAAAATGTGTCACCTACACTTTGGTGCCCAAGAACCATTCCGTGCTCACCAGAATTTTTAATAAAGATGATTCTTCATTTTAAAGCATCAGAATTAATTTATAGACCAATGAAAATGTGCCACCTATACTTTGGTGCCCAAAAACCGTTCCTTGCGCACCAGAATATTTAATAAAGTTGATTCTTCATGGTTGGGGTTGATAGTCAAAAAGTGGTCATGCATTTATAGTTTAGTGCCCAAAAATCAATTATTGCGCACCACAAATCACTTCCTGCGCATGACATTTTGGTGAAAGAGAAAATTTTGGGTATGTTTTAGTAAAGTGGTAGTGTACTTGGAATGTATTGGTAATTATTTTTATAATTAATGTTCTTCATACATCATCTCCGTTAGCAAATGATACAACCTAAACAATCTACCTCTATTATTGCAGCTGGTACAAACTTTATAAACACAACAAAAGTTGGCTGTTACATTATATGATTAAAAAAAAGTTAAGACACATTAAAGTTAAATGGTAACAATTTTCCCTTACACGCTTTGTAAATTGGATCAAGTTGAGCGGAGCCGGAAACCACCACCGCCTCATTCTGCCCGGCTGAACCATCGTCCAAAAAACTGCTAAAACCGGCTAACTAGTGACAATAATGTTAAGTTATCAATCCGTTATATTCAAGCATAACTCCGTATAACAGGAGAGGACTCAAGCAAAACATAACGAATGATTATAAAGAAGAATTTGATGTTAGCTGTTTGAGTAAATCCTTGCTGCCTAGCGGAATGTCCGAAATGCCTTCCGTCTAGAGCTGTGGAATCCTTCGGTATCTGTACAAATGAAACAAACGCGTTAGCCTCGCCCCGGGTGTTATCCCAAGACCAAGCTCCGGCGTGAGAGTAAGTAGGGGGTTCTGTTGAGAGCAATAAATATGTGTGTGTGTGGAGTTAATGCCCATTTGCGTAAGAGTAAATGAGGGGTATTTATACTACCTCAAAACTGTACCTGGTTACTGTTCCGCTACTGTGCAAGGTACGGTCAGGCTACTGTTCCTGACACCTAGGGTATGGCATACCGAGCTGCCCATAGCCTAGGGTGTCAGCTGGGACAGTCACGTGGTGGACATAGACCCGTGAATCCAGGGTTAGAGGCGGCGCTGTCTGGGTCCTTCGGCCTTTAGCCCTTCCAGATGTCATTCTTCCGGTCTCTGTCCTTTCGGTCATATACACGATCATGTCCCCCCCCCCCAGTATCATGTTGCAAGTTGAAGACTTGTGACGTGATACTCATGAGTCCGGAAGAGCCTTTCTTTTCTTTCCTTCAATTTTGTTTTTATTTACCTATTTATCCGTTATATGCCTTCTTGCTATTTTAAAATGATTTTAAACGGTTTGGGCTGACTGTTACAACGGGCCAAAGCTCATTATCATAGGTAAGTTATCCTTCGTTCTCTTTGATGCGTGGGATGTTGCCACATGTCACGATGCGTATTGTGTGTATGGTCCAGATGTAGCCACGGACACGTCTGACATGACATGACGTTTTGATTTCCTTCCCAGGCCTTATATAAAGGGTCACCCACTTCATTTTACAGTTTTACTTTTTACCTGCTCTCTCTCTCTACTGCAGTTGAACCTTCTGTCTCAATTATCAGGCGTGTTCTTCCGTTCTCCATTTGCTTACTTCGTCGTTATCGTTACCTTCCCCTCCTGTAACACCCGTTCCCCAGGTGTTGGGACCCCACCCTAGATGAAAGTGGGTAAAGAACTTATGTGATTGGTTGGTCAACAAAGCTACATGGAAGTCAAACCCGGTAGTTAAACTAATAGTCAAAGTATGACTAACATAGTGATATGGAATATGATGAATAAACTAGAAGGACCTAAGTTGCCAAGTGTTAATTATGTGTTATAAGTATATTGTGGCAATAATAGAAAGGGAATAGACTTAAGGGACTTATGTTGTCATAAGTCAATTATGTTATAAAGTTAGTTGAGGCTAAAATAGAAGGAATGGGACTTAAGGGACCATTCTTGCCATTAGCCCAAAGATACCACCTAACTAGTTATAACTAGTTTATTCTAGACTTTTCTCCATCATTTTAGATGGAGTTGAAGTCCGGTTCTAGTGAGAGGAGAAAGGGAGGGAAAATCTAGGTGATGATTTAAGGTGAAGAAGATGAAGGCTCCATGATTATGGACTCTCCTAGCTATGATCCTCCACAAGTAAGTATGTATGTTCTTGAGGTTCTTGAAGTTATAGATTATGGATTAAGTGGGTTTTCATCATATGATCAAGATATGATCATATGATGATGTAGAATGAAAGATGAGTGTGTTTAATGGGTTATGTTAACCCTTGTTTATGTTATTGATTATTATGTTGTTAGGTTTTGGTTAATTGTAGAAGATGATGATGATGATGATGATGGAAGATTATGATGATGATGATGTTCTTGGTATTGTTTAGCTTGGACTAAGGTAAGTAAAATGATGGTGGCATGTGTTATATGGATGTCTAACATGTATGTGTTATGTATGTTTGTGGTTAGTGATAAGAGACTTGATATGTGCTTATATGCTAGAATGAGTATGATCTAAGTGATGAATTTGGTGGTGAGAGTATGTTGATGTTAGGTGTTTATGCAAGAAATGGGAGAGTGGAGTTGCTAAGTAAGTGTTTGGATGTATGTGATGCTTATGTGTTTGATTGAAGTATGATGTTATGTGATTATCGTTTTACTTACTAAGCGTAAGCTTACCCCTTTAGTTGTTAATGTTTTGTAGGTTCATGTGCGGTGGAATGAAGGTTATATGTGGTAGCTTAAGGATTTGGAAGCGGTTGGAGGATAGTGAACATTAGGAGCTAGGTAGAATACCGAGCTCGAGTCAAGGTTGTGCCCCCGAGAGTCTCTTTTATGAGTCGTTTATTGTATGTCAAAGTCGGGTAATGGTTTGAGGGTCTAACGAGTCGTCAAGTGTGTTTTGAGTGCTTGTAGTGAATGATTAAGGGGCGTTTGGCTAATGTGTAAACGTACCCATTTTGAGTAGTAAACGGGTCAAGTGTTATTGGAACATGTTATATATGTAAAAGTAATGAATATGGTCAAGTTTGAGGTGTTGTGGAAGTTGTATGTGGCGTTTGTCATGAAATGGGTCAAAACGGGTTTTTGGTGTAAAACCCGTGATTTTATAAGTACTATTCCGGATGGTCAAACGAGAGATGTTTTTGTATGAAAATGATCTTACGGGTATAGTAATGAAATCTGGAAAGTTTCGTCAAGTTTCGAGTCCGGGAGGTCGGGTTTCTGAGCGGGCCTTGCGAAACTTCATAAATGGGACAGTAGCTCTGTCCAGAATTGCTGGGCAGAGTAGATACGGCGCATCTCCTTTTCTAGATACGGCGTATCAGGTGATACGGCGCATCTCCTTTGGAGATGCGGCGCATCTCCAGTAGTCCAGGTTTGGCAGTTTTCAAACATTCATATCTTTTAATCCGTAAGTCGTCACGGGTCGTGCAACCTATCGTTTCGAAGCTAATTGAGTCTAGTTTCATTTAAAAATAGTCTCAAGGGCTAAAAGTTTATAGATTTTTGTCAGTGGTCAAAAGAGTAAGCAGATGTCCGTTAAGGTGAGTCGATTCCGCGTAAAAAGTTTTAAATTTTGGTCTAAACGGGCACGGGGCGTTACACCTCCGTCCTTGAACAATGACTTCCGGATCTCAAAACGCAACCGCTTCTGGGTCTCAAGCTACAAATACCTCCGGTCTTTGAACGAAAGACGTGGTTCCAAAATTTGAAATGCACACGTATACATCTGTCCTGTCGGAGAAAGATTTAGAGGATGTGGAAAACTAGAAGGGGGGTTGAATAGTTTTACCGGTTTTTAATTAGTTATAAAACTTTACTTGTGAAAAACTTTGATTCGATTCTTTTGTGAAATCAATTAACACCAATATGAACACTAAGCTATACTATCTAACATAAACAATAAGTATAAAGAAATGAGATTGAAAGATCAAATCGAGACAGCAAGATTTATAGTGGTTCGGTCACGAAGCTCTTCTTCGCCCTACTCCACTCCCCGAGTACCAAACTCGAGAGTTCTAAGCACTATTTCAACAAAGCTCCCTTCAGGCGGAGAAAACCGTACAACGTCACTTATCCTTATTTCCGACACTAAGTTAAATGTCGAGTACTAATCTTAGCTAGTACCAATCTACCACGATCCACACGATCCTTACTAAATCACACAATCAACACACTTGACACGATCTACCCGATCTACTCTTGATCCACTTGATCAACACTCAAGCACACAAACTACAAGAGATCTTCAAGATCTTAACAAGATTACAATGATCTACTCTCACAAACTACACAAAAGAAAATTCAACTTGGTGTATGCTAGGATACAACAAGTATGTAACAAATGTTACAAATGCACTAAACTATGACTACAACACTTTGTATCTTCTTGATACTTTGTGTTCTTCTCTTGCACCAGTAGAGGAATGAATGTGATCACTTGGTTGGATGATAGGATCACTCTTTAAACAAAAGAAAAACTAACTAAATGATCAAAGGAGATAAGATGTGATAAGAGCTTTAAACTCAGAAAGTTGTGTGTGAAAAAGGATGCCCAAAAACTGTGAATTGGACTGGTATTTATAGGCAGAAGAAATTTGCCCGTTATAGGCTCACGGTACCACTAAATACCAATTTAGTGGTACCGTGCTAGACAAAGACGCTCCATTTTTTGTTTTTAGTGGTGAAAGTTTATTTGGGAAAGTTTGGAGCTGATTTTTTTTAGGGGGGGGGGGGGGAATAGATGTTATGATTTTTAAACTTATTTTTCCAATAAAACATTTCTTTATAATTCAAAAATAATTTGTAAAGTATATTTTTGAAATTTTTTTTTGTCACATTAAAAATGTGAGGTTTGAAACACAAATTCACTTCTTTGATCATTTGTCAAGTTGTAAATTTGTTTGTTCATACCTAGAGTGATTTACGTAGAAACGAGATATTTTGACTAAAAACTTGTTTACGTTAATTTTGACGTAAAGTGTTTTCACATTTTGTTATCATCAAAACGTGGAGTTATCAAAAGATATAAATAACGTTTTTAGAACATTATTTGCATCAACAATCTCCCCCTTTTTTATGATGACAAAACATAAACTCATTTTAAGTTAAAGATTAATTTTAACAAGTTTTTAGCATGAGTTTATATCCCATTTCTCCCCCTTTTTGTCGAAGCAAAAAGATCGTAAAGGCTCCCCTTTGATGTATACTCCCCCTCGTTTGGAGGACACCAAGGAATCGAGCAATGGTTCTTGCTACAAAACAAAGTTAGATGACACACATACAATATGTAACATGTAGCAACCAAGACAAATATCCAACCATGACAAAATAAAATAAAGAAACTAAGATAATCCAACCATAAATCTAGCCCATGCATTGATAATTGAAAATGATAATCACACATAAGGTGTGAGTACAACATAAAGATAAGAAAATAAAATAAAAAACTGCAAGGAGCACACATAAATCTTTAGTGACTTGAGAGGCCCTAAGATTTGCTTCTAGTCCAAAAGGGATCCTAACCATTTATTTTTCAAAACTAAACATCAATATGTTTAGTTGAATGGGCTAGTGGGAGGTGGAGAGGGTGACATGATTGGAGGTGGTGGGGGTGCCAAGAGATGTTCAACATAAGAGAACATGAAGTGTATCTCATCTCTCAAAGAGAAGATGAGGCTGCGGTTATGAAGAAAACATAGGCAATTTTCACTATGTATATCAACCGGATGAGGTTGGATAGGTTGGCCCATGATTGAAGATGGAGGTGGTGGTGAGTATGTTGGTGATGGGGTTGGCATGGCATAATCTAATGGGGTAATAGGTGAGAGTGTATAATCCATGGAGGATGGCATGGTGTTTAAAGAGGGAGATGATGAAGATGTTGTTCTAGATGATGTTTTAGAAGGAGCATTTGGTGGAGATGGTGAGTTAGGAGTGGTTTGGGAAGGTGGTGTTGTGACTTCATCATCTTTGGTGAGATCCACAAAGAGAGGTTTGGATGGTGTTCTAACGATGATCCTAGGTTTCTTGGAGATATGGGTTGTTGATCCTTGTGTGGAAGACATGGTGAGTGAGTAATGAGAGGCTGAAGATGAGATGCAAGAGATGCTTGCAATGGTAAGGTTTTAAATAGGCAAGAGTTGTGTGATTTGAATTAAAGTTGGTAGAAGTGTCATATGGTGTAGTGAGGGAATCTTAGGGTGTATGAGAGTTTGCAAAATATTGCAGGTTTGAGGTTAGGGATGCAGGAATCTAGAGGAAACAGTGAAATCATCAAACAAGGGCACGGTACCACTAAATACCACACGGTACCAAATTTAACGGTACCGTGACCTGGGAGTCACGGATTTTCCAGTGCTGCCTAGTTCTGGGCAGCTAAAGGGAGTTTTCTAGGGAAACTATTTGCAGGAAATGTTAATGCCTCAAACCATTAAAGATTAATTTGCCAAATATATCCCATATTTAGCTACTCCTAGCAATTAAAAATTAACATGCAACTATCTAAAATAAGCTATAAGCATGCAATCAAAAAGGACAAAATAAGCTATCATCCAAGAATCACATAATTTAAAATCATGCAAGGTGATAGAACAAAAGTTAAGCATGCAAGATAGTTAGGAGTATTAAGCCCTAATATAATTTATCATAGATAAATCCTAATATAAGATAGAAGATCCTATTCTAAGATGATGAGAATAGTTCTATTGACTTGAGCCCACCCACGTTGTTTGGTATGTGTTGATGATTCCTCATTCATCATCACTAGATGAAACATCATAGCAGGATACCGAGCAATCATCATGGTTCCCTTGAGATGATGTACATTCCCAATAGAGAGAGGTGTAGGTGTTTTGGGTTAGAGGAGCCATGGTGGGATTGACAAGAAGATATTGATTGTTTTGGAGGTGAGGAAACGAGTTCATAACAAAACGGTATAAACGAGTTAATAACATGCCATATGGTATCGCCTTATTTAGTCGGCCCTTAACATTGACAATTCTCTTTGCCACAAAGTAGGCAAGATTGTAGGGTTGTTCGGTGACAAGACAATACAACATATGAGCACAACATGCCGGGAGGTGCTCACGGTTGTGAGGAAGACAAAAGACATTTTTACGAATGACTTTTATTCATCTACGTAGATTTGGATGAACTTCATCAACATAGATTTTTAGTGGATCTAAGTCATAAACAAGAGATTCATGGAACTCAACTTGACCGTTTTCTTTAAGAAGACCATGAACTTTTTGAGGAAGACGAATGTGTTCTTTAATCTCACATGGAGTGGGAATGAGGGTATTGTATGGTCCATACTCATGTCGGTGACTAGTGAGGGTTTTGAGAGACCATCCTTCCGTGTAGGCACATTGTCCATGGTTCGGAAGTTCAAGAATATGAGCAAATTGGTCAAGGGTAAGAGAGATTTCTTGGTTTTGTATCGAGAATTGAAGAGACAAAGTTTGATCCTTGTTATGTACGAGCTTAACTTGTCTATAGAACTCAAGGACAAATCGAGGACAAATTAGGTCATTAATACGGAACAAGCAATCAAATCCGATTTCTTGAAACATGGTTTTGATGTGATCATGGTTTAGAAAAGAGGACTTGAAAATTCGTCCTTCATGAAAGAGATGAGACTCACGATTACGAAAACTTTGTGTGTGACAAGATGGAGTGTTTGGTTCAAGTGATGGTTTGGGAATGTACTCGGTTGTCAATTCATGATCGTAATCAAACATGTGATACATCTTGTTACCTATGAAAAATTTATTAAGATTAAAATTGAGAATAGTTGTTTTGAAGACACGTGCCTAGTGTGTGCCTATATGCAAACTATGTGGAGGTGCGGTAATCTCGACTCTAAAATAAAAATGATAAGACTGCCCAAACTCTCCTAACTTCATTTTTGCTCAAACGAATATGTCGAAAAATACATATTAGTTATGTAATTTGATCAATATTCGTGAGATCATGTATGCACGAGAAAACGTTTTTAGTTTGTATCAATAATGCATGAAAAAATGTTTCATGATCCTAGTTTTGTGAAATTTTTCAAAAACAATGGAATTGGGGTGTTTGGCGACTTCAATGTTTTGGCGCCAAGAGTTTTAAGTTTGAAATTTTTTAGTGTTAATGACTCCTAATCCAATTTCAAATATCCTAGACATGATTCCTCTTAAACATACTTAATCTAATTATAAAAACAAAGTTTGGACCAAAATGTGTGATATAGGCGGGTTTATGCAAATCTTGTGTTAAGGGAATCATGAAGGTTATACATTGTCTAATCCTAGTCCTAATTTCATAAAGACTTAATCAAAATTGAAAAACCCCAATTTGATTTTCATGCATGAACAAACCCTAGACTCAATATTAAAGAAAATTAGAGTCAAATGACTAATAATTTATGTTGAAAAATTGGTAGTAGTTGATGATCTTGAAAATTAATGCCTCGAGTTTGATTTTGAAAGGGTGTAATTGAGTTTTGGGTTGTGAGGTTCGGTTTTGACAGTAATGGTAGAAATTGGGAAAGTTTAAAAGTGAATAGTGTGGGAAAAGAAGACTGAAATACGAGCAGTTTCAGATCCACGGTACCATTAAAATTAATAGTGTCGTGCCACTTTAGTGGTGCCGTGATCTGCTGGGATGGATTTTTGTCCCATTTTGATTTTTGACGAATAAGTCTCGCTGTTTAAGTGAGACTTTTTGACACGAGGAGATAATTTATACCTAATAAATTCTTTTAACGAGAAGAACTAGACTGGATGATAAGAGACGACTTTAAATATTTATGAAGAAATACGTAAGTAGTCATTAGAGGGATACGAAGGATGACTTTAATATTTCCAGTGAAATATTTAGATAGTCATAAGATTTACGGAATATGTTCCATCATTCCTAGACCTAGACGAAGATAGTTGAAGGATTCTCGTTTGAGAGGTTTGGTCAAGATGTCGGCGATATTGTCTTGAGAGGGAACTTTCTCAATAGAAATGTTTCCTTTTTGGACATTATCGCGAAGGAAGTGGTGACGAATTTTGATGTGTTTAGTACGAGAGTGTTGAACGGGGTTTTTGCTCAAGTCAATAGCACCTTTGTTATCGCACATAATAGGGATGTCGTCGAGATGGATGTCGTAGTCAATTAGAGCTTGTTTCATCCATAGTGCTTGTTGACATGCGTTTCCGGCGCTTACGTATTCGGCTTCGGTCATGGAGATAGCGAGAGCCGTTTGTTTCTTGGAGAACCAAGAAGTTAGACAACAACCCATGAAGTTACAAACGCCACTCGTACTTTTTCGATCCACATAATCTCCCGCATGATCAGAGTCGGCATAGACAATAGTTTCTACATCGGTCCCCTTGGGATAGAATAATCCCAAGTGTATAGTGCCTTTAATGTATCGGAAGATACGCTTAACCGCTTCAAGGTGAGAGGTTTTGGGATCCTCTTGGAAGCGAGCACAAAGGCAGACACTAAACATGATATCGGGCCTACTTGCCGTTAAGTATAATAAACTTCCTATCATACCTCTACACTTAGTACTATCCATAGACTCACCTTCTTCATCTTTCATGAGTTTCGTTTCCGTGGACATGGGAGTTTTCATGGGCTTAGACTCTTCTAAACTAAATTTCTTAAGCATCTTTTTAATATACTTAGATTGATTAAAGAAGATACCATCTTTCATTTGTTTTATTTGTAGACCAAAGAAGAAATTTAATTCGCCCATCATGCTCATCTCAAACTCGTCACGCATGATGTTTGAAAAATCATCGCACAGTTCTGGACAAGTTGAGCCGAATATAATGTCATCGATATATATTTGAACAATGATGAGATGTGAATTTCGTTTCTTCATGAAAAGTGTGTTATCAACCATTCCAATGGTATATTCATGTTTAAGCAAGAATGCTTTTAGTCTATCGTACCAAGCTTTAGGAGCTTGTTTGAGACCGTAGAGTGCTTTCTTGAGTTTAAAACATGATTCGGTTTTTTGAAATCAACAAATCTCGAAGGTTGTGCAACGTATACCTCCTCGTTGATATAACCATTTAGGAACACACTTTTCACGTCCATTTGGTATAGTTTAAAGTCTAATGCGCAAGCATAGGCAAGGAGTATCCTAATAGACTCTAATCTAGGTACGGGTGCATAAGTTTCATCATAATCTATTCCTTCTTGTTGGTTATAGCCTTGTGCTACCAACCTAGCCTTATTCCTAGTTACGACGCCATTTTTGCCGAGTTTGTTTCTAAACACCCACTTAGTTCCTATGATGGTTTGATTCTTAGGTGGAGGTACTAGATCCCAAACTTGGTTTGCGGTGAATTGATTTAACTCTTCTTGCATGGCAACTACCCAGCTTTCATCCTTAATCGCTTCACCGACATTCTTAGGTTCTACGGTCGATATAAAACAAAAGAAATTACTTTGTTTTGTGCTTGTGACCTAAGGGTTCTTTGGTTTAGGTTTCCTATGAAATTTTCTATTGGATGGTTCTTGGATTCCTTAATGTTGACAACTTCGTCAACCTCAACTATTTCATCCTCAATGTCATTTTCTAAAGTTTTCTTGCCATTGACCTTAATGGCTTGTTCCTCATTTAAGTCATCATCCACCAAGGGTGATGTCTTAGTTGGTGGAGGACTTTCATCGAATGTCACGTTGAGTGATTCTTCGAATTTCATTGTTTCTTTGTTTAGGACAACATAGGCTTTGCTATTTTGGGAGTAACCTAGGAAAACACCTTCGTAAGACTTTGGGTCAAACTTGGTGAGGTAGTCTTTTGTGTTTAATATGAAGCACTTGCTTCCAAACACTCTAAAGTAATCTAGAGTAGGTTTTCTACCTTTCAAGATTTCGTATGGTGTTTTTCCTAAGATTGGTCTAATCAAGATCCTATTAAGTATGTACGTTGAGGTGTCTACCGCATTACACCAAAACTTTTGCGGAATGGATTGTTCATTCAACATCGTTCTACTCATCTCTTATAGAGTACGATTTTTCCGCTCAACTGCCCCATTTGATTGTGGAGTGCGTGGAGCCGAGAAATTGTTTGTAATACCATTAGCATCACAATATACTCCAAATTGCACTTCATTATCAAATTCCCGACCATGATCTATCCTAATTGAGACTATTGTACATCCTAGTTGATTTTGGACATTCTTACTAAAGATTTTGAATTCCTCGAAAGCTTGTGTCTTATCTTTAAGAAATCTAGTCCAAGTATGCCTAGAGTAGTCATCTACTATTACTAAGGTGTAGTAATTTCCTCCGTAGCTCCGTACGGCGGATGGACCGAATAAGTCCATGTGAAGGAGTTCTAGGCATCTTGATGAACTCAAATAAGTACATTTTATTATCATCATTTATCCTGTTTATTTGACTTGTTTTATTATGTTATATATGAGAATCGATACATTAATGTTTACTTTAGTAATTCTCAGGTAAAAACAAGCATTATGTGAAACTTGGCGATTTTAGACTAATTATGGAGCAAAACAAGCAAGATGTCAAAAGTCTGCTAGATCAAGCTCGTTCTACTCCAGATACGCCGCAACATACTTCTAACATACGGCGTATCACTATCAAGATTTCACAAGTTACAATCCAAGTACATGCGCCGCATACAAAGATCAAGATACGCCGCATCTGAAGACGGTGTACGAATATTCCTGAATATATTAATCTTGGACCCCACGCGAAGTTAAGTCAATGCGCCGCATCTATCAAGTCTATGCGCCGCATCTATCCCTGAGACAGAAACTATAAATATCCCAAGGCCAGACGAATTTCGGGACTCTAAGCTCTAAAGACACATACGAAGAAGAATATACAGAAACCCTAGAGCCGAATTCAGACAACTAAGCAGCACAAGACACACCTAAACAAAGATACAAGAGCTGTAAGAAGGTCCTGAATGTATTCAATTCATTAAGTAGTTTTGTTTTATTGTTTTAGTACACTTTAATTCATCAGGATTGATGGGCTTGTGTCATGTGACTACGGAAAATCATGCACTCCCCTTAATATTGCTTTCCCATTAATTAAAGTTTATATGTTGATGTCTTTGGTGACTTTTATTAGTGCATTGATAACCTCTGTGTCTAGCTGAGCATTGCTTGGGTCGCCATGCCCCTTCCTCGCCTATTTGTTTTAGCGTCTCTTGAATAAATAGGATAGACATAAGTAATCATTAAGGGTTTACTCGCCGATAAGATTAGAGCCAACGAGAAAGGTTTAATTATATACACTTCATATAAAACTAGCAATAAAACAAGTGACAAGCTACTTAATTATCAGGACAGGTCTTCTTATTGTCTCGAGTATCTATCTGTGTACGTGTGTGCTAATCGCTGATTCGTGCTCATTAGTTTAGTTTTCTATTTAATCATAACCAAACCGTGCCAGTCTCTCAGGCTGAACCCCCTTGCGTTAGATTAGGTTGTATAGCTAACTTAGGATATTAAAATACTGATTAGAATAACTAGATAATACGTTCCACTCTTAGTGATCGACACTTTACTTACCATTATATTCATACTGACCGGGTACACTGCTCGTTAAGTGTGTGTGTTATTGATAAGTCGGCTAAATATAAATTTAAAACTTGAGTAGGCATTAATACTGCTAAACCGCAACGACACACGCGCGCATCAAGTTTTTGGCGCCGTTGCCGGGGAGTGAATTGTTATTATCTGTTAATTTGATTAGTATTTTAATTAGGTTTTTCTTTTTAGTTTTTTTTAGATTCTAACCACTAACCCTGTTATATATTAGATAAATTGCATTCATTGTATAGTTTGCATATTTACTGTTTTTGTGTGTTTTTGTTTTCTGTAATTTTTGTTTCTTTTTGTTTGTTTTTATTTTTGTTTTTCTTTTCTGTATTTTTCCGCATTCTGCTATCATTGTATTGTGCCTATACAAACGATACGGCGTATCTGTTTTCACAGATACGGCGTATTGCGTTTAATTTTTATAAAATACAACGCGTTTAATAAACTCGAGTACGACGCATCTTTCCTCAAGATACGGCGTATTCTGTTTTTAATAAGAAATTTTTCTAAACCCTAACGCCATACGACGCATCTGTTCTAACAGATACGGAGTATTTTCTATTTAAATTAAAAACAATTTTTCGAATTATTAAACAGAAGCGACGCATCGATTTTTATCGATACGGCGCATCTGCTAAATCAAAAATCTTGTATTTTGAAACGTAACAAAAATACGGCGCATTAGCTTTTGTTAATACGACGCATTTAATTTTAATAAATATAATCGATTTTTGATAATTTAAACTTGATACGGCGCATTCTAATTTATAAGCGGCGTATCTGTTTTCTGAATAAAAGTCTGATTAAATTTTAACGTAATAAGATACGGCGTATCCAACTTTTTGGATACGGCGCCTCGTTTGTAGATATCAGCAACTTTTATTTTTCGTATTCCGTTTTCGTTGTTAATTTTTTGATATATTAATTTCTTGAACATACCCTACTGATGCTTTTGTGATGGTTTCAGGAAGTGCATGACCAGGAGTTCAACTAAGAACTTTATTAAACCTTTCGAAGATCCTGAACGAGCCTTACATTCGCTTAAAAGGCTTTTCAACACAAAAAACTTTGAAATCTCAAGTTCGTTTGAGCTTGATTACTTTTCTGAAGAGAAGGAGACAGAAGAAACAGAAGCAATGGCGGAAAACACTACTATGGAGGAATACATGAACAAAACCCGTGCTGATTACAGTTCAGGAGTTGCTAGACCAAAGTTTGATGAAAAGTCAAAGTTTGAGTTGAAGGGTCAGTTTCTCAAGGAGCTAAGAGAAAATGCTTTCAGTGAAACAGAACATGAAGATGCTAATGAACATGTTGAAAAAGTCCTCGAGATTGCAGATTTGTTTACTACAGAAGGAGTCTCTGACGATCAACTTATGCTAAGAATCTTTCCAATTTCGCTTAAAGGAGCTGCTAATAAGTGGCTAAGGAATGAACCTGCTAGTTCAATCACAACATGGGAAGATTTGAAGAGCAAATTCCTGAAAAGATATTGTCCACCTGCTAAAACTGCTAAAAAGATGGAGGCTATCAACAGTTTCAAGCAAGAACCTGATGAAACTCTTTATCAAGATTGGGAACGATTTAAAGACTTATTGATGAAATGCCCTCAACATTATCTAAGTCCAATGCAGGAGATAATATTGTTCTATCAAGGATTGGACGTGCCTACTAGACAAATCTTGGATGCTAAGGGAGCTGTGCCTCAAATGAGTGCAGCCGATGCTAGAAAAGCTATCCAAGAAGCTGCTGATCACTCTCAAAAATGGCACGACGGAACCTCTACTAGATCTAAGAGCAACACTAATTTTGACGGGTTTGCTGCAATTCAAGCTCAATTGGATAAAATTAGTAGAGAGATGAAGAAGCGTGATGAGAAAGTTTATGCTGCCCAAGTTGGATGTGAAAAATGCGAAGGACCTCACTACACTAAAGATTGCCCTAATAAGAATGAAAGTGAGACTTTTGAAGAAGCATACCACACACAATTTGGACAACCATTCCGACCTTCAGGAAGATTTAGGGAAGCTGCTCCGGGATACTATCAAAAGAACAACTATAATCCCACTTTTCAAGAAAGGAGGCAGACTTTGGATGACACTCTTAAGCAAATTATGGCCGATGCTGCTAAAAGACATGAAGAGAACACGGCTATGATCAAATAAATCCGAGCCTCAACGGATACTATAACAAGAAATCAAGGAGCTTCGATCAAAGCATTGGAACAACAAATCGGACAAATGAGCAAGGTTCTTCAAGAAAGGGGATACGGAAGTTTACCAAGCTCAACTGAAACTAACCCAAGAGATCATGTCAAGGCCATATGCACTACTGAAGAAGTCACGCCTAACATACCTTTTCCTAGAAGATTGATGAATGGTAATGATGCTGCAAAGCCCGAATTTTTCTTTAATTCTTCAATCAGTTTAAGGAGGTTACTCAAAGAGAAGGCAAAGATTGAAGAGGAGATCAAGGCTACAATGAAAGAAGAGAGCTCTGCAACCGACTTACGTGCCTTGCCTCATAAAGAAAAGGACCCAGGAAGTTTTACGTTACCTTGTTCAATTAATGACATATCTTTCAATAATGTATTAGCTGACTTAGGAGCTAGCGTTAGTGTTATGCCCCTTAAGACATTCACTACCCTAGGACTAGGAAAATTAGCACCAACTAAGCTGCTTATTGAATTGGCTGATAAAACGGTAAAATGACCTGAAGGGGTTGCTGAAAATGTGCTAGTTAAGATTGAGAAGCTTGTTTTCCCCGTAGACTTTGTTATATTAGATATGCCCGAGGATGTTAAGATTCCTTTAATCCTTGGAAGACCTTTCTTGTCTACCGCCCATGCTAAGATTAATGTGTTTAAAAGAAAAATCTCATTAAAGGTAGGGAACAATAAACTAGTCTATAAGTGCCAAAATCCTGCTAAAAGCCTAATTAGAGGCGTCTATGTGCTAGGATTAAGAGAACGTATGGACCTCGATCTAGAAGCTAGATTTATGAGAGAAACCTTGGTAAATAATGAATCACTTGAGACCTATAGTGGAGACTACATTGAATTAAATGATCTTAATTTACCAATAGGAATCAATGATCAATTTATGGAGGATTTTGAACCCAAAATTGAAGAAGGAGAAATTATGGATGTGCCTAGAATCAATATGATCAACACTAAGAATTATGATGAATTTGAAGGATATCCTAGTTTCTGTGATTATGGTAGAAAGATCCATGTAGATTGTGCTTATAATTTACAATTTCCTTGCATGATAGGATTTAAACAGGTTAGTGCCAACTTTTTCCCTATTTTACCAATTAATGTAATGTCAAAAGATTTCTATAATTCTATAATGAAAAACAAAATTGAGTATAGAGGGAAAAACGTAGTTGGAATGTTCATGAATGTACCTATTTTTGTCGGGAATTTAACTATTGTTACAGATTTCACCGTGGTGGAAAACATGGATGCTTATCGTGATGTTGAGATGGGTGACGTGATCGTTGGGAAACCATTTTGTAAGGAGGTTGAAATTAACGCTAAAAGATTTGAAGGAAAGATCACCTTTAAAAGTGGAAGCAACGTCATCACTTACATGATGCCTCGTGCTCACCCAAGGTTTAAACATGCCCCTAACAAATTTTGTTACAAATTTACACCATTTCTTTTTGTAGATGAAAATGACGCTGAGAAAGGGATCGAGTATCCGTACCAAAAGATGAAAGGATTCTACAAAGGTGTACTTGAATTGGGGCCGGAATATGTTCGTGACGAAGTAATTCGCAACTACATCGTGCACGGACATGTGGGGATCAATAGAACAAAATAAGGAGCTGAACGTGAGTCTAACTTGAAGACTCTGGAATAAAGACAAGTGCTGACCGGGAGACAACCCGGAAGAAAAATTTTTACTTTTCTGTTCTGTGTCGAGTCTGTCAGACCTGCAGAAGATGCGGCGCATCTCCATCATAAGATGCGACGCATCACCTGCACTGGTCATATCTTATTTCATTTTCTGCATTTTTATTTTTGACTTTAAAACTTTCTGTCAGTTTATTTAATGCGGCGCATCCCTGGTTAAGGATGCGACGCATCTTTTATTCTGATTCGTACTTATTCCAGGCTCGATACGGCGTATCTTCTTCCATAAGATACGGCGTATTGACTGACCTGATGATTTACAGATTTAATTTTTTAGGTTTTATTTTTACTAACTACTAATGTATTATGCAAGTTTGAACCTTCTTAACTCAGGTGTGTTAAAGTCTAGATGGTATTATAGATTCCTGCAATTTTTGTGGATACATAATTTATGAAGCTTAAACGTTCTCATCCACAAGAAAGTTGATTTTTGCTCTTATACGAATAATGGAGGATCATACCGAGCAAATCTCAGGGGAGTTTTTCTGTTCTAATTCTTTTATTTTCCAGTTTTTAACCTTTGACACAAACAACGAGGACGTTGTTTAACTTAAGTGGGGGGATGGAGAATTAGAACACTTACTTGTCCTAAACTTTTTTAAAATATGCTTAAAATTCGCTTAATATATCAAAATTAAATTTTTTTTAGCATGTTTTTGTTTAAAGTCTAAATTACATAGCCGCACACATAACTCTATTCTTTCAAAAATATTAAAACTTTAGTGTGCTGGTGACTTGTAAACTTTAGAACTTGGCTTGTATACTATTCGAGACCACCATAATAAGTATTATCTATATAATTGGAGTGACTTGTCTAACTTGGTAAATTTCTAGGATTACACCCAAATAGCCTTTATATGTTATGTGATATTAACTAACTACACTGGTTAGTTAACCCCTGTATAAACCCTTTGTTACTCTCACTTTTAGAGTAAGATACCCCTAGAAAAACCCTCAGACCATTCCTTTCGTTTCTTACACCTTTGTTATAATGTTTCGATACACCCTTACACCTTAGCCTACCCTGTAGATTAAAATCCGTGGTTAATTGCTTTAGGCAAAGTGTGTTTCCTTACATTACCTGTATTCGTGTGCGTAATTCATTATCTTTGGTTAGGTCAGGAAATTGCACAATGCAATTGGTATGAAAGTAAATATTGTATAACTTTTAGTTTATTTTTCGTGTGTTTGCTACTTTCGCTATTACAGTTATTTCTGAAAGTATGAAGAGTATGGAAAAATTATCCGGAAAAATTGTGGAAAACTAGAAGGAGGGGTTGAATAGTTTTATGTCCTTTTAATAATTTATTGTGAAAACTTTATTTTCTTTTTAAAACTTAGATTCGAATTTATGTGATCTCAATTCTTGAACAATATGAGCAATACGTATATAAGTAAATATAACTAAGTAATGCAAGTAAGGTAATAAAATGAAATGAAAGCTAGAGATGGAAAGATCTAACCGAGAGACAAGAGATTTATAATGGTTCGGCTACAAGGACACCTTCCTTGCCCTACTCCACTCCCCGAGCACCTAACTCGAGAGTTTTCTTCACTATGTCAACAAGCTCCCTTATGGCGGAGAAAACCTTTACACAACTTTAGCTTACACCGGCTTAACGACACAAAGCTAGATTTCGAGTTCTAATCGTAGCTAGAACCAATCTCACACCTTAAACACGACTTAATCACACCTTCTTCTTCACGACTAGTTCATGACTTCTTCACGACTTCTTCACAACTTCTTCACGACTTCTTCACAACTTCTTCACGACACTTCACGACTAACCACAACCTATGTTCACTACTACTTCTTCACACCTTTACTACTTACACACCTTAACAACACGACTTCTCTACTTACACACTAACCTATCCCAAATAATTATACACACAACTATCTAATAACAATACACAACTTATATACAAATATATGTGATGACACAAACAACTTAGGTATCTAAGTTGCAATACTTCTTCTCTAGTTGTTGAAGGAGTATTCTTCTTTTGCACTTGAATGGAGGAAGCTTGGATCACTTAGAAACCAAAGCTTAAGATTATATGATCAAAGGATTTTGAAGATATGAAATGTGATTTAAAACAGAAAGTTTTAGTGTGCAAAAGGTGAGTAAAAGTCCAGAAGAAGGCTGGTATTTATAGGAGAAAAATTGGACAGCTGGAGGTCTACTGGAGCGGGGGCGGTCCTCTTAAATAGGGGGCGGTCCCCTTAATAATTAAGGGGGCCGCCTAGTAAAATTAAGGGGGCCGCCCCTTCTGTCCGTTGGCCAATTTTGTCCTTTTGTGGGGAAGTTTTTTCTGGAACATTTTAACTGATTTTGGTTAAAAATTTGAATTCATATTTTTATAAAAGATTAAACATTTTTATTTAATGCCAAAAATGTTTTTCAAAAATATATAAAATATTTTTGATGTTTTATAAAAAATCTAGATATTAAGAAAATGTTCCTTTGATCATATAATGCATTAAGCACTTGTTTATTCATACCTTAAGTGATTAAGTTGTAGAAGTGAATATTTACAACTAAATACTTGTTTATTTGATAAGTTTATGTTTAATGAGTTTATATTTTGTGATCATTAAAACATAGAGATATGAATAATGTTTTTATGCATTATTTATGTCAACAATCTCCCCCTTTTTGATGATTACAAAACTTAAACTTATTAAATCCAAAAATTTATTTTTGGACAAGTATTTAGTGAGTTTACATACACTTCTCTCCCTTTTTGTAGAATCAAAAAGGTTATGCCGACAAGTTTTAGAAACAAAATTTGTCGGGACGAGAACTCCCCCTTGATGGTTACTCCCCCTCGTTCGAGGGCACCAAGGAGACGAGCTATGGAAATCTTGGCTGCAAAAACAAGTTAGGAGACACAAGATACATATACATAGCCAAAATATTTAGAACAACCAACTAATACATTCAAGATGATCATATAAAATATGAATCATCATTACATTACATAAAATACATGAAACATAATGATTACAACAAAACTAGAAATACTAATGCTTCTCATATTGCCAAAGAGAGCGATTGGATTTGCTTGCAACACAAAAGGGTGAGGGATTTTATTTTGAGTCGAAAAGCATGTGGATGGGTTTTAGTTATGTGATGGTGAGGGAAATGGAGCGGATCCATTGATGTTATATCGTTGTAGTGGAGGAATGGGATAGGGACGAGTGAGTAGATATTCGATCCAAGAAATATCTTCACTTAGGTGGAGGATTTGTTTTTGAAGGAAGATGCAACAAGGGCAATAGTGGGTGTGGTTTGTAACTTGATCCAAGTTAAGAGAGTGGGGTAGGCAATTTGAGTAAGGTGAGGATGGAGGTTGTCCCTCGTTGCGTTGTGTGAGGTGCATAGTAAGGAGATCATTAAGATCATGGATTTGGTTAATCTCTTCATGAAGCTTTTGTCTTTCATGAATGGGGATTTGGTTATTTGGTGGAAATGGATGGTATTGGGGTGAAAGGTTTGATGTTTGACCAAGGTGATGAGGGTTTTCAAGTATTCCATTGAAGTTGGTTTGAGGTTTAGGTGAGTAGTTTGGAATGAATGTGGATGTTTGGCCAAAATGGTAGGGTTTGTGAAATGGTTCAATGGAGTGAGGTTGTGATCTTGGAGAGTAGTTGGGGATGAATGATGATGGAGGTGTTGGTTGTCTAGTTGTGATGGGCTTGTGGTGAGGGTTAGGTTTTCTTTTCCACCCGGGTTTTAAGGTCATCCTTGCTAGCTTAGAGGTTTTTGGTTTTGGGTTGATTGAAGAAGACATGATGAGATGATTGAATGTGGTGAGATATGGGGTTATTTATAGTGGAGGATTTGTGTTGTTTAGGAATAAAAAGGCTTGTTGGGTGTTTAGGACAAAATGTGTTTGTAAATTTGGGGAAGTATAGGATCAAATGGGCTAAAAAGCAGAAAAAGATTCTCTGAACCCGTCCAGCAGATGGCCGGTCCCCTTAATTATGGGCGGTCCCCTTAATAATTATGGGGGCCGCCTTATGAATTAAGGGGGCCGCCCATCTAGTACCTTTCTGGGTTCCAGAAATGGGTTTTTCTGCAGAAATAGGTGAGGATGGCTATGTTTTGAGCTTTTGGTTTTAGGCAAGTCCCACTCTTTGAGGCAATAGAAAAACATATTAAGCATACATGGCATATAAGACAAATGAATAAGCAAGCAATAATTAATGTCTAGCAATTAAGAGAATTAAGGAACCTAATCATCTAAGGCAAGGGTAATGAAGCAAAGGCACTAGAAACTAAATGGGGAATAGATGATGGAACAATTGTGAGGATGTGATTAATAAGCTTGTTCTAGTGTGTGCCTATATGCAACAAATGTGGAGATGTGATTGTTTCGACTCCTAAATGCAAAAATTTCCTAAGAAACAATCCAAGGTTCTCCTTGATTTGATTTTGCTCAATATATGAATATCAAAGATGTATATATTAGATTATATACTTTGACAATTCGTGTGAGATCTTTATGCATGAAAAGAAAATGTTTTTAGCATTATTCAACAATGTAGGAAAAATAGTTTTCATGTATTTTCCTAGATGTGAGAATGATTTGTAGAAAATAGATTGGGTTTTGTTTAAATATGTTTATGCAAAGAAATATCCCAATCTTTTATTTTGTGCTAAACAGATTCCTAGACTCAGATGGGAGGAAACAGAAAAAAAAATTCAATAGTCAGATGGCCGGTCCCCTTAATGACAAGCCGGTCCCCTTAATAATTAAGGGGACCGCCTTTATGACATTAAGGGGTCCGCCCATCTGGAAGAAAAATTTTACTAAAAGTGCAGAAAATTCAATCAATTTGTTCCATCATTCCTAGGCCTAAACGTAAGTGGTTAAAGAGTTCACGCTTAAGGGGCTTAGTGAATATGTCTGCTAAGTTATCTTCCGATGCAACCTTTTCTATAGATATGTTTCCTTTTTGAACGTTATCGCGGAGGAAGTGGTGGCGTATTTCTATATGTTTAGTCCTAGAGTGTTGAACGGGATTCTTACTTAAATCTATAGCACCTTTATTATCACACATAATTGGGACGTCATCTAACCTAATGCCATAGTCTACGAGAGTTTGTTTCATCCATAGTGCTTGTTGACATGCCTTTCCAGCGCTTACATATTCGGCTTCTGTGGTAGAAATAGCAAGAGTGGTTTGCTTCTTCGAGAACCAAGATGTTAGACAACATCCCATTAACGTGCAAATTCCGCTAGTACTTTTTCTATCCACGTAGTCTCCCGCATGATCCGAATCCGCATAGACGATGGTTTCTATGCCCGATCCCTTAGGATACCATAATCCTAAGTGTATAGTGCCTTTAATGTATCAGAAGATACGCTTAACCGCTTCTAGGTGAGAGGTTTTGGGATCCTCTTGAAAGCGAGCACAAAGGCAGACACTAAACATGATATCCGGTCTACTTGCCGTTAAGTATAGTAAACTACCTATCATTCCTCTATATTTAGTGTTTTCTACGGACTCACCCTCTTCATCTCTTGTGAGTTTTACTTCCGTAGACATTGGTGTCTTCATGGGCTTAGCATCTTCTAATCCAAATTTCTTAAGCACTTCCTTAATGTACTTAGATTGATTAAAAAATATTCCATCTTCTAATTGTTTTATTTGTAATCCTAGGAAGAAATTAAGTTCACCCATCATACTCATCTCAAACTCATCATGCATGATTTTGGCGAATTCATCACACATATCCTGACAAGTCGATCCGAATATAATGTCGTCGACATATATTTGGACAATGATGAGATTTGGGCTTTTCTTTTTCGTGAAAAGAGTGTTATATACCATTCCCATGGAATAATCATGTTTAATAAGAAATGCCTTTAATCGATCATACCAAGCCTTGGGAGCTTGTTTGAGTCCATATAAAGCTTTCTTGAGTTTATAAACATAATCAGGTTTTGCGAAGTCAATGAATCCTGGAGGTTGTGCCACGTATACCTCCTCATTGATAAAACCGTTAAGGAATGCACTTTTCACGTCTATTTGAAATAACTTAAAATCTAGGGCACATGCATAGGCAAGTAGTATTCTTATAGATTCTAATCTAGCTACGGGGGCATAAGTTTCGTCATAATCTATTCCTTCTTGTTGATTATATCCTTGGGCAACTAACCTAGCCTTGTTCCTAGTAACTATTCCATTTTCATCTAACTTATTTCTATAAACCCACTTAGTTCCTATGATGGTCATGTTCATGGGATTTGGGACTAGTTCCCAAACGTCATTAGTCTTAAATTGATTTAGTTCTTCTTGCATAGCCATAACCCAACTTTCATCTTTTAATGCCTCATTTATATTTTTAGGTTCTATAGTTGATAGGAAACAAAAGAAGTTATTTTTATCTTGAGCTTGTGATCTAAGAGTTCTTTGATTTAAGTTTCCTATTATATTATCTAACGGGTGTGATTTAGATTCCTTAACATTTACTATTTCGTCTTCACCTAATATTATATCTTCATTATCATCACCTAAGGGTTTAATTTTACTAACCTCAACAGCTTCTTCTTCAACTAGATCATCATCTTCTAAGGGCAATGTCTTAGGTGGTGGTGGAGTTTCATCAAATGTTACATTTAAGGACTCTTCTACTTTCATAGTGTGTTTATTAAGTATTATGTATGCTTTACTATTTTGTGAATACCCTAGAAAGATTCCTTCATACGACTTAGGATCAAACTTAGTAAGGTAATCTTTTGTATTGAGAACAAAACATTTGCTCCCGAATACCCTAAAGTAATTTAGATTAGGTTTTCTACCTCTCAATAACTCATATGGGGTTTTTCCTAATATTCTCCTAATTGAGACTCTATTTATTATATATGTTGATGTATCTACAGCATGGCACCAAAATTTTTGTGGGATAGATTGTTCATTTAGCATTGTTCTACTCATTTCTTGTAAGGTTCGATTCTTTCTTTCTACTACCCCATTTGATTGTGGAGTGCGAGGAGCGAAGAAATTGTGAGATATCCCATTTAAATCACAATATTTTCCGAATTGTACTTCATTATCAAATTCCCGACCGTGGTCCGTCCTAATTGATACTATAGAACATCCTAATTTATTTTGAATCATTTTACTAAATATTTCAAATTTATTAAAGGCTTCGGTTTTATCACTTAAAAAGCTAGTCCACGTGTATCGTGAATAGTCATCTACAATTACTAAGGTATAACGATTACCTCCGTAACTCCGCACAGCGGTTGGACCAAAAAGGTCCATGTGTAATAATTCTAGGCATCTAGTGGTGGAAACTATATTCTTAGCTTTGTGACTAGCATGTGCTTGCTTTCCTATTTTACATGCATCGCAAAAGTGTTGGTCATATCTTAGGTTAGGCAAGTTTCTAACTAATTCTTTAGAGGCTAGGGATTGTATTTGTTGCATATTTGCGTGACCTAATCTTCTATGCCACAATGTAGAGTTTTCATCTAAGGTTGCTAGACATATTTTATCTTCCGGTTTATTTCCTAGCTTCATAACATATACGCCACCTTTCCTAACTCCTCTACCTATGACCTTTCCGTCCTTAACTATTTCGCTATCTTTACTTGTAAAAGTAACCCTACACTTATTATCACATATTTGTCCTATACTAAGCAAGTTATATGTTAAGTTATCTACATGCTCAACATTTTCAATAGTCAGGGAGTCTTGAGAGATCGTACCTTTGCCAATGATTTTTCCACGAAAATCACTACCGAAAATAATGTTACCTCCGTTGTATGCCTTGTAGGAGGAGAATAGCTTCCGGTTTCTCGTCATGTGCTTCGAGCAACCGCTATCCTTAATCCATTCGTCGGGCTCCAAATTTATTCCTAGACATATTTCATCGGTGGCTTGAGCTATAAGGCACTTTTCGTCTTTTGCTTTGTCCGCTTCATCTTTATCGCTATCGCTCCATGTTCCACTAACAAATGCGCTTTCGTAATCGTAACCCGATGGCTTTGGACATTCGCCAATGAGATGGTTTTGACTTCCACATCTAAAGCACTTTCTTTTCCCGTAGTTATCATTTCTATTTCTTTGTAGCGATCTTCTTTCATCTCGCGGTTGTCTCGTGAATCTTCCTCGTCTCTTGAAGAATTTCTTGAATTCTCTAACGGCCATTGCATATTCTTCGTCTTCACTCTCGTCACTTGAATCATCGTCATCACTAATTTCCTTTTTGGATTTTAGCGCGAGAGACTTGATTTGATCTTTCTTGCTCTTGACCGTTTCCGAGTCCCTTTTTATAATTTCTTCATGAACCTTTAAGTTGCCAATAAGCTCATCAAGTGATAACGTCATCAAGTTCTTTGATTCTTCAATCGCCGTAACCTTCGCGCGCCATTTCGGATGTAATGCCCTAAGAAATTTCCTTACACAATTTTTGCTAGAAAAAGTCTCATCAAGTGCTTTTAAACTTGTGATGATTGTGTTAAATTTAGCAAATGCATTATCAATAGATTCCTCTTCAGGAATTGTAAATTGTTCATATTGTTGTACAAGAAGATCTATTTTATTATCTTTGACTTGACTATTACCTTGGTGAGAGATTAGTAAAGAATCCCAAATATCTTTTGCGGTTTGACACATAAAAATTCTTTCATATTCTTTGCGTGGTAACGCATTATAAATAACCATTTTAGCTTCATTATTTTTCGCTAGTTTCCTTTTTAAATCATCATTTTGTTTTTCAAAAGGTACAATTTCATCTAATTTAGTTAGGATATTATATTGAATAGGGGGAAAATCACCATAGGTAATAACATGCCAAAGATCAAGATCCTTTGATTTCACATAAGTTTCGAATCTATTTTTCCAATAAAGAAAACCATCACTTTCAAATAGTGGTGGTCTTTGCATAGATTGCCCTTCTAAATATTTTAAAGATTACATAGATCGTTTCAAGTTTTAAAATACAGTTAATTTTAAAAATCTTGTTTGACGTGGCTCTTGATACCAATTGTGGAAAACTAGAAGGGGGGGTTGAATAGTTTTATGTCCTTTTAATAATTTATTGTGAAAACTTTATTTTCTTTTTAAAACTTATATTCGAATTTATGTGATCTCAATTCTTGAACAATATGAACAATACGTATATAAGTAAATATAACTAAGTAATGCAAGTAAGGTAATAAAATGAAATGAAAGCTAGAGATGGAAAGATCTAACCGAGAGACAAGAGATTTATAGTGGTTCGGCTACAAGGACACCTTCCTTGCCCTACTCCACTCCCCGAGCACCTAACTCGAGAGTTTTCTTCACTATGTCAACAAGCTCCCTTATGGCGGAGAAAACCTTTACACAACTTTAGCTTACACCGGCTTAACGACACAAAGCTAGATGCCGAGTTCTAATCGTAGCTAGAACCAATCTCACACCTTAAACACGACTTAATCACACCTTCTTCTTCACGACTAGTTCATGACTTCTTCACGACTTCTTCACAACTTCTTCACGACACATCACGACTAACCACAACCTATGTTCACTACTACTTCTTCACACCTTTACTACTTACACACTTTAACAACACGACTTCTCTACTTACACACTAACCTATCCCAAATAATTATACACACAACTATCTAATAACAATACACAACTTATATACAAATATATGTGACGACACAAACAACTTAGGTATCTAAGTTGCAATACTTCTTCTCTAGTTGTTGAAGGAGTATTCTTCTTTTGCACTTGAATGGAGGAAGCTTGGATCACTTAGAAACCAAAGCTTAAGATTATATGATCAAAGGATTTTGAAGATATGAAATGTGATTTAAAACAGAAAGTTTTAGTGTGCAAAAGGCGAGTAAAAGTCCAGAAGAAGGCTGGTATTTATAGGAGAAAAATTGGACAGCTAGAGGTCTACTGGAGCGGGGGCGGTCCCCTTAATAATTAAGGGGGCCGCCTAGTAAAATTAAGGGGGCCGCCCCTTCTGTCCGTTGGCCAATTTTGTCCTTTTGTGGGGAAGGTTTTTCTGGAACATTTTAACTGATTTTGGTTAAAAATTTGAATTCATATTTTTATAAAAGATTAAACATTTTTATTTAATGCCAAAAATATTTTTCAAAAATATATAAAATATTTTTGATGTTTTATAAAAAATCTAGATATTAAGAAAATGTTCCTTTGATCATATAATGCATTAAGCACTTGTTTATTCATACCTTAAGTGATTAAGTTGTAGAAGTGAATATTTACAACTAAATACTTGTTTATTTGATAAGTTTATGTTTAATGAGTTTATATTTTGTGATCATTAAAACATAGAGACATGAATAATGTTTTTAGGCATTATTTATGTCAACAAAAATAGTGATAGAAAAGTTTTGAAATTTTACACATATATATTGATAAAAAAAAAAAAAATCGAAAAAAAAAGAAAAGAAAAAGAAAAAGGAAAAGTTGGAAGTTTGTTTTAACCAACTTATGTAAAGTTTTGTATTAAGTGGGTGATATCACCACTATTTGTTGTATATTATATTTATGGATTGAATGGGAGTTGGCCGTTATGGGAACGCCAACTAAGGTTATTCTTTGATTAAGATTTTGTTGAGTATAATTCGTGTCTACCTAAAGCGTGTGTTTCAAGTGTTAAAGCGTGAGTTATTCAATGATATGAGTCTTATTCATGGGATGGTTGGGAAAGTGATTAACCACACTTAGGATTTTAATTTATCTGTTTTGTTTATTTTTCATTTTACACCAATTTGTATCCCAAATATTATCCATACCCTATATCATTCTTCATCCAAACCTTTGATTTATTGAGATTAGGGGTTTGAGCAATCTTAAGTATCGTAGCCGTGGATTCGGCTATGTATTTATGATTTTGTCGCCCTTTTTGATATAATATTATTGGTGAAGATTACTTGGTCCTATCTTTAGCCTATTCGAGTTAAGGATTTGAGCAATTGCAAGTATCGTGGTCATGGATTCGATCATGTATTTGTAATTTTGTCGCTTTTTCTGGAATATGAGATCGATAGAGATTAAAAAGGATGATCAACCCTTAACCAACAAACCCTTTTTACCGCTTTAGACTTGTTATTCCTTGGCTTTAGTGGGGGAGATGCGTATACTTGCCAAGCCTATGATAGAATATTCGTCACAACTAAGCAACTAAACGATTTAGAATTGTTTTACATTAAAAATTATTTTGGTTTCTACTTCGTTAAGTGTTTGGTTGTGTGATTATGACAAAACGAATACGTGCTTAAATATAAAAATAAATCCTAATATCTTTTAGGATACATTTTCATTTGATTAATTCTAAGGTTTACTTGGGGACAAGTAAAGTTCAAGTGGGGGGATATTTGATGAACTCAAATAAGTACATTTTATTATCATCATTTATCCTATTTATTTGACTTGTTACAATCCAAGTACATGCGCCGCATACAAAGATCAAGATACGCCGCAACATACTTCTAACATACGGCGTATCACTATCAAGATTTCACAAGTTACAATCCAAGTACATGCGCCGCATACAAAGATCAAGATACGCCGCATCTGAAGACGGTGTACGAATATTCCAGAATATATTAATCTTGGACCCCACGCGAAGTTAAGTCAATGCGCCGCATCTATCAAGTCTATGCGCCGCATCTATCCCTGAGACAGAAACTATAAATACCCCAAGGCCAGACGAATTTCGGGACTCTAAGCTCTAAAGACACATACGAAGAAGAATATACAGAAACCCTAGAGCCGAATTCAGACAACCAAGCAGCACAAGACACACCTAAACGAAGATACAAGAGCTGTAAGGAGGTCCTGCATGTATTCAATTCATTAAGTAGTTTAGTTTTATTGTTTTAGTACACTTTAATTCATCAGTATTGATGGGCTTGTGTCATGTGACTACGGAAAATCATGCACTCCCCTTAATATTGCTTTCCCATTAATTAAAGTTTATATGTTGATGTCTTTGGTGACTTTTATTAGTGCATTGATAACCTCTGTGTCTAGCTGAGCATTGCTTGGGTCGCCATGCCCCTTCCTCGCCTATTTGTTTTAGCGTCTCTTGAATAAATAGGATAGACATAAGTAATCATTAAGGGTTTACTCGCCGATAAGATTAGAGCCAACGAGAAAGGTTTAATTATATACACTTCATATAAAACTAGCAATAAAACAAGTGACAAGCTACTTAATTATCAGGACAGGTCTTCTTATTGTCTCGAGTATCTATCTGTGTACGTGTGTGCTAATCGCTGATTCGTGCTCATTAGTTTAGTTTTCTATTTAATCATAACCAAACCGTGCCAGTCTTTCAGGCTGAACCCCCTTGCGTTAGATTAGGTTGTATAGCTAACTTAGGATATTAAAATACTGATTAGAATAACTAGATAATACGTTCCACTCTTAGTGATCGACACTCTACTTACCATTATATTCATACTGACCGGGTACACTGCTCGTTAAGTGTGTGTGTTATTGATAAGTCGGCTAAATATAAATTTAAAACTTGAGTAGGCATTAATACTGCTAAACCGCAACGACACACGCGCGCATCACATCTAGAGGTCGAGACCATATTCTTAGCTTTGTGACTAGAATGAGCTTGTTTTCCAACTTTACAAGTGTCACAAAAGTGTTTATCAAACTTAATCTTAGGTAGGTTTCTAACTAATTCCTTAGACGCCAATGATTGTATTAAACGCATATTGGCATGACTTAGTCTCCTATGCCATAGAGCGAAATTATCATCTATGGTTGCTAGGCAAATCTTATCCTGAGGCTTATTTCCTATTTTCATGACAAATAAGCCATTCTTCCTAACTCCTTTGCCTATGGTCTTATCATTCTTAGTGATCTCACTACCCTCTTCGAAAAATATAACCCTACACTTATTGTCAACCATTTGACTAATACTAAGCAAGTTAAATCCTAAGTTGTCTACATGCTTAACATTTCTAATAGTGAGGGAGTTTTGAGTAATCGTACCTTTGCCTATGATGTTGCCCTTAAGTTTGCTACCGAAAGTGACATTACCTCTGTTGTAAGCCTTGTATGATGAGAATAGACTTCGGTTACCCGTCATATGATTAGTGCATCCACTATCCTTGACCCATTCATCGGGCTCCAAGTCAATTCCCAAGCATATCTCATTTGAAGCTTGAGCCATAAGACATGTTTCGTCATTGGGCTTCTTCTCTTCTTTTTCACCGCTATCACTCCAAGAGCCTCCTACGAAAGCTCTTTGGTTGTTGGTTCTCGGTAGTTTAGGACATTCTCCGATGAGATGGTTAGGATCTCCGCATCTAAAGTATTTCCTATCACTCTTTCCTTTCTTCTCATCTCGGTTCTTTTGGAACGAATTCTTTTCATCACGAGGTTGTCTTGCAAATCTACCTCTTCTCCTAAAGAACTTATTAAAATCTCTAACGGCTAATGCATACTCTTCGTCTTCACTATCGTGATGCGCGTGATGTGTCGTTGCGGTTTAGCAGTTTTAATGCCTATTCAAGTTTTAAATTTATATTTAGCCGACTTATCAATAACACACACACTTAACGAGCAGTGTACCCGGTCAGTATGAAGATAATGGTAAGTAGAGTGTCGATCACTAAGAGTGGAACGTATAATCTCGTTAATCTAATCAGTATTTTAATATCCTAACGCAAGGGGGTTTCAGCCTGAGAGACTGGCACAGTTTTGTTTGCAATTAAATAATAAAATAAACAAATAGGCACGAATCAGCAAGTAGCACACACGTACACAGATAGATACTTGAGACAATAAGAGGGCTGTCCTTATGATTAAGTAGATTGTCACTTGTTTTATTGATAGCTTTATATGAAGTGTATGTAATTAACCCTTTCTCGTTGGTCCTATTCTCATCGCGAGTAAACCCTTAATGACGACTTATGTCTAAAAGTTATTCCTAAGTGATCAATTTAGAAACAACCGTGGGAGCCACACCTTGTCCCGCAGTCGGGTGCCCGCAAGCCACTGATAAACACAGAGGTGGTCAATGCACTAATAAGTAGTAACCAAAGACATCAACATATAAACTTTAATTGATGGGAAAGCAAGTATTAAAGGGAGTGCAATCTTTCCGTTGTCACATTACACAAGCCACCAATCCTGATGAATTAAAGTTTGCTAAAACAATAAAACAAAACTACTTAATGAATTAAATACATGCAGCACCTTCTTACAGCTCTTGTATCTTCGATTTGGGTGTGTCTTGTGCTGCCTTCTTGACTGAATTCGTCCTTCTCTTCTGTTCGGTCTTTAGGTTTTAGGGTTTCCGAATCTCCGAACTCTCGAATGTGTCTGGTCTACGGGGTATTTATAGTTTGTGTCTGAGGGGAGATGCGGCGCATCTACTTAAGTAGATGCGGCGCATGTACTTAACTTCGCGTGGGGTCCAAGATTATAATATTCAGGAATATTCGTACACCGCCAGAAGATGCGGCGTAACTCTTTATTAGATGCGGCGCATGTCCTCTTGTATCTTGGATCGTATCTGGTGATATCTTGATAGAGATGCGGCGCATGTTGATAGTGAGATGCGGCGCATCTGGAGCAGAATTGACTTGATCTTGTCCATGTCAGTAGACTTCCACTTTATGTACGTTTTGCTCCATTATTAGTCCAAAATCGCCAAGTTTCACCAAATGCTTGTTTTTACCTGAGAATTACAAAAGTAAACAATTAAGTATCAATCCTCATACATAATATAGTAAAACAAGTCAAATTAATAGGATAAATGATAGTAATAAAATGTACTTATTTGAGTTCATCAAATATCCCCCCACTTGAACTTTACTTGTCCCCAAGTAAACCTTAGATTAAATCTCATGAAAATGTATCCTAAAAGATGTTAGGATTTATTTTTATATTTAAGCATGTATTCGTTTATTTCGTAATCACACAACTAAACACTTAACGAATTAGAAGTAAAATAAAATAAGTCGATAAAAGCAAATCTAATCGTTTAACTGTCCAGTCGTGACGAATGTTCTATCATAAGCTTGGCAAGTATTCACATCTCCACCACTAAAGCTAAGGAATAACAAGTCTAAAGCGGTAAAAAGGGTTTTTAGGTTTAAGGGTTAATTATTCTTATTTCACTATCGATCTCAAATTCCAGAAAAGGCGACAAAATCACAAATACATGATCGAATCCACGAACACGATACTTGCAATTGCTCAAATCCTTAACTCGAATAGGCTAAAGATAGGTCCAAACTTCACCAATAATAATATATCAAAAAGGGCGACAAAATCATAAATACATAGCCGAATCCACGACTACGATACTTAAGATTGCTCAAATCCCTAATCTCAATAAATCAAAGGTTTGGTTGGATAAAGAACAATACAGGGTATGGATAACATTTAGGATATAAATTGGTGTAAAAATAAAAATAAACAAAACAAATAAATTAAAATCCTAAGTGTGGTTAATCACTATCCCAACCATCCCATGAATAAGACTCATATCATTGAATAACTCACGCTTTAACACTTGAAACACACGCTTTAGGTAGACACGAATTATACTCAACAAAATCTTAATCAAAGAATAAACCTTAATTGGCATTCCCATAACTGCCAATTCCCATTCAATCCATAGATATAGTACAACAAATAGTGGTGATATCGACCACTTACATAACTTTACATCGTTGGCTTAAAATAAACATCCAACACTCTTTTTTCTTTCTTTTTCTTTTCTCATTTTTTCGATTTTTTTTTTTTTTTTTTTTTTTTTTTTTTTTTTTTAACTTGAAACATAAAGATAGATGTGTAAAATTTCACCACATCACTACAACTTTCTTTCCGGATAATTTTTCCATACTTTTCACACTTTCAGAAATAATGGTAAATAGTGAAAGTAGTAAACACACGAAAAATAAACTCTAAAATATACAATATTTACTTTCACTCCAATTGCATTGTGCAATTTCCCGACCTAACCATATATAATGAATTACGCACGCGAACACAGGTAATGTAAGGAAACACACTCTGCCTATAGCAATTAACCAACCACGGATTCTAATCTACAGGGTAGGCTAAGGTTTAAGGTGTAACGAAACATTTTAAACATAGGTGTAAGAAACGAAAGGAATGGCTCTGAATGTTTTTCTAGGGGTATCTTACTCTAAAAATGAGAGTAACAAAAGGGTTTATACGGGGGTTAACTAACCAGTGTAGTTAGTTAATAACACATAACATAAAAAGGCTTTTTGGGTGTAATCCTAGAAATTTTACCAAGTTAGACAAGTCATTCCAATTAAATAAATAATACTCATTATGGTGGTCTCGAATAGTATACAAGCCAAGTTCTAAAGTTTACAAGTCACCGGCACACTCATAGATTTGTGAATTTTGGAAAAATCACAATTTTTGAAAATAACGTCATGTGTGCAGTTATGTAACTTAGATCTTAAACAAAAACATGCTAAAAATTTTTAAGTTTGATATATTAAGCACATTTTAAGCATAATTTTTGAAAAAGTTTAGGACAAGTAAGTGTTAAGTGTTCTAATTCTCCTATCCCCCCACTTAAGTTAAACAACGTCCTCGTTGTTTGTATAAAAGGTTAAAAACTGGAAATAAAAGAATTAGAACGGAAAAACTCCCCTGATATTTGCTCGGTATGATCCTCCATTAGTATATGAGCAAAAGTCATCTTTCTTGTGGATTAGAACGTTAAAGCTTCATACTTGATGTATCCACAGGAAATTCAGGAAACTATAATACCACCAACACTTTAAAACACACCTAAGATAAGAAAGGTTCAACTTGCATAATACATTAGTAGTTAGGTAAAAATAAAACTTAAAAATTAAAACTGAAAATCATCAGGTCAGTCGATGCGCCGTATCCTATTGAAGAAGATACGCCGTATCGAGCCTGGAATAAATACGGATCAGAATAAAGATGCGCCGCATCCTTAACCAGGGATGCGCCGCATTAAAATAACTGATAAAAAGTTTTAAAGTCGAAAATAAAAATGCAGAAAAATAAAATAAGATATGACCATTGCAGAGGATGCGTCGCATCTCAGGACTGAGATGCGCCGTATCTTCGTGCGGCCTGGACTGACTCGACACAGAAAACAGAATAATAAAAGATAAATCCGGGTTGTCTCCCGGCAAGCACTTGTCTTTATTCCAGAGTCTTCAAGTTAGACTCACGTTCAGCACTTTAGTCCATTACGTCGGGCTCAAACTCCACCACCTCGCTCTCATTATCCTCAATTTTATTATCAAAGTATTTCTTCACACGTTGCCCGTTTACTTTGAATATATAACCATTTTTATCGCATATTTCAATTGTTCCGTATGGATACACTTTCTTGACAACGAACGGACCCGTCCATCTTGATTTAAGTTTGCCAGGATACATCTTTAATCTAGAATTAAATAGTAGCACTCTCTCTCCGATAGCAAACGTTTTATCCCCACGTAACCTCGAGTCATGCCATCTTTTAGTTCTTTCTTTGTAGATCTTAGTATTCTTGTAGGCCTCATCTCTTAGTTCATAGAGTTCATTGAGTTCCATGAAACGGTTTTTCGTTGCAGCTTCCATATCCATATTACAATTCGTTAAAGCCCAATACGCACTTTGTTCAATTTCGACCGGTAGGTGGCATGCTTTTCCGTATACAAGACGGAATGGAGTGCATCCCGTCGGTGTCTTATAGGCTGTACGGAATGCCCATAAAGCATCATCCAACTTGTCAGACCACCCTTTAGGATTATAACCAGTCGTTTTTTCAAGAATTCGTTTTATAGCTCTATTGGTTACTTCAGTTTGACCATTTGATTGAGGATGGTATGCGGTGGAAACCCTATGATACACTCCATATTTCTGCAAGGCTCTTCCAAGATGGTGATTACAAAAGTGTGTTCCCCTATCACTAATCAATGCTTTAGGAATTCCAAACCTAGAGAACAAACCTTGTAAAAATTTAAGTACTACCTTGCTGTCGTTTGTTGGAGATGCTTGCGCTTCTACCCATTTTGATACGTAATCAACAGCAACCAAAATATATTTATTACCTTTAGATTCAGGAAACGGTCCCATGAAGTCTAATCCCCATATGTCGAAAACTTCACATACCTGGATATAGTTTTGCGGCATTTCGTTCCTTGATGTAATATTTCCAGATCGTTGACACGCATCACATCCTTTTATATAATCTTTCGCATCCTCCAGCATAGTGGGCCAATAAAATCCCGCGTCAAGAATTTTTCTTCTTGTGACGACTGTACCGTGATGCCCCCCTGTTGGTCCTGAATGGCAATGTGCCAATATTGCAGGAATGTCATCACCATCTACGCATCTTTGTATAATATTGTCAGGACATAATTTAAAGGCATAAGGTTCATCCCAAATATACTCGCTAGAGCGAGTTATAAACCTCCTTTTCTCGTCGGATGTAAGTCCTTTTGGAATTTCATTTGCAACAATAAAGTTTATAAAATCGGCGTACCATGGTCCATTATTATTGCTCTTAATTCCTACCATCATAAGGTGTTCATCAGGGAAGTCATCAGCTATTTCCCTTTCGTCAAGCACCTCCATATCAGGGTTTTCAAGTCTAGATAAGTGGTCAGCAGCTAGATTCTCGGCACCCTTTTTATCTTTAATTTCAATATCGAATCCTTGGAGCAATAAAACCCACCTAATAAGCCTTGGCTTGGCATCCTGTTTATTGAACAAATACTTCAAAGCAGAATGGTCAGTGTAAACCACAGTTTTTGATAATATAAGATATGATCTAAATTTATCGAATGCAAAAACTACTGCTAGAAGTTCTTTTTCCGTGGTTGTGTAATGTTCTTGGGCATTATTCAATGTTTTGCTAGCATAATAGATTGGCTTAAATTTCTTATCCATCCTTTGGCCAAGTACAGCCCCAACAGCATAATCACTAGCATCACACATTAATTCAAAAGGTAAATTCCAATCTGGCGAAATTATAATAGGTGCGGAAGTTAGTTTTTCTTTAAGTATATTAAATGCCTTTTTTCAATCATTAGAAAAATCAAACTTCGCATCTTTTAGTAATAATTGGGTCATAGGCCTAGATATCATTGAAAAATCCTTTATGAACCTACGGTAAAATCCAGCATGCCCTAAAAAACTTCTAACACCTTTAACATTAGTGGGGTAAGGTAGTTTAGCAATTACATCAATTTTAGCTTTATCAACTTCTATACCTTTCCCAGAAATTTTATGTCCTAACACAATTCCCTCTCTAACCATAAAGTGACATTTTTCCCAATTAAGAACAAGGTTAGTTTCTTCACACCTAGCAAGCATTCTATCAAGTTTAAAGAGACAATCATTAAATGAGTTACCGAACACCGAAAAGTCGTCCATGAAGACTTCCATAAAGTCTTCTACCATATCATGGAAGATAGCCGTCATACAACGTTGAAAAGTAGCAGGGGCGTTGCATAGTCCGAACGGCATTCTCCTATAGGCGAAGGTTCCATAAGGGCAGGTGAAAGTCGTCTTCTCTTGATCCTCGGGGGCAATGGGTATTTGGAAGAAACCTGAAAAACCATCCAAAAAACAATAATAATCATATCCTGATAGTCTTTCTAACATTTGATCAATAAATGGAAGAGGGAAGTGATCTTTTCGCGTAGCATCATTGAGTTTGCGGTAGTCGATGCAAACTCTCCATCCGGTAACAGTTCTTGAAGGGATTAGCTCATTGTCGTCATTGAGTACTACCGTCATTCCTCCTTTTTTTGGTACAACGTGGATAGGACTGACCCACGAACTGTCGGAAATTGGGTAGATAAGTCCGGAGTCAAGTAACTTTACGATTTCATTTTTTACCACATCTTGGACTTTTGGATTTAAACGCCTTTGAGGTTGGATAGTTGGTTTGAATTCATCTTCCATAAGGATTTTATGTGTACAAAATGACGGGCTAATTCCCTTAATATCAGACATACTCCATGCTAATGCTCCTCTTCGTTTATATAGTACCTGCAAAAGAGACTCTTTTTCTTTTGGCGTTAAGTCAGATGCAATAATAACGGGTGAATTAGTATTTCCGTTTAAATAAGCATATTCCAAAGTAGAAGGAAGATCCTTAAGCACAGGTTTAACATTATTAATTTCAGTAGCACTAGCGGAATAAACCTGTTCTTTAATCATATCGTTGCTGTCATCAGATAGATGCGCCGCATCGAGGTTTTCGATGCGCCGTATCTCATTACATACAGCAGAATCAGCAGCGAAATTATAATCAATAGCATTCTCATCAACTTGATCTTCTATAGCAATTGTGTTTTCTAAATTTTTAAGCAGAAAAGAATCAAGCAAATTATTTTTTAACAATCTCTGAGTAAATTGATTAATCGTGTCGTCAGAAACATCGATATTATAGCATTCATCATCATCGGAATTATCTTTACTCATAGATTGTTCCATGTTAAATTCAACCTCATCTTTTCCTATGGTAAGAGTTATTTTTTTATTAAAAACATCAATCATGGCCCTAGCAGTGGCTAAAAATGGTCTCCCTAATATTATAGGAGTTCTAGAATTTTCAGGCATATCGAGGATAACGAAGTCGATAGGTAATTCAAATTTATCAACTTTTATTAATATATTTTCCGCTATTCCTAATGGGTATTGTATGGACCTATCAGCTAGTTCTAAGCACATCCTCGTAGGTTTTGGCTCACCAAGACCTAATTTATCATATATAGAAGAGGGCATAAGACTTATACTAGCTCCTAGGTCGGCTAAGGCATTTTCAATATGCAAATTTTTAATTTGACAAGGAATAGTGAAACTCCCTGGATCTTTTTCTTTTGATGGAAGGTTGTTGAGCAACGCCGCTGAGCTTCTTTTCCCCATTGTTATGGTGCAAGCCTCTTCGAGTTTAGACTTGTTTGTAAGCAAGCTCTTCAGATATTTAGCATATTTTGGCATTTGCACTAGGGCTTCCATAAATGGTATACTAAGCTGCAGCTGCTTGAGATTCTCCAGGAATTTCTTTTGATAGGCATCTTCTTTCTCTTTCCTTGCCCTGTGTGGGAAAGGTGGTGTTGATCGTTTAGGTTCAACAGAAGGTTCTTTTCTAGTCACAGGTTCTGGATCAGTCTCTTTAGGTTGCTCTTGCTCAGGTGATAAAGATTCAGGGGAAATTTTGTTTGTACTGTCATCCTCGGGCGTCTCTCCGATTTGAAAGGTTGACTTTCCGCCTCTAGTTGTAATTCCTTTCAGATCGTGTCTTACCAAAAGAACCTTGTTAAGCACCGTTGACAATTGGTGCACTTCAATTGCCAAACCATTGATCATATTGTTTTGTTCCTTTAGTAAAAGCTCATGACTGCCTTTGAATTCGGTGATAAAGTTCCTTGCTTCATGATGTTCTTGTTCATTGGCTTGAGCGATTAGTACCGCAAACTCTTCCATAGTAAGGCTTCTTTGGGGTCTTCCGAACCAGTTGGAGAAAATATCGAACATTGTGCCTGAAAATTAAGAACAAGAAGATTTCAAAGTAAAAGCTTCCAAGCATAAGGGTAAGTCAGAATATTTTCCGTTCGGAAATTAGAAAAGAATAAAAGTTGCTGATGTCTGCAGACGATGCGCCGTATCCAAAAAGTTGGATACGCCGTATCTTATGATCGTTAAAATTAAATCAGACTTTATCCAGAAAACAGATACGCCGCTTAGAATTTATGAATGCGCCGTATCGAATTAGTTAATCAAAAATCAGTTTATCTAATTAAAATTAAATGCGTCGTATTAACGAAAGTTAATGCGCCGTATTTTCGTTACGTTTAAAAATAAAAGATTTTTGATTCAGTAAGATGCGCCGTATCGACGGAAATCGATACGCCGTATTTATTTAATAATTCGCAAACTGTTTTTAATTAAAATAATAGATACGCCGTATCTTCAAAAGAAGATGCGTCGTATGGCGTTAACGTTTTAGAAAAGTTTTTATCAAAAACAGATACGCCGTATCTACAAAAGCAGATGCGTCGTATTACTTTATCGCTTAGAAAAATTTTCTTATTAAAAACAGATACGCCGTATCTTGGGGAAAAGATGCGTCGTATCGAATTAATTAAACGCGTTGTATTAAAAAAAATTAAACGCAATACGCCGTATCTGAGAGATCAGATGCGCCGTATCGTTTGATTTAGCACAGTACAACGATAGCAGAACAGAAAAATACGAAAAATAAAAATAAAAATTAAACACACCAAACAAAAAAAAATAAAACACACAAAAATAAAAACAAAAGCAAACAAATAACACACAATACAACAAATATGCAAAATAGTACAATGATGCAATTAATCTAATAAAAAGAAAAAAAAACAAATTAAGATACACCACGAGTATTATAATTAGGTTTTTCTATTAAAATACTAATTCAAATTAACAGATAATAACAATTCACTCCCCGGCAGCGGCGCCAAAAACTTGATGCGCGTGATGTGTCGTTGCGGTTTAGCAGTTTTAATGCCTATTCAAGTTTTAAATTTATATTTAGCCGACTTATCAATAACACACACACTTAACGAGCAGTGTACCCGGTCAGTATGAAGATAATGGTAAGTAGAGTGTCGATCACTAAGAGTGGAACGTATAATCTCGTTAATCTAATCAGTATTTTAATATCCTAACGCAAGGGGGTTTCAGCCTGAGAGACTGGCACAGTTTTGTTTGCAATTAAATAATAAAATAAACAAATAGGCACGAATCAGCAAGTAGCACACACGTACACAGATAGATACTTGAGACAATAAGAGGGCTGTCCTTATGATTAAGTAGATTGTCACTTGTTTTATTGATAGCTTTATATGAAGTGTATGTAATTAACCCTTTCTCGTTGGTCCTATTCTCATCGGCGAGTAAACCCTTAATGACGACTTATGTCTAAAAGTTATTCCTAAGTGATCAATTTAGAAACAACCGTGGGAGCCACACCTTGTCCCGCAGTCGGGTGCCCGCAAGCCACTGATAAACACAGAGGTGGTCAATGCACTAATAAGTAGTAACCAAAGACATCAACATATAAACTTTAATTGATGGGAAAGCAAGTATTAAAGGGAGTGCAATCTTTCCGTTGTCACATTACACAAGCCACCAATCCTGATGAATTAAAGTTTGCTAAAACAATAAAACAAAACTACTTAATGAATTAAATACATGCAGCACCTTCTTACAGCTCTTGTATCTTCGATTTGGGTGTGTCTTGTGCTGCCTTCTTGACTGAATTCGTCCTTCTCTTCTGTTCGGTCTTTAGGTTTTAGGGTTTCCGAATCTCCGAACTCTCGAATGTGTCTGGTCTACGGGGTATTTATAGTTTGTGTCTGAGGGGAGATGCGGCGCATCTACTTAAGTAGATGCGGCGCATGTACTTAACTTCGCGTGGGGTCCAAGATTATAATATTCAGGAATATTCGTACACCGCCAGAAGATGCGGCGTAACTCTTTATTAGATGCGGCGCATGTCCTCTTGTATCTTGGATCGTATCTGGTGATATCTTGATAGAGATGCGGCGCATGTTGATAGTGAGATGCGGCGCATCTGGAGCAGAATTGACTTGATCTTGTCCATGTCAGTAGACTTCCACTTTATGTACGTTTTGCTCCATTATTAGTCCAAAATCGCCAAGTTTCACCAAATGCTTGTTTTTACCTGAGAATTACAAAAGTAAACAATTAAGTATCAATCCTCATACATAATATAGTAAAACAAGTCAAATTAATAGGATAAATGATAGTAATAAAATGTACTTATTTGAGTTCATCAATACTCTTCGTCTTCACTATCGGAATCCGAACTTTCCTCATCACTAGATTCCTTTTCGGCTTTCAATACTAGAGATCTAACTTTCTCACTTTTGCCTTTGACTATGTCAAAGTCTTTCTTGATTATCATTTCATGAACTTTCAAGTTTCCTATTAGTTCATCAAGTGATAATGTTACCAAGTTCTTTGATTCTTCAATGGCGGTGACCTTTGCTCTCCATTTGGGATGTAGAGCCCTAAGAAACTTCCTAACATAGTTCTTGCTAGAATAACCTTCATCAAGAGCTTTAAGACTAGTAATAATAGTATTAAATCTAGCAAAGGCATTATCAATAGATTCATCTTCCGGAATGGAAAATTGTTCATATTGTTGCACAAGAAGATCTATCTTGTTCTCTTTGAATTGATTATTACCTTTATGAGTGACTAACAAAGTTTTCCAAATTTCTTTTGCTGTGTTACACATGAAAATTCTTTCAAATTTATTTTTCGGCAAAGCATTATAAATCATCATTTTAGCCTCATCATTTTTGGCTAGTTTTCTTTTAAGGTTATCACTTTGTTTATTATAAGGAACTATTTCATCCCTTTTTGTTTCCGGATTCTTTTTAATCGGTTGAAAGTCACCCTCGGTAATAATATGCCAAAGATCAATGTCTTTTGATTTCACATACGTTTCGAATCTTGTTTTCCAATATATAAAACAATCGGTTTCAAAAAGTGGTGGTCTTTGCATAGATTGCCCTTCTTAATATTTGTCGAAATCCATTGATTGATTCAAGTTTTAAAATATAATTTATTTTAAAATCTTGCCAGACGTGGCTCTGGTATAAATTGTGGAAAACTAGAAGGGGGGGGGGGGGGGTTGAATAGTTTTACCGGTTTTTAATTAGTTATAAAACTTTACTTGTGAAAAACTTTGATTCGATTCTTTTGTGATATCAATCAACACCAATATGAAAACTAAGCTATACTATCCAATATAAACAATAAGTATAAAGAAATGAGATGGAAAGATCAAACCGAGACAACAAGATTTATAGTGGTTCGGTCACGAAGCTCTTCTTCGCCCTACTCCACTCCCCGAGTACCAAACTCGAGATTTCTAAGCACTATGTCAACAAAGCTCCCTTAAGACGGAGAAAATCGTACAACGTCGCTTATCCTTATTTCCAACACTAAGCTAAATGTCGAGTACTAATCTTAGCTAGTACCAATCTACCACGATCCACACTAAATCACACAATCAACACACTTGACACGATCTACCCGATCTACCCTTGATCCACTTGATCAACACTCAAGCACACAAGCTACAAGAGATCTCCAAGATCTCAACAAGATCACATGATCTACTCTCACAAACTACACAAAAGAAAATTCAACTTGGTGTATGCTAGGATACAACAAGTATGTAACAAATGTTAGAAGTGCACTAAACTATGACTACAACACTTTGTATCTTCTTGATACTTTGTGTTCTTCTCTTGCACTAGTAGAGGAATGAAGGTGATCACTTGGTTGGATGATAGGATCACTCTTTAAACAAAAGAAAAACTAACTAAATGATCAAAGGAGAGAAGATGTGATAAGAGTTTTAAACTCAGAAAGTTGTGTGTGAAAAAGGATGCCCAAAAACTGTGAATTGGACTGGTATTTATAGGCAGAAGAAATTTGCCCGTTATAGGGTCACGGTACCACTAAATTTAGTGGTACCGTGCCAGACAAAGACGCTCTATTTTTTTGTTTTTAGCAGTGAAAGATTATTTGGGGAAGTTTGGAGCTGATTTTGGGGGGGGGGGATAGCTGTTATGATTTTTAAACTTATTTTTCCAATAAAACATTTCTTTATAATTCAAAAATAATTTGTAAAGTATATTTTTGAAAAAAATGTTTTGTTACATTAAAAATGTGAGGTTTGAAACACAAATTCACTTCTTTGATCATTTGTCAAGTTGTAAATTTGTTTGTTCATACCTAGAGTGATTTACGTAGAAACGAGATATTTCGATTAAAAACTTGTTTACGTTAATTTTGACGTAAAGTGTTTTCACATTTTGTTATCATCAAAACGTGGAGTTATCGAAAGATATAAATAACGTTTTTAGAACATTATTTGCATCCCCGACTTCCACCCGCCGGGTTTACCATGAACAACCTTTTGTCCAATGCCATCGGTATATACAAACAGTACTTAGAATTTTCGGGTGTGAGGGTTCCTTTTTCTACCCTACTCCTTCAGATCATCAAATACTTCCGTGTATATATTTCTCAGCTAGTCCCTATCGGTTTAACCAAGGTCGTTATGTTCGAAGTGTATTGTAGAAGTTTGGGCATCTCCCCTTATCTGACTTTGTTCCGTCTCTTTTACACAATTAACAAGCAAGGGCATTGGTTTTCGTTCGCCCGTCGCACCGGCAAGAACGCGCAGGAAAAGATTTCTAATGAGATATGTTCAAGTTTAAAGCATTGGAAAGATAAGTTTTTTCTGATCGACCGACGGGCGATTACGGATGCCATGCCATGGAGGCATCAGGATTCGAGTGTATCAGATATGCCTCCGTTAGGAGGTTATGACGGTGAACATGTGAGGAGGCTGACGGAAGCATTCGTGGACCTTTGATTCGTTAAAATCAACACGTATTTTTCTCCAGGATTTACAAAAGAAATATGTAAACCCGAGTCGTTTTCCCAACGAAGGATTGAATGGAATTTCGTGTTCTCGATTCGTGGAAACGTGTCGTGAATGGTGAAAACGAAGAGATTTTGGATTTTTACGCTACAATAAGTGAACACTAACTAAAAATGACTTAAAAGGTAAGGAAAACGTTAATCTAAAGTGCTCGTAATTAAAAACGTAAAGGAAATCTAAAAATACGTTTAAACCGGGAAATCCCGAGCATAAACGTCAAAACGAAGAAATACTAACTCTACGGGTACAAATCTATTTTTTCTAGGTTCTAAATATTAAAAGAAAATTTTAGAAAAAAGAATTACATTTTTTTGACTTTTATTTAATTTAATACGAATTAAAAACTAAATTAAAAAGATAAATAGATTAAAAATACTAAATGGAAATGGAAAATTACCAAAAAATACAGGAAAGTGCTAAATAATATTCTAGTCCTAGGAAAAATAAAAGGGATGCTATAGCTTATTCGGATAAGCAGTAAATAAGCAAAGTAGGGAATAAGCTATAAGAACTAAAAATGTGTTAAAAGGATTACTGATAGAAATGTAAACGCAAAAGACCCAAGGGCACGTTTGGTAGTGGTGTGGTGTGTTGAGGTGCTGGCTGGGAGACCAGGGTTCGAATCTGGTTCCTGACTTTTTGCTAATTATTTTATTTTTTATTTTTTTGATTAAAACTTAAAGAGTACTGATAAATAAGCAACAACTATAACTACACTATTACTGAAAAGCTGAAATAAGCTCACAAATAAGCTACAAGGACTGAGCAGAACTAAAAAAAACAAAAAGCTAAGGCTGATAAAAAAGGGCTGATTAAGCAGATTATAAGCTAAGGGAAGCATGAAATAAGCTGAGACAACTACAAATAGAATTAAAAGGGAACTATATAAGCCACCAAAATAATAAAATAAGCACTGCATCAGGCCTAATAAGCAGTTAGGTCTGCTGTTTCCCCATGGTGCAGGGGTGAAAAGGGCATGTTTGAGCTGATGAAAAGCTATAAAAAGCTATCCCTAAAAATCTAAAAAAAATATGAATGACAATATAAGCAACAAAATTAGAACTGAGCAAAAATTGAGCCAATTATAACTTAACTTGAATAGATTAAAAATCAAAGAAAATCACTGCAAATAGGAAAATCCAAAAAAACATACTGATCTATTCTAATAAGGACTGATTTTTGCTAACTATTGGCCAAGGATATAAGGTATTGAATACACTACTCAGAATAGACCTAATGGACTATGTGGAACCTAGAAACACCAAAAATGAGGGCTTAAAAGGGCTGATCCCATAATAAGCTGATAAGCACAATCAATGCTTCTAATATTCCACTAACCCATTCAAAACCTAGAAATCCTTAATAACAGGCAAAAAAACTTCTAACAACAATTCCCAATAGCTGAATTAGACAAGATCAAACTTAGGACAAATGCAAATGAACAGTGATAAGCACTTCTTACCCATTTTAACCCATTAAGCCAAACAGTCCTTAAGGGACTGTTTTTGAAGATTTAAGCTACAAATCACAAAGATAAGCCATGAAACTGATTAACTATTGCTAATCTAACTTACTAACCACCTAATAAGCAGTTTTCAAAATAGAGATAAGCACTAAATAAGCTAGTTCTATATTAAGCTATTTTGGCTATTTTTAAGGCATTTTAAGCAAAAAACTATATTAAGCACCTATATCTATTAAATTAACAACAAATATCCCTAAATATAACTAATAAGCTGAGAAAAGTGAAATAAGCACAAAATTAAGCTAATGAACAGTAGTTTGACTTACTTTGACCTAGGTTGACTTTTGTTGACCTTCCTTCAATTCTTGAACTACTAACAGAGATTGCTTCTAATAGGCTTGAATAAGCTCAAATAAGCTCGAAAGAGCTTATTTGAACAAGTTTAACAACTTAAATCATGAAAACGATGATGAACAGTTTTTTGCGGGAAATTAAGTTACGACTAAAAACTTGGCATTAATTTATAAAACATTTAAATTACAACTTGAATAAATCATACAATTCAGAAATAACAAAACCCAGAAGGAATTTTACATAAAACTTTGAATTCGACTTAATTTTCTAAAATTACACTACGAATGGTCTAAAAGCAGGACGAAAAATTATGTGTGTGACTTCATTTCTTTAAATAGCCATCCCAAAAGCTTCTCTGATCCTTCCTGAGCAAATCCTACTCGTTGGTTTGGCTTCAAACAATCTCAATCGTCCATATCAGTTTTGGCGGGAAAACCGTTTGGGTGGATTTCCCACGTGGAGATGGGAATCACGTGAATCTTGTACTAGCTAAGTGATAGGAGGGGGGAGGTTGAGTGTGACAGAAAAAAGGTATGGGGGACATGGGACATGATGGTCTGGTTTTGGGGAATGGGGAAAAGCGGGGAAGAAGCTAGGGAGTTGGGGTTGACTTTTGGCTGACCGGTTTTAGTTAAATAAAAGGGTAAGGGATGGGTTATTTTGATTAGGGATTGGGCTTTTAGTTGTTGGGCTGGGTTTAAGTTGTGGTTGGATTTTATTTTTGGGATAAGGATTTGAATTAACCAAATTTAGCATAAGGACTAACAATGGTAATTTGATAAAATCCAAGGACCATTTCTGCCAATTCTGAAAAATATATCCAAGGACCATTTTGTCATTTGGACATTCCTGAGGGTTGAATCTTGACACTTGAGCAATTTCTTGGTCCAAACTTGTAAATTTCTTCCCCGTCCTCGGCTTTTCACAACTTTCCAGTCTTGTGCTCGGTTTTGTCCGTTTTTGCCCCGTTTTCAATACTTTTGTACCTGAAACACATAAAAACACAAACCAAGAATATTTGCAACAATATTTGATCTATTTGGGTGTTTTTGGTCATTTTTTGTGTCTTATATGGGCATAAAATGATGAGTAAATAGGCACTCATCAACCTTCGTCCAGTTCATCCGGCCCTTTTGATTGAGGCCGGATTGAAAAAAGTTTGGAAGTATCTTGGGTTTCGCCCAGCGTTTAAGGATTTTGAGGGGAACGGTAACGCTTTGTTATGTTATTTCTTTTTGAATTTTTTTGTTTTTTTCCTTGCTCTTCGTTTCGTAACTCTAGTTTATGCGTTTTATTTTTCTTCGCAGTTGTATCCATGTCTCGATATCTCAGGTTTCCACTTACGGAGGGTTCTCGAATAGGAAAGGGGGCTGCTTTGGCCGAAGGTGAGGTCATTCCTCAACATACCACCCCGGTCCTTCCTGTCGGAGAGACTATTCTAGAAAAGACTGGGCTCCAAAAGGGTTGTGGAGCATGCCGATCAAGTTGTTATGGAGGCAAAGAAAACTAAAGAGAGGAAGAAACAAATCCTCTTCGCCCTTACACGAAGAAGCGTCCTGCCGGCGAGCCTTCCCGACAGAGACAAAAGAAGAGAGTTGCTCCGACTGTTATAGAAGAGTCTGGAAGCGACTCCCCTTCTAGTAATGATGATAGGACTCACTCAATCTCTCCTATCAACACACATCGCCCGGATGCTTCATCGGTGAATGCTGACAACATTACTGAGGAATGCTTTGAGGAAGAGACAAGGAATGATGTGGAAGCTGGTGGCAGCGGCGATGATGATGTAGCTGATGGGGGCGATCAAAACACTGGTGGTGGTGATGATGATGTTGAGCGTTTGGATGTTGAAGGAGGAGGTCCGACGGGTCATGCGGTCGAGCATCTTGCTCATGGAGGTATTGCTTTCTCTTTTATTTTTTTTGTGTATACAATTTTGGTTCTCCTTATTTCGTTCTTCCTCTTAGCGTAACTTAGAAAATTCATGTTTTCAGGTTTACATACCTCAAACTCAGGTGGATCCAACAGGCAGACCTTTGGGAGGCGGAATTCCGGAGGTATGATTCGTTTTTCTGCATTTGTGCCCTTTTTTGGTTAAGTGTTTTGTTAGCCTTTTATATATATTGTTGGGATTACGTGTAAACATTATAAAGTGTCGTTCATTTAGTATATGTATTAGGTCGTATATTATATGACTTGTATGTTAGTTATAAGGCCCGCTCATAAAGCAACCCCATGAGCGGCCCATTACTTGTTATTAGGGCAACGCCCCCTTATGTCCATGTAACTTTAAATAGCCCTTCTCACTAGGAGAAGGGTGTTGGTTCTTGGTTAATGAAACTTTTCTTATTACAAATACAAGTTCCTTCCATCACTCTCTCTCTTACTTTATATCTCTAGAAATATCTATTCATACCAAGTAACAATGGTAGATTAGGGTACCTACAAGTGGTATCAATCGCCTAGGGGTGTTTAGGTAGTGTTTTAGTGGCTAAAGTATCATTTTTTTTTGGTTTTTATACCGTTCGTACCACACGTTTTCTATATCAAAAATTTCGAATTTTAGATGTCAAAAATAAAAAAGTTTGCAACTTTCCATTAGATTAGATAGTTTTAAGGTTAGTTTCGTGGTTACTTTGGATAAAATTCATCGTTCTTAGTGTTTTTAAGAGTTTCCAAAAATCTGAAAAACTTGCGTTTTTCCGAATAACAAAACCCTTAGTCTCCAAGTAGCTTAAACCCTGATTTTCCGAGTATAAAAAATCTTCATTTTCCGAGTAGGACCTTTGGAAATCTTCGAGCAACTGTTTACGAGTAACATTATCCGAGTACGGACTATTCCGAATAACTACTTATTATTTATCTTTGGAAACATTACTCTGTCCGAGTATTGGGTTGACTCCGAGTAAAACGCATCCGAGTAAGAATTATCCGAGTAAGACAATTTCTGAGCATGGAACGGTTACTATTACTTCATTTTCTTATCGAGTACGAAATGAAACTCTGTCTTAATATTCACCAACACTCCGAGTAAGACCTCTCCGAGTAACAACTTTGAAAGTCTCCGAGTATCTACCTCAGGACACACATAATTAAACCTTAACACTTCACACCTAAATCATTATTAAAAGATCCATATCATTGTTACTACTATGTCTCAACCACCTTATTTTAACTACTATTATCCTAAAAAACAGCAGTATCCTCAACAGCAGCCGTATCCTAAACAACAACTATTCATGCAACAACATCAATTCTTCCCACAACAACAATTCCATCAACAACAACCATACCAACAACAACCAATGCAATCTTACACACTTCCGGCAAAACAACCACATTGGTTTGATCAAATGTGTGAGGCCATCAGCAGCCAACAATCTAGACATGAAGCTGGATCACTTGACACACCTCCAATGCTTACTCCTGGAAATTATGTTCAATGGGCAAGTCGATTCTTAAGGTTCATAGAACTCAAGAAACCTCATGGCAAATATCTGAAAAAGGCTATACTTGAAGGTCCTTTCCAAACGCCAACTACAACGGTTCCAGGTTATGCAACCGCTATTCCTCCAATAGAAGCAACTGTGACCCATATTCCTGAGACTCAACTTACTGCAGAGAAAATACTTCAACGTGAAGCAAATGAACTTGCAATGTCATATATTCTTCAAGGAATACCTAATCTGATTTTTTGAAGCATTGATGCTCAGAAAATTGCTAAGGATATGTGGGAACACGTTCATCTCTTAATGGAAGGCACTGAACTGAACAAAGAAGACATGGAATCCAAACTTTACCTCTAATATACAATGTTCATGATTGAATCAGGGGAGTTGTTGGGTATGCTTCTCGCACCAAAATGTGACAACATATTTGTGATTACATTAGTTATCTTATTTGCCACAAACACATGGACTAAAAGTGTCATTATTGTAAAGTCATGTGTTTTGGCCCTATATATACCCCTCCTAGACTTCACTAGGAGGGTTGGAGCTTTGTGTGTGTTTTTCACCTTTCCATATTATCAATAAATACATAGTTTCCATCTCTCTCACTCTAACTTTCTCTCTCTAACTTCTTACCATGAAGATGATGATCTTTCATCATCCAAGGCCTCCCGATTCACAATATAATCACCAAAACACGATCCATCAATTGGTATCAAGAGCCATGGTACTAGTTTTGGTTGATTTGTGTGAATTTTTCTTGTCAAAATCGTATTTTCACTGTGGATCTTATTTTCACTGTGGATCTGAACTGTTTGAATGCTATTTGTTTGTGTCGATCTAAACTGTTTTTAATCTGTTGCACTAGTGATTCTATTGGTCAATATTCTCTTGTCATATTGTACTGTCAACAGTTTCTAAACAGTTTGTGTATCTGGTCCATATTCAGTCTGGATACATCTTCTTCATTTTTTTTGTTGTGTAACCTGTGAAGATTTGTGGTTATTATGTTGTCACTGGTCGGATAAAGTGGTCAGATCTGGGTTAGCAAAAAGGCGGACGAAAAAGATAGTCGGGAAATTTTGGCCGGAATCTCGCCGGAGTTCTTGGTCAAAAAGTCAAAACCCCTTTTTATCAATATTGCTTGTAAAGCAATCCCGATAAACCCTCTTCTATCTGAGTTCGATTTCTTGTACAAGAAATTCGATAATTTTATCGCTATTGCGTTTTATCGCAGTTGTGACAAGACCATTTTATCGCAGTTGTGACAAGACCGTTTTATCGCAGTTGTGACAAGACCATTTTATCGCAGTTGTGACAAGACCGTTTTATCGCAGTTGTGACAAGACCGTTTTATCGCAGTTGTGACAAGACCACCTTATCGCTGTTGTGACAAGACCACCTATTGCAAATGGTTTCAACAGTCAACAGTCAACGGTCAAACCGGTCAACGATCAAAGTTTATCGCAAATTAAAAGAAAAAGAAAAATACAAGAACTCATCATCCATCTACAACAATTAAAATGGACTCAAGATCTCATTCGTGTGAACATGATTAAATGACAGATCTATCATCACCCAAAAGACCAAACAAATCGTATTCTACAACTACACTACCATGGACCCTCACCATCTCTCACCAACTCTCAATCAATATCATTATCTCTACAGACACGATTCAAACATAAAACGTACAACAAATTAATTAACAACTAAAGATCTCAGTTTGGTTCTAACACTATCACAGATCTTTTAAGATCTTTGGTGCTTGAACTAAATCCATCATCGATCGAATTTTTTTTTGGTCTAGCTTCTATTTATATCCGAATATAAAAGATAAGGTTCATAACAATTGTGCTATGCCCTTTCTTTTATTTGTTCAAGACACAATTCAAACATACGAAAACAACAGTGTAGCAACCTACCCGAGCTCTCCAAAGGACTGTGACGTTTTAATCTTGATGATTATGGTCTTCCTGATCTTCAAAAATTAATACAACACGAAATGGTGCTCGGTTGGTATGGATGTAAGAGATAGCGATGTGATGATGAAGTTGAGATCGGATTATGATGATTGGAAACGTGATCAATGAGACCTTGATGAGTTTGGATGAGGGTGAGATAAGGTTGGGGAGTAGAGAAGTTGTGTGGTTGGCAGATTTTTTTGTTGTTGCTGCGTTTTTTTTTTTAACAAGACTAAGAAGTGGGGCGGATGAAAAATGAGATTAGGGTTAAAGATTAGTGCTTTATGACGTTTTATACCCATAATTTTAGGGTTGTTATGGATTTGGATGGGCTTGGTCTTTATGTTGAATTGAATGGGCTGTTGGATTCATTTTTTTTGGGCCGGCGTTTTTATTAAATGGATAATCCATTTAACGATTAGATTGAAATGAGCTGAATTTTTTCTTTTGTTATAATGGGCTGAAATTGTTGTGGCTAATGGTTATTTTTTTGGTTTCCTTGCAACAAAAGGGAATAATTTTCACGGGGATACGTTTTTGACAAGATCGGGATAAAACCATTATCATAGTTCACTTAAACCGTCAAAAGGCTAGTGTTGGGTATTGAACCGCAAGATGTGACTACGGTGTGAATTCTTTATTATTTATTTGAGGTTGAAGTGGGATATCACGGGTGCGTGTACTTAGTATCTTGAAGATATCGGGGTTGGTTGGATGCATAATTCTTCGAGATCCTTGTTCGAGCTTATAATCTTCAAAATGATTAAGACTTGAGTTATCTAGTTATACCTGATGTAAGGAGTTACGTTGTAGTGCTCACAATGTATAGCTATCACTTTAAAGGAGTTACGTTGTAGTGCTCAAGTGTCACACAAAGATGTGGATATCCAAGATGAGTTCATATACAGTAAAGGAAGGTTGGATGGGTATATGAAACGACCTATGCTTAAAGGAGTTACATTGTAGTGCTCAGTATAGGTTCTTAGTCAGACAATAGTGCAAGTTTAAGTCACAAGTTCGGGTTATTTTACTTCGGTCTCAAGTTCGTAATACTGGGTTTTTCTCCATCAGTGGTCACTACAAAAAGCTGTCAGAATGATAATGGGGTCGGTAAAGAGTTAGATGAGAAGAGTATAGAAGAGTAGAGATTTTATCTGCAGTTGATTCTCACGGGCTATTTTTGGTACTTCACACATCTTCGACTAATTGGACATATAGGGTTTACGCTGCCTCCGTTTCCATCATAACCATAGTGTGTATGCTTCCGATTCCGCGAAGACATCGTGGGGGAAGAGAGAGTAGATGTACTTTGACTTTTCTTGCATTTTTTGCGAAAACACTCTTTTTCCAGATGTATCTGCATTCAGGGGGAAGAAATGTGCACATCGGGGACGCATAACAGACTCACGTGATCGAGCTTACAATTTTATTACTACCGGAAGACGTCCGCAGAGATGATCAGTGGTTCAGTTTTGTGATTTTGGTGTACTCGTTTCAACTCTCGCAGGTTGTGAAGTGTGAAGTAGCCTACTTATGTGAGAAGATCTTGCTAATTTCTTGCATGTTACCCCCGAACAGAGTTTCCGCATTAAGCATAATCGTTACTGAGTACTAGTCAGATTTGCTTGGTGTGGTTTACGATGTCATCTACAAATTCCGCTGCGTACTTACAACTTTAAAAAAATAGAAGACATGTTAACTACATTAAAGTTTCGAATCTGCTGAAGACGGTTGTCAGTTTAGGGGGAAGCTGATTCAGAAACTTCACCAATAAGAAGTAGATGAAGAAGCCGTTAAAGACAAGCAGCATGAATTGGGGGGAAGTTAATCCAGTTCATGTATATTACATCATGTGACTGCGAGTAAAGAAAAGTTCTCAAGCCGAGGTACAAGATAAAGACAAAGAGCGTCAACTGTAATCATCCTCAGCACATGAAGAGCTTATGAAGACCTTTCTTTATTTTTATTTTTACTTGTAGGATATGATGTAAGTAATCCCATATGTTGCCATGTAGGTCACTATAATGATCTCAACACCACACACGAACTACTACTTATCTTAGATATTAAGCTACGTATGGAAATGTAATAAGCTAAATACGATAAGCTAAAATAAGAGAAATAAGAAGAGAAGAATAAGATGGAAGGTTTTCACTAATTCGATTCACACACAAGCATAACTTCCGCACATACATAAGAAAACCAACAAGTAAAATGAGTCCCTTGCCTTGTATTTATAGGCAATGGGAGGAGGAATAATTCTAGGAATATTCCTTCACATGGGATAAGAATAAACTAGCACATGTGACCGGTTCATGGACTACTAATGAACCGGTCCAAATTTACAAACAATATAGTCCTAATAAATGTGCAACATTATAAATGAACAAGACTTGTAAATATATAAAAACGTGTTCCTAACAATCTCCCCCTAAGTCTTGATCATCAATGTTGCCTGACGTCTTCTTTGCTTCTTAGGCTTCCGACGTCTTTATAATCTTTGTTTCTTTGTTCTTGTTTAAATGATGATGTGATGTTGTCTCTTTCTGCCAGTCTCCAACGTCTTCTTGTCTTCTCCATCATGCTCATATGTCTTTGTCTTGATTTGAATCATATTTTGAACTTTTGATGTTACTGAGTCGTTGTGAAAACATTACTTCAAGATATGAACATGATGGAGTCTTGATGGTCAAACTCCAGCTCCTCAGCAGCAGCAGCAGCAACAGCAGCAACAGCACGAACCAACCGGTACTTACAGGCTCAGACTTGAGATCATCAACAGCATAGTGTGAAGACTTTCTCAAATCTTAACCCAGACCGTTCTGAACCGGATTCCCCCGAAAGGGATTACACGGACACACCGAAGTGCACCCACGATTCAGTGAGTCGCTGGAGATCACCCCATGACTGTAGACCGTTTGGAGCAAAAACACTAAGCGTAACCCACAAGGAGTTACCGAAGTGACCTGCTGTCAGAGTTGTTTGATGTTGTTCTGGCAGGATTTCCATTCAATCATTGATAATCACAAATTGTGACTTTTCTCATGAATGTTCTCGGCAGATTGCTAGGATCTGCGAAGGACACTTTCTTAATTTTACAACTGCTGCCCATGATGTAGAACAGCAGAGTAATACTAAGTGTACCTAAGAGATCTTTTATGAATCTCATGGCTCTAGACTCAATTAGTGCACATTTGTTTGGACATCGGAGGCATGGAGCAGATTGCCTCCTTTTCAATATCAACACTCTCGTAATGAGAGGTCGATAGATTATGAAAGGTTCTCCGTGTGAATGAAACAAATGTCTTTAGAGAGACACTTGAGTGGCTTAGAAGGTTTATTAGTGCGTCACTGGGTCCATGACGTCTTTTAGTCTTCAATACCGGTGATGCTCATCAACCAGTAGATTATGAATTGAACCCGGTGTCTGCCCTAAGGTTGAACAAATGAAGGGCTATTTCTTTTCACCCTTTTTCTTTACTTTTCTTTTTAATTCTTCAACTCCTTCTTTCTCCGTTCATTCATTTTCTCCTTTTTTATATCATACCTAGGACTTTCTAGTTCTAAACTATTGGTATTGTCCTTGGGTAGATCCCTCCGGCTCTGGCAGATCATAGGACGGTTTTCCCTAACCTTAGTCACCTTATAACTCCATGACTATCCTAATGATGCCATAAACCAAACCATTGAAAATCTCTCAAAGTGTCGATAATTGTAAAGACATTTTGTTGACACCTTGAGAGTTTGATGATTTTCAGAAATACTCCCCCTTAACATGTGCTCATTAATATTAAATTTTGAAATTTGCACATGCCGGAAAGAGTTGGCACTTTTGAATTGATTGACTTTCAATGAACCTGATCTTTGCGAGACACGCTTACATCACCAGTTAGACTGGCTTGAAATTATTACCCGTCCAGATCAGATTCAAAGATTATCGCTCGAAATCGGTACATTCTACTCAGATACGTCCTTTGCGAGACACGCTTACATCACCAGATAAACTAGCTTGAAATTATTACCCGTCCAGGACATGTCTTTTCGACTACTGACTTTCCTATTCGTCAATTCGAGGGTCAATTCTGAGTATGAGCACACGAGATTCCAGCAAATGAGACATCATATTTTAATCATCTTTTTCTTCTCCCCCTCAAAAATAGCATACTCATGATGTTTTTGGAAAACGTTTATGATTAAAATATGCTGTTTTTGAGTTTTAGGGAAGAATTTCAAGAACATTTATAATTCATTGAACAAAGATTATATTTTTCAAATACTCCCCCTTAACGAGGGAATACTTGTCCTTATGAGCAGAATGTTTGGAAAAACATTGGAAAACATTCAGGTTTTAATTCTGCTCATAAGTAAGAAGCTTTCGCTCCTTTTTCAGGATTGAGGCACTGAAGCGTACCTCAGGGTCCTTTCTTTGGGGTCCGGGTTGTACACTGTTATGTGTGCACAAGCCGTAGTCATATTAACAGTCATATATAAGTAAGAATATTGAATGAATATTGAATATTGAAATCAAATTCTTACAAATTAACCGCCTCTGCCAAAAGTGGTGAATTTTGGATCTGTTCTCTGGAATAATCTGATGGCAAATGGAGGACGACCACCAACATAAGTTTCCAATCTCCTCATCTGATCCCTTCTGTAGAGTCTTTCTTCGATCGACCATATAAAATTTTTGACCTGCCTGAGCTGTTGATGATTCCATTTCTTGTGCTTCTTCAATATTTGATCCTGAACCCGTGTGACTAACCCATCTCGAACATTCTTTAGAGTGTCGTCACAGAACTTGTGAATCTCCTTATGAGGCATGAAACGGTTAGTGTTTGTTGCACTTCTGTAGACGAATCCAAAGATAGGGTCGGTCTTGAGCAAGTATTGAGGTTCCTTGTTGTCAGTGAGAGTAAACATGGGTTCCTCAAGATTCAGTTTCTTCTGATAACTTTCAACTCCAAGTTGAAGATCTTCTACACGTTCTTTGATCACTGTTCTTCTGATGAAGTGGCATATAGCAGTGCTAAATGCATCAGAAGAGTAGGATTGAGGTGATTCAGCTTCCCTTGTACTTTCATCAAATACAATTCTTCAATGTCGTTGAGATTGAGTTCAGGAAAATCTGCTTCATTGAACGTGTAAATAAGATTATCTTGTCTGCGAACGGAGATCTCAGAAATGAATGTGTATCCAAGCTTTTGTGATCCCTTAGCATCAATCACTGCCTTTATACGAAGATCACTGAACACCTTTTCACGAGATGCCATGAGGCCAAGCTTGTACTTGTACCACGACTTGCGTTTGTCAAACCAGTGGTGAATTCCAAGTTCAGCGTCACGATCATATTTTGCAATTTTGTTGATGAAGAGTTTACGGTGTCTAGCTTCTTCTTCAATGGCAGGATTTGTGTAGTTTGCAGCAGGAGTGAAGGTGATTGAGGTAGCATATTTTACTTCACTGGAAGCCCCATGTATGAGTAGTTCCAGATCTTGATTGAAGAAGAATGCGAAAGGAATTTCTGACATTCCATGATATGGTCGGATCACCGGAAGTGGTTTTGTCCAGTCAGTGATGTATGGACGTTTCTTACTATCAAGACCACCTTCCCTGTATACATCTGGATTTGTCCAATCGAAGTCTTTGGATAATGCCCTAGCAATGTTCTCCAAATGATATTCCAACTCAGCAGCACTTGCAGATTTATCCTTTAAAAGAGTGAAGGCATCATTCTTGATTCTACGAAGCTCTCTTTTTGTCATTTTCTTAATGTTGAATGCATGTTTGATTTTCTGAGTGTATTCAAACGTGCTGTCTTCTATCTTTGAAGCTTCGTCGTCATTGATTTGAGCCTTTGCAAGATTGTCAAACCATTCGTTTCCTTGTAAGTCTTCATCAGTATCTAACCATGTAATCACAGCTGGTTCTCCAGAAGATTTCTTACTGCTGGAAGGTTTGGCTTTTGTTGGTTTTGGAGGTGATTGAGGTGGATCATCTTGAGGTTGAAACTCAACATCTTCACTAATGAAATGTTCAAAGTGATGCACAGTTTCCTTTGGACCATATTCTTGATGATTTGGAGATGGTGAAGATGTTCTCTGTTATGTTGGCTCCTGAATGTGAATACCTGATCCACTCCCATTCTTTTGTTTCTTCTGTGTGGGATTTGGATCTTGATCCTCATTGTCGTCATCACGAATTCTTTTACCCTTATTAGCAGCAACTTTGCAAGAAACCTTCTCAATGTGTGCTTCAATTGACTTAATGAGACTGATATCTTCAGGAGAAGGAGATGTCAGATTATGGAGTCTGTTGAGAAGTTCAAGTCTGAGTTCCTCAGTTGTGAAGTCTTTAAGTTGCTTGAAGCCAGAATTTGAGATGATTGCTTCTTTGTCCTTGACATCAAGTTGAGTATTAACGTTCTCGTTAATATTTTTTTGAAGATCAGCAGTGAAGCGTTTGACATAATGTCTTGTATTACTTTTGATATGATCTTGAAAATCAAACTTAAGGAGCTCATCCATGTTCTGCTTTGTTTCCTGCATCTCATTGACTTGTTCTGACAGATCCTTGATAAGGTTCTTCATTTCTGACATTTGATCTTGCAACTTGCTTTCTTTTCTTGCTTGAGCAAGCTTTGCTGCTTTCTTAATTTGTCTGGATAAAGGTGAGAGAACTTCAACTCTTGTGACTTTGGCAATTTTTCTTACATGTTTTCCTTTCATGACTTTTCTCATTCTTTCTGCTAATGTTGCTTTGCCTTTGTGTGGTGGTGACTTCGATGGTGATGGAGTGAGTGATGGTATAGATGATGATGAATTAGGAGAAGCAGAATTCTTGTGAGATGAAGATGAAGGTTTTGGAGATTTCTTCGGTGATTCTGGTGGAGTTGGATGCTTGGGAGGTGAATTAGGAGGTGTGTTAGGTTTGGGAGAAGAAATGGGAGGAGTTTGATCTCGTGGTTGTTGTTGAGGAGACTTATTCATGTTCATAGAATCATGAAGTGGAGAGATAATGTAGTTATCAGCTTCTTCATCCTCCTTTTGTTTCCTTTCCTCTTCTTCTTTCCTTTTCCTTTTTGCTTCAGCAAGTTCTTCCTCCAGCTCATTAGCAGCTTTAGTAGTCTTGAATCCAGTAATCTCCTTCTCTTCCTCAGAATCTCCCCATTCCCCAGTGTTATCTTGATGATGTTCTTCCTCATGAAGTGGGATGTCATCAAACATTGAATCTGAAATTTCATTTTCTGTGAAGACAATCTTTTCTGATTCAGATTGTGGTGGATTATCCAAGTCGGGTTGATTAACCGAGCTTGATGGAGGAGGAGGAACCGTAGATGTAGCCATAGCGGGTTGATTAACCGTATTTGGCTGAACTGTGGAAATTTGTAAGGCACCGGGTTGATTAACCGGATTAGTGGATAAAACTGGTGCTGGAGTGGCTCCTGATCCTCCTGCTCCCTTAGCAATCTCTTCCTTCTTCTTTGCTTCCAATTCCCTCATAACTTTCTTTTGTAGTTCTGCTCTTCTTTCTTCATCAATCTTCTTCTGCTTAATACTTGCCTTAGTAGCATTCTCTAAGTGAAGCTCTGTTTGAAACTCGGCTTCTTGCTCATTAAGTATTTCTACTTCTGGTTCAGTGTCTTCGGAGGATTCAGAGGATTCATCACGAATACCAATTTCTTCAACTTTTGGTTTCGGAGCAGTCTTAATAATTCTCCTCTTGCTTGAAGTTGGTTTCTTTGGAGCACTTGATGCACTTCCAGTTTTACTAGCTCTACTACTTTTGGAACGAGTCTTGGAAGAACCTGTTCCCTCAGTCATTTTAGTGATGCCGACAAGCTTCTTCTCATAAGCTTGAATGTAATCTGCATAAGCAGGAGTTTCCCTGACCTCACCAGTAAGTAGAACATCAAACAACTTAAGACCTTGTTTGTGAGTGCTTTCCTTTGGAAAGTATACTGATTTGAAGTCTGTGTCCATCTTGATCACATGTCTTTCTCTGTCTTCGGGTCGATTAGAAATATCATGATGCTTATCAAGGAGAAGACTGATCAGTAACTTAGTGTAACGGACAAATGGGATTTTAGTCAAGGGTTTTCTGAGTAGACCATGCATTTGATGCATAAGATCTTCCCAGATTAGAGCAGCAAAATCAAGGTTGTGTTTGGTAACAAATCCCCAGAAGAGTTGGGCATGAGAAAGTCTTGGATGTTCGTGTCCACTGTCTCTTCCAGACACTGATCGAATCAGAATATAGTACATAGCTCTCCATGGTTGAGGAATGGACTTGGCATTGATGTTTGAGAGGATGTTGAGTGGAAGATCTGGATCTACATCATATCCAATACCAATGAGAAAGTTGAGAATGTCTTGTTCAGTGGGTGAAGGCCAGTATTGTCTTGATGTATCCGGTGGATTTGGTAGAGATAATGCTTCACGTAGATGTGCTGGAGTGACCTTGACTTGTTTCCTGTCAAGAGTGCATGTGAAGAATTTGTTGTTGTCATCTGGTTTGATAGTGCTCCACATCTGATGAATGTAGATCTCAGGAATACTATCTGAATCTTCCAAGATGCTCCTGCATTCATGTCTTTTTAGGATTTCGATGACAATTCGACAACTTGGTTCAGCACATTTGATGTTGTCGAAGACCACTCTTGAATTGTTCTTCCCATACTTAGCCTTGAATCCTTGTGGAAATAACTCTGCTTTGGTGATAGGTGGAAGTGGTTGTTGTTGTTGTGAAGACATTGTGGATGATCTGAAACAGTATTATGACACCAATTTGCAGGATATATGTGTGTTAGCATTAGTTGAAATTGAGAGTTTGCACATAACATCCTTTATTACTGAGTAATCGTTAATCTGTGAATTGATCATTTAAATTTTGCATAAGAAATCTTCCCTCTAATTTGACAAGACTTAACGAATTAGAAATTTCAATGAAATTAGTAATTTCAAGGACAGATAGTCAAAAACAAGAGATTTTGACAAATGCGAGAAAAATTACTAATTACAAGAGAAAAATACCAATTGCAGGAAAACTTGTCAAATGCAAGAAAAAATTTCCAATTGCGAGAAAAATTTCCAATTGCGAGAAGAATTTCCAATTGCGAGAAAAAATTTCCAATTGCGAGAAGAATTTCCAATTGCGAGAAAAATTTCCAATTGCGAGAAAAATTTCCAATTGCGAGAAAAATTTCCAATTGCGAGAAAAAGATTTTCAATTGCGAGAGCACTTTATCAATTGCGATAGCAAATACCAATTGCGAGAGCAATGGCAATTGCGAAAGCAATTGACAATTGCGAGAGCAATTGTAAATTCGAGAATATCTTATACAAGAAATTCCGAAACCCGTTTTGACGATGATTCATTCACTAAAATTTTGCAATTCACAGATTAATGATTCCACACCAATTGCAATAGGTTCACAAAGCTATTTTACGCATTTTGTCCAACTTATAACAATTTTTAACCACAAAATCTATAAAATCAAACTGCTTGTGCTTCATGTTCTTGATAAACCCTAATTCTCAATTAATGACTATTTGTTGTATCTGGGCTTAATCTGAGGCAACAATTGTTCGATTCTAATCATAACAACAATATTACAACACTTTAATCACACCAAAACATTCGTATTTGAGTTTCCCCAAATTATGAACATAAACCCTAAAACTTCGAATAATCATTCAGATGAATTTCTGGAACAATTAAGCATGCATTTATGGTACTTAATCAAGTTCTAAGGATAGAATTACAAGCACAATTACTCAAAACACATAGGATTAACAAATCCCAAATCTACGCAAACCCTAGAAATTCGTCTAGTTATTTTACACACATTCCACCGTTGGATTTAAAATTCTTTGAAAACCAAATGTTATAATCACTTAAAAATCATGGAAACACTCACAGATTTGTTAGAACTTGAACGGATGATCAGATTTAATTAGAGCCGTTGATTTTGGTTGTTGGGTGATAGTAAATGCGAAATAGGATTTGCAGTGATAGTAAATGACATACACAGTGATTTCTGATTTGCATTTAAGTCTTTACTATTAACTTTTATCCTATGGTCACAATTAGCCCCTTAACCTCAATTCTTAGCACACTAAATCCTAACCAAACGATTTTTTCAATAATTAGCACTTTTAGTCCTCTAACAATTAGTAACCATCAAATTCCTAACAATTAAAAAATAAATCCTTAGGATATCACATCAAAACCAATACAAAGCAACAGTGTGACAGAAAACATGCAAGTACAAATTTGTAAAAAAAAAATTTGTAAAATTTTGTGTCTCCCCCTCAACATTTGTTCAGAAATGAATAAAGACAATTTGAAGAAGAACAAAATGTTGAATGAGAGTTTGTACTTGCACACACTTTTTTTTTTTTTTTTTTTTTTTTTTTTTAAGATGGTTATTTACAAGATAGTTTGGATGTTTGACTCAATTATGTGTTTTTGAGAAAATTTGACAATTCTTGAGGAGTCAAACATCGCATGCCAATTTGGTGAACCAATTTCACAAAACGTTCATGAGGTAAAGCCTTCGTGAAAAGATCCGCCAATTGGTGTTCCGTTCCCACAAAATACAACTCAACGGTACCCTGCTCCACATGTTCCTTGATGAAGTGATATCTGAGAGCGATGTGTTTGGACTTGGAATGTTGCACTGTGTTGCACGAGATAGCAATAGCACTTTTGGAGTCGCAGTACATCGGGATTTTGTTGAATATGTAACCATAATCCATCAGTTGTGATCGCATCCAAATGATTTGAGCACAACAGGCAGACATAGCTACATATTCTGATTCCGTGGATGATAGAGACTTACAATCTTGCTTCTTTGACTGCCAGGACACCAGCTTATCACCGAGGAATTGAACACCACCGGATGTGCTCTTTCTTGTATCAATACATCCCGCATGATCCGCATCTGAAAAAGCAGTTAGTGCAAAACCAGAATCCTTTGGATACCAGATCCCCAAATTAATGGTTCCCTTGATGTATCGAAGGATTCTTTTAACAGCAGATAAATGTCTTTCTGTTGGGTTAGATTGATAGCGTGAACACAGGTATGTGGCAAATACAACATCCGGTCTGCTAGCTGTGAGATACATAAGAGACCCAATTATACTACGATAATTTGTAGGATCAGTGGGTTTCCCATGTAAATCAGCATCTAGCTTCGGGGATGAGGAGGACATTGGGGTGTTATAGGTGTCACTAGTTGTCATGCCATGCTTTTTTAATATCTCTTGTGCATATTTAGACTGACTCAAGAATATACCACGAGGCGATTGGTGAACTTGTAATCCTAGAAAAAAGTTTAATTCACCGATCATGGACATCTCAAAGTTTTGTTTCATTAGTTTTGCAAAAGCGTTTGAGTATTTTTTATGGGTAGACCCAAAAATGATGTCATCCACATAAATTTGTACGATGAGAATGTCCTCCCCGTGTTTTTGTATAAACAGAGTCGGGTCCACAGATCCTTTAGTAAAATGATTAGCAAGCAATAATGCAGCAAGTTTATCGTACCATGCCCTCGGGGCTTGTTTAAGGCCGTAGAGAGCTTTCTTAAGCCTGTAAACGTGTTGTGGATGTTCTGGATCTACGAAGCCCTCTGGTTGTGAAACATACACCTCTTCACGAAGTTGTCCGTTCAAAAATGCTGTCTTCACGTCCATTTGGTAAACTGTGATGTTCTTATGAGCCGCATACGCCAGAAACATTCGCACTGCCTCAAGCCTAGCCACTGGAGCAAAAGATTCCTCGAAATCAATTCCCTCTTCTTGACTATACCCTTTAGCAACCAACCGAGACTTGTTACGAATAACCGTTCCTTCTGCATCCAGCTTATTTTTCCAAATCCACTTTAAACCCACAACATAAACTCCATCTGGTTTTTTAAATAGTTCCCAGACTTCCAATCTTTTGAACTGATCCAACTCTTCTTGCATTGATTCAATCCAATTGTCGTAAGTCATGGCTTCTTTGATATTTTTCGGTTCAGCTTGGCAAACGGTGAGAGCATAAATGCAGGTTTCACCATCTGTATGGAGTTTCTGTCGTGTCATAACTGGTTTATCCGGATTGCCAATCACATTAACTAACGGATGATCCCTTGTCCATTTATGAGTTGATGGGTAGTGTTGAAAGTTGTGATGATATGACGGGTCCATGTTGCTTGAGGATGATTCTCCGGTATCCGGTACGGTTGGTGGTGGAGCAAATGGATTAAAGAAGGCGTTCCCGTCATATCCTGATGGTGTTGGAACATTGTTAGAAGTGGGGGATGAATCTTCAACTGCAGGTTGAAGTGTTTTCTCCATTGATGATGATGATTCAGGTTGTGGTGCATCATCAACAACTACTGTAGATGTAGATGCTGATGGATCAGGTGCTTGATGTGGAAGTTGTTGAGCAGCGGAACTGGTGGAGGCATCTGATGCACTAGTAACATGAACGTCATCAAACATTGGTGCAAACAAATCTTCCAAATCCTTCCTGTTGAAAGGTAGGGGTGCAGCCGAAGATTCAGGGAAGTTAAGACGGTTGTGTACGGGTTCTAAGCGGTTTTGCTCAGAAGCCATTTCGGTGAGTTCATCAAAATTAGCGTGTATGGTCTCTTGAATTTCCCCAGTCCGACGATTCCAAATTCGATATCCCTTGGAGTTTTCACAGTATCCAACAAAAATCCCAATATCTGCTTTAGCCTTAAGTTTACCAAGATCATCTTTATCATTCTTCGGATAACACAATGCTCCAAAGACGTGAAAATAGTTGATGTTTGGTTTTCTTCCTTGTATAAGCTCATAAGGTGTTTTGCTATGTCTTTTGGTGATCATGGCACGATTCTGAGTATAACAAGCAGTGTTGACAGCTTCAGCCCAAAGATAATCCGGTAATTAAGCATTGATCAACATAGTTCGAGCTGCTTCCACAAGCGTACGGTTTCGTCTTTCAACTACACCATTTTGTTCTGGAGTGCGAGCTATTGAAGTCTGATGAACAATACCCTGTTTCTCAGTGAATTCCCGAATGATTTGATTCTTAAATTCAGTCCCGTTGTCTGTTCTGATGATGCGGACGGTGTTGCGGACTTGAACTTGAATCTTGGTGAGAAACGTGATGAGGATAGAAGGAACGTGATCTTTAGTCCGAAGAAAATAGACCCAAGTCCATCTTGAGTAGTCATCCACTATTACCAGAATATACTTCTTCCCGTTAATACTCTGAACTCGCATCGGACCACACAAATCCATATGAAGCAGTTGTAGGACATGGTCTGTGTTGTGTTCTGTTTTGGGAGGAAAATGAGCACGATGACTTTTCCCTTGTTCACAAGCAGAACACAAGTGATCCTTGGCATATCTGAATTTTGGAAGACCGTCAACTAATTTCTTCTTGGCAAGGTCAGTGATGGTTTTAAAGTTAAGATGAGACAGTCTTTTGTGCCATAACCAAGCCTTTGTGGAATGAGCCTTGGAGAGTAAACAAATAGGAGTAGACGCAGTCATGCCTTCAAGGGAGATAGTATACAGACTGGTTCCGCATTTCCCTTTCATGAGGTCGTTGCCTTGAAGATCACGAATAAAGCACGTTTTCTCCCTGAATGCTACTTCCAAGTCTCCATCGCAGAATTGTCCCACGGAGAACAAATTATGACCAAGGCCTTCAACATAATACACACGGCTGATTTCGATGTTCCCATTAATGTAATCCCCATAGCCCATAATTGCAGCGAAGTGATCATTCCCGAATCTGACCGTTCCGATAAACTTAGCAATGAAGTTCTGAAGAAGTTTGAGATTGCCGGTCATGTGTCGGGAGCACCCGCTATCAACAATCCAAAGGACGATTTGAATCACCTGCATCACAATCATTGGAAACAGGTGGAGAATTGATAACGGTTGGATCCGCTGGGTTAGTTACACAAGAGGTTAGTACTTTAGGTAACCATTTAAAATCAAAAGTGTTCTGTAACCAACGTTGCCAGGTCCAACTAGTCTCTGCCTTTCTCCTAAGGTATGCACTAGGTGATTTCTTAGTCTTGGATTTGGGCTTTTCCATATTCTTCTCAGAAACATCTAGTGGGGGCATTCCTAAAATGGACTTTGTACAGGTTTTAAGCCTAGAGGAAGCGCCACTATTTCGTTTCTTTCTCTTAGTCAGCAGAGTTTTAGCAACGCATTTTGTATGATCACCAGATAGTATGCTATTACGACAAAAAACACAAGTAGCATCAACCAAAACATCTTCATTAACATTTAAAGATTCAGCATTTGTTACATCAATCTTAGAACTAGACTCAGATAAGTGCAATTCTATTCCTGATGTTACATTAGTCTTATTCAAACTACTAATTGGAACTTCTTCAGACTGAGATAACTTCATCCTAGGTTTCTTGACGCTATTCTTCCTCTGTTTCTTGTGAGTCTTGGAATGGCTGACCTTAGGTGTGGTTTCTAGTCCTGTGGAAGTACAAGTAGCTGAATTAGTGGTCACCTCAGATGTTTGGGTGTGAGCTTTGTCTATGACATACATCCCTGGGGCAATCTTATGAACATTTGTTTTTCCTGTGTCTAAAACTCTGATTTTCTTCTTCAAATCAACAATGATGTGTTGGAACTCTTGATTTTGAGAATCTAATTTTCGATTGAGGCGGACTGTGTCATTTCGGTTTTGAAGAATGTCATCCAGTTCCTTTTCATTTTCAAACAATTTAATTCGTAAAAAAGCTTTTGTTTCCTTAAACTTTTCAGGAACGTGACTGTTTTGAAATGATAAAGATGCTATAAGATGTTGAAATTTAAGTTCAAAGTCGACACTCTGTTTTTGACACCAGTCAAGCCGTTTTTGAAGATTAAAAGCTTTGTTTTCCACATCATTATTGAGCTGTCGAAGAATCTCATTCTCATGTATCAGATTATCAATCTCCATACGCAACATCTTACTATCCACAGCATGATCATTCACAAGCAAAGCATTACCAGATTCATAGAGCGAATTCATAATCACAGATACCACGTCATAACATAAGACTTTTTCCAAGAGTCGATCATTTTCATTTGCTAAAAATTTCCGTTGATGTTTTTGACGTTGAATTTTGTCATCTTTAGCTTTGAAAATGGTTTGCATAGATGCTACTTCCGTTTGTAACTCCTCTTCCCATTTTGTTGCGCATTTCTTCAGATTTCTGACATGAGGAAGAATTTTCTTTTGAAGAATCTCTTTCTTTTCTTTTTGAACAGGAGAAAGAAAAGATGAGATAGGAATTTGAGAACTAAACTCAATTTCACTCTCCAAACGAGAAATGTCGTCCATAAATGTCTGAAAATATCGAAGAACCCGACATTTTGGAGGCATTTGTGGATCAGCAAGATCCTCTGTCAGACAATCTTTGAAATGGACAGCAGTCGTGGAAACAGAAGTTGTAGACGAAGGAGCACTTATGTTTGTGTATGTTAACGTTTGTTCTGGATGGTCCTTAGGAGGGACAAATGATTTGCTCAAATGAGGTCGTGCATTATAATCATAATGTATCTTTGAAAATTTTGTTTGTGAATCTGATCGACCCTCAATCTTTTTTGCAAGAAAATCAGTTTCTTCATCAACAGAGTACATAACAACACGTTTAAAGGAATCATCTAACAGAAATGTTGCATTGTACAACTTAGGATTGTCTTTGAGTGCTTTGTGTAAATTACGGGGTGTGTCACTTCCAAGTGCAAAACTTACTCCTTTAGGACTCGGTTTCACAACATTCTTTTGAATTTGCGTTACAGAATTACCCGTTTTATACACAACGTTTTGAAATTCTTTGAGTTTGGTTTCCAAATCCAGAATTTGATCAAGATAGGAGTCAACACGTTTCCTAGTGGCTTGCTTTTCTTCAAGAAGATCCTTCTGAGATGTAGAAAGCTCAGATTGAGTTTTTAACAATTCAGAATTTAAAGCATCAATTTGTTTTTTGAATTCAAATTGATCCTTTTCTTTTTGAGAGAGAAGCTCAGCTTTGGCTACGGTTAGCTCACGAACTTGACATTCTAGATGTTGAACTTTTACATATTCTTGTTGAAAAGCTATTTCAAAACCTTTTTCACGTTTATCTTGTTTAAGATATCCCGAAAGTTGTTGTTGGTAGCACTCATTATCCTTTGTTAACAATGCAATTTTATCTTTGAGCTTCTGATTGATGTCATTGCATTTTTCTATTTGTGACTGGGTGGTCAATAACAAGGCCTGTAATTCCGAATCTTGATCAGTCAAAGGATCTGTTTGATCAAGATGATTACAATTATCATCATCAATGGGATCATCAAATGAAACAACGGTATCATCATCATCAAATGATACAACTGTATTGATTTGATCATCGAATGTTGATGAGAATGAATCATGTTGATCAAATGTTTCATTTGTAGATGAAGATGCAGCTGGTAAAGCAATTTCATGGATGAGACATGTAGAATCAGGTACCTGAGAAAGACCATCGGTATCATATACCGGGCCTGACTCGGAGATGTTCATTTCTTGCATATTAGCCATAAGCATGACTGCAGCATTTGCCTCTAAATCTTCCATTTCATCATCTGATTCCACATTAGCCATAAAACTTTGATCATTCTGAGTCAACCTTCCAGCAGCTTTTTCATCTTTGAGTGCCATCAAAAGAGCCTCTTTGTGATAAGCACTGCCCATAGTTCTTGGCTTCGGACAAGCATTTGCCATGTGACCGTTCCCCCCACAATTGTAGCATGTGATAGACGTATTAGCAATGCCTTTCTGACCATTCCCAACATTCGAATTTCCTCTCTGAACATTCCCCATACTATTTCTGTTTGCCCCTGCAGTATTGAACCTATTTCCTCCTGACTGAACCCTTTGAGTACCATATCCCCGATTTCCCGAACCATATCTGCCTGAAGACCTGTTTTAAATTTCAACTCTGCAATCATGAACAACTGCCTGATTCCTGGTATTTGAAGATGAACGAAGACGGTTGTTGGATTTGGTGAATCTGCCAAATGCGTTAGCAATCAATCCAAATGCTTCATTAAGTGAATTGAAAGCATCCTCTTCTTCATCAAAATCTGCATTTGAGTACAGCATTGAATCGGTGTTGTTGTATGGAACGAGCTGGTTATCAGAGTAGTGTTGAGGTGCTTCATAAGGAATGATTTGATTATGAGGTTGGGGTGGAGGACTTGGTTGAAACGATGAGTGACCAAATTCCTGGTGTGGTAAAGAGAAGTTAGATTGAGCAACGAGAGCAAGTGAGTTTGAAGTTGGTGCTGGTGTGAAACCTCCTCGTGCTGCAATTTCTTTATCCACTTCTGATTGATGTTGTCTGAGGTAATCATACATAAGTCCATATTTGACATCACCAATTTTCTTCGTCTGCCTTACAAAAGTTGCATACTTCTGCCATTCAGGACCAATACATCCAAGGAATTTGGAGTTGACAGCAGTCTTTGGTAACTTTATATCATGACGATCAAGGTCATTGATGATGTTGGTGAAATGGTGATAGTAAGATTCAATGGTTTCCCCTGGTTCCATTATGAAGTGAGTGTACTCCATATATAATTTAGACTCAAGATCTTCCTGGTTTAACTCTGTTCCTTCCATGAGAAGATGAACATGTTCCCACATATCTTTGGCTGTCTTTTGAGCATCAATACTTCGATAGATAGGATTGGGAATCCCTTGAAGTATGAAAGACATAGCCAATTGGTTTGCTTCTTGTTGTAATGTTTGCTCTGTTGTGTAGTTTGCAACCGGAGTGGGTGTGGATGTTTCTTCTCTCTCTGTAGTTGCTGGAACCACAGTAGCTGGGATAGGATAGGGTCCTTCTTCAATGACCTTCTTGAGGTATTGACCATGGGGTTTTTTCAGTTCAACAAATCTGAGGAATCTACTAGCCCATTGCACGTAGTTACCCGGAGTTAACATTGGTGGAGTTTCTTGACTTCCAGCTTCATGACGTGATTGCTGACTACTAATTGCCTCACACATTTTGTTAAACCAATGAGGTTCTCTGGAGTAGGAAGAATAATTCTGCAGTTGTTGATTCTGTTGCATGATCTGTTGTGGGGACACTTGTGGTGGAGAGAGAAATTGATGTTGTTGTACGAATGCTTGTTGTTGTTGATACTGAGGGTGAAATTGCTGTTGTTGTTGTGGATGTTGCTGTAGCTGGTAGTAGTAATTGAAATGAGGTGGTTGAGACATTTTGTTGGATCTTTAGATAATTAAGATGTGTTTTAAGAGTTATGATGTTTGATTTGTAAGTTTACTTAATGTTCTTAGTCCAATTGCGAGAAACACTGTTTGAATTGCGAGAGATTCTGAATTGCGATAGAGGTTGTCCAATTGCGAGAGACTTGAGTAAATCCGAGAGATTTCTCCAAATGCGATAGAAAATTGTAATTGCGAGAAACAATGTCAATTGCGATAGAACTTAGCAATTGCGAGAGATAACTCTGAATTGCGAAAGATCAAGCAATTTCGAAAGATTTTTCAAAATTACAATTTCGATCACGTTCTCAAACTTTTATACAAAAGATGAGAATAATTCCAAGTCGAGGTAGTTTCACAATCTTTTACAAAGAAGGAAACACCGAGTACCAAATCCGAAGAATCCGATGAATTGCGAGAGATCCTTAAACCAGTCCAATTGCGAGAAACCCTTAAACTAGCAATTCCGAGAAACCCTTGTTACCAAATGCAAGAAACCCTTGAATTGTTGCAGACCAATTGCGAGAAACCCTTCTTCTTCGAATTTCAACCCAGAACGTTGTAAGATGATGAAAAACGTAAATCTAATGATTATTAACGATTCAAATAAACGAATTTGCACCAAATTTTACCACGTTAATCTTGAAAAAACGAAGATTGAATGAAAAGGATTTAAACAACGATTTGCAAAACTCACTTTTTTCACAATTTTGACGCAAACGAACTACAAAACTTACGTAAACTTTAAAAAACCAAATGTAAATACGATTAGATCTACTACTTAAAACACGACTCTTAACTACCTTTGGCGTATGATACCACTTGTAGGTCACTATAATGATCTCAACACCACACACGAACTACTACTTATCTTAGATATTAAGCTACGTATGGAAATGTAATAAGCTAAATACGATAAGCTAAAATAAGAGAAATAAGAAGAGAAGAATAAGATGGAAGGTTTTCACTAATTCGATTCACACACAAGCATAGCTTCCGCACATACATAAGAAAACCAACAAGTAAAATGAGTCCCTTGCCTTGTATTTATAGGCAATGGGAGGAGGAATAATTCTAGGAATATTCCTTCACATGGGATAAGAATAAACTAGCACATGTGACCGGTTCATGGACTACTAATGAACCGGTCCAAATTTACAAACAATATAGTCCTAATAAATGTGCAACATTATAAATGAACAAGACTTGTAAATATATAAAAACGTGTTCCTAACATGCCACATTGGGGGAAGATTGTTGGGTATGCTTCTCGCACCAAAATGTGACAACATATTTGTGATTACATTAGTTATCTTATTTGCCACAAACACATGGACTAAAAGTGTCATTATTGTAAATTCATGTGTTTTGGCCCTATATATACCCCTCCTAGACTTCACTAGGAGGGTTGGAGCTTTGTGTATGTTTTTCACCTTTCCATATTATCAATAAATACATAGTTTCCATCTCTCTCACTCTAACTTTCTCTCTCTAACTTCTTACCATGAAGATGATGATCTTTCATCATCCAAGGCCTCCCGATTCACAATATAATCACCAAAACACGATCCATCAGGAGTCACTAGAGTCTTATTACCATCGGTTCACAAACATCATCAATGACTTGGACAAACACAACATTGTTTTACCAAGGATTGCAATCAACTCTAAGTTTCTCAGCTGTCTTGGTCCTGATTGGCAAAAATATGTCACGTTTGTTCGTCAAGCCAAAAATCTACACAATGCATCTTATGGGTTGTTGTATGATTATTTGAAGCACCATCAATCTGAAATTGACAAAGATTGAGCTCTTCGTGGAAGTTATTCACCTCCTACAACTTCAAATTCATTGGCACTGATAGCTCAGTCTCACTTTGCTCCACCTTTACAGTCAAACCATGCTTATGTCCAACAACAACATCACTTTAACTATCCTCAACAAATCTCTTCCACCCAACTCATTCCATATGATTCGACACAGCAATCAAATGAAAATCAACTAGTCCCCTATGACAACACTGACATCATGTTCTACACAAATACAAACAATGATGAAGACTATGCATTCAACTCTTTGAATGAAGGATTTGCAATCATTGCTCGTACTTTCAGCAAATTTTCAAACAAATCCAACAATCGTCTCCGCACTTCATATAACACAAGGAATCAAGCTGTTGCACAAGATGGACGGGTTGCAATACAGAATCGTACTTATGGAAGAACTGGATCAGGAAGTTATATGAGAAATTTAGGAAATGGACAACGGTTTAATGTAGCTAGTGGAAGTAGGAATAATGCAGGTGCTCCTCAGAAAAGGGTTGAAATTGTTGAAACTGGGAATACAGAGACTGGGAATACTATGGTTAAGTGCTATAAATGCAATGGGAAAGGTCATCTGGCTAAAGCATGTCCCAAACCTAGAGTCAAAGGCAGTGAGTTTCACAAGCAGGCACTACTTCTAGCTCTAAAGGATGAATCTGGGGGCACTCTCACTGACAAAGAAAACAGCATCATGGCAAATGCATATTCAGATGATGACATGGAGGATTTGGAAGCAAATGCAGCTGTGATGCTAATGGCAAACATGTAGGAACTTCACATGAGTGACACAGGCCCAGTGTATGATACTGATGGTCTGTCTCAGGTACTTGATCTAACAAAATGTCTAATACATGAAATTGTATCACCATCTTCATCTGCATCAGACGAGGAGCAAGTTGTTCAAAATGATTCATTATTATCTCCTCAAGAAGATGAACAAATGAACACAGTTGTTACATTTGATGATGATCAAATTAACCCAGTTGTTATATTTGATGATCCAATTGATGACGATAACAATGATCAAATTGAACAAAATGAACATTCGCTCGGTCTAGATCTAGAACTCATGACCTTACTATTGACCACCCAATCCCAATTGGACTCACAAAAATCTCAGATTGAAAAATACAATGAAATCAACAGAACATTAAAAGCAAAAGTTGCATCATTAACTGCGGACCTTGAGTGTTGTAAAATACAACTCACAAATTTTGAAACAAAAGAAAAACGAGAACAAGGTTTTGAAGTTGCATTTCAAAAAGCTTATGTCAAAGAACAAGATTTACAACATCAAATACGAGAATTAATTATTTCTTACAGTAAATTGGTTTCCAAATTGGAACAAGAAAAGAGTGAGCTCAAACAACAAGTTGAACATCTCAATTCAAAACTTTTGAAAACAACCGAGATGTCCACTTGTCAAGCTAGTTTTTCTAAACAAAAACAAAAGTCAAGGAAACAAATTGATTCTTACCTTGATGAAATTGTCGAACTGGAATGCAAATTAAAAGAGTTTCAGAACGTTGTTTACAAAACTGGTGAGTCTATCACAACAATACAAAAGTTCACTTTGAAACCAAGTCCCAAAGGTCAGGGTTTTGCTCTAGGTGATAATAAACCACGTTTTCTACACACAGCACTCAAAGAAAATCCAAAGTTGTATAGTGCAGACCAATTATTTGATGAATCAATTGTGCGTGTTGTTGTATATGATTGTGAGGAAGAACAGGAACAGGAAGAAGAGAGTCGATCAAAAATGAGCTTTAAACCATATGGTATACCTTTTGATTATTCAAACGTGCCTCATATTTCTGACACCTTCGTTCCTCAAAAAGATAAAACAGAACAACGATGGTTTGTAATGCAAATTAATGAATCTTCTTTTGATGTTGGTCCTGTTAAACCAGTGGCACAAATAAATGGTCCTTTACCAACTTCTGGAGTAATTGCACCATTACCTAAATGATGTCTTGTACTTAGATACTTTGATACATTTATGGAAGACATCAACCTTTTAGAACAAGCAATTGAACGTAACTCTGAGATAAAAGTTTCCACTTGTCAATCTGCTTACGAAAAAGAAAAGAGATAAATTATTCAAAAACAATTTTTACCATACGTTAAACATTTGCGTCTTTGTGCTACACACTAGGAACAGGAACTCCAAACAGAAGTAACATCCATGATGAACACTTTCAATGCAACAGAAAATTCAATCTCAAAACAAAAACTTCGAAACAAAGTTTTACATAATGAAGTTGATCGACTCTTGGAAGATGTTCTAAGTTTTGATATTATCTCTGTGATTATGAATTCGATTTATGAATCTTGCAATTCTATGCTTGTTGATGATCACACTGCTGACACTGATATGTTGAGACACGAAATTGAGACTATAAAAAAAAAGAAAATGAGAGAATCATTAAACACAATGATGATGTGCAAAGTAAACTTTCAATAAAAAATTTTCAACTTAATCAGAAGCTACAATGGTGTCAAACTCAGAGTCTTGATTTTGAATTAAAATTACAAAGTCAAAATGAAACGATGTCCTTTCATAACAGTCACACATCCAAAGTTGAGAATCTTGATGATGAAAATGTTGTTTTAAAAAGTCAAAATTTCAAATATGAGAAGGAAATCGATGAATGCAGTCAAAATCGTAATGAGACCATTCGCTTAAATAGAGAACTCGATTCAAAAATTCAACAAAAGAATCACATCATCATTGAACTTAAAGAGAAAATTCAATTACTAGAAAAAGGAAAGTTTGTTAACACAAATGTGATTGCACTGGGAAGGTACAAAATGGACACAACACTTAGGCAAACATCCCCTCTGACTACTAATTTGAATCCTTCCACTTCTACAGGAATAGTCCCCATGACTAGCGTTAGCAGATCAAAGCATAAGAGCAACAAACAGAAGAATAGGATCTGGCAACATAGAAGCGGAAAACTAGAAGCACCAGAAGTAGAAGATCAACTTAGGAATTTGAATAAAACTCATGTTGCATCTGATTTAGATTCTAATTTGGCAAATTGTAATCATACTATCTGTGTAACGAATGATGAACCTTTGAATGTTTTGAATATTAATGCATCTTGTGTGGTTTGTCATAATAGTATGTTATCTGGTGATCATACAAAATGTGTCGCCAACTCCCTTTTAACTCGTAACAAGAAACGTACATCTGACATTCCCTCTAAGCCCACTATTGCTTCTAAGTCTGTGCTAAGAAAACCGCCAAGAGTAGTTTCTAAAATTGCCTTAGACACTCCCATAGTTGCGAATATAACTCAGCGAGTTCACTAAGAAGAAAGCTAAAACTAGTTGGACAAGGCAACATTGGTTACAATGGAAACCTAGTTTTACATGGCTACCTAAAGTTATTAATATCTGTGTTTCTAACCTAACGGAACCCACAACTTCTTTGGGTTCCACCAATACCATCACTCCATCTTCTCCATCTTCGTGTGATGCAGGTGATCCAAATCGTTCTATGGATTGTTGATAGCGGTTGTTCCCGACACATGACAGGCAACCTCAAATTGTTAGTAAACTTTGTTTCAAAGTTCATCGGCACTCTCAGATTCAGGAATGATCATTTCGCTGCTATCATGGGCTATCGAGATTACGTCAATGGCAACATCAAAATTAGTCGTGTCTATTATGTCGAAGGACTTGGTCACAACCTTTTCTCCGTCGGTCAATTTTGTGATGGGGATTTGGAAGTAGCATTTTGGGAGAAAACTTGTTTCGTTCGTAACTTACAAGGAAATGATCTAATATCGAGCACTCGTGGAACTAGTCTTTACACCATCTCAATGTCTGACATGATTGCTTGTTCTCCTATATGTTTGCTCTCCAAAGCACATTCGACAAAATCATGGTTATGGCACAAACGACTATCTCATCTGAATTTCAAAACCGTGACTGAACTCGCACGTCACAAACTAGTCGATGGTCTTCACGGTTTCGATATTCAAAAGATCACTTATGTCCAGCTTGTGAACAAGGAAGAAGTACTCGTGCACATTTCCCTTCAAAAATAGAACACAGTACAGATCACGTTCTTCAACTACTTCATATGGATTTGTGTGGCCCTATGCGTGTTCAAACGATAAACGGTAAACGCTACATTCTAGTAATTGTCGATGACTACTCCAGATGGATTTTGTGGGAAACTAGAAGGGGGGTTGAATAGTTTACCGGTTTAAAATTCTTTTAAAAATCTTGTTTTAAAAGTTGGCTATTGGAAACTTTGATTCGAACTCTATGTGTAATCAATCAACACCAATATGAACTACACACTAAACTAACAAATACAAAATAATGAAAGTAAAGAGTAGAGTTGGAAAGATCAAACCGAGACAAAGGATTTATACTGGTTTGGCTACGAAGCTCTTCTTCGCCCTACTCCACTCCCCGAGTACCACACTCGAGAGTTTCAAGCACTATGTCAACAACCTCCCTTCAGGCGGAGAAAACCGTACACGTCGCTTATCCTATTACTGACACTAAGCTAAATGTCGAGTGCTAATCTTAGCTAGCACCAATCTACCAAGGTCCACGTGACCAATCACACAAGCCCTAATGGCTACAAGAGATCACTACGATCTTAACACGATCACAAAGATCAACTCTCACTTCACTCTACTTAATCTAACTACTCTAGATCCTTTGATCACTCACACACAAGCCCGATGGCTTTAAGAGATCTTCACTATCTCTTAAGATCACAATGATCTTCACTCACACTCTCACAAAAGAAAGATAATCTTGATGTATGCTAAGATACAATCAAGGATGTAACAAGTGTTAGAAAACCTAACAACTACAACTCTTGTATCTTCTTGAATACCTTGAGTTCTTCTCTTGCTAATGAAGAGGAATGATAACACCTTGTATCAACTTGGACACTTGTGTTCTTCTCTTGATAATGAAGAGGAATGATAACACCTTGTATCAACTTGGATACTTGTGTTCTTCTCTTGCAAGTGAAGAGGAATGAAGAGGATCACTTGAAGGATGATTGGATCACTCTTGAACAAAAGAAAAACTAACCTAAATGATCTAAGAAAGAAAGTGTGAAGAGAGTATTCAACTCAGAAAGTTTTGTGTGTGTAAGGATGCCTAAAAACTGTGAAAGGGGTTGGTATTTATAGGCAAAGAAAATCTGAACGTTACAGAAAATTTTGTATGGACGGCTCCGTTAAATACCCCACGGCTGCATTAAATTTAACGGAACCGTGGAGCCGTCGTAGACTAGGACGCTCCAAATTTTGTATTTTCTGGTGAAAACTTATTTGGGGAAGGTTGGAGCTGATTTGGGGGGGGGGGGAATAGCTGTTGTGATTTTTAAACTTATTTTTCCATTAAAACATTTCTTAATATTTCAAAAATAATTTGTCATGTGTATTTTTGAAAAAAAATGTTTTGTCCCATTTAAAATGTGAATTTTCAAAACATAAATTCACTTCTTTGATCACTAGTTCAAGTTGTAACTTTGTTCAAGAGTGATTTGCGTAAAAACGGGATCTTCTGATTAAAGACTTGTTTACGTTGATTTTAACGTATCGTGATTTCACATTTTGTCATCCTCAAAACGTGAAGTAATCGAAAGATATAAATAACGTTTTTAGAACATTATTTGCATCAACAATCTCCCCCTTTTTGATGATGACAAAATATAAACTCATGTTAGGTTAAAATTAGTGTTAACAAGTTTTTAATGAGTTTACTCCCATTTCTCCTCCTTTTTGTCTAATAAAAAAGGTGACAAAGGCTCCCCCTTGATGTGTACTCCCCCTCATTTGGAGAACACAAAGGAATCGAGCAATGGTTCTTGCTACAAAACAAAGTTAGAAGATACATATATAATATGTAACAAGTAGCACATTATGACAAATATCCAACCACACAAGAAGAAAAGTAGCTAGGAGCTAAAAATGATAGCCAACAACCCTCATAAGAGCCCATTCATTCATTAAAAGAAAATAAATGTCATACATGGATATGACTTCATGGAAACATAAAAGAGACAATGATAGGCATAAATCTCTAATGACTAGAGGCATGTTTCATTTTCAAGAGGGCTCCTAAAGACCTATTGTGGGTTAGGATGTGGTGGAGATTGGGGCCCCATTTGGGGTGGTGGTGGCGTCAAGAGATGTTCTATAAAGTAGAACATGAAATGAATCTCGTCTCTTAAGAAGTAGATGAGATTACGGTTATGAAGACAACATAGGCAATTAGCACTATGTAAATCAAAGGGATGTGGTTGATTGGGTTGTGCGATGATAGGAGATGGTGATTGTGGTAGGTTTGTTGGAGGTGAAATTGGCATGGCATTGTCCAATGGAGTTAAGGGGGATGGTGTGTACTCCATTGATGATGTAGTGTAGAAGGATGATGAAGATGTTGTGTAGGTAGAGGATGTTTTAGAGGGTGCATAAGGTGGTGATGGTGAGTATGGAGTGGTTTGGGAAGGTGGTGTCATAGCTTCATCATCTTTTGTGAGATCCACAAAGAGTGGTTTTGAGGGTGGTTTCACGGTTATCCTAGGTTTCTTGGAGATGTGAGAGGTGGAACCTTGTGTGGAAGACATGGTGTTTGTGTGATGGGAGGTTGAAGGTGAAGTGCAAGATAAGCTTGCAAGGGTGAGGCCTTAAATAGGCAAGTTGGGTGAAATTTGAATTAAAAGTTGATGGGAGTGTCCTATGGTGTAGTAAGGGAATCTTAGGGTGTGTGTGAGGTTGCAAAATTTGCAGGTTTGAGGTTAGGGTTGCAGGGATTCTAGGAGGAACAGTAAAAATCCGTAAAACAGAGACACGGTTCCTTTAAATGACCCCGGTACCGTTAAATTTAACGGTACCGTCCCTATTTAGTGGTACCGTGACACTATTGTCACGAAAATTTCTGTTGAGGCTAGTTCTGGGCAGCTAGGGGGATGTTTTCTAGGGGAACTAGTTCCTGGAAATGATAGTGCCTCAACTCACTAAGTTTTTGTTTTCCTAATATGTCCCCTACAATGCTACATCTAGCACATAAAGATTATCAAGCAATTTTCCAAGATAATCATAAGCATGCAAGCATAAAGGACAAGATAAACTAACATCCAAATATCACAAAAATCATTCATGCATGGTGATAGATTTAGTACTAAGCATGCAAGATAATTAGAGTATTAATTCCTAATATAGTCTATTAAGAATAAGCCCTAGTAGGAGATATAAATCTCTTCATAACTACTAATGACTTGAGCTTTCTCCCATTCTTGTTATACTCCCGTCTTGAGCATTTATCTCATTCTCATGATTTGGATCATCAAAGGGTGCATAATGGGTGGAGGATTCAGAAATGAGAATGGTTGACACGTATGACACGGTTATGGGTTTCATGACTGGTGTGTAAAGTGAGTATTGAGGACCGTTAAGGTAAGGGTGTAGGTTCATGAAATGGTGATAGAGACGGGTTAGGAACATCCCATAGGGTATCAATTTATTCTTGTTACCCTTGAGATGGACAATTCGCTTAGCGAAGAAGTAAGCGAGGTTGTATGGTTGTTGGGTTAGGAGACAGTAAATCATATGAGCACAACACGCCGGGAGTTGCTCACGATTTCCTGTGAGACTTAGAACATTTTCTCGCAGGATGACTGCCCAAGAAAGTAGTTCATGACGAACCTCTTCCAAACGAATTTTCGTTGGATTAGGGTAAGAGGAGTACTTATGAGTACGGATGATTTTGGTTAGTTCGGTGGGAGAGGGTATGTAGGAACAATATGGACTATTCTCTTCACGATAGTTGAAGAGTGACTCAAGACACCAATCCTCAGTATAGGCACATTGCCCATGATTGGGGATTTGAAGGATTTGAGCAAATTGCTCAAGGGTTAGGACAAATTTAAAATTTCTGACCCAAAACCAAAGAGACAATGATTGATCCTCGTTACGTACGAGTTCAACTTGTCGGAAGAATTCCAACATAAAGCGAGGACAAATGTGCTCGTTTATGTGGAGTAAGCAATCGAATCCTATAGCTCTAAAAGAAGTGTTGATGTCCCGATGGTAAACAAGGGATGGATCAACGACACGGCCTTCATGAGACCGACGGGTTTCAAGATTGACATAGGCACGAATGTGGTTAACGAGAGTTGTGGGTTCTTGTGATATTTGGGGTGTGTAGTTGTTGGTTAGGAGATGATCAAAATCATATTCATGAGACATTTTTGTTTCCTATAAAAGTGTTTTTAGGAAAAATTAGTATTAAGAATAGTTGCATTATGTGCACATGCCTAGTGTGTGCCTATATGCAAACTATGTGGAGGTGCGACAATCTCGACTCAAAAGAAAATAATGAGATTACCCAAACACTCCTAATTTTACTTTTGCTCAAGCAAAGAAGTCGAAGACTACATATTGATTATGTAGTTCAATCATGATTTGTGAGATCTTGTATGCATGAGAAAGTGTTTTTAGTTTGCATCAACAATGCATGAAAAGAACAATTTCATGGTCCTAGTTTCGTGAGATTTTGAAAATGATGGAATTAGGGTGTTTTGGTAACCTCAATGTTTTGGTACCAAAGATTTTGAAATATTTTGGTGTTGATGACTTCTAAATGAAAATTTTCTAGAAAAAAATTGAAAACCCCCAATTCAATTTTCATCAATGCATAAACCCTAGACCCAAAATTAAAAAATTGGAGTAAGATGACTTACAATTTTTGTTGAAAAAGGGTGAGAATGATTGAGGATCTTGAAACTTAATGTCTTGAATATGATCTTGAAGGGGTGTAATTAAGTGTTGGGTGTGAGGTTAAGTTATGACAGCAGTTACTGAGGTTATGAGGGTTTGGAATGAGTGGTGTGAAAAAAGGGAACTAAAATACGGAATGTTCCAGATGCACGGTTCCACGGTACCGTTAAATTTAACGGTGACGTGCCACATTTAGTGGAGCCGTGTATCTGCAGGGATGGTTTTCTGTCCCATTTTGATGTTTGACGAATAAGTCTCGCTGTTTTAGAGAGACTCTATGACACGAGGAAGGAATTTATACCTAATAAATTCCTTTGACTAGGGAACCTAAACTAGACTTAACGAGACACACGAGATGACTTCAAGAGTCATGAGGTTTATGAAACATGTTCCATCATTCCTAGACCTAGACGAAGGTAGTTAAAGGATTCTCGTTTGAGAGGTTTGGTAAGGATGTCAGCGATATTGTCCTGAGAAGGAACTTTCTCAATAGAAATATTTCCTTTCTGAACATTATCACGAAGGAAGTGGTGGCGAATTTCGATATGTTTAGTACGGGAGTGTTGAACGGGGTTCTTGCTCAAGTCAATAGCACCTTTATTATCACACATAATGGGAACGTCATCTAAATGACTGTCATAGTCTATAAGGGCTTGTTTCATCCATAGTGCTTGTTGACATGCATTTCCGGCGCTTACGTACTCGGCTTCAGTTGTGGAGATAGCAAGAGCCTTTTGTTTCTTGGAGAACCAAGAAGTTAAGCAACAACCCATGAAGGTACAAACGCCACTCGTACTCTTTCGATCCACATAATCTCCCGCATGATCAGAGTCGGCGTAGACAACAGTTTCTACACTGGTCCCCTTGGGATAGAATAATCCCAAGTGTATAGTGCCTTTAATGTATCAGAAGATACGCTTAACCGCTTCAAGGTGAGAGGTTTTGGGATCCCCTTGGAAGCGAGCACAAAGGCAGACACTAAACATGATGTCGGGCCTACTTGCCGTGAGGTATAGTAAACTTCCTATCATACCTCTATACTTAGTGCTATCCACGGACTCACCTTCTTCATCTTTCGTGAGTTTTATTTTCGTGTACATGGGGGTTTTCATGGGCTTAGACTCTTCTAAACTAAACTTCTTAAGCATTTCTTTACTATATTTAGCTAGATTAAAGAAGATATCATCTTCCATTTGTTTGATTTGTAATCCAAGGAAGAAGTTCAATTCACCCATCATGCTCATCTCAAACTCGTCATGCATGATCTTAGAGAAATCATCGCACATCTCTGAACAAGTTAATCTGAATATAATGTCGTCGACATATATTTGAACAATGATGAGATGTGAATCTCTTTTCTTTGTGAAGAGTGTGTTATCAACCTTCCCCATGGTATATTCATGTTCAATCAAGAAAGCTTTCAGTTTATCATACCAAGCTTTAGGAGCTTGTTTAAGACCATAGAGTGCTTTCTTGAGCTTGTAAACATGATTCGGATATTCGAAATCAACGAATCTCGGAGGTTGTGCAACATACACCTCCTCGTTGATATAACCATTAAGGAACGCACTCTTCACGTCCATTTGGTATAGTTTAAAGTCTAAGGCACAAGCATAGGAAAGGAGTATTCTAATTGATTCTAATCTAGCTACGGGTGCATAGGTTTCATCATAATCTATTCCCTCTTGTTGGTTATAGCCTTGTGCTACCAACCTTGTCTTATTCCTAACTACGACGCCATTTTCGTCGAGTTTATTCCTAAACACCCACTTAGTTCCTATGATTGTTTGATTCTTAGGAAGAGGTACTAAATCCCAAACTTGGTTTGCGGTGAATTGATTAAGTTCTTCTTGCATGGCAAGTATCCAACTTTCATCCTTAATCGCTTCACCTACATTCTTAGGTTCTACGGTTGATATGAAACAAAAGAAATTACTTTTGTTTTGTGTTTGGGACCTAAGGGTTCTTTGGTTTAAATTACCTATGACATTTTCAATAGGATGGTTTTTGGATTCCTTAATGTTGACAATTTCGTCAACTTCAACTATTTCATCCTCAATGTCATCTTCTAAGGTTTTCTTGCCATTGACCCTAATGGCTTCATCCTCATCTAAGTCATCATCCACCAAGGGTGATGTCTTAGTTTGTGGAGGACTTTCATCAAATGTCACGTTGAGTGATTCTTCGACTTTCATGGTTTCTCAATTTAGGACAACATAGGCTTTACTATTTTGGGAGTAACCTAGAAAGATACCTTCATAAGACTTTGGGTCAAACTTGGTGAGGTAATCTTTAGTGTTTAGTATGAAGCACTTGCTTCCAAACACTCTAAAGTAATCAAGAGTAGGTTTTCTACCTTTCATGATTTCATATGGGGTTTTTCCTAGGATAGATCTAATTAGAATCCTATTAAGAATATAAGTTGAGGTGTCCACCGCATTACACAAAAACTTTTGCGGAATTGATTGTTCATTTAACATCGTTCTACTCATCTCTTGTAGAGTACGATTTTTCCGCTCTACTACCCCATTTGATTGTGGAGTGCGTGGAGCCGAGAAATTATGAGTAATACCATTAGCATCACAATATACTCCAAATTGCACTTCATTATCAAATTCCCGACCATGATCCGTCCTAATAGCGACTATTGTACATCATAGTTGGTTTTGGACTTTCCTACTATAGATTTCAAATTCCTCAAAAGCTTGAGTCTTATTCTTAAGAAATCTAGTCCAAGTATACCGAGAATAGTTATCAACTATTACTAAGGTGTAGTAATTTCCTCCGTAGCTCCGTACGGTGGATGGACCGAATAAGTCCATGTGAAGGAGTTCTAGGCATCTAGAGGTCGAGACCATATTCTTAGCTTTGTGACTTGAATGAGCTTGTTTTCCAACTTTACAAGCATCACAAAAGTGTTTGTCGAACTTAATCTTAGGTAGGTTTCTAACTAATTCCTTAGATGCCAATGATTGTATCAAACGCATATTGGCGTGATCTAACCTCCTATGCCATAGAGTTGAATTATCATCTATGGTTGCTAAGCATATCCTATCCTAAGGCTTATTTCCTATTTTCATAACAAATAAGCCATTTTTCCTAACTCCTTTGCCTATGGTTTTACCATCCTTAATTATCTCACTTCCCTCTTCAGAGAATATAACTCTACACTTATTATCTACCATTTGACTAATGCTAAGCAAATTAAATCCTAAGTTATCTACATGCTCAACATTTCTAATAGTGAGGGAGTTTTGAGTGATCGTACCTTTGCCTATAATGTTGCCCTTAAGTTTGCTACCGAAAGTGACATTACCTCCGTTGTATGCCTTGTATGATGAGAATAAACTTCGGTTACCCGTCATATGGTTAGTGCATCCACTATCCTTGACCCATTTGTCAGGCTCCAAGTCAATTCCCAAGCATATCTATTGCAAAAGACAAACATTCAAACATTTGGTCCCCAATATCTCATGGGTCCAAAGTGGTTAGAATTAAACATCCCATGCATTTCTTGCATGTGGTTAGGATGTTGGAATGGAGGACAAATTTCCCATGGCAAGTAACTTTGCAGTTGACAGTCATTCCAAGTTACGGGATAGTTACTTGGAAAACTTTGTCTTCTAGAGTTACGTCTCGGTAGAGGAGTTCTTGACCAAGGTTTGGGAGTGTTTTTTTTTCTAGGTGGAGGAGTCTTAGGCCTTGTGTTAGGTTTTACAAACCCAGGTTTGGGTTTTGACATGGGTTTGTAAAATCTCTTAACTTCCTCTATACTAGCAATTGAGACCTTTGTGCCATTAACAACTATGTGAGTTGGTTTAGGACTTGATTTGTTTTTGAGATTTGACTCAGTTCTGTCTCCAGTGTTAGACGGTACCACGGTTCCGTTAGGTTTAATGGTACCGTTGGTACCTTTAGTGGTGCCGTCTGGGGATTTGACAGAATTCGTGGGTTTGACAGATTTTACTTGATTTGTTTTATCTGTCGAAGCATTTTCTGTTTCTTTTTTGAACCTAGTGATTCTAATTGCATTTTCCTTGAGTTTCTCATTTTCTGCTTGAAGATTTATGCATGACTCACAATCTATGTCTAATTCTTTATATGTTTCAAGTCCTTTGACTTGTTCCTTTAGTCCTAAAATTTCTACTTCAAGTTCATGCAATTTTGATTTTAGTAATTTGTTTCTACTTAGCATTTTTGAAACAATTTTGCATAGATTATTATGTTCGTCATTTAGTATGTTGTCATCTATTGACGAGTTATCATCTATAAAATCAGGGTAGTCGTAACGTACCTCATTTGAAGTATGAGCCATTAGACATGTTTCATCCTTGGGCTTCTTTTCTTCATCATCACCGGTATCACTCCAGGAGCCTCCTATGAGAGCTCGTTGGTTATTGAATTTCGGTGGTTTGGGACACTCTCATATGAGGTGATTAGGATCTACGCACCTAAAGCACTTCTTATCACTTGTCCCTTTCTTTTCAACATGGTTCTTTTGTGATGTCTTCTTCTCATCACGAGGTTGCCTAACGAACCTACCTCTTCTCCTAAAGAACTTTTTAAAGTCCCTAACCGCTAATGCATATTCCTCATCTTCACTATCGGAACTTGAGCATTCCTCATCACTAGACTCCTTCTTGGCTTTCAATGCTAGAGATCTAACTCTCTCGCTTTTGCCTTTGACTATGTCGGAGTCCTTCTTGATTATCATCTCGTGAACTTTCAAGTTTCCTATAAGTTCATCGAGTGACAAAGTCGCCAAGTCCTTTGACTCTTCTATGGCGGTGACCTTTGCTCTCCATTTAGGATGTAGAGCCCTAAGAAACTTCCTAACATAATTCTTACTAGAGTAACCTTCATCAAGAGCTTTAAGACTAGTGATAATAGTATTAAGTCTAGCAAAACCATTATCTATTGACTCATCTTCCGAAATGGAAAATTGTTCATATTGTTGAACAAGAAGATCTATCTTGTTCTCTTTGACTTGGTTATTACCTTGGTGAGTGACTAACAAAGTTTTCCAAATATCTTTTTCCGTATTACACATGAAAATTCTTTCAAATTCCTTTTTAGGCAAAGCATTATAAATCATCATTTTAGCCTCATTATTTTTGGCTAATTTCCTTTTAAGTTCATCACTTTGTTTATCATAAGAAACTATTTCATCCTTTTTAGTTTCCGGATTCATTTGAATAGGTTGAAAGTCACCCTCGGTAATAACATGACAAAGATCAATGTCTTTTGACTTCACATACGTTTCGAATCTTGTTTTCCAATAAATAAAACAATCGGTTTCGAAAAGTGGTGGTCTTTGCATAGATTGCCCTTCTAGATATTTGTCGGAATCCATTGATCGATTCAAGTTTTAAAATACAATATACTTTAAAATCTTGACTGACGTGGCTTCTGATACCAATTGTGGGAAACTAGAAGGGGGGTTGAATAGTTTACCGGTTTAAAATTCTTTTAAAAATCTTGTTTTAAAAGTTGGCTATTGGAAACTTTGATTCGAACTCTATGTGTAATCAATCAACACCAATATGAACTACACACTAAACTAACAAATACAAAATAATGAAAGTAAAGAGTAGAGTTGGAAAGATCAAACCGAGACAAAGGATTTATAGTGGTTCGGCTACGAAGCTCTTCTTCGCCCTACTCCACTCCCCGAGTACCACACTCGAGAGTTTCAAGCACTATGTCAACAACCTCCCTTCAGGCGGAGAAAACCGTACACGTCGCTTATCCTATTACCGACACTAAGCTAAATGTCGAGTGCTAATCTTAGCTAGCACCAATCTACCAAGGTCCACGTGACCAATCACACAAGCCCTAATGGCTACAAGAGATCACTACGATCTCAACACGATCACAAAGATCAACTCTCACTTCACTCTACTTAATCTAACTACTCTAGATCCTTTGATCACTCACACACAAGCCCAATGGCTTTAAGAGATCTTCACTATCTCTTAAGATCACAATGATCTTCACTCACACTCTCATAAAAGAAAGATAATCTTGATGTATGCTAAGATACAATCAAGGATGTACAAGTGTTACAAAACCTAACAACTACAACTCTTGTATCTTCTTGAATACCTTGAGTTCTTCTCTTGCTAATGAAGAGGAATGATAACACCTTGTATCAACTTGGACACTTGTGTTCTTCTCTTGATAATGAAGAGGAATGATAACACCTTGTATCAACTTGGATACTTGTGTTCTTCTCTTGCAAGTGAAGAGGAATGAAGAGGATCACTTGAAGGATGATTGGATCACTCTTGAACAAAAGAAAAACTAACCTAAATGATCTAAGAAAGAAAGTGTGAAGAGAGTATTCAACTCAGAAAGTTTTGTGTGTGTAAGGATGCCTAAAAACAGTGAAAGGGGTTGGTATTTATAGGCAAAGAAAATTTGAACGTTACAGAAAATTTTGTACGGACGGCTCCGTTAAATACCCCACGGCTCCATTAAATTTAATGGAACCGTGGAGCCGTCGTAGACTAGGACGCTCCAAATTTTGTCTTTTCTGGTGAAAACTTATTTGGGGAAGGTTGGAGCTGATTTTGGGGGGGAAAATAGCTGTTGTGATTTTCAAACTTATTTTTCCATTAAAACATTTCTTAATATTTCAAAAATAATTTGTCAAGTGTATTTAAAAAAAAATGTTTTGTCCCATTTAAAATGTGAATTTTCAAAACATAAATTCACTTCTTTGATCACTAGTTCAAGTTGTAACTTTGTTCAAGAGTGATTTGCGTAGAAACGGGATCTTCCGATTAAAGACTTGTTTACGTTGATTTTAACGTATTGTGATTTCACATTTTGTCATCCTCAAAACGTGAAGTAATCGAAAGATATAAATAACGTTTTTAGAACCTTATTTGCATCAACAGACTTGGGTCTATTTTCTCCGAAGCAAAGATCAAGCTCCCTCAATGATCATCACATTTCTCACAAAAATTCAAGTTCAGCTTCGTAATACGGTCAGAAAAGTTAGATCAGACAATGGAACTAAATTCAAGAATCAAACTATTCGATATTACTTTGAGAAAGTGGGAATTGAACATCAAACATCCATTGAAGAAGTCTAGAACAGAATGGGGTTGTCGAAAGACGCAACAGGACGTTAGTAGAAGCTGCAAGAACGATGCTTATCAAAGCTCAATTATCAAATTACTTATTGGCAGAAGCTGTATCTACTGGATGTTATACCTAAAACCGTTGTATGATCACTAAACGGCATCACAAAACTCCTTATGAGATTGTTCACAACCACAAACCGAAGATTAACCACTTTCATGTATTTGGTGCTCTTTGCAATCCAAATAATGATCGTGACGATTTTGGAAAACTTAAACCAAAGGCTGACATTGGCATCTTCATTGGATATTGTGAAAACTCCAAGGGTTTTCGAATCTAGAATCATCGAACTAGAGAAATTTAGGAGACTATTCATGCTAATTTTGATGAGCTTACAGGAATGGCTTCTGAGCACAACAGCTTAGGACCCCAACCAACCGTCTAAACTTTCCAGATCCAGCAGCTGCACCTCTTTCCCTTAACCGTAAAGAATTGGAAACCTTGTTTACTCCACTGTTTGATGATTTATTTGAATGTCGTGCACCAGATGTATCACCTATTTCCGCTGCACAACCTGATAATATTCTAATACCTGATATACCTGCTCCAACAACAACAACAACCGTTGCTACAGATGCACCTCCATATGAATCCCCATCAACAACAGAACAAACCGCTTCCAATGCTGACAATGCAACTAAAGATCTTCCACAACAACCAGTACCCGAACCTGCAGATTATGACCCAAATGCGTTCTTTAATCCATTTGCACCGACTCCAACCGTTCCTGATATTGCAGAGTCATCCACATGCAATTTGGACCCGTCTAATCTGCATACGTTCTATCAACATCACCCTTCAACACATCATTGGACTAAAGAACATCCCTTAGTAAACATCATTGGCAATCCCTCAGCTCCAGTTATGACAAAACGAAAAGTTCACACCGATGCTGAAAAATGCATCTACGCACTCACTGTTTGTCAAGATGAACCCAAAAACATCAAAGACGCACTAACATACGACAACTGGATTGAGTCAATGCAAGAAGAACTCGACCAATTCAAACGACTAGAAGTGTGGGAGTTAGTTGAAAGACCAGATGAGGTCTATGTCATCGGACTGAAGTGGATTTGGAAAAAAAAGTTAGATGCAGAAGGCATAATGATTCATAACAAATCGCGTCTGGTAGCTAATGGATTCACTCTGCAGGAAGGAATTAATTTTGAAGAGTCCTTTGCTCCAGTTGCTAAGTTTGAGGCTGCCCGTATCTTTCTGGGATACGCTGCATACAAGAATATGGTTGTTTATCAAATGGATGTGAAAACGGCATTTTTAAACGGTCAATTACGTGAGGAAGTTTATGTTAGTCAACTAGAGGGATTCGTCGATCCAGATCATCCCAATCATGTGTATAGACTCAAGAAGGCCCTTTGTGGACTTAAACAAGCCCCAAGGGCATGGTACGATAAACTAATTGCTTTCTTGCTTGCCAATCATTTTATTAAAGGCTCAGTGGATCCAACTTTGTTTATTCAAAAACACGGGGAGGACATTTTAATTGTTCAAATCTATGTCGATGACATTATTTTTGCGTCAACAAACAAAAAACATTCAAATGTTTTTGCAAGATTAATGAAACAAAATTTTGAAATGTCCATGATGGGTGAACTTACGTTCTTCTTAGGACTCCAAGTTCATCAATCACCCTGTGGAATTTTTCTAAGTCTGTCTAAGTATGCTCTTGAGATTTTAAAGAAACATGGCATGACAAGTTGTGATACTTATAACACACCTATGCCTGCATCATCCCCAAAGCTAGATGCTGATTTACATGGTACACCTGTTGACCCTACAAAATACCGTAGTATGATTGGGTCCCTCATGTATCTAACAGCCAGCAGACCAGATATAGTTTTTGTTGTATACCTATGCTCCCGTTATCATTCACGACCAACTAAAAGACACCTCTCTGAGGTTAAAAGAATCCTTCGATACATAAAGGGAACCATCCATTTGGGGATCTGGTATCCGAAGGATTCTGGTTTTGAACTAATAGCTTTTTCAGATGCTGATCATGCAGGATGTTTAGACACACGCAAAAGTACATCTGGGGGAGTGTAATTTTTAGGAGACAAACTTGTATCTTGGCAGTCAAAGAAGCAGGATTGCACTTCATTATCATCAACATAATCGGAATATGTAGCCATGTCAGCATGCTGTGCTCAATTCATTTGGATACGATCACAACTGATAGACTACGGTTACATTTTCAATAAGATTCTGTAACCTCCCGTAATTTTTCCCTAAGAATAGTAGATGCTAATAAATGATTAATAAATCATTACGATGTTTAATAAACATTTCTACTAGTAACAAAATTCTTTTGTTATTTATGCTACACTATTTAGATCACAACGATACTGGTGACTACCGATTACTTAGAAATCGATGCTTACACACGAACCTTGATAGTCTAAGATCGCGAATTATTTAAAACTTTAACGTTTAATACTTAACGTCTATATATATATATATATATATATATATATATATATTATATATATATATATATATATATATATATATATATATATATTATATATATATATATTTCGGTAATTAACCCAGCGTGATCAAACACTTTCCCGATCTCACGAAATTATCACTAACACTCAGTAAATATATTGGACCTCAAATGGACCACAAAAACTCACTGGGCCTCGACCCAATCTCGCTACAAACCAAACACGCCTTTATTATTTCCATTTCTTTCTTTCTCGGCCCAATCCACCAATGAGCCCAACAATAAAACTCAAGCCCAAATCCTATATATAATATATTCGGTTTAGCTATTTTCTGCCGAACACTTTGGCTATTATTCGAGCAATATAACTTAATAACGATATTAATATCCTACCCGACTCCATTCTCGACTTAGCTAGGAATTGAGAGAAACAAGTATCCCACTCAAACTCGATCATTTGATATCTTTAAATATGTCAAGGTTCAACCCACACGACAAGCCACGAAACACAACTTAAATTCCACACTTGGCCTAGTCGATGTCTGTGTCACTTCCAACTCGATTTAACACATATATTGACAACTAATGAATTCGAAACATACTCTTATCAAACCTACAAACTATTAAACGAGTTCTATATTCACTTTAGATCACATATGAAATGTGTTAAATAAATGAAATAACCGGACCAACCACAAACATAAACCAACAATTGGAAACTAGCGGTTGTCCCTTTCCTTTTGAAGTTTAGTACCGACTAATAGATACAAGCAAACCATCATTTTGCTAAACTTTACACTCCAACTGACTACTCAATGACACCTTATAATACTCATCATGATTCATCATTTCTTCCATTTTCAATATGCAAAAATAATGAAACCCTCGACTTCTTCTTCTTGTTCGAATTACCACAAGGACGATTCATACCTTATGCCCTCATCATTTTCGATACTGTGACACTCCAACTACTCATTATTATCCCATTTTGACCGAACATGCTTGCATGTATCCGCCCTAAACCTCCTATAAATACCATGCATGCAATCGGTATTATACGCACACACAAAATATATATCACCACTCAAATATTCTAAGTCCTAAACATGTTATAAGGTCGACTAGTTTTAAGTATTTTTCGAAGTGTTCGAGTCGAACCCAAGAAGTTTTCCAATTCGTTCCTGTATCTTTGGTGTACCAAGAATCGAGTTACATAGTCCTTTCATTCTAATCTCGTCTCATCATAGTGATACGCCTCACTTTCGAAGAGAAGTAAGTCACCTTCTCATTCTTCTTTCAAATTCAATACGTTAGTTTATCTTGCATGCCATGCTCATTTAGATTCGATATTTCGTAAACTCTATAAATAACCTATGTGTTTTACTCGACACCCTAAATATTAGCTATGCTAACTATCGAGAACCATCAATATTCGAACATTACATGAACGTATAAACACCAAATAACACACGTTTGCAGGTCACCTTGATAACCTTCGAGTTCTATTAAAAACACTTAGAATATTTTTTTGTTCTTAAAACCATTTTCGACAATCTAAGCCACTTAGCTTTGGCATTATATTTCTTTAACTCGACATACGATTCGTATATTTCATAACTTGACCTAATAAACGAGCAACCAAACTAACAAACTATGTATTACATTTGACCTATAGATCCCAAATCGAACCATACTACACCCAAAGTAATCGACCCAAAAATTCTGTTTTATATAAACAAATATTAGCGGAATGGGCTTAAAGCCCAACAAGCTGCTTATAAGCTCTCTGAATAAGCTGATCGTATAAGTTTTATTGTTATGTTTTTATGACCCTAAAACAAGCCCGTGACAAAGCCCAAACCCACACTAAGCCCATTAGATCGCAAGCCCATAAAGGGATACACACTTAGCCCGTTAAAAGCCCTTAAGCTGAAATATAAGCTCTCGGCTAATTAAGCTGTTTTTATAAGTTACACAAACTGTTTTAAACTTAGTATGAAATAAAAATAGTGAAACTTTGAAATAGTAAACTTTCGGTAAGAATGTTATTTTAATAACTTTGTGATGAAAACTGTAAATCTAGAAACTATTGAGTACAAAATGTAAATATTAAATGTTTTGGACCTAAAGTGTAATAAAAACTTAACCGAGGACTAACGGTGCAAATGTTATACCGTTAGGGCTAAAAGTGTAATTTTGTAAAAACCTAAGGGTATTTCTAATTTATACTTGTGATAGTACTTTACAAACCCAAAACCCGAACCAAATATGTTTAGTCGACGAGTAATAATTCTATCTACGTAGTTAGTAACTTATATATATATATATATATATATATATATATATATATATATATATATATATATATATATATATATATGTATACAAAACCACTTAACGAAATCAGTAACGTAGAATCTAACTTATCGTCAACCAACCTTAATGACGATCCCTTTTGTCACCCATTACACTTCAAAGAACGAGCACGCATCCAAAATATTATATATATATCCATATATATATAACTCGATATATTTTCTTTTAAATATATAAAACTTTATAATTTTATATATAGCCTTATAATTTTTTTTATATATAACCTTTTAGTTATATATAACTTTGATCACGTAAACGCGCACGTTATAATGTGACGAAAGAAAACAATAAAACCATAAACGTTATGAATCGCGATAAACCAAACTTAGACTATCAAACCACTAAACTTGCCATATACGATATAGGTCGTGTGTTGAAGCCGTTTTCTTTTCATCGTTTGATTAACGATATTACTGCTACCACTACCGCACTACCCAGGTGAGTTCATAGCCCACACTTTAACTTTTAAATCTTTTGTGGGGAGATACATGCTACAAAACCTGAACACAAACTTTTCGTATGCTACGACTGTTATTATTATTGCTTAAGTAGCTATTGCCAAAAGTCCCTCAATCATGAACCTTAATCACTTGCGAGTGAACGTAAATAATTGTGAATAGATCTATTTGGGACTGACAATCCCCGTTTGGGTCTGCTAGGATGAGCCACCCAGGCGCACTTTATTTGAACAAACTTATGAGTTATTGGCAAATACTCATCACGAGGGCCCCTTTATACTCTACATCATATTTGATGCCCGTTAAGCGTTGCGTGTCATGAGCTTAATGCAATAATAACTTGATTTCAACTTGTTTAATTGTAATTCGATGCAATTAACACTTATACTTGGGGACAAACTATTAAACCTAAACCTATGAACATCACTCAACTTTTGTTGACTTTTAGCATGTTATCTCAGGTAACTAAGGACTGGAACTCAAGGCAACGGAGTGGGCATTATAACCCTGTATGGGTGGTTAAAATAAATGTTTTATCATTCAACTTTAAATAAACATGTTCAACTATGAAACATCTTTGTATTCTAAACACTTGTATTTTGAATGATAAAACTTAAAACGTCTTTTAAAGTCGTTTTCTATGATTATGACGAAAGATCCTCTACGTAACACCCAATTAAGTCTTCCGCTGTTGTTATCCGAAATTGGGGGTGTTACTGATTGGCATAAGAGCTCATGATTATAGAGAACCAGATGTATTTCAAACACTGGACTATAACTACATTTTAAAAAAAAGGGACCATTATAAACCACCTTATGCCCTCCGTGCCTACACACTTCCAGCATTTTAGATGTTGCTTACTATATGAGCTTTTAGTAAAGTTTAACATAGTTAAGATCATAGTAATAACTTATATTTACTATTCGGGATTATTACAGTACTATGTCTTCGAATCCCCATCCCATCGCTGTATCATCTGATTCAGAGAATGAGGATCCTATGCCAGACTTTGCTACGACAGCTATTCCTATGTCACCTGCTACTGACCGGTACATGGAAAGCCAGCAATTTCTACCGGCATCCGACTTGGAGATTTCCCCTCCAGTATCACCCATACCATCACCTGACCCGATTCGCCGGCATGGACGAGTACGACAACTCCAGCCGTACGAACCCGAACCCTTTGACCAACTTTACCGACAACCCGGAGAAGGTTTTGTTCGCAAACACACTCCCCGAAAACGAGTACGTACACCACCAGCACCGATCGTATCACCACCACCCCCACTCGTACCAACTTCGACTCCTGTAACGTCACCACCCCCTGCTCCTGAGCATACCAGGACACCGCCGCTTACACCACTATCTTCAGTTCCACCGCCTACTATTTTCTATCACCAGACTACCACTGTTCCATTACCATCTTCTATTCCACCCCTTGCTTCTCCACCCTCAGCTACTCTCAGTGAACCTCTACCACCTCATGAGAGAGCATACTGTTTGGTTCCATCTTTATCGGATCCATATGCCCAGGTTAGAGATGAGACTACAGTTCGCACCGGGACCCACAGAAGGGTCGATGCACGCCGATGGTCTTACTTGCTACCTATCATTCGTCACTGGAGATCCCAGGAAGGAGCACCGAGAGCCATGGAACTAGGAGAGAGTTTGGCTACAGCTACTTCGAGGATTCTTCCGGTTACCGGAGAACCCATCCATCACACCATACCTCTATTGGCAGCCAGATTAGTCAGACATGAGGATCGTCTGGATGAAATTGCAGAGATTCTTGATGACTTACCATTAGAGCAGATTGACGCACTTGGGGAAGAAGTGGAAAACCTTGTGATTGGTCAGTTGGCGATGGAGGCAGTCTTTGATCGAGTAGGTGCTAGTTTAGAAGAAGCCATTGAGACTATTTCTATACTAGGAGATGCTACTACTTTGATGCAGACAGTGATTGAGACACTAGAATCTGAGCTTGATCGAGTTAGCTCTCAGGTTCTGATTCTTAGACGTATGGTTGAGGATTCCCAGGTTAGGGAAAGAGCTCGAGACCAGACAGTGAAGACTTTGATGGCAGCAATTGCAGATCTTCAGCGCCGCTTAGATGGTGCACCAGGAGGACCATAAATCAGAAACGTGTCAATATAACTAAGAGATGTCTTAGTCTACCAATGTTGTATTAATAAATAATCTTGTATCTTTATGTTTTGTAAAACAAATCGAACAAGTTATTAATCCTATGTTGTGTGGATGTATTATATTGATGTTGATTTATGTATTCCATGGTTGTTTCTTGCATATGCATTATGATTCGCCATATATTGCCTCGCGAAATTTTGGTTCATACAGTGCAATTCAATCATTTATGTTCTCATGTGTGTTGTGAATTGATTCAGACATATTGTGAATGAATTTATGATATGATATTTGCTGTACCTACAGAGATAAACCAGAATTATTAGACTAAATTGTTATGGTTAAAATTATATTAATTATAATATAATCCATATTCAATTCTAACCTAACGTAATCATTATGAGATTTCTAAAAATATGCTTTTGCAATATTGATAGAACAATGGTACGTACAAGGAAAGCAACCTCCGCCGCAAATCACGAAACTTCAACTGCTACGCCTACAATGACTCCAGAGGCTATCCGAAAAGCAATCGCTGACGGTGTAAATGCAGTCATGACAGAACAGGCAGCAGCAAATGCACGCAACAGTGGCACTAGTCTACCGACAGGAGAAAGTGTAACTGCTGCAAACCGCAAGTGTACCTACAAAGATTTCATAAGTTGTCAACCAACTTCTTACAAAGGTACTGAAGGAGTAACTGAACTTGCTCACTGGTTCGAACGATCTGAAACTGTTTTCCAGAGAAGCGGTTGTACCGAGGAAAACAAAGTCACTTTCGCTACTGGGACTCTCATGCAAGATGCTTTGTCATGGTGGAATGCTACAGTTAAAGCCATGGGAATGACAGCAGCCTACCAGCTCCCTTGGACTGAGTTTAAAACCAAGATGCTGAAGAAATACTGTCCCCGTTCTGAACTAAGAAAATTGGAGGATGAATTCCATCTACTAGTAGTAAAAGGAATTGATCTTAAAACATACAACAGGAGATTCCAAGAGCTTAAAATATTATGCCCTACTGTTGTACCAACTTTCGAAAAAGAACTGGAGAAGTATATCGAAGGACTTCCCCATAGTATTGAGGGAAATGTCACTTCATCAAATCCGTCAACTCTAGAGGCAGCTATGGAACTTGCCCAAAAGCTACTGGACCGAGAGGTCAAGTACAACAATGAGCTCAAGAGGAAGCTCGATGACAAAAGAACCACTCGCCACCACAGTAACAATAACCATCGCAACAACAACAACTCCAATAACAACAACCCTAGAAACAATAACCCGTATCATCAAAACCGAAACACTCGTCACCGTCATCAAGACCAAAGACAAGAAACCGCCAAGGCTTATGCTGCTACTGAAGGCAAGGGATACCAAGGTTAGAAATCCCAGTGCAACAGATGCAAATTACACCATAGTGGACCTTGCACAATCAAATGTCTGAAATGCCAGAAGGTGGGCCATCAGACAAAGGATTGCAGGAATCCTGCTACTGGTAGCAACCTACAGCCTGTAACTCCGACTTGCTACTCATGCGGAGAAGTAGGTCACTTCAAGAGTCACTGTCTGAAAGGAAACGGTCAGCCAAATAACGCTCGAGGAAGAGCATATGTGTTAAAAGAGGAAGATGCCCCACTGAACTCTGACGTCGTCACGGGTACGTTCTTACTAAATCAACATAATGCTAGAGTATTATTTGATTCTGGAGCAGATAGAAGTTTTGTGTCAACTACGTTTGCTTCTTTGCTTAACACTACCCCTTCCAAACTAGACACCACTTTCGAAATCGAAATGGCTGACGGAAACCTAATTGGTACCGACACTGTAATCCGTGGTTGTACCATAACCCTACAAGACAACCCTTTTCCCATCGACCTCATACCTATCCAACTCGGTAGTTTTGACGTAGTCATAGGTATGGATTGGTTATCCAAACACCGCGCTAGAATACTCTGTGACGAGAAAACCGTTCATATTCCATGTAATGGTGAAACTCTCATTGTCCAAGGTGACAAGAATAAAACACGATACGATATCATCTCATATATCAGATTTGTGAAATATATGAACGAAGGATGTCAAGCATTCATGGTTCATGTAACGGAAAACAAATCAAAAGATAAACGAGTTGAAGACGTTCCGATCGTTAAAGAGTTTCCAGAAGTATTCCCCGAAGATCTACCCGGTCTTCCACCTCCCCGTCAAGTAGAATTCCAGATTGAACTTGTGCCTGGAGCGGCACCTGTGGCGAAAGCACCTTATAGGTTAGCGCCATCCGAAATGAAGGAATTATCAGAACAATTGAGAGAATTGTCTGATAAAGGCTTTATCCGACCCAGCTCATCACCTTGGGGAGCTCCGGTTCTATTCGTAAAGAAGAAGGACGGATCTTTCCGAATGTGTATCGATTACCGGGAATTGAACAAACTCACTGTAAAGAATCGTTACCTACTACCTAGGATCGACGACTTGTTTGATCAACTACGAGGATCGAGTGTATACTCGAAGATCGAACTAAGGTCAGGGTACCATCAGTTAAGAGTTCGAGAGGAGGATATTCCCAAAACTGCTTTTAGGACACGTTACGGACATTACGAATTCCAAGTAATGCCATTTGGTTTAACCAATGCACCTGCAATGTTCATGGACCTAATGAACCGAGTGTGCAAACCATACTTGGATAAATTCGTAATAGTGTTCATAGACGATATCCTAATCTACTCCCGCAACGAACAAGAACATGCCAAACATCTAAAGATTATTTTAGAGTTACTCAAAAAGGAATAGTTGTATGCCAAGTTCTCCAAATGCGACTTTTGGATTAGAACTGTACAATTCCTTGGGCATGTTATCAACAGTCAAGGTATTCACGTAGATCCAGCTAAGATTGAGGCCGTCAAAAGTTGGACATCTCCTACAAATCCCACAGAGATACGCCAATTTTTGGGTCTAGCAGGTTACTACAGGGGATTTATTGAAGGTTTTTCAAAAATCTCAAAGCCTTTGACCGAATTAACTCAGAAGCACAAGAAGTTTATCTGGGGAAGAGAGGAAGAATCAGCTTTTCAGCTACTAAAGAAAAAGCTATGTGAAGCACCAATATTGGCACTACCCGAAGGAAGTGAAGACTTCGTAGTGTATTGTGATGCCTCATATCATGGTTTGGGAGCTGTACTGATGCAACAAAACAAAGTGATAGCTTATGCTTCACGACAACTCAAACCACATGAAGCAAATCACACGACTCATGATTTAGAGTTAGGAGCAGTAGTATTCGCCCTTAAGTTATGGAGACACTACCTGTATGTTACTAAGTGTACGCTATTCACCGACCACAAAAGTCTTCAGCACATTTTAGATCAGAAAGATCTAAACATGAGACAACGTCGCTGGTTAGAGTTACTCAGCGATTATGATTGCGAAATCCGTTATCACCCCGGAAAAGCCAACGTTGTGGCAGACGCATTGAGTCGAAAGGAACGACTGAAACCTCTTAGAGTCAAATCGTTAGGAATAACCATTCGTTCACCCCTACCCTCACAAATACTCACCGCTCAATCCGAAGCTCTTAAGGAAGAGAATCGACCTAGTGAAAAGATCCACGGTATGCCAGAAAATAAGAATGGATTTGTGCAGAGAACAGACGGGATGCTCTATTTAAAAGAGAGAAGTTGGATTCCTCTATACGGAGGTATACGTGATCTCATTATGAATGAGTCTCATAAATCCAAATACTCCATTCATCCAGGTTCTGACAAGATGTACCAAGATCTCAAGAAGCTTTACTGGTGGCCAAACATGAAGGCTGACATAGCCGAGTATGTCGGAAAATGTTTGACTTGTTCACGAGTAAAAGCGGAATATCAGAAGCCGTCCGGATTACTCATACAACCCGAAATTCCTGTATGGAAATGGGAGCGTATTACAATGGAATTTATCACTAAGCTTCCTAAAACATCAACTGGACTTGACACCATTTGGGTCATCGTTGATTGTCTCACAAAATCCGCTCACTTCTTAGCAATTAAGGAAACCGACGAGATGGACACACTCGCAACACTATATCTAAAAGAAATAGTTTCGCGACATGGAGTGCCGATCTCAATCATCTCAGATCGTGACAGTCGTTTCACATCTCATTTTTGGAAGTCTTTGCAAAAAGCCTTAGGAACCAAATTGGATATGAGCACTGCCTATCATCCACAAACCGATGGAAAAAGCGAGAGGACAATCCAAACCTTAGAAGATATGCTCCGAGTGTGTGCTATCGACTTCGGAAAAGGTTGGGATAAACACTTACCTCTAGCTGAGTTCTCCTATAACAATAGTTATCACGCCAGCATTAAGGCAGCACCATTCGAAGCACTCTACGGTCGAAAGTGCAGATCGCCTGTTTGTTGGACCGAAGTTGGAGAGATACAACTTACCGGACCCGATCTCATTCATGAGACGACAGAAAAGATAGTTAGGATTAAGCAACGACTACAAGCGGCAAGAGATAGACAAAAGAGCTATGCCGATGTGAGGAGAAAACCTCTAGAATTCCAGATTGGAGACAAGGTCATGTTGAAAGTATCTCCTTGGAAAGGAACGATACGTTTCAGAAAACGTGGAAAACTTAATCCAAGATACATTGGTCCATTCAAAATCCTGGAGAGGATAGGACCAGTGGCTTACAAACTCGAACTGCCAGAGGAACTTAGTCGAGTTCACGACACCTTTCACGTATCAAACCTTAAGAAATGTTTGTCAGATGAATCTCTTGTAATTCCTTTGAAAGAAATTCGACTCGACGACAAACTCGTCTTTACCGAAGAACCCGTGGAAATCATGGATAGAGAGGTCAAACGACTAAAACGAAACCGCATTCCCATTGTTAAAGTCCGATGGAACTCTAAACGAGGACCGGAATATACTTGGGAACGCGAAGACCAAATTCGAGCTAAATACCCACACCTATTCTCGTAAACACTTCTATTACCTATCTTAGACTGGAATTCCGGGACGGAATTCAGTGTAAGTGGTAGGTACTGTAACCTCCCGTAATTTTCCCCTATGAATAGTAGATGCTAATAAATGATTAATAAATCATTACGATGTTTAATAAACATTTCTACTAGTAACAAAATTCTTTTGTTATTTATGCTACACTATTTAGATCACAACGATACTGGTGACTATCGATTACTTAGAAATCGATGCTTACACACGAACCTTGATAGTCTAAGATCGCGAATTATTTAAAACTTTAACGTTTAATACTTAACGTCTATATATATATATATATATATATATATATATATATATATATATATATATATATATATAATATATATATATATATATATATATATTTCGGTAATTAACCCAGCGTGATCAAACACTTTCCCGATCTCACGAAATTATCACTAACACTCAGTAAATACATTGGACCTCAAATGGACCACAAAAACTCACTGGGCCTCGACCCAATCTCGCTACAAACCAAACAAACAAAACTAGCCTTTATTATTTCCATTTCTTTCTTTCTCGGCCCAATCCACCAATGAGCCCAACAATAAAACTCAAGCCCAAATCCTATATATAATATATTCGGTTTAGCTATTTTCTGCCGAACACTTTGGCTATTATTCGAGCAATATAACTTAATAACGATATTAATATCCTACCCGACTCCATTCTCGACTTAGCTAGGAATCGAGAGAAACAAGTATCCCACTCAAACTCGATCATTTGATATCTTTAAATATGTCAAGGTTCAACCCACACGACAAGCCACGAAACACAACTTAAATTCCACACTTGGCCTAGTCGATGTCTGTGTCACTTCCAACTCGATTTAACACATATATCGACAACTAATGAATTCGAAACATACTCTTATCAAACCTACAAACTATTAAACGAGTTCTATATTCACTTTAGATCACATATGAAATGTGTTAAATAAATGAAATAACCGGACCAACCACAAACATAAACCAACAATTGGAAACTAGCGGTTGTCCCTTTCCTTTTGAAGTTTAGTACCGACTAATAGATACAAGCAAAACCATCATTTTGCTAAACTTTACACTCCAACTGACTACTCAATGACACCTTATAATACTCATCATGATTCATCATTTCTTCCATTTTCAATACGCAAAAATAATGAAACCCTTGACTTCTTCTTCTTGTTCGAATTACCACAAGGACGATTCATACCTTATGCCCTCATCATTTTCGATACTGTGACACTCCAACTACTCATTATTATCCATTTTGACCGAACATGCTTGCATGTATCCGCCCTAAACCTCCTATAAATACCATGCATGCAATCGGTATTATACGCACACACAAAATATATATCACCACTCAAATATTCTAAGTCCTAAACATGTTATAAGGTCGACTAGTTTTAAGTATTTTTCGAAGTGTTCGAGTCGAACCCAAGAAGTTTTTCCAATTCGTTCCTATATCTTTGGTGTACCAAGAATCGAGTTACATAGTCCTTTCATTCTAATCTCGTCTCATCATAGTGATACGCCTCACTTTCGAAGAGAAGTAAGTCACCTTCTCATTCTTCTTTCAAATTCAATACGTTAGTTTATCTTGCATGCCATGCTCATTTAGATTCGATATTTCGTAAACTCTATAAATAACCTATGTGTTTTACTCGACACCCTAAATATTAGCTATGCTAACTATCGAGAACCATCAATATTCGAACATTACATGAACGTATAAACACCAAATAACACACGTTTGCAGGTCACCTTGATAACCTTCGAGTTCTATTAAAAAACACTTAGAATATTTTTTAGTTCTTAAAACCATTTTCGACAATCTAAGCCACTTAGCTTTGGCATTATATTTCTTTAACTCGACATACGATTCGTATATTTCATAACTTGACCTAATAAACGAGCAACCAAACTAACAAACTATGTATTACATTTGACCTATAGATCCTAAATCGAACCATACTACACCCAAAGTAATCGACCCAAAAATTCTGTTTTATATAAACAAATATTAGCGGAATGGGCTTAAAGCCCAACAAGCTGCTTATAAGCTCTCTGAATAAGCTGATCGTATAAGTTTTATTGTTATGTTTTTATGACCCTAAAACAAGCCCGTGACAAAGCCCAAACCCACACTAAGCCCATTAGATCGCAAGCCCATAAAGGGATACACACTTAGCCCGTTAAAAGCCCTTAAGCTGAAATATAAGCTCTCGGCTAATTAAGCTGTTTTTATAAGTTACACAAACTGTTTTAAACTTAGTATGAAATAAAAATAGTGAAACTTTGATTTTAAAACTTTGGACTCGATTTGCAAAGAATCGCTAACCGAGGGACTAAAGTTGTCAAAATAGGAAACTTTCGGTAAGAATGTTATTTTAATAACTTTGTGATGAAAACTGTAAATCTAGAAACTATTGAGTACAAAATGTAAATATTAAATGTTTTGGACCTAAAGTGTAATAAAAACTTAACCGAGGACTAACGGTGCAGATGTTATACCGTTAGGGCTAAAAGTGTAATTTTGTAAAAACCTAAGGGTATTTCTAATTTATACTTGTGATAGTACTTTACAAACCCAAAACCCGAACCAAATATGTTTAGTCGACGAGTAATAATTCTATATCTACGTAGTTAATAACTTATATATATATATATATATATATATATATATATATATATATATATATATATATATATATATAATATATATATATATATATATAATATATATATGTATACAAAACCACTTAACGAAATCAGTAACGTAGAATCTAACTTATCGTCAACCAACCTTAATGACGATCCCTTTTGTCACCCATTACACTTCAAAGAACGAGCACGCATCCAAAATATTATATATATATCCATATATATATATAACTCGATATATTTTCTTTTAAATATATAAAACTTTATAATTTTATATATAACCTTATAATTTTTTTTTATATATAACCTTTTAGTTATATATAACTTTGATCACGTAAACGCGCACGTTATAATGTGACGAACGAAAACAATAAAACCATAAACGTTATGAATCGCGATAAACCAAACTTAGACTATCAAACCACTAAACTTGCCATATACGATATAGGTCGTGTGTTGAAGCCGTTTTCTTTTCATCGTTTGATTAACGATATTACTGCTACCACTACCGCACTACCCAGGTGAGTTCATAGCCCACACTTTAACTTTTAAATCTTTTGTGGGGAGATACATGCTACAAAACCTGAACACAAACTTTTCGTATGCTACGACTGTTATTATTATTGCTTAAGTAGCTATTGCCAAAAGTCCCTCAATCATGAACCTTAATCACTTGCGAGTGAACGTAAATAATTGTGAATAGATCTATTTGGGACTGACAATCCCCGTTTGGGTCTGCTAGGATGAGCCACCCAGGCGCACTTTATTTGAACAAACTTATGAGTTATTGGCAAATACTCATCACGAGGGCCCCTTTATACTCTACATCATATTTGATGCCCGTTAAGCGTTGCGTGTCATGAGCTTAATGCAATAATAACTTGATTTCAACTTGTTTAATTGTAATTCGATGCAATTAACACTTATACTTGTGTTCAAACTATTAAACCTAAACCTATGAACATCACTCAACTTTTGTTGACTTTTAGCATGTTATCTCAGGTAACTAAGGACTGGAACTCAAGGCAACGGAGTGGGCATTATAACCCTGTATGGGTGGTTAAAATAAATGTTTTATCATTCAACTTTAAATAAACATGTTCAACTATGAAACATCTTTGTATTCTAAACACTTGTATTTTGAATGATAAAACTTAAAACGTCTTTTAAAGTCGTTTTCTATGATTATGACGAAAGATCCTCTACGTAACACCCAATTAAGTCTTCCGCTGTTGTTATCCGAAATTGGGGGTGTTACAGATTCCCATGTACTGCGACTCCAAGAGTGCCATTGCCATCTCATGCAACACGGTTCAACATTCAAAGTCAAAACATATCGCACTCCGATATCATTTCATCAAAGAGCATGTTGAAAAGGGTACAACTGAATTATAATTTGTGGGTACTGAATACCAATTAGCGGAGTTATTCACCAAACCCTTGCCCCATGCAAGATTTGTGGAATTAGTTAACCAAATTGGCATGCAGTGTTTGACTCCAGATGATTTGAAAAACTTTATTAAACACAATTAAGAATGTCAAACACCAAAACATTTTGTACATATTTTTATTTTTATTACAAAAAAATTAAAATAATAATAATAATAATAATAATAATAAGAATAATAATAATAATAATAATAATAATAATAATAATAATAATAATAATAATAATAATAATAATAATAATAATAATAATAATAATAATAATAATAATAATAATTTATATATAAAAATTTACCATTTTCATCTTTCTCTATGTGCAAAGTTTTATCAATTCAAAATATGTTCTCCACGAAACTCTAACCATTTCTGTTATTTTTTTGGAACACAGTTTGAGGGGGAGAAAATATTTCATAAAACTCAAAAAGTTGTGCACATATCTTTTCTACAAAGATTTCAGACGAAAGTGTGTTTTTTTCTCTTAATCACAACATCTCTTGAATTAACGAATGCAAAAAATCTTGCCTCAAAATTTTATGGATTAATTCAAGGGGTGATAACAAATTTATTATTACTCGTTGGATCACTAAGGTAACTTTGGCAAACTTTGAGGGCCTATTTATGCTTACAATTCTCTACTTTAGAACATAGGACCCCAAGTGAAATCATAGTCGGCCTTAGGGACTAAATTTGCCAACTGCATAAACTTGACTATATATAAGACACACCTATTTGAAAAATAGATTTTTCTCACTCTTCATAAACAAAAATTGCTACTCGGTTTTATTCATTCGAAATTCTTAAGTTTTTCATCAAGTTTCACGAAATCGAAATGTGAGTTCACAAATATTCTTATTTATGTCTGCTTATCACTCGCCTGAAACATTTAATCATTTTCAGTGATTAATTTGCTTAATCGAAATCTAGGGTTTAAGGGTTCAAATTGGCCGTTTTTGATTTAGGATGTTAGAGACTAATTAAAGATGTTCAATAGCTTCGTTATCGTTCCTAGATTACTCGCTTATGGCTTAATTGCAATTTAAATCATCAATTTAGGTGAATTATGATTGTTTTAGGGTTTAAGTATCGAATGAGATTGCTGCTATCTTTTGGGTGTTTATTTGAGTTGTTGTCATACACCATTATGCTTCTTAGACCCCTTAGGACATGCGTGTTTAGCCCCAAAACATGAAACTCAAACAAATTGTATTTGGATCAATTTCACCTAGGTATAAAATGTTTTTCTTAATGTTTGGTGGCAATTTTGTGAATTCTGGATATATTATTGAGATTAGTATACGCTTTTATAGGTTTTTATCATTACTTGGAAACAATAAATTGGTCAAACAAATTCTTCCAAAAGTTTTGAATGACTCCGAGTAGTGATGAAGAACTGCAAAATTGTATGAAGATTTCTGAATAGGGAAATATTGTTTGAATATTTCCGAGTAGGGATATTGAGTCATTTTTTTCCGAGTAGTGTTTCTTTAATATCTTCCGAGTAGGATTTAAATATTGGCTTTTTCGAGTATGAGTCCTAAAAGTTTTTCCGAGTTTGTATTGCTATCTTTCTCCGAGTACGGAGGGTTACTTATTCCGAGTATGGAAATGTGTCTCTTTCCGAGTAAGGTTACTCTGCCCAATTTTTCTTAAAAACTCCGAGTAAGGACTCAGTCCTTATTTTTTTTTTTGAGTATGAAACTTTTGTAACATTACTCCGAGTATGTAACCCTCTCAAAAATTTTCATGTGTTTCTTATAATTCAAAGTTTACATGATTTGCTTATGTGTGTTTCTTTCTCCATTGGTCAAAGTATGCTCTTGTCTTTAACACTAACAAACATGTACAATCTCTTGTATGTTGTGTTGATTGGCTATGTTTCATATTCATGATGGCTCAGGAACATAACTCTCCACTTCCGAGATTGACATGGGCACAAATGTTTCCTGTTGGTAATGAACGGGCAATTGGAAAGTCTAATCAGAGGGTTGACTTGGAGAATCTTCCATGTCATCCTACGTGCCAAGTAATGGTGGAAATTCTCAAATGTCACTTCTGCAAAGATCTCCTCACCAATTCAGTCACTGTTCCTGAAATATATCTCAATCAGTTCTGGCACACACTTCAAGTCAGCAGAAATCAAGACACCATGACTTGTACTATTGACAGAGTTGAAATCACCTTCAATGTACATACGCTCAAAAATGTGCTTCTTCTCCCAAAAGCCAATCATGGGAAAAACACTGACTTCCTCCCACTTCCGTCATTTTCTGATATAGTCAAGTTTCTTCAACACTTGGGCTATGATGACTCTGTGGTTGAAGTCACCTCTCATTCAGTGGTCAACAGAAGATACATGCCACAACCGTGGTTGACTCTCTACTCCATCATCAACCATTGTGTTACCGGTAAAGAAACTGGATTAGAGAATCCCAGATTGGAACACTTGCAAATATTCTGGGGCATAGTCAATCTCAAACATATTGACTATGCAAGCCTTATCTGGGATGACTTCATTCAACAATCCAGATCATTCATGGAAAATCATCCTGACATTGACAAAAGATCAGATGAAAAGCTACACACTCCTGACAATGATCACATACTCTCTGGGTACCGAATCCAATCTACCAACACTGAAAAAATTGGAAGAAGAATTCCTAATTCTCTAATCCCTGCCAAAGTGAAAGAAACTACAGCCTATCAAGTTTATGATGCAGCTGAGAAAGCAGGAATTGTGGGAAAGACTGAGAGTAAAACCAAAAGTGTAGTGACGAAAAAGACTGTTATAAAGGGAAAAGGAGGAAAGAAAGCAAGTGATACAGGAAGCACTAATAGAAAACCAAGAAAGAAGAAAGAACACACTTTGCAACTTTGTAATGAAGAAATATCTGAAAAAGAAAAAGAAGAGATTGCATTTAACGAAAAACTAAGTGCACAATCCGAACGTGAAAGAATCATCAAGATAAAACAAGAAAAGCTGTAAGCAGATCAACTAATTGAAAAAGAAGTAGATGCTGGTGCTGAAGCATCAAGGCAGCTTGCACTTAGAAAGGACAAAGAAATGGTCACTGAAGATCCATTATCAACTGATGAACAGTTTGCTAAAGACATGTCAGAAGCCTCTAGAGAAAACAGACGTATCTACTTAGAAGACTTGGCAAAGAAAAGGGAAGCTGAATTGAAACAAGTACAAGCTTCAGGAACTGGTGATGTTGTAATGCAAAGTGATCATGAATCAGACAAAACTTTGTCCAAATTCGAGCAATCAGATGAATCAAGTGATGAGTTCATATATACTAAGTCTGAGTCGGAAAAAGAAGAGAAAGATGAAGAAGATGACGACAATGATGATGATGACAAGCTATCACAGGATGATGATGAAGACAATGATGACGAAGATCAAGATGATGAAAACCCGGATCAATACATTGTACAACCAAAGTCAGATGATCACACTCAAGATCCTCCTGTCAAGCAATCGTCAATCACATCTTCTCAAGAACAACTCAACTTACACCTCCAACATACCTCACCTCCAACACTTGAAGATCTCGACCCAAAACCTACCACAGAAGAAGCAGGTCCATCTACTCAACACTCACCGCCCAAGAAGCTCACAAAGTTCAAAATTCACTAATCGGCAAAGTCAATTGCTAGGGAACGAGTGAAGAGCGTACGTCGGGCTCAAGCACACATTCAGAAAAAGAAACAAGTCCAGTCTGTTCAGCAACAAATCAAACAATTGCAAGATCAAATGAATGCACAACAACAGACTATTGATGAGTTTGGGACCAAAGACATTGACAAAGCTATGGAAGATATCGTCAAAGTCTACATGTCTGATATGCTTCAACAATCTGTGGATAAGAAACTTCCAGGTCTTATGAAGACTTATGTCGATAGCAAACTAGTGCAAACAATGAAAAAACTTCTGCAAACAACTCATGTAACTCTTCAAACACAACCTCCCAAACCTTCACTATCATCACTCAAAGCAACACTCTTGGCAATGATTGAAGCAAATCCTGAAGCTACATCAGATGATGAAGAACTGCGCATAGCTTTAATCAAATCCATAGAGAAAGCCAAAAAGAAAGACGAACCATGCAAATCTGATAAAGCTCGCAAAAGACATCATGATGAACCCGATTTAGATGCAAGAAATGAAGGTCACAAAAGAGTGAAAAGGTCAAGGACAACGAGGGTTTCATCTTCTTGACATCAAGAGCCTCAATTCGATACACCAGCTGATGTTGAGTTACAACCAACGGACCAACTTCAGGATGAAGAAGTCATGCCACAACCACCACCAGAATTAACAATTCAACCACCTGAATGGGTTGACCCAGAAACAACAACGTATGAATGGTTTGAAGAAATGGTCGACAAACATCCGAAGTTGCCAGAAGATGAAATTCCACCAGAAGGTCCTATCGTTGACTTTACCAAGAAACTGAAGCAGGTTATGAAGATACAACACTTAGAGAAGTCACACATAGTTTAACTCAGAAAAACCGGCTTCACACCTTTCAAGACTATCTTCACTACCTGTCTTGAGTTCGACTACAACTTGGAACAAGTCGCTCGGGCCTTATCAGAGAACATTGACTGGGATGCCTCTAATACAAGTCGTGATCCCACTCTTAAATATCGTGACTACTCACAACCTTTACTGTACATCGATCAACCTCACAACCCAAAGATCCCAACTAAGTACTTCTTCAACAAAGACCTGGAATACTTGATTTATGGAAACACAGATCCAGAAAAGAGATACTCAACTTCACTCACCAAATATCCAGCTGCCCTTTATGCACAAGAAGGAATTGAAGAACAAATCTACGATAAATTCAGCACTTCTCTTGCTGAATACAATGATGAAGCAGTTCTTGGAATATACCATTGGCCAGAGTTACGAAAGTGGTTCTATAAGTGGAAGTTGACATTCCACTCGACTCACAGAGTATTCTACAAAGAAAGGATCATCTCCATACAGGAAGTTGAAGTTGATGAAAAGTTCGGATATTGTTTCTTGAAAAGAATCCAAGTAAAAAGGGATAACAACAAAGAGTACACCTTCAAAGAAGCATACTACAAATATCTTAGCATCAATGATATTAAAGATATGTATCTGCTGAAGATTCAAGGAAAATTACATCATTTACCGGGCTCCACTGAGTACGACATTGTCAACTCTCTTCTAATCTACATCAGAAGCATAGTCTTATGTGCAAGAGTAGAAGATGTTCAGCTTGGTGTCGAAAGTTATCAAAAGAAACTCAATCTCTCGGGCCGGAGTTCAAGATTCTAGGAATTGAAAGCATGAAGCCTATAACACCCTAAAAAATTGAATTAACATTTTAATAATTATTCTGATTATATCCTAAGTATAAAATAAATAAAGTAGTAGTATAAGTATCTTATACTATATATACTATGAAAGTAAATACAAGATTGTGTAAACCAAATTTTGTCACACATTTTCTTTTAAAAACCAAATTCACTAACATAACATTTCACACGTCTAGTTCTTTTGGAAATGATTCAATCACACCATGCTTTCTTATCTCATTCACTCTCACACGTTATTCCTTGACAAGATAAGACCAAAATTTATGTAGCTATCATTTTAAAATATACGCCCATATCCTCCTTCTTAAACCATACACACGACTTTCCTTTTCTTTTTACATGTTTTGACAGAAGGAATTCCTATCCCATTCGTGTATATACACGACTTGTGTTACTCAATAACATCTCTCGTAACTGTAACAAAAACAATAAACTAGTTCCTAATATTCTCTCCACAAGAAACAAGAGCCGAAGGTTTGTTGAAGCTGTGATCGTGTCGTTTGTGTTCAAGCTTTCGTAGCAGATTCTTGGGTTACGTTTAGCGGTTCGTGTTCGATTGGGTTTGGGGTTACGATCGCGTCTCGTTAAATACTGGGGTTAGTGTTCGAATCGGTGTTTGAACTTGTGCTCGCGTTCGTGTTTTTAGTTTCGACTAGTCATCATTTTGTTTCGAGGTATATCTTAAAACTGTGTTTTTACTACATAAAAATCATGCACTAATCATAAGTTATATGCTAAGTTGATATATGATATACATAGATATAAATGAATAGATGGTATCTGCTAGTCATGGGCCAAATATATAAGTAACTCGTTATATACATATACATGTAAATTTTGTTTAAGTCACTAGTCGAATCAGGTTTCGGATGTATTAAACGGGTGACCTAGAAATCTCTATATAACGAGGATGGCAATGTCTAAATTTACACTACTGTATGAATCAAATGCATGCTATAAAAAATGAATCTAGTTGCCTATTCTAATAAATGAAATTGAAGGATACTCTAACGCATGTTGCATGCTAACTTGTACTAATTTTGAAATTCAGTCCATGCATTTTACATATGTTAGCACATTTGACCCTATCATATAAGACCCTTTTGAAACTAGTCTAAATTATAGTTATGATATATTTTTAAGTAGCATGAATCAAATATAAAATAATGTGATATGCATGCATGGATTAAGGAAAAGGGTACAAAATTAAAAAAAACAAAAAACAATGTGATGGAATCCGTTTATAAACTTTTGTACGAACTATTATAATAGATAGATTAGTATATAGTAGATGAATTTATTTAAAACTTATATAAGATTATTAGTTAATACCATGATAGAGAAATAAACACTAAAGTGGGAAACTATAAGACATGACTATTGTTGTAAAGGCGTAACATATCTGATCGTATAGTTAAAAATAGACTATTGTAATTGGTTATTAAAAATAATTAAATAATAGTACGTAGAATGACATCACAAAAAAGGGTAATTAATTAAATAGTAAATATTGATATTGGTTTCCTAATTCGTGTAGACTCTTTCAAGAAGGAGTGATTTGTGTTTTCGAGTGTGCGTTGATTTGCTTTTAAGGTACAGAAATTCTATCCCTTCTCAGTAGGGATTTCTCATGACTTCTTGATCTTTGACTTTGATTCGTTTGCTATGTTATGATCCATTTGCTATGATCCGTTTGATATGATTCCGTTTGATATGATCCATATTTGTTTAGTATTCGTTTCATGCTATATTCTATTTATATAGCTATTATCTGAGCTGGATAATTTATAATTATCCCTTATCATTATATTGCATGTGCTATGCCTATTTATGTTGCCCATATTTGTAGTCAGTCATAGGGAGTCCATGACCGTGCCATTGATGCACCAATGGTAATGATGCTGTCAGTGGAGGCGGGTTTTTGTCCACTGCGTTCCCATTTGATTTGTATTGCTATTAATAGCGCACCTGGCCCGTGTATATTGTATGTATGTTTAATCTAGAACTGCCATATGTATATCTGTTTTGAAGGGAGCGTATGGATGCATCCTAGGTATTTGTTCAGTTATGATTTGATATATGCTTGTGAATGGACTTGTGTGTGTGCAATACACCCCATTTCACTATTTGGTACATCGAGCTAGCTACTCCATATTCAATTTGTTATATGATTTGTTGGGCATTCCCTTTGATATTGATATCCACTTTATGTTCATTATTATGCATTGATCCCTTTCATATGCCATATTCTGTTTGACATCTTGTTTAACAGGTTCTCTTGGATTCATTCGCTTATTCATTTCGTATACGCTTATTACCTTTCATTTGTTTATATTTGTTCACTGAGCGTTAGCTCAGCCGCATTTTCTTTTCCATGCGGCAGGTTATAAGCGGGAGGCTGGACATGAGTGTTGAGAGTAGAAGATAGAGGACCTACCCTTGATTAGATTCCATTATTGGAGTTATGATTGTAGACATTATGCTTTGGATATGTATTGTATTTAGATTATTGTTTGGATTATATTTCGTAAGTCCTTGTAATTCTTGACTTAGTATTTAATAAGAAGTCTTCCGCTTGCGTTTATATGTTCTGATCGACACCATAATGTTACATTAGACCCTTTTCGGGTTGGGGTGTTACAAAGCCGTACAGCTTTGTCTATAATCTGTTTAGACTTATATATATCAGCAAATTTGGTAGGAAACGGGTGATGGGATATGAAAAATGTTGATATAAATAATGCCTAAACACGTTATTAATATTTTTCGATATCTCTACGTTTTGATAATCACAAAATGTAAAATCATTAAACGGAAAATTTTGACGTAAACAAGTATTTAGTTGTAAACATCTATTTTAACAACTCAATCACTTAAGGTATGAATAAACAAATGCTTAATGCATTATATGATCAAAGGAACATCTTCTTAATCACTAGATTTTTTATAAAATGTCAAAAACATTTTATATCTTTTAGAAAAACATTTTTGGTAATAAATAAAAAGGTTTAATCCATTATAAATTTATGAATTCAAATTTTCAACCAAAAATGGCAAAAATGTTCCAGAAAAACCTTCCCCACAAAAAGACAAAACTGGGCAACGGTCTTGAGGGGCGGCCCCCTTAATTTTAAGGGGACCGCCCCCCTATTTAAGGGGACCGCCCCGCTCCTCCAGCTGTCCAGTTTTTGCCTATAAATACTGGTTTTCCCCTGGACTTTTTCTCACCTTTTGCACCTCAAACCTTCTGTTCTAAATCTTCTCTAATCCTAGTAAATCCTTTCTAAAATCCTTTGATCATATTCTCTTAAGCATTGGTTTCTAAGTGATCCAAGCTTCCATCATCAAAGTGCAAAAGAAGAATACTCCTTCAACTAGAGAAGAAGTATTGTAGTTCAATTCATATCATTGTGTAGTTGTGTAAAGTGTTTGATAAAGTGTTGTATAGTTGTGATAAATAGATCTAAGTGTAAGTAAGTAGTTGTGTTGTAAAGAAGTAGTGTAGAAGTCGTGAAGTAGTCGTGAAGTAGTCGTGAAGTAGTCGTGAAAAAGTCGTGAAGTAGCCGTGAAGAAGTCGTGAAGCCGGTGTAAAAAAGTTGTGAAGAAGTTGTGTAGAAGTTGTGAGATTGGTTCTAGCTACGATTAGAACCCGACATCTAGCTTTGTGTCGTTAAGCCGGTGTAAGCTAAAGTTGTGTAAGGTTTTCTCCGCCATAAGGGAGTTTGTTGACATAGTGAAGAGAACTCTCGAGTGGGTGACTCGGGGAGTGGAGTAGGGCAAGGAAGGTGTCCTTGTAGCCGAACCACTATAAATCCTTGTGTTGTGGTTTAATCTTTCCATCCCTATCTTTCATTTCATTTACTTTACTTTACTTGCATTACTTATTTACATTTGTCTATATTTGTTCATATTGTTTAAGAGTTGAAGTCACATAAGATCGAATCGAAGTTTTTTTTTAAAAAAAGTAAACAAAAGTTTTCACAATAAAATTTAAAAGACGTAAAACTATTCAACCCCCATTCTAGTTTTCCACAATTGGTATCAAGAGCCACGTCAAACAAGATTTTTAAAATAAACTGTATTTTAAAACTTGAAACGATCTATGGAATCTGAAAAATATTTAGAAGGGAAATCTATGCAAAGACCACCACTATTTGAAAGTGATGGATTTCTTTATTGGAAAAATCGATTCGAAACTTATGTGAAATCAAAAGATCTAGATCTTTGGCATGTTATTACTAATGGTGATTTTTTACCTATTCAAAATAATCCTGAAACTAAAAAGGATGAAGTAGTACCTTTTGAAAAACAAAGTGATGATTTAAAAAGAAAACTTGCTAAAAATAATGAAGCAAAAATGGTTATTTATAATGCGTTACCGCGTAAAGAATACGAAAGAATCTTTATGTGTGAAACCGCAATAGAAATTTGGAATTCTTTATTAATAACTCACCAAGGTAATAGTCAAGTCAAAGATAATAAAATAGATCTTCTTGTTCAACAATATGAACAATTTACGATTCCGGAAAAGGAATCAATTGATAATGCTTTTGCTAGGTTTAACACAATCATCACAAGTTTAAAAGCACTTGATGAGAGTTTTTCTAGTAAGAATTTTGTTAGGAAATTTCTTAGGGCGCTTCATCCAAATTGGCGAGCTAAAGTTACGGCGATTGAAGAATCGAAGAACTTGTCAACTCTTCAACTTGACGAGTTGATCGACAACTTGAAAGTCTACGAGGCAATAATAAAGAAAGATTCCGAGATGGTCAAAGGAAAAAGAGAACAAAGCAAGTCAATTGCTTTGAAAGCGAGGAAGGAATCTAGTGACGAGGATAGCTCAACCTCCGAAAGTGATGACGAAGAATATGCCATGGCCGTAAGAGACTCCAAGAAATTCTTCAAAAGACGAGGAAGATTCGTGAGACAACCACATGAAGAAAGAAAGGCATCCCAAAGAAATAAAGATGACAAAATTGGGAAGAGTGAGAGAAAGTGTTTTAAATGTGGTGATCCAAATCATCTCATCGGAAGATGTCCAATGATGTCAAGAGAGCAAAATCAAAAGGCGTTCGTTGGAGGAGCATGGAGTGACAGTGACGAAGATGAGAAAGAAACCACAAAGGAGGTGAAATGTCTTATGGCTAAGACATCAAGTGAGGTACATTCTGAAACCGAATACTTTAGTGATGAATACTTATCATTAGACGAAAAAGACTTAGATAGTGAATATAATAGATTATGCAAACTAGGTCAAAAAGTAATAACTAAAAATAAGTCACTAAAACACGTAAACAACCAATTAGAAAATGAAATACTTGAATTAAAGGTTAAACTACACAACTTAGAAAAAGGTAAAGAAACTTTTGAAGAATGTAAATTATGTCAAGTAACTAAAAATGAAAACGAAAAACTTAAGGAAGAAATTTGTAAACTTGACAAATTTGAAAATAGTAGTAACTCACATAGGAAAATAATAAGTGTTCAAAGAGTAGTAGGAGATAAAACCGGCTTAGGATTTAATTCAACTGAGGCCTCAACTAGTGAAACTAAAAATGTGAAGTTTGAATGTGAGTCTAGCAAAGAAAAACCCGTAGAGTCAACACCTAAATACATACTTATGAAAGATAGAAATGTACCCGTAACTAGTAATGATGAAGTAAAATTTTTTTACAAATCATCCTTAAAAACCAAAGAAGAATTCCCTAAACCAAAATTAAGATAAAAAACACCTCCCTTAAGAAGACCAAATAATCCTCACCCTCGGCCTAAAACTCCTCAACCTAGAAGAAACCAAAATCGACAAAACCTGCATAATAATAATAATTACCCAATGTGGAATTATCCAAATCCACCAAGCTACAATCCTTGGGGAATACTTCCACCATATATGCATCCTAGTCAATTGCAACCCATGTTTGGTTCAAACAACTTTGGACCAATGAGACAATGGGGACCAAGTGGCTAAATTGCTAACTTATTGGGAAATCGGCATCTCTTCTTTGATTGACTTCTACAAGTCAACTTAAACACTTTGAAGTACTTGAAGACTACTTATTGAAGACTAAAAGGTACGCCTCTCTTTCATGCTCTCTACTATGTTATATACTTAGGATTGATGAACTAGCCAATTGCATGCCCCCGTAAGTTTTTAATGCCTAGTTTAGTTGGTAATTGTGTGTTAGTTAGTAGATAATCCCTTATACATATATCTAATATAAATATATATATCTATATTACTATATATATATATATATACTATATACACATATAAATATATCCGCACATAACCGAGATACGTCATTTATTGACTATCTAGAACTAAAAGAAATTGTTCGTCCTCGAACCTTTTCTTCCTCCCTTGCCTCTTTTGAACCTTAACGTTCAACACGAAAATCTTCTATGTCCACTATCAAATAACTCATGGTGATGAAGAGAAGTGATTTAAGTGGATTAACGTAGAAGTAGTACTTAAATCGTCGCGCCAAGAAAACTATGAATGAAACAAACTCCCGTCGCCGTCAGCACTTATCTCTGTCATTGCCTCATCATTTCTCGACGCCATTTAACATCCCACGTTTACACACAATATATATATATATATATATATATATATATATATATATATATATATATATATATATATATATATATATATATATATATATATATAATATAATAATTCATACATATATATATGCACATTCCCTCTCATTCCTCAAAATCTTTGTCGACGTGACGTCTTGATTATTTTATCCAAAATTCTCAAGATATATTTTTTTAACGAAATGTTAATAAAATGTCAAGCATTCCCTCCTCGTGCCTATAATCTTAACGTCTTTTGATATTTATATTTAATATATATTTTATATATATATATATATATATATAATATATTTATATATATATATATATATATAATATAATATACAATATTTTACCGTCAGAAACAAAAATAAAAAATTCCCATTTTTGACGGGCGGCCCCCTTAAAATTAAGGGGACCGGCTTGTTAACGAGGGCGGCCCCCTTAATGTTTAAGGGGACCGGTCATCTGCTGCTGCCAAACTCACTTTCCTTCTTCAAATTTTAGCCAAACACCCCATTTCTCAAAAACCTCTTCCTCCTACCCTGCTGTGAACAAAAGAAAACACACCAAAACCATCAAAACCACCCACCAAATCACCAATTCGGGCTAAATTCACAAGGGGCAAACACTTATATCTCGATTAGCAACATATATTGTAAGTTTTCCAAAACACATTTTATCTAATTTCATCAAATTTTGAGTCTAATCACAATTAGGTATTTTATTTAAATTTTTTAAAATTCGAACTTATGTTGAAATTAAGTCTAGGATACTCATTGCCAAATGCTTCCCATAGGATTAGAGTACTTAATTAACCTAGAATCTAAGTAATCTAAAACCCTCATGCCAAAATTTTGAAAAACCAAACACTCTCATTCAAAATTTGTTATACATTGTTGAATTATGCTATAAACACTTATTATAACTAACCACATTATAATATCACAACTTTTAATCCTAAAAATATATTTTTCGAATCATGAAAAATGATTTTATAAACATAAGAGGGTGTTTGGATTGAGTCATAAAATTGTCAAGATTAAGTCAAAATGAATTTCACAACTAATGGACAAGTTTATAAACATGTAACTAATAATTTTGAGTCATCAAGATACATAATTCATATGTATATTGAAATATTAGTCATTATTTTTTCTAGAAAATGAAGCGTTTGGCATAACAAATTAAAAGACATTTTTGAGTCAAAATCTACGTTTTTACCTTTTCAATGAGTTACTTAACATAAATACTCGTAAGAAATAGCTAGACATACAATCTAATGTTTATCTAGCCACATTTCAAAATGGCTTATGATGTATAAAGGAGCGTTTGGATATTTATGATTCTTTATCAAAACATCATGATAACTACTTCTTAACATCATAAAATACATTTTAAGCGAGTTAAAAATTAAAACTAAGGAACATTGCAAACTACTTCTTAGGAATTAATTTTTAGATTCGAAGTATGTTTGTGTTCCACATAAGTAGTGTATATGACATATGCATTTTTTTTAATCTTATTTTTCTTGTTGCTATCTTGTTTAGGTGAAAATGCCTAAAGCTACGGTTGGTGATGTCTCCAAAACAAAACAATACATTCCAAAAGTTTCTGCCACTCCCGGCATTTCTCCCGCTATTGCATGTTTCTATCGTCCCATTGAAGATAGAAACATTCATGAGGGGAGAATTGTCGATCCATCTTTCTATCAATCCGACTATATCGAACGAATGTTCTCCAATGTTCGTCTTGATTGTCTTTACAAAATCAATGAGCGTATCGTTCCTCGCTTTGTTCTTGACTTCTATATCCAAGTTACGGTGCAAACCGATAACAATGGTTATATCCTCATCTCCTTTATGATCCAAAACGAATTCATCACTCTTACTCTTAATCAATTCGGTCAAATTCTCAAAATTCCACACAACGGTCAAGCCGTTTTCTCAAATGAATGGGATCTTTCTTCTCTTGAGCAACATCGACCTCAAGATGGTCCTTACTACTCTGAGATTCCATCTCCCGGTGACATTCGTCAACTTCTTGGGCTAGAACGTGGTACGACTAGCCGAAAGATCAAGTCAAAAAATGTTGACATCCATGCAAACCAAATCCTCCTCAAGGAGTTACGCCCCGATATGAAGCGTTGGGAAGAACTCATTCGCGAGAATGCGTTCGGTACCGGTGGTCACCGTGATCATCTTACGGCGAGCATTGCTCACATGTTGTATTGTGTTGTTGTTGAAGAACAATACAATTTGGCCTATCTCTTTGTTTATCGTATCATATCCGCCAAAAACACTCGTAATGCCAATCTTCCTTATGGTATGTTCCTTACTCGACTTTAATATCATGTCATGGAACATTACCCTCATCTTGAGAGTGATATTTATGAGTTCGTTCAACCGGTCCTTCGTCCTCTTGTTCGTGTCCAACCTCGTCGATCCCGAAGTGACAAGGGCAAATCTCGTAGCTCTTTCTCACTCCCACCTCGTGGTTCTACATCTCATCAAGGAGATGATGATGATGATGATGAGGTGGAAAGCACATCACGTGTTAGTACTCCATCACCTAGGACCTTCGTTGAAAATCTTCCGGACCTTGATTACACCGACTATCATGTTCCTTCTCGTTCTGAACAAATCGACCAACTCCTCTTCGAAAGACAAACCTCATTGCTCAACACCACACAGCAGATGCATCAGGAGGTTCGAGGCGGTTTCAAGTCCATTGGAAAAACTCTTAGGAAGATGCTTGGAAAGAAGAAGTAGATGTATTTGATGGGAGATTTATTGAACTTTGATGTTATATTTTTTTTAAACAATTATGAGTAGTGTTATTTCCTTGATATTTTTTTGGTATGATTTGTATTATGCTAGATGTTTAACCTCTTTCATGCTATATCTAAGTAACTAGTTTATTTAATAAAATATGCCTATGATATGCTTATAATATGATTTTACTAGTTTACATATGTACATTATCTCTTAATATGTTATTGTTACTATTAAATCATTCATAATGTACATGGTTCAAATAGAGCTTGCTGCAAACACAACCCAAAAATTGACCCTTTTCTGAAAAAATTTCAATTTTGGTCGTCTGGGAAATACCAGATGGGCGGCCCCCTTAATTTTGCTAGGCGGTCCCCTTAATTTTAAGGGGGCCGGCCTACAATTAAGGGGACCGACCATCTGGACAGTAATTTTCACTGTTTTCTTTTGCATCTTGTGACCCCTTTTCTCTAGTCTCAGCTACCCTTTCTCTTATTAACCCAACTGAGTTTGGAATATTACTACTAAACCTCAAAACCTTACCCAAACCAACCTCACTTTCATACTATAAATTCCCTCCAAATGATAAACCCTCATTTCATCAATCCTCATCTCCTTCAAACACCAACCCAAAACACCATGCTATCACCAAAATCCTCCATTTCCAAGTCCTCTAAGAAACACAAAATGGTCATCATACCACCCAAACAACTTTTCATGATCTCACTAAGGAAGAAAACACCACTCCATCACCACCACCTAAATGCTCATCTCCAAATGCACCTAATGCATCATCAAAAACACCTTCCACCAATGGTACCTCCTCTTCTTCCTTACCTTCAACCTCATCCATCAATGACTACATCAACAAACACCTCTCCTCACCACAAATAACACCACCACAAACAACATCACCACCACATCTCACTCAAGAACCTCCATCCATCGAGCTTGCCATCTCCATCTCACCTATCAAACCTCTTGATGCTCACTTTTCATCCTCACCACTTCCACCACCTCTCTTTGTTAATCCCATTCCTTGGAGTCTCCTTGAAGCTCATGGAGACACTTGCCTTTGTTTCATTCATAACCGAACCATCATCTTTGGTCTTCGGGATGAGATGCAATACATTTTCTCATGCATTGAGCATATGTTAACCAACCCACCTCCACCACCACCTCCACCATCTTCACCCATTTCACCACCACCTCCTCCATTCTCTCCAAACTAGATGAACTGTTTTAACAAAAATAATGTTTTCCACCCTTTTTGGTTGCAAGCTCTATGGGGATTATGTACTTTTTGGATGATTATGTAGTCTCATTAGTTGCATTGTTTGAATGTTTGCATGCCTTATGATGTAATCTACTTGGTTGTGTATTTATACACAACACTTTTATTTAATGAATGCTCTTATTCTATATGCTTGCTTATTGTTATTACATATACTTGTGCTTCTAACATTTTTCTTTCAAGAATTCCATAGCTCGTCTCCTTGGTGCCCTCAAACGAGGGGGAATACACATCAAGGGGGAGTTCTTATTCCGACAATTTTACACTTAAAACTTGCCGGCAAAACCTTTTTGATTCTACAAAAAAGGGGAGAAATAGATGTAAACTCACTAAATACTTGTCTAAAAACTAATTTTTCAATTTAATGAGTTTAGGTTTTGTAATCATCAAAAAGGGGGAGATTGTTGATATAAATAATGCCTAAACACGTTATTAATATTTTTCGATATCTCTACGTTTTGATAATCACAAAATGTAAAATCATTAAACGGAAAATTTTGACGTAAACAAGTATTTAGTTGTAAACATCTATTTTAACAACTCAATCACTTAAGGTATGAATAAACAAATGCTTAATGCATTATATGATCAAAGGAACATCTTCTTAATCACTAGATTTTTTATAAAATGTCAAAAACATTTTATATCTTTTAGAAAAACATTTTTGGTAATAAATAAAAAGGTTTAATCCATTATAAATTTATGAATTCAAATTTTCAACCAAAAATGGCAAAAATGTTCCTGAAAACCTTCCCCACAAAAAGAAAAAACTTGGCAACGGTCTTGAGGGGCGGCCCCCTTTATTATACAAGGCGGCCCCCTTAATTTTAAGGGGACCGCCCCCCTATTTAAGGGGACCGCTCCTCCAGCTGTCCAGTTTTTGCCTATAAATACTAGTTTTCCCCTGGACTTTTTCTCACCTTTTGCACCCCAAACCTTCTGTTCTAAATCTTCTCTAATCCTTGTAAATCCTTTCTAAAATCCTTTGATCATATTCTCTTAAACATTGGTTTCTAAGTGATCCAAGCTTCCATCATCAAAGTGCAAAAAAGAATACTCCTTCAACTAGAGAAGAAGTATTGTAGTTCAATTCATATCATTGTGTAGTTGTGTAAAGTGTTTGATAAAGTGTTGTATAGTTTTGATAAATAGATCTAAGTGTAAGTAAGTAGTTGTGTTGTAAAGAAGTAGTGTAGAAGTCGTGAATAAGTCGTGAAGTAGTCGTGAAGTAGCCGTGAAGAAGTCGTGAAGCCGGTGTGAAGAAGTTGTGAAGAAGTTGTGAATAAGTTGTGTAGAAGTTGTGAGATTGGTTCTAGCTACGATTAGAACCCGACATCTAGCTTTGTGTCGTTAAAGCCGGTGTAAGCTAAAGTTGTGTAAGGTTTTCTCCGCCATAAGGGAGTTTGTTGACATAGTGAAGAGAACTCTCGAGTAGGTGACTCAAGGAGTGGAGTAGGGCAAGGAAGGTGTCCTTGTAGCCGAACCACTATAAATCCTTGTGTTGTGGTTTGATCTTTCCATCCCTATCTTTCATTTCATTTCATTTACTTTACTTGCCTTACTTATTTACATTTGTCTATATTTGTTCATATTGTTTAAGAGTTGAAGTCACATAAGATCGAATCGAAGTTTTAAAAAAAAAGTAAACAAAAGTTTTCACAATAAAATTTAAAAGACGTAAAACTATTCAACCCCCCCCCCTTCTAGTTTTCCACAAAGAACTTCATAAGTTTTCTGACGAGACCTTGATGAAAGTACAACTCGAGCTGCAAAACACACTTCAGCACTTTGAAGCAGGTTAACAACAAGGTAGGTTACGGGACATGAAATGGCGATCCAGAGATGCTTCTCAGGCCCGAAAATACATTAAGAGAATTGATTGGTTGGTGAAGCATAGAGTCCAGATGAGGAGGTTGGAAAGCTACGTTGGAGGAAGAGCCAAAATTCCTGACATCCTTACATTTTGTCGTCCAGAATGATGGTATTTGTTGGTATTCATTTATTTTAAACATCTCATTATACTTTAAGTATGTAATAAGTAGTCTTTATAACTAGTTTAGGAGTAGTTTCTATAGATTAAAATGGCTTGTGCACAACCCAATCTTTGTAAAAGAAAGGACCCTGAGGTACGCTTTAGTGCCTCAATCCTAATATAAGGAGCGAAAGCTTCTTACTTTTGAGTAGAATTAATCAAAGAGTACTTCTCCTTCTTACTTTCATAATTCTGCTCAAAAGAACAAGTATTCCCTCTTATAATCAAAACCTCAAAAAGTTATTTCACTTATTGAGGGGGAGTATTTGAAAAAATCTTTGTTCAAAACAAAAAGCTCTTGTTGAATTCTTCCTGTAAACCTCAAAAAACATATTTTAATCTAAGTTTTTCAAAAATAACATCAATATGCTATTTTTGAGGGGGAGAAAAACAAAAGTGATCAAAATATGGTAACATACATGTGGAATCTCGTATGAGCTCGACTCAGATTTAACCCATGAATTGATGAAACTCAAATGTTAGTAATCGAGAGGACTTGTCCTGGACGGGTAATAATTTCAAGCTGGTTTATCCAGTGATGTAGGCGTGTCTCGAATAGGTCTTTTCTGAGTAGAGTGTACCGTTTCAAGAAACTTTCCTTGAACATGACCAGGCCGGGTAATAATTTCAAGCTAGTCTAACTAGTGATGTAAGCATGTCTCAAATCGGTCTTGTTCACTGAAAGTGGATCAATTCAAAAAGTTCAAACTCCACACAACATATGCAAATTTATTAAAATACTTATAAGCACATGTGAAGGGGGAGTATTTTTAGAAAATGAAAAACTCTTAAAGTGTTAACAAAATGTGTTTTATAATCATAAACACTTTGAGAGATTTTTCAAATGAATGGTTTAGGCAACATAGGAAAGTCATGGAGTTATAAGGTGACTAAGGTTAGGAAATACGTCCTATGATCCGCCAGAAGCGGAGGAATCTACCCATGAACAATACCAATAGTTTTGTACTAGAAGTCCTTAGGTATGATTGGAAAAAGGAGTAAAGAATGAAAGGAGAAAGAAGGGGTTGAAGAATTAAAAGGAAAAGTAATGAAAAAGGGTGAAAAGAAATAGCCCTCCAAAAGATCAACCTTAGGGCAGAAACCGGGTTCAATTCATATGCTACTGGTTGTTACTAAGGTGACACCGGTATTGAAGACAATGACATCATGGACCCAGTGACGCATTGCACTTAACCTTCTAAGCTACTCAAGTTCTCTTAAAAGGACTTGTTTCATTTCTCACGGAGAAACCTGCTTAATCTATCAACCTTTCACTCCGAAATGTGTTGATATTGAAAAGGAGGCAATCTGCTCCATGCCTCCGACAACTTAAACCCAAATGCACTTAATCGAGTCTAGAGCCATGAGATTCAACAAAAGATCTCTTAGGAGCACTTAATATTTCTACACTGGTTGTTCAACATTAAAGACACCAGTTGTAAATAACAAAGTCTTACGCAGATCTTAGCAATCTGCCAAGAACATTTATGAGAGAATTCAAAATTTTGATTCTCAACGATTGAATGGAAATTCCTGCCAGGGTCAACATCAAACAGCCCTGACAGCAGGTTACTTTGGTAATCCCTTGTGGGTTACGCTTAGTGTTCACGGTGGTTGCAAACGGTCTACAGTCGTGGAGTGATACTTCGGTATACTTCAGCGGCTCACCTGAATTATTGATGCACTTCGGTGTATCTGTGTAAGCCCTCTTAGGGGTATCCAGTTCAGAAACAGCTTTGGCAAGGATTAGAGAAAATTTTCACAATATGCTGTTAATGATCTCGACGTCCGAACTTGTAAGTGCTGGATACTTTCTGCTAATTGTTTTCATGCAGGTACTAATGGACACTGGGAGTTACATAACCACCATTATGACTCATCAACTCACAATTAAGATCCACATGCTCATACCAACATCATAAATGAAAGATAAAGATCAGCATATGTCAAAGAAAGTTCTCTCCAAAGATCAAAGACAAGTAAAGTTCAGAATGATTCTACATCAAAGTCAAAGAAACTACAAAGTTAATGGAAATGATCAAAGCAAAGAAATGAGAACTACACAAGTATGAAGATTCACAGTCAAAAGAAGTATGAGCATGTTGGAAAAGAAGTAAAGAAACCAGAGACAAAGACGTTGATGAAAATATGGCGAAACCATCACATGATCACAACAACAAGAACAAAGAACAAATATACAATGAACTAAATACGTCTCAAGCAAAGAATGTCAAAGATCAAGATAAGAGATAAAGACGTTAGACGACCTATGTTTTGAAATGACCAACCCTTAGGGGGAGATTGTTGGGATTACGTGTAAACATTATAAAGTGTCGATCATTTGGTATATGTAATAGGCTGTATATTATATGGCTTGTATGTTAGTTACAAGGCTATGAGCGGCCCATTACTTGTTATTAGGGCAACGCCCCCTTATGTCCATATAACTTTAAATAGCCCTTCTCACTGGGAGAAGGGTGTTGGTTCTTGGTTAATGAAACTTTTCTTATTACAAATACAAGTTCCTTCTATCACTCTCTCTCTTACTTTCTCTCTATAAAAATATCTATTCATACCAAGTAACAATGGTAGATTAGGGTACCTACATATATGTCTTTGTTTTTCGCAGGTGACTTCTTTCGGGGACTGGGCTCTTTCGATGAGCCCTTTGTGCCTGGCTGGAAGTTTACGGTAGGAGCGAGTTTGAACAACGCAGAGGTATGTCGTGGCTTGATGGTTCACCTCGCTCCTCATTCCGTCCAGGTCGAACAGAACGATTTGACGGATCACCAAGATGCTTAGAGGGCTTGGTTCGAATTGTGTTGAAGCTCGCTGGCTCAAGCAGATGTGTTGCAACGGTTCAAGAATTTGAGTTATCATTATGCTGAGTTGTACAAGGCCCATGAAGCATGTGAGAGTTCTACCGGCCGGTTGAGAGATGTTGAGTCAGATCTCCAGGAACAACTTTGCACTATGGAAAATTTGACTAAGTCTAATAGGGAACTTAATCAGCAATATCAGGGATGTGCTGGATGGGAAGCTGATTTGTCTGGGCAGCTGTCTTCCGCCGAGCAGGAAAGGGGTGCTCTGATTGGCAAGAACAGGGAGCAAACGGATGGAATTAAATAGTTGGAAGAGGCTTTGGCGGGGAAAACCGTTGCGCTGGGTGAATCAGAGAAGAATGCCGCAGATTTGGCCCGAAGTGTTGAAAAGCTGACTGTTGAGGCTGGTCAAGCGAAGATGCTAAGGTTCAACTATGTACGGCAGCTTGTTCCAACAGTTGTCAAGCGGCTGCGCGAAAGTGAGGAATACCAAGTGGCTTGGGCTGAAACCTTTAATTCTGCAATTGATGCCGGCTGGTTGGAAGGGGTTAAAATTGGGCAGACCGATGAGGAGGTAGATGCCGTTATTGCTTCTTCCAAAAGTTTCGACTAACAAGCCGCGCTCAATTTTAAAGCTTCTTATGATGAAATGTTCGCTCGCTAGTTTCCTTAGATTGAAAAGATTGCATCCTCCTACCGTTAGGCTCTCGGCAACATAATGAACATCTTCCCTGCTGGTGAAGAGATCACTCCCGGCGCTGGGGCTTCTGGGACAGCACCCTCCAGCCATGAAGCTTCTGACCCTTAGTCGTTTCTCTCTCTCTTTTTTTTTTGGTAACGGCCTTGAGCCGGGAAAGATTTGGTCTTGTAACTTACACATATATTCTTTTGAGGCTTCGGCCTGTGAATTATCTCGCCTTATGATGTATAATGGTTCCATTATCTTTTTATTGTCTTGGACTGTTTACTTATTTCTTGCCTTGTGTTTGTGACTATTGCTTTCGTCTTGACGATAGGTTATATTTCCTAACGGTTCTACCGTTGGGAGGATGCAAATTTGCCATGTAGGGTGTTGAGACATCCGGCCATTTCCTGTAGCGTCTTAGCGCTTTTGGGAGTTAAGACATTTTGATCGTTTCCTCTAGCGCCTTAGCGCTTTTGGGAATTTAAACATTTCTAACCTTTCCTCTAGCGTCTTAGCGCTTTTGGGAATTAAAACATTTCAAACTTTTCCTCTAGCGTCTTAGCGCTTTTGGGAATTTAAACATTTCAAACTTTTCCTCTAGCGTCTTAGCGCTTTTGGGAATTAAGACATTTTGATCGTTTCCTCTAGCGTCTTAGCGCTTTTGGGAATTTTAACATTTCGAACTTTTCCTCTAGCGTCTTAGCGCTTTTGGGAATTAAATTATTTCGCTTGTTTCTTTATGATGTCTGGACGGAGGTAGCTAATCCCCGCCCGAATTGCTATAACACTGCCTTGTATAATTTGATGTAACGGAAATTTTTTCCTTCCATGCATCTGGGAAGAAAACACTTGCAATTTTCATTAATAACATACATTAAAACGGCCCTTGGCCTCGCATTCGGGATTCTAAACAGAATACAAGCTATAAGTAACATTTTCGGAGATTGATGGCGTGCAACTTCCAGGGAACCTCTCGGTCATCCATGGTTTGTAGCTTATAGGAACCATTCTGGTTTGCTTTCGTCACTCGGTATGGCCCTTCCCACCTTGGGCCCAACTTTCCTTAATCTTCCGCTCGGCTGGCTTCATTTTTTTGATACACAAATTCCCCGGGCTTGAAGGACACTGGGTGAACTTTGCGGTCGTAGTATTTTTCCAACTTTGTTTTGTATCGTGCTTCTCGGACTGCCGCTTCTTCTCTCCTTTCTTGCAACAAATCCAGGTTCAGGCGCATCTCTTCTTCATTTAGGTCTTCCCTTATCATCATGGTCCGATGAGTGGGTATACCTATCTCCGCCAGTATGACTGCCTCGCTGCCGTAGGTAAGACTAAATGGCGTTTCACCAATGCTCGTTTTGAGGGTCTTCGGGTGGGACCAAAGGATGTTTGGTAACACGTCTACCCATCCGGCTCTCTCTCTTCCCAATCTTGTTTTAATCCCGCTCATCAGGCTCTTGTTTGCCGCTTCTACCAAACCGTTGGCTTGCGGTTGCGCCACTGCCGTATTCATTTGCTGGATGTTCAGCTGCTCGCACCAGCTTTAAAATGGATCGTTAACAAACTGTGTTCCGTTGTCGGTGACAATGATTCTTGGAAGACAAAACCGGCAAACAATATTGTCCCACACAAACTTCTTGACTTCCTTCCCTGTTATCCTAACTAGCGGCTTTGCCTCTATCCACTTAGTAAAGTAGTCAATGGCCACTATCATGAACTTGGCCTTTCCGGCTGATTATGGAAGGGGCCCCAGGATGTCCATTCCCCATTGGTAGAATGGCGATGGTGCCATTATTGAGGTCATCAATGTCTTTGGTAATTTGGGCACCGGGGCGTGAATTTGGCATGAGTCACACTTTTGAATTTCATTACGGGCGTCCCGGTGCATGGTGGGCCAGTAGTAGCCATGTCTCATCGCTTTAGCTACCACCGTCCGTGGTCCAGAGTGCATCCCGCAAGCCCCCATATGGATCTCCCGGATGATGTAGTTTGCTTGCAGAGGTCCTACGCATCTCAACATGGGGACCAGGTATGATTTTTTAAACAGCACTCCATCCTCCATCACATACTGGTTTATTTTCATTCTTAAGGCTCGTGCGTCATTTTTATCTTTTGGCCACATGCCTTCTTCCAGGCATTTAACGATGGGGGTCATCCAGTTATCCTCTTCCTCTTCCACTATTTTGTTAACCTCTTTCCTTTCGACCGACCTTTCCGTCAGTACCTCTACAAGCACCTCTTTCGTCAGGTGATCGAATGCAACGGTAGCTAATTTTCTTAACACGTCAGCCTTTTGGTTTTGTGTTCGAGGAATATTATTGATGGAGAACTTTTTGAAACCAACTATATATTCTTTTGCCTTGGCTAAGTATTTGATCATGCTAGCGTGAGTGGCCACATATTCTCCATTTATCTGGTTCGCAACTAATTTTGAGTCGACGTGAGCCTTAATGTTTCGAACTCCCATATCCGCTGCAATCCTTAAGCCAGCTAACAGTGCTTCGTATTCTGCCTCATTATTTGTGCTGTCAAAATCCAACCGGAGAGCGTAGGTGTATTCCGTCCTGGAGGGACTAATGAGTACTAGGCCTGCTCCTGAACCTTTTTGGTTAGATGCCCCATCGGTAAACAAAGTCCAACATCCAACTTCATCTTTGTTTATCTTCCTAGCGGGTTGTCGGAAGTATGAAGACGAACAATTTCCGATAGGTTTCTCTGATAGGAAATCCGCCAGGACTTGCCCTTTAATTGCACTTCTAGGTTCGTACTCTATGTTGTACGCCCCCAGTTCTACGGAGTATTTAGCAAGTTTTCCGGATGCTTGTGCCTAGTTAAGGATTTGTTTGATGGGTTGATCTGTGATGAATTTGATCGGGTGAGCCTCGAAGTACCGTCGTAACCTTCTTGACATGTGCAATAAGGATAGTGTCAACTTTTCCATGGGCGCGTAATTTCTCTCGGCTTCGTTCAGAGTTCTACTGACGTAGTGTACCGGACATTGCCTCCCCTTCCTTTCTGTCAAGAGGACTGCACTGACGGCTTCATCTACTGTGGCCAGTTATACATACAAAGTCTCCTTGGAAACCGGCGTGGTTAGAGATGGTAGGTCTGCTATGAGCTTCTTCAGGTCTTGGAAGGCCTTTTCCGCTTCTTCCGTCTATTTGTACTCATCTTTGTTCTCATTCGTTACGTTTTTTAGAGTATCGAAAAAGGGGAGCGACCATTCTGCAGACTGGGAGAGAAAACGATTCAACGCCGCAAGCTTACCGCTGAGACTCTGCATCTCCCTTAAAGTTTTCGGTGACTGCATATCTATGATTGCCTTAGCCTTTTTAGGGTTTGCCCAAATCCCTTCTGAAGTGACCAAATACCCTAGAAACTTTCTCTCCTCCATCCCAAAGGAACATTTCCTAGGGTTTAGTTTCATATTGATTCTTCTCAAGTTGTCAAAAGTTTTGGCGATGTCTTCTATCATGACCCTTTCTTCCTTGCTTTTTATTGCCATGTCTTCTACATATGCCTCCAGGTTCCTTCCCAACTGAGTCTGGAAGGCAGAGTCCACAAGTCTCTGGTAGGTCGCTCCGGCATTCTTTAAACCGAATGGCATCTTGGTATAACAATACGTGCCATGGTCCGTGTAAAAGGCCATCTTCTCTTCGTCTTCTTTAGCCATCTGCACTTGGTGGTACCCTTTGTAGGCATCCAAGAAACATTTATACCTGTACCCCATAACCGACTCAATTTTCCAATCTATGTCCGGGAGTGGGTAGTAGTCTTTGGGGCACGCCAAGTTGATGTTCTTGAAATCTATGCACATCCTCCAGCTTCCGTCACACTTTTTAACCAGCACCAGGTTGGATATCCATGTCGGATATTTAACCGGACAGACTATACCAACTTTGACCCATTCTTCTACTTCCTTCAACACTCTGACTTCTGTCCGGTGCAAACACTCTCCGTTTTTGACAGATTGGTTTCACCGAGGGGTTTGCATTCAAAGTATGCTCAACTATGCGCCTCGGGACTCCCGTCATATCCGACGGTTCCCAGGCGAACACATCCATATTCTTTATGAGCAGAGCTTTCAGAAGTCCCTTACATTCCTTGGTCAAGCTTCCTCCGATCGTGATCAGCTGGTCCGGATAGGCTGGATTTACCATTACTTCTTCGGAGAGGCTTACTTCTGATCCTCTTTCTTTCTCGTCTTCCCCTGACATCATCTACTTCTTTTCCATCTTGCTATATTCTGATATGACGGTTGAGCGAGTGACTAACGTTGCGATCCCCCTTGGTGTTGGGAACTTCATCATCGAATAGATAATTGAAGGGACAGCTCGGAGTGTTTTCAGACCGGTTCTTCCTAGAATCACATTGTATGGGGATGGGGCCCGAATGACTGTGAACTTCATCTTAGTCTTCCGTGATAATCCGTCACTTCCAAACTCAACGTCCAGTTCGATCTTTCTCACAAGCTTCGTTACACTGCCAGCGAAACCTAGCAGGTCCGTCTGTGTTGGCCTTAGGCGTGACCTGATCAATGGGCTCAGATTATTGAAGCAGTATTCGAACATTATTTCCACGGAAGCCCCTTCGTCGACAAAGACCCGCCTTACTAAATACCCTTCTATCACTGCCTCCACAATGAGGGGTTCGTCTGATACATCGTCCGCCAATACGGGCAGGAACACAATAGGCACATTCATCCAGTTTTCTGTTTGTTCCCTGCTCTTCCTCTTCCATTCTTCCGGCCAGACTCAGATCATATTAATTACCTTGTCTTTATGTGGAGCGTCTCCTTTGCGACCGCCTCCCTTCTGCCTGACATCTTTGACCAGGTGATTTAGCTTTCCCGACTCCAAAACTATTTCTAACCGCCTCTTCAATTGATGGCAATCATTTGTGTTATGCCCTTTTTCCCTGTGGTAATCATAACACTTATCTTGGTGTTCTCTACGAGGAGGATAGTTCATTGGTTTTAGAGGTGGTAAAGGTAGCTGATGTTCTGTGGCCAAAATTTCTTTCGGATGTTTGGTGAGGGAATCTAAAGTGAGCCGTGGCACTGGACGCCCTATGTAATCGTTCTTTGGTGGGAGCAGGGGCGGCCTATCCCTAGGTTTATATGGAGCGTAGCACTCTCGCCCATAATGGTCCGGACGTCCCTCGTTCTGTCTCCTATCGTTGCCATACGGACCACGGAACTGCCTGTCTTCCCGACGGAAATTGTTGACCGGAAACTTTTTGATGGCTTCCGACCTTTCTCCCCTAGGCAGCTCAGTGCTAGCGAATGCCTTCTCTGATCTGACGAAGTCGTCGACTCGTGTCATCATCTCCTCCACCGTCTTGGGCACCCTGTCTGCGAAGCGCTTCGCCAGCTCTGGACACTTGCTTGCGTCCATGAAGGAGGAGATTTTCATGACCTCCGGTACACCGAGTATGATGCATGTTTCTGTGGTCCATCTCTCTTTAAATTCGAGGAGAGATTCGTTTTCCTTCCTCATTATCTTGGTTATCTCTGTTGGGTGTTTGAAGCATGTCTTGTGTAGAGAAAAGCGGGTCAGAAACTGATGGCGGAGGTCTGCCCATTCGTCGATGCTTCCCAGGGGAAGCCTGTCGAACCATCCTTTGGCTCTACCGTCCAATGTTTGTTGGAACATCCGGCACCATACCGGCATGGGCCATTCCCCTTGCATAACGGCCCCTGTGAACCGGCTGAGAGGATCTTCCGGGCCTGTTGACCCGTCATAAAGTTTGATGTGGGACGGCATCTTATGCTCCGGTGCCGAGAATTCCACAATCCTCCAGGATAAAGCTGATTTCGACACCTCCTTAAAAGGTTTCCCCAAGTCCCCATCAGCCACTTTTACTCCCATCGCTATTCCTCCATCTTTCCTTGTGGCGTTTCTATTGTGATCTAGTCCCTCCTCACCAAAATCTAACCGTATGGGCTCAACATTTTCCCTCCGGTTGTGTTCTTTGACCATGGATTTCAGAGCAGACAAATACCCTTCGATTTGTTCCCTGGTTGTCGGAGGAGTATCATCCTCTCCTCCCCCGGAACCTGACATTCTATAGCCTGGGGAGATTGAATGCGGGTCCCACCTCCTTACTGCCTAGCGGAATGTCTGAAATGCCTTCCGTCTAGAGTTGTGGAATCCTTTGGTATCTGTACAAATGAAACAAATGCGTTAGCCTCGCCCCGGGTGTTATCCCAGGACCAAGCTCCGGCGTGAGAGTAAGTAGGGGGTTCTGTTAAGAGCAATAAATATGTGTGTGTGGAGTTAATGCCCATTTGCGTAAGAGTAAATGAGGGGTATTTATACTACCTCAAAATTGTACCTGGTTACTGTTCCGCTACTGTGCAAGGTACGATCAGGCTACTGTTCCTGACACCTAGGGTATGACATGCCGAGCTACCCATAGCCTAGGGTGTCAGCTGGGACAGTCACGTGGTGGACATAGACCCGTGAATCCAGGGTTAGAGGCGGCGCTGTCTGGGTCCTTCGGCCTTTAGCCCTTCCGTATGTCATTATTTCGGTCTTGGTCCTTTCGGTCATATACACGATCATTAGCAAAAATAAAATCCTAAATTTATTATTGAATTTACCTCCAAGAAAAATTTGTATGCTAGACGATAATTACAGAGAAAAAAGAAGGAAATAAAAAATGAATTAATTTAACACTGGAATTAAACTGTTAAATTTAGAGGTGCATTCATAAGTAAGGAAAAACATTGTGCATAGCGTTGTTGAAGAGAAAAAAATGATTAAAAATGAGGCGTAAAAATCTGCATAACCATATTACTATATTAGTATACCCTAATGTTTAATGCGCCACGTTCATATGAAACTCATTATTTTATTTTATTTTATTTTATTATTTTTTATTATTATTATTATTTTTAATATTGAATACGCTGTTTAGGATCTGCCCTATATGCCGCATCGACTTGTACTTACGCAAAACTGCTAAAACTAAATCTGTACTCAAAACATTTCTGAAAATGCATAAAATCTGAAAACACTTTCCATTAACATAATACATAAGTGTTGTACATGAATTACATAAGCGGAAGCGTTAAAACTACGAGTGCGGGTGTTAACCCAAATACCCTTATTTTGACCCATTTTCAAAATACTTGTTTTATATGTGTACGATGATATCAAAATAATTAATACATTCTGATACATAATTATAAAGTTTAGGGCATTAACAAGCTCAATAACAAATAATGGTTGAAATGCTCGTCACCTATATACCCAAGCATACTGATCCTTAAGTCATCTTCTTGATCTACAAGCCCCAACTTCAAATAACTTAACTTGCAAAACATAGAAAATGAGCACGATCAGTCATGATGACTTAGTGAGTATAACAACCCGTATATTTTTCAAGTCAATATTATTTTCTAAACTCAAAATTATTTATTTTGAAGTTTACATGAGTTCATTTTGAGTATGACTTTTAATTAAATAAACGTAAAACAAGAAAGAACCCTTTTGTGCACTATAACTTTGGGCTAAATTTTAGTCTACATAATTTCAGTCATTGTCACTACTCCAATTAATAATTTAAATGCTAGGGCATTTTCATTTTTTTTGTTGTTTACGTAAATTTATTGAATTAATAAACAATTTTCACAATTTGCATTAACACACAAAGTACCAATTATTCCCAACTAATATTTTAATACATTCACACACCCCTTAAACTACTACAAAAGTGTCAAAATTATTTTCTTACACCCTCTATAATACTTTTATTACAAACACTTAATTATACATATTTAACTAAAACTACAAAAATCATTACCCAATACATATTTTTAATACCCAATACACTCACAAAATACACAATACACAAAATAATACTTACTTTTCTTCTTTTTTTTAAACATTAGCCGTCCCCTTAAATAGTTAAGCTAGGCCTTTTTTTTTATTATTTTATTTATTTATTTATTTATTTTTATTTTTTTGAGAAACCATACTTAAGTCTAGATAAATTGGACTTTGACTTTAAGACATTTTGAATATTTCATTTAACCACAAGACATTGAAGGAAATATGAGAACAAGATTTGACTTGGGCTTTCTTTCTCCTGCTTGTCGAACAGTACACAAACAAAAGCACACAATTGTGAATTATTTTATTCCTTAGCCTAAGATACTAGCATGAAAGCAATAATGTGTCATTTCATTTTTTTTTTGGGGCATGCGTCTACTACCAAGACCAAGCGCCACCCTAGATTTTTATTTTACTAATCTACCTGTATAGATTATTAAACAAATGATTTGAACCATACATAGACATCACTATAAAAAGAGGCAATTGCATTAATTCTTTTCACACTTTTTGCAAAAACAAATTTTCTTTCACTCACTCACTCACAGCTGGTACAAGAATAGAGAAAGCAACACAAAGAAGGGAAATTATTTTGGCTAAGTTTAGTGCCTACTTGTGTTTGATAATTAAGTTACTAAGAGTTAGAACACAACAAGGTAGTATCTTGGGTACATTTGTGTTCTTCATTGTCACAAACATCTCTTACATTCAAGTAAGCCATTATTTTTCATAACTTTACACTACTTAGTCATGTGCTAATTCTTATTACAAGAGCTTATTTCATGTTTACATGCACTTTAAACATCACCATGTACATATTTGTTATACTTTTGTAACCATAATGATTTCATAACTAAACTTACTTTTTATAATAAGCACTTAAGTTACTTACCAACTTTAATGAATTTGTAAGAACTAATACTTTACAAATGATCTAATAAGCAATTTAGTTAAATAGTCTTAATGTCAATTTATTTTATAATGATTTGAACTTTTTCACTATGTTAATTATATTGTTCGATCACTATTGGATTGTTGAAAAATTGGTGGAAGGGTTAGGAATAGATTTGGTGTTGTTGTAGAGCGGATTTTTGGTAATAGAAACTCGGAAAAAGCGCGTTTTGACACTTTCACTAAGAGGTTGTTCCGTTTCGGTTAAAACAGAAAAATCAGTAACTTTTAAATAGGATTAGACTAAAGAAATAGGAAATAGACATTATAACGAAAACGTGGTCGCTTGAACGGGTAAAAACGGATTTAAAACGAATAAGTTACTTTAGTCTTAAAGTTTTAATAGAAACTATTTTCTGAAATTTAATAGTTGCTGTTAGGTTTTTACCCAAGGTAAAACCGGACTTAAAAAGATAAACCGAGTACCGAGGCCTTAAAACATGATAGCATATATAAATACGATCTCGGGGATAGGTAGAACGCCTAAAACGGAGTTAGGACGAGAAAGTTATGACTTAACGAAGATTTTGACGAAATATAAATTTTGACAGCTTTCTAATAGGGAATAGTAACCTGTTAGAATTTTTACAAATGGATTTTGGACATTTTAGGTATGTTTTTAGCTAAAATGACATAAACAAAAATGATAGCACGTCATGAATACTTGTTAGGCGCGTTAGAGGCTTTCTAAAATACTAATTGATTAACGAGAATAGTTCATCATTAAAATCAACTAGTTACGTATATGAAAGGGTATACCTTGACAAAACGAGAACTTTATTATAACTATGTTTTTAAACACCAAATTTTACTACAAACATGTGTGGGTGATATATCAATATATAAAATTTCATGCACTACATTATTTCAGAGCTTAAGACATATTAACTATTTAGGTTGCGGTTGAATATTCGCGCCTCGATTTATGTGCACACATTCTCGTACTATATTACTTTCTATTTGAGGTGAGTATTCACAGTCCCCTTTTACCGCTTTACTTATTTGGGGTGAAATGCTTGACTTGTGTGTGTGTATGTGTTTTTTTTTCAACTTATGACTTATATTTTTACTTGAACTCTTTGAAAATGATTTTGAACCTTAAGTTACATTTTGTTAGGAATATAAATATTCATATGAAGGTTCGGTCACCCCGAGCATCTAATTAGCATTTATATAGCTCGTAGGCTTATATATATTTGTTTAGTATTATTAGTAATATTAGTATTAGCTTAGTCGTATTTATATTCGTGGAGTGGGTCGGGGCTTTCCCCACTGTCAGCTCACTCCACAGCCCACTAGGGGCACAAATATTAGGACTATATATATAACCCTTCCCACACAAGGGAAGGGTGGAACTCTTCATTCACTTAATCTAATATTACCAGTTTTCTCTCTAAGAGTTTCCCTCTCTCTCTAAAACCTCTCTCTACAAACTAACTCAATGGAGTTCTTGATCTTTCAAGATCCAAGGCCACCCGAATAGATCCACACAATCAAGAAGGTTATTTCCTACAATTGGTATCAAGAGCCATGGTTAGGTTCGGTTTGATTGTGTGTTGGTCTCATTCTTTTTGGCTCGAATCCTTTTATACTAACTGCTGTAGTTATTTTGTTTGGTTCGAATTTTTTTTGGCTTTAACTGTTCGGCATATTTTTTTGAGTTGTTCGAATCATAACTTTCAATACCAAATTCTGTGGGCCTATCCATTAACTGTTTGGCTTTAACTGTGGGCCTTGAATGTTTTTTGTTATTTAATGTCATGGCTTCATTAAATCCAAATTCTGAGAAACGTCAATACCAAATCTGCTTTGTATACAAGGTTTCATTTTCATGGGTTGCTCGAATCCTTCATATCCAGATCTGATTGTATACTCATGTGGGTCTCCAATATTTGTTAAGCACTCACTTTTATGTTGTGGTGCTTTAACCCTTTGTGGTTTATTCACAACACAAGTAACTCATGTCAAGAAATTGTGTCTTTTGATATTCTTTTGGCCCAAAATCCAGCTAAAACTGCTTTTTATATTTTGCTCTTAAAAAGTGTTTGATGTGGCTTATTTGTGGCGGAAAATACAAGTTCTTGGTTGCATCTTACCAGATTTGGCTGTTGTGATTAGATGGGTTTGTGGCATTATGTTCATAGTAACGGTTTGGTGACTTCTGGTGATATTTAGTTGTTGTTGCTTCTGGATTTTAAGGTATGCAGCAGCAGATATGCTTGTGTCAAATGTTGTGTTATTGGATGCGGTTTGTGTCCAATGTGAGTGGTGTTTGGCTGTTTGCCAAAAATGGGGTAAAAGACAAAAAGGTGAGAGTGACAGGTTTGACTGGTCAAACGCGGTTTGTCTCCGATGCGGTTTGTCCTGGACTCGGTTTGTCCATACAGTCATGAACTCGGTTTGTCCATTTACTCACGGACTCGGTTTGTCCATACAGTCACAAACTCGGTTTGTCTGTTTAACCACGGACTCGGTTTGTCTGTTTAACAATGAACTCGGTTTGTGTATGTAATGAGTACTCGGTTTGTCTGTTTAACCCCGGACTCGGTTTGTCCATACAACCACAGACTCGGTTTGTCTGTTTAACCCTGGACTCGGTTTGTCCATACAACCACGGACTCGGTTTGTCTGTTTAACCCTGGACTCGGTTTGTCCATTTAAACACGAACTCGGTTTGTCTATCTCTCACGAACTCGGTTTGTCTACTTAGATGCGGCTTGTCTGGGTTGATAAAGGTGAAACAATAAGAATAAAGATGAAGAGTTGAGCAGACACACAACAACCATTATCGTTGACTTGTGGACTTCAGTTTTCACATCACAAGTCAAAGCAAGTCCAAAATATTCACTACAGCCAAAAAGTCCACAAAACCATATACTACAAATCCTATTCTAAAACACAACCAGGACCTTCCCTATCACTTCTCAACACTAATATTCATAACAAGACTGATAATTACATCACAGATTTATCATCTCACATGAACACAAAACCAGTCCTAAACTACACTACGATGGACCCTCACGATCACTCCCCAACTCACAATCAATATCATTATCTCTACAAACACGATTCGAACATCATTCGTACAACAAATTAATTAACAATTGAAGATCTCAGTTTTGTTCTAACACTATCACAGATCTTTTAAGATCTTTGGTGCTTGAACTAAAACCATCATCGATCGAATTCCTTTTCAAGGTCTAGCTTCTATTTATATCCGAATATAAAAGATAAGGTTCATAACAATGGTGCTATGCCCTTTCTTTTATTCGTTCAAGACACAAGTAAAACGTATAAAAATATTGTGTTGAAACCTACCCGAGCCCTACAATGGACCATGACGAAATGGTGCTTGGTTGGTATGGATGTAAGAGATGGTGATGTCATGATGAATTTGAGATCGGATTACGCTGTTGGAATGGTGATCGATGAGACCTTGATGAGTTTGGATGAGGGTGAGATAAGGTTGGTGAGAGGAGAAGTTGTGTTGCTGCGTGATATGTGAGTTGATGGAGATTTTGTTTGTCTATGTATGATGAAGTGTGGGGGCGGAGGATTTTAGGTGAAGAGGTAGGCGGATATTTTAGGATGAATGAGATTAGGGTTAAAGATTAGTATTTTATGACGTTTTATACCCATAATTTTAGGGTTGTTATGGATTTGGATGGGCTTGGCCTTAGTGTTGAATTGAATGGGCTGTTGGATTCATTGTTTTTTGGCCTGCCTTTCATCCTCTGATAATGGACAGTCTATTTAACGATTAGATTTAAATGAGCTGAATTTTTTATAATGGTATTCAATTGTTATGGAAAGAAATGGATTGGGTCTCATGATTGGTTGAATGGGCTGGACGTTTTGAGTGATTTGGACCGGACTCACAAAAGAGCTAGTTGGGCCGAAACTTAGTTAGCCGAAACTTAGTTGGACTTACACGTGAACTATTCTTTCGTAAACAATTTGGTTTGGCTGAAACTTAGTTAGCCGAAATTTGCTTCTAAATGGCTGTGTGAACTTAAAGTTTGGATTTGGATCCTTTGTGTTGGGCTGTGGTTACTTATGATCGGGTTGTTATGGTACTTATGATATTGTGGACTGAAGTACATGATGCGTGGATTGGGCTGTTGTGTTTATCCAAATCAATTTAACAATTGTGGCTGAAATATAATTAACAAATGTACGCTTCATACAGTGTGTTAATTTATTCCTGTTACAATTGATTGTTAAAAGGAGTGGCATTTCGGTTATTATTGTCACATGGACTCACACGTCACGGCTAGTATTTGGGTTCATGAATATCAATGTGATTACAGAATAGTGGATTTGGCTGCTCGGTCCTATTAGTGCCCACAATTTGAGTGATCCTGCAAGTTGATCTTTGCAATTTGAGCTATAGTTGACAAATTGCGATTTGGTTAAATGCGAGTTGACAAGTTGCTTTTTGACTTGTTGCAATTTGACTGATTGCGATTTAACCAGTTACGATTTGACGTTGCGAGTTGACACTTGCGATTTGACTAATTGTGATTTGGTTGATTGCAATCTGACTTGTTGCAAATTGACAATCTGTGACTTGGCCTGTTGCAACTTGATCAAGTTGTGATTTGACTTCTGTGACTTGAATTTCGACGATTGGTATTGCATCTCACTCTTGGGTATTCTGGTTGATTTCACGGTTTCTCTTGTAGATTTTAGAAAATCCCGCGAAAGATTCGATTTCTCGGTTTAAATCTCAAGAGCTGTAAAATCCCTTGAAATTAATATTGGACAAGTAGGCTAGACTTGGATGCATACATAATGAAACTTACAGGGTTTGACTGCTTTTTCGGGATAAGATTGTGCTTCAAGATCAGCAGGAATTGGGAAATTATGGTAACTTGGTTGGTTTGTTAATTCACGGGTTGGTGTACTTAGTGTCACAAACATCTCGGGGTGGATGGATGCACGATGTTTGTTGACCCTTGCTAGAGTGTATTTAAGGTGGTTAGACCTGGATGTTCAAGAAGTGGATATATACAATAAAGGATGGAAGGTTGGGTATATATCACTACCTATATTTAAAGGAGTTACGTTGTTGTGCTCAATATAGGTTCTAAATCACAATTTGCAATTTAAGGTGATTAGACTTGGATGTTCATGAAGTGGATATATACAATTAAGGATGGAAGGTTGGGTATATATCACTACCTATATTTAAAGGAGTTACGTTGTTGTGCTCAATATAGGTTCTAATTCATAATTTAGTGCAAGTTTAAGTCGCGGACTTGTTCTTTATCAAGCTTCATCAGGTGATTGTTGTTTCTCAAGCTTCTAATGGGATTGTTGTTCAAGATCTTCTCAAGAGGTAGTCAGGCTTAAAGACAAGAGGTGATTTGTTTGGAGACATGTTTTAACTTTTTACTCACTTTAAAGTCATATGCATTTCATCAAGCGGTTTTGGCATATTACGAGCTTCAATGAATTGTCAATCTTCTAAACCATTGATGATGAGGAAAGCAAGGGGTTACTACAAGAGAGTCTTAATCACCATCTTCGTTGCAGTAGTTTCATTTGTCTCTTTCCATGTTTTGTGCCTGAAAAATTCACAAACATCACGGACTCTCAGCTTTGGCAAAAAGGTCATTTCATGTCCTTTTTGAGGGGGAGAATTATCGCAAGTTTCCTAGAAGTTCCGTCTCCAGCGATGTGAATTTTAGCGGTTCCGGTTACAGCGGGTCAGATCGTATCGGTTCAGTCTCCAGCGGTTTGAATCTTAGCAGTGTCGGTTACAGCGGGTCAGATCGTAGCGATTCAGGATTCAGTGGTTCAGTCTACAGCAGTTTGATACTTACTGTTGTGCAGTTAGTTCTTGAAGATATTCCTCAGATAAATCTCAAGAACTGTAAAATCCTGTACACAGTACGACAACTATTCCACATCCAAGTAGCTGGGTCAGACAGCTTTGTTTGATAGGACTGACTATGAGTCATGGGCACTCCTAAGAATTAGCGATGTTTCTTCTCTTTTTAGCTAGTCAACAGCACAAGATGATCACGAAGTTAATCTGGTATCCCTTATTTGAGATTGAAGCTGAATTTCTCAAAGGCGTCTACTTATTTTATCTTGAAGTCGGGGTTGGTTGGATGCATGACTTTCAATGATAACTTGCTAGTGCTTAAAATTTAAGTTGAAGACTTGGGTTATCTAGTTACCAGCAGTCGGGGTAACTATCACTTAAGAGTTATTGGAGTACTCAGTGTCACACGTCATTGACGTTGTCGATAATCGCAAGAGGTGTTAATGTCTCATACTTTGGTTGGGTATTGAGCACTTAGAGATCTGCTTGGAGCATTAATTCTCTACACCGTTCTTCCAACATTAGTGCAAGCTTAAGTTACAAATTTGGGGATTTCTTCTTCTGGTTTCAGTATTGGTACGTCGGGTTTCCTTCATCAAGTGGTCTCTAATCTGGGTTCAAGGTTGGTTAGTTGGCCAAAGGTTTTAAAAGGTTTGATGTGATGTGATCTGTAATTCTCACCTAAAATCAAAATCAGTCACGCCACATTCAATCTGTTACTGCCTCACGGTTTGGGCATCATAGAGGGCTAGATTTGGGCATTAACCACAAGATGTGACTACGGGGTTAGTTCAGTATTATTTATTTGAGGCTGAAGTGAAATTTCATGGGTGCGTGTACTTAGCATCTGAAGATATCGGGGAGGTTGGATGAAGATTCTTCGAGATCCTTGTTCGAGCTTTCAATACAATGACAAGGACTTGGATATCTAGTTATTTTTTCTTTCTCCCTATTACAAAATAACTATCACTTTAAGGGGTCACGTTGTAGTGCTCAGTGTCACACGATGTTGTGGATATCCAAGAGGTGATGTATTTCTTATACTTGATGGTTGGTTGGTTGAAGAGTATAGAGTACTTAGGGATTCGAGGTTGCACGAAGTCTCTGCACCGCTCTTTGTCTCGCATTAGCACAAGTTTAAGTTACAAGTTCGGGTTATGTTACTTCAGCTTCAAGTTCATCATATTGGGTTTTCTCCATCAGTGGTCACGACATCAAGCCAACAAAATGATAATGGGGTTGGTAAAGAGTTAGATGAGAGAAGTAGTAAAGAGAGAGAAAATGACGTCTGTACAAGTCAGTGCAGGCCTCGCTCTTCAACATAATGACGTCTGTACACATCAGTGCAGGCCTCGTTCTTCATCAAATGACGTCTGTACAAGTCAGTGCAGGCCTCGTTCTTCAACATTATGACGTTTGAACACAGCAGTTCAAGCCTCGTTCTTCATCTTATGACGTCTGTACACATCAGTGCAGGCCTCGCTCTTTAAAAAAAAAAAAAAAGTGTACGCTTGAGTGCACTTTATCTTCAAAAGAAGAGGAATCTTCTTGTTTATGGCCATTCTCATCAACAAGATTCATGCTCTTTCCGTGCTCATTCAATCTTCAAGTGGGTCGGCGCATATTGGAGTATTCTTTTATTCACGTATTCAACCAAAAATTGCAGTTGACAGGCATATGCAATTTTTGAGGGGGGGAAAGAGTGAATAAACAACATGTCAGTCTTCAAGAACCGTCAAGTGGAGCTACTTACCGTTGATGGTATTCATATTCACTAGTTCAATCATCAAAAATTGCAGTTGGAAGGCATATGCAATTTTTGAGGGGGGGAAAGGGTGAATATTAATCTACATGTTGGTTGATGATTGAGAAATGGTCATACGACTCCTGAATACGTCAGTTCAGGAGTCGTGCAAACCATGGTTCTCCAACACTACTTCTTCCTCCGTCTATCAAGGTGTTGAAGAACATGGTCATGGAATGCTAATCAACAAAGTCTCACGGGTTGGTCTAATCAGCAACAATGGGTTTCCAGTCAATGCTTCAAGTACACGTCATCAGGCTACATGTGCACATCATGATGATGATTCCGATTAATCGTAACCATCATGGGGGAGAGAAATGTGTACACCAAGGACGCACAACAGGTTCACGTGATTGGGCTTAATCATATATTCCGGTGTTGAGAACCGCAGAGATGATCAGTGGTTCAACTTGTTACCTTGGTATTTACGTTTCACTGTTACGTCATGGGCTGATTAATCGTAACCATCAGGGGAGAGAGAATGTGTACATCAAGGACGCACAACAGGTTCACGTGATCAGGGCTTAATATCCAAGGATGGATACATACTATAGATGATCAGTGGTTCAACTTGTTACTTTGGTGTTGTACGTATGACTGAAGAAGGTCGAGTCGTCAGTCTATTCTACGTTCTCTGTTGGGAGTTATCATCTTATGTGTATGCTGTGGGCTGATGGGTTACATGTAAGGTTACTGGAAGGCATTGGGTGAGATGAAGATGATTGGTATTCTGTTCCTCCACATTGGGCAATCTTGAAGAAGGTCGAGTCTTCAGTCGTCTATACAGTCAAAAATGCTGAGCTCTTTTCTTACAACTTGATATTTAACTTAATCCCATGACAGTTCTTGTTTGATGAGTTGTGGAGTTAAGTTAGGTTCAAGTTGTTCTGTAGTTTAAGGTTTGGTCCAACTTGATTTTAACCTAATCTCATGACAGTTCTTGTTTGATGAGTTGTGAGGTTAAGCTGAAATCAAGTTGTTACTGGGCTAAAATTTGTGGTTTAGTTTAACCTCATGACAGTTCTTGTTTGATGAGTTGTGGGGTTAAGCTAGACTTCAGTTGAGGCTCAACTTAAACTACCGAAAAGTTGCCTAAGGTTTTTGACGGAGTCACTCTAGGACGGGAGTGTTAGAAGATTAAAGACGGCATGCATTTGGTTATCAAAAGACTTCTTCATATTTCGGGCGTTCATCCAAAGTCTTCTTCCTATTATGGGTGATCGTCAGAGGTTGTCAGATTGGGGGAGAGCACTAATTAGGGGAGAGTGAAAAGCCAGAATCATTCCCTGATTGAAAGTGCTCACATTGCTCTTCAGCAAGTCAAGTGATGAATGCGGTGAAGATTCAGAATGCTGAGGAGTAATGGTTTCTGGTTCGTATCCTTGTACATATATACTTAGGCATATGTTATACCATCTTGTAAATAGATTTATAGAAATCTTGCTAATTGTAAATAGAGAAACTTAAAATCAGAAAAACCCATAAAAATTGAAAAATTAGAAAATACCAAAAATAGTTTCACCTAGGCATGTCTTCTGTTTATCGATAACATTTACGGACTTAGAAATGTCATTCAATAATGGCACGGGTCTTTAAATGAAGCTCGAGCAGAAGTTAAAATGGAGGATTAAAACATGTCTAAATGGCTTGCTATTACTTTAGATAGCAACCCGCGCTTCAAACTGGGGAAAGCACGTCGCCAAAAAGACGGCTGTTCCTCCAACTGGGTGATGTTCACCTGGGCATGGATTACTTTATATCCATGTTTCTTCGATCTGATGTACGTTTCAGTGCATCATTTCTTGAAAAAGAAGAGAAGTCTTCTTTGCATACAAATAGTTTTCATTCTATGATTCTTCTGAAAATTATTTGTGAGACACTTGGTGAATATGTGTTGTATGAAATTTGTTTAAACTTGGATTATGCATAAAATTTGTCACTCAATCAACGACTACAAAACCTCACGACAGTTCTTGTTTGATGAGTTGTGGGGTTAAGCGTGATTTTAGTTGAGGTTCAACTAGAATACGGGTCATTGATTGAGGGGGAGAGTGAATTCAAATTTTATATCATCAAACGGGATTATTGGTTAAATCATACTTGCTAGAAATGGTTTTGTAGTTAATGGGGAATTAGTTGAAGAGGATCTTGCTTAAATATATCAAATGACCAAGTGTGTTAGTTGCTAGAAAGTTTAGGACATTATGTGCAATTTGCTTATAGTTTCCTAGCTTTATGTATCTAGAAGGTTCATTTGTGTTACTTTGGAATCCTCGTATAATCCCCAAAATGCTTTAAGACTCAAAACCTAAAAGAAGTTAGAAAACCAGTTGTGTTTGATGTTTTTGAATACTCCTCTGGCATTTGTATGATCTAAATAAATGAGTTTCAAATGTTGTTTGTCTCTGCTGCTCAATGGTTGTTGATATTGTGCATATGTTCTCAGGATTCGCTTAGGTAGATTGCTATTATGTTAGAATCATGTTCCTAAGATCCTGAATTGAATATTGAAATCCGTGTGAATTGCCATGTTCATGATTGCTATTTGCTCTTCATGCTAGATAGTGGTTTGACGTAGTTCCTGATTATGGTTTGATTATAAGATGAACTTGGTTTTATAATGTGGCAAGCTGCTGAAGGGTAGCTATTAAGGAATAGTGTATCTGTATGCATGTATATCTGTGTTGATATTCTTATGCAGATTCCATAGCCAAAATGAATGTGCCAGTTCCCATTCTAACCATTTGATCAGACGTTCAAACTCTATTGATTGGCTCGAAATTCACCTCAACAACAACTTCAGCAACAACAAAAACAACACCTTCACCTCCACCACCATCATTTCAACAAAGAAGTACTTACTCGGATCTCGCCAAGAGGGGATCGACAATACTTGAGAAGATTTGTTGGTGGATGGATGATTGATGTTGACCATTGACTCACTCAGAAAAGCAAGTGATTACATCATCTGCGCAAAAAGGTCAATATCACTTGTGTCATAATAATCAATTTGTGCAAAATAAGCAGTGAATCTCCCTCTTAGTTTAAGGGGGAGCATAGTATGTTTCATCATCAGACTACATTAAATCGGACACATTTTCTCCCACATTTTCTAACTTATTTAAATCAATTGGGATCACAAATCTCAAAAGGTTTGAAATTTTTGATCGGGGGAGAGAATGTGATTTAAATATGAAACCTGATGAAAATGTGATGTTTTGGAAAGTATAATGAACGCTCTCCCATATGTGCTAAACTCTTTTGTATATCAATGCACATATTGAGGGGGAGCAAATGGTTTGTGGAAACAAAAAGGATTTGGCATTGCAAGAGATCGTGACTCAGACTTAACAAATGAATTGACGATAGCTAAAGTCAGTAGTCGAAAGGACATGTCCTGGACGGGTAATAATTTCAAGCCAGCTTATCTGGTGATGTAAGCGTGTCTCGCAAAGGACGTGTCTGAGTAGAATGTACCGATCTCGAGCGATCTTCCTTGAATGTGATCTGGACGGGTAATAATTTCAAGCTAGTTTACTAGTGATGTAAGCGTGTCTCGCGATGATCATGTTCTTGGAAAATCAATCAATTCAAAAAGTGCGAGCTCCACCTAACATGTGCAAATTTATAAAACAATCAACCGAGCACATGTTGAGGGGGAGCATTTGAAAAATATAAAACTCTCAAGTGTTTGCAAAAATGTGTTTCAGAATCATGAACACGTTGAGAGATTTTTCAAAGATTTGGTTTGGCAATCGTGGATGAATACCAAAGACCGACCATTTTAATTAATGTATGGAGTTATAAGGATGGTTAGGTTAGGCTCAAGTTCCCACGATCCCACCAGAGCCGGAGGGATCTACCCAGGGATAATCCACTAGTTAGTGTAGAAGTCCTTAGGTATGATTAAAAAGGAGAAAAGTGAATGAGGGAAGAGTGCCGACTGAGATGGAGCTAACACTGGAACAAACCCAACAAGGTGTTAGTTATGAAGTCTCGGTAAGCACTGAAGGGGTTGAAGAATGAAAAAGAAATGTAAAGGTAAAGGGTGAAAAGAAAGAAGCCCTCCTTACACTTAGGCAGAAACCGGGTCAATACATATGCTGTCAGAATCACTTAGTTGATTGCTGACATTGAAGACAAAGTATCATGGACCCAGTGATACGCTGCACAACCCTCCCTAGCCACTCAAGGTCCCTCAAAGGATTCTTGTTTCAATTGTCACGGAGTTCAATACATTCCTATCGTCTCTCTCACTCCGAGTTAGATGATATTGAATAGGTGGCAGTTCTCTCCAGCCTCCGCTCACTAAATCAAAACGCACTATAGAGTCTAGAGCCACGAGATGCATAATAAGATCTCATAGGGACACGAATTATTTCTACACTGGTTGTTCAACATTAAGGACACCAGTTGTAAACTTAAGAGTCCTACGCAGATCTTAGCAATCTGCCAGAACATTTATGAGGGAATTTACAAATGTAATTCTCAATGATTGAATGGAAATTCCTGCCAGGGTCAACATCAAGCAGCCCTGAAAGCAGGTCACTTCGGTAATTCTTTATGGATTACGCTTAGTGTTCACGACAGTTTCTAACGGTCTACAGTCGTGGAGTGATCTCCAGCGACTCACCTAATCGTTGATGTGCTACGGTTCGATCTTAAAAAGCCCTCTGTGGGTTTTCGATTAGGAACGGTCTTGGTAAGGATTAGAGAGAGTTTTCACACTATGCTGTTAACAATCTCGAAGTCCGAACCTGTAAGTACCGGATGTTTTATTGCTAACTGTCGTATGCAGGAACTTCTGGCGATTGTAGCTGATTGCTGTTGCAGCTGTTTGCGGTTGTAGCTGATTGAAGTTGCAGCTGAATGCGGTTGTAGCTGGTTGCAGTAAAGATGCCAATCCTCTACCACATGTTCACACTACATCATCATTGTAACTCAAGAATGTCATGATCAACCTAAAAGACCTTTTACACGGCTTCTGCAAACTCTGATGCTAAAGATCATGACACCAAATAGTGTGAGCATGTCGGCTCAAAGAATAACACATCACATGGAAACATACTCCTGAAAGATGACTTGGAAACAAATGTTGGATGATAAAGTCGAAGAATACTCAAAGATCATCCAAGACAAAGAAAGGTCATCACAAGATCACTGCTGAATGCATGATGTTTCAAGACAATGAAGAATCAAAGACTACGAGCTATGAAGACATCTTCAGAAGACAAAATGCTAGAATTCAAGATATTATTTCCGGGGTGACCTCCCTTAGGGGGAGATTGTTAGGAATATAAATATTCATATGAAGGTTCGGTCACCCCGAGCATCTAATTAGCATTTATATAGCTCGTAGGCTTATATATATTTGTTTAGTATTATTAGTAATATTAGTATTAGCTTAGTCGTATTTATATTCGTGGAGTGGGTCGGGGCTTTCCCCACTGTCAGCTCACTCCACAGCCCACTAGGGGCACAAATATTAGGACTATATATATAACCCTTCCCACACAAGGGAAGGGTGGAACTCTTCATTCACTTAATCTAATATTACCAGTTTTCTCTCTAAGAGTTTCCCTCTCTCTCTAAAACCTCTCTCTACAAACTAACTCAATGGAGTTCTTGATCTTTCAAGATCCAAGGCCACCCGAATAGATCCACACAATCAAGAAGGTTATTTCCTACACATTTTGAACTTATGACTTGTTTTGAACTTATGATGTGCCGCATGCACTCTAATTTTAAGTCTCCCTTGTTCGGAGCAGTGCCAAGTCTCCCTTGTTCGGAGGAGTCTTGATTTAATAGTATATAATAGTTGTTATGATGTACTGTTCGTACATTCGCATTGTTAGTCTCCGATTGGTTTGTCGTTCGCACTCCAATTTATACGTACCGTTCGTACGGCTCCCTTGTGTGGAGCAGTAGATAGTATGGATAGCGTTATTTGTGGTCGGCCAACCTCTCGTTCCCTTGTCTACGGAATGCATATTATTTATTTTTGGGGCATTGCCGCATACTTTATTATATACGAACTGCTATTATTGTGAATTGTTATGACCAAGTGTGTATTAATTACTAGGCGTACTACTTTTATTATGGGAATGTATGTAAACTCATACGTTACAAGTCTTGAATGGGTGGGACTTGTAAAAGATGGGTTGACAGGACATTTTCCAGGTGGACTTTTTCAAATAGATTTTTGTATTACATAAAACCAGTGTATTCACCAACTATTTTCATAGTTGACCCGTTTTCTCCCATGCATTTCAGGTGATCGTCAGTTGGCTTTTTCTTCAAGGGTTTTTCATAATGAAGTTTTCACATGTCACTACTAATCATTATGCATTAAAATGCCATCTTTTGGGAACTAGACTTTATATTTCAATTGCCGATGTCGGCTAAAACAATATTGTAATGTTGTACTTTTTCCTTAAATTTTAATTATGGCACTGCACTATATCTCTTTTGCGATGTACATTGATTTCGTCGCACCTCGCGTTTCCGCCTTTGGCGGGGTGTGACAGATTGGTATCAAAGCTTGAGGTTATAGTGAATGCCGGTTTTTCTAAAATAAAAATCGCCACTATAACCAAAATAAAGTTTTCTTAAAATACCGAACATCAAACGAGTTGACTAGTCCGAGCATTGCAACGTTACTCCTCAATTATACATAGCCTGATCACCTATGTCTAATTCGGGAAAATCATGCAATGATGGGAGTAGTAGTCTCGGATCATGTTTGGTCGGGTCTTAAGAGTCTGATCCCCTGAAATTGCATTGGTCGTGTGTGTATGCATTGCCTGTTTGTACGTTCGCGTTTATGTTACTATATATATATATATATATATAATATATATATATATATAATTGGCGGCCGTCCGTCCTACATCCGCCCGAAAAGGAACTGCAGTGATCTTGAATAGGGATCCTACTAAGCACGTCTTTGTTTCCGTCATGTTACAATCACTATGTCTTAAACCGTCGTCGTCCCGCACATCATCCGCAATCGTTCATGTATAACTCACAAAACCAAATGTTTTTGGTCTATTGTAGAATCATGGCTGCAAGGAACACACGTTCAGGAGGCATCAACAATGAAGGCCAAAATGACAGTGCTGCTGGATTGGCATACCTCCTCACTCAGATTGTTGTGCACATTGATGCCAGACGACCCAATAATGGAGCGGGTAGCTTGAACAAAGGTCACGGATGCAGCTATAATACTTTCATGACATGCAAGCCAATGGAATTTTATCGAGGATGCCATTGGCCTACTATCATGGTTAGAGAATGTTGAGTCGAAACTCTACATCATTAAATGTGCTGAAGGAGATAAGGTTGAGTTCTCCGCGGGTCTACTCCAAGGTCGAGCATTGACCTGGTGGAACAACCAACTACATACCAGAGGAAGAGAAGTTGCAAATGGGTTATCTTGGGTAGAGTTCAAGAAATTACTAACTGAGGAATACTGCTGAAAAGACGAAGTGCAGAAATTGGAAGTATAATTTTGGAACCATTTGATGGTAGGAGTTGAAATTGACAAATACACGGCCCGCTTTCACGAGCTGACCAGAATGGTTCCTCACATGGTCTCTACTGTGAAGAAGCTGATTGATCGTTATATTTGGGGTTTGATTCCTGAAATCAGGAGGGATGTCACCTCATCTAACCCAACCACTCTTCAAGCCGCTGTAGTCATGGCATACCGATTGACAAATGATGTGATCAGGTCTGGTGGACTAACAAAAGGAAACGACAGTGGATGAAAGCGACATGAGGATCAACAGGGAAGCCGAGACAAGGACCAGCAGGACAAGAGGCAACGAGTAGCTAGAAACTATGGAGCAACAACTCAAGAGCGCAGAGGGTATGCTGGCCCACATCCTAAGTTTACTCGATGTAACCTCCACCACTCAGGATACTGCCCAAGGTGCAATAGATGCAGACAGACAGGCCATCTTAGTCGGAATTGCTCTAACAGGAATGGAAACCAAGAATGAAGGCTAATATATTACGAGTGTGGGAATCCGGATCACCTCCGGAATACGTGTCCTAGGAGGGCACAGAGGCTAGTGCATGATAACCCGAATCTCGCCTTAGCGGTTGATGGAAATAACCCAAATCGTGGAGGCAATGTCAGCCCAGCACGTGGCAGAGCGTACTTCTTTGGTACTCATGAGACCCCACAGAACCACAACAACATGCCGGGTAAATTCTTTTGAACAACCACCTTATTTCAGTACCACTTGACTTTTGAGTGCGAAACTTATTTCCATTTCTTACAAAGTTCACGGCATTAATTACTCCGATACCTAATGTTATCGACCTTAGTTACATTTTTATTAGTTGATTTGATTGGTGTTGGGAATTAAATATTCAAGAAGTTTAATATCGGGTTCTGCTCAAAGAAATACTCTAAGTATCATTCTACTGCTAGAGCATTTGATTCTGCTGCTAGCGTTAAACATTCTACTGCTGGTGAAGAACTTTCTACTGCTAAGTGGATAACTATTGAAAGATTCTGCTGCTGAGTAGATAAGTATACAAAGATATTATGTGTATTAAAGTCAACAATACACGATAGATAATATCTTACCCCATGTGATCAGTCATTATGTTATATTCACAGAACAAATTGTAAACATAGATACATGTTGTATCTTAATGACTGACACTCTCAAAGCATGTGTTCGATTAGACTTGACAATATTGTAAAGATATTTCTTGCGCTATAAAAGAAAGATCTTAGACTAGATATAAAAGTGTGTCTAATAGAGTGAATAATTAAGTGCTTAGAATATAACTGTTAAGAACATAGAACAAACACAACAATATCACAAGTCATAGAAACATAAGATTCAAGGTTTTGTAACCCTAGTGATAGTTAAGATCACTCATATTATCTTGAATAATATTGAATCGTTTGGTGTTAACATTGCATGTTCTTTGTTCAATATACACAAGCATAACTGTTCCATTTCCATAACACAAATAACCTTCTAAGTGTGATTAAGTAAACTCCGCGTACTTGATCATATTAACTCAACTTATCACATACACAAAGAAACAAAGGTTTAACCACCTTACCAGTGTTTCGATCATCCTCTCAATTGGTATCAGAGCAAGGCTGATATTGTTGATTTAGAAGAAGAAGAAGAAGAAGAAGAAGAAATGGACGTTGAATCTATTCAAACCAATGTTACTGCAAAACTACCCATGCTCAAACAGAATGAGTTTGAGATGTGGAGGCTGAGGATAGAGCAATATTTCCAAGTGCAAGACTATGCACTTTGGGAAATCATTGAAGATGGAAACTCTTACCAGCCTACCACCATTACATCAACAGTGGACGGCAAAGTGGTGACAACTCTGCGGACACACCCAACATCTGTAGAAGACATAATACAGAAGAAAAATGACTTAAAGGCAAGAAGCATGCTGATGATGACCATTCCCAATGATCAACTTCTAAACTTCAGCAAGTTCAAAGATGCCAAGTCATTATTTGAAGCAATTGTTGCCAGATATGGTGGAAATGAAGTCACCAAGAAAACCCACAAGAAACTGCTCAAGCAGCAGTTTGAAAACTTCTCCTCTACAAACAATGAATCTCTTGACCATATGTTTAATAGGCTTCAGAATATTGTGAGCCAACTTGCTATTCTTGGGGTTGAAATACCTCAAGAAGATTTGAAATCAAAATTTCTGAGAAGCTTACCAGAAGAGTGGGCTATGCATATTGTTGTCTGGAAGAATAAGCCATACCTTGATACAATGGAGCTGATAGATTTGTATAGCAACTTTAAGATTGTGGAGCAAGATTTGAAGAAGAATGGAGGTACTAGTGCTAATACTGGGAACATGGCATTTATGTCAACTCCTAGTACCTCAAAATCTAGTGAAGAGGTGAAAGTTGTTGATGGTGTTGGTGATGTTAGTTCATCAAGCAGTACCATGGGTATTTTGGATGAAAAGACTTGTTGTGCATTTCTTACAAGTCAAAATGATGGGTCCATGCTCACTTATGAAGACCTCCAAGAGATCAATGATGATGATCTAGAGGAAATGGACCTAAAATGGCAAATTTCTCTTCTTAGCATGAGAGCCAAGAAGTTCTATCAAAGGACGGGGAAGAAGCTCTTAATCAGCAATACTGATACTGCTGGTTTTGACAAGTCAAAGATAGAGTGCTATAACTGCTACATGATGGGTCACTTCTCAAGAGAATGTAGAAGGCCAAGGCAGCAGGATAGCAAGAACAAAGGTTTTGGAAGCACATCTAAAACAAGGGAGGTTTCTGAGTCAAACTCAAAAGCTATGGTAGCTATTGATGGGCTAGGTTTTGATTGGAGTTTCATGGCTGATGAAGAAGAAGATTCTTCACAGATGGCACTTGATGCGCGTGATGTGTCGTTGCGGTTTAGCAGTTTTAATGCCTATTCAAGTTTTAAATTTATATTTAGCCGACTTATCAATAACACACACACTTAACGAGCAGTGTACCCGGTCAGTATGAAGATAATGGTAAGTAGAGTGTCGATCACTAAGAGTGGAACGTATTATCTCGTTATTCTAATCAGTATTTTAATATCCTAACGCAAGGGGGTTTCAGCCTGAGAGACTGGCACGATTTGTTGCAATTAAATAATAAAATAAATCAATAGGCACGAATCAGCAAGTAGCACACACGTACACAGATAAATACTTGAGACAATAAGAGGGCTGTCCTTATGATTAAGTAGATTGTCACTTGTTTTATTGATAGCTTTATATGAAGTGTATGTAGTTAACCCTTTCTCGTTGGTCCTAATCTTATCGGCGAGTAAACCCTTAATGATTACTTATGTCTAAAAGTTATTCCTAAGTGATCAATTTAGAAACAACCGTGGGAGCCACATTATGTCCCGCAGTCAAATGCCCGCAAGCCACTAATAAACACAGAGGTTATCAATGCACTAATAAGTAGTAACCAAAGACATCAACATATAAACTTTAATTGATGGGAAAGCAAGTATTAAAGGGAGTGCAATCTTTCGTTGTCACATTACACAAGCCACCAATCCTGATGAATTAAAGTTTGCTAACACAATAAAACAAAACTACTTAATGAATTAAACACATGCAGCACCTTCTTACAGCTCTTGTATCTTTGATTTGGGTGTGTCTTGTGCTGCCTTCTTGACTGAATTCGTCCTTTGTTCCTCCTGTTTGGTCTTCGGTTTTAGGGTTTTTGGAACTTGTAATTCGTCTGGTCTACGGGGTATTTATAGTTTCTGTCTGAGGGAAGATGCGGCGCATCTACTAAGTAGATGCGGCGCATGTACTTAACTTCGCGTGGGGTCCAAGATTATAATATTCAGGAATATTCGTACACCGCCAGAAGATGCGGCGTAACTCTTGATTAGATGCGGCGCATGTCCTCTTGTATCTTGGATCGTATCTGGTGATATCTTGATAGAGATGCGGCGCATGTCGAGAGTGAGATGCGGCGCATCTGGAGCAGAATTGACTTGATCTTGTCCATGTCAGTAGACTTTCACTTTATGCATGTTTTGCTCCATTATTAGTCCAAAATCACTAAGTTTCACCAAATGCTTGTTTTTACCTGAGAATTACAAAAGTAAACAATTAAGTATCAATCCTCATACATAATATAGTAAAACAAGTCAAATTGATAGGATAAATGATAGTAATAAAATGTACTTATTTGAGTTCATCAAATATCCCCCCACTTGAACTTTACTTGTCCCCAAGTAAACCTTAGAATTTCTTTTATGAAAATGTATCCTAAAAGATGTTAGGATTTATTTTTATATTTAAGCATGTATTCGTTTAATTCATAATCACACAACTAAACACTTAACGAATTAGAAGTAAAATAAAATAAGTCGATAAAATCAAATCTAATCGTTTAACTGTCCAGTCGTGACGAATATTCTATCATAAGCTTGGCAAGTATACACATCTCCACCACTAAAGCTAAGGAATAACAAGTCTAAAGCGGTAAAAAGGGTTTTTAGGCTTAAGGGTTAATTATTCTCTTTTCACTATCGATCTCAAATTCCAGAAAAGGCGACAAAATCACAAATACATGATCGAATCCACGAACACGATACTTGCAATTGCTCAAATCCTTAACTCGAATAGGCTAAAGATAGGTCCAAAATTCACCAATAATAATATATCAAAAAGGGCGACAAAATCATAAATACATAGCCGAATCCACGACTACGATACTTAAGATTGCTCAAATCCCTAATCTCAATAAATCAAAGGTTTGGTTGGATAAAGAACAATAAAGGGTATGGATAACATTTGGGATATAAATTGGTGTAAAATGAAAAATAAACAAAACAAATAAATTAAAATCCTAAGTGTGGTTAATCACTATCCCAACCATCCCATGAATAAGACTCATATCATCGAATAACTCACGCTTTAACACTTGAAACACACGCTTTAGGTAGACACGAATTATACTCAACAAGATCTTAATCAAAGAATAAACCTTAATTGGCGTTCCCATAACTGCCAATTCCCATTCAATCCATAGATATAGTACAACAAATAGTGGTGATATCGACCACTTACATAACTTTACATAAGTTGGTTAAAACAAACATCCAACTCTTCTTTCTTTTTTTTCTTTTTTTTTTTTTTTTTTTTTTTTTTGACATCAACATATATGTGTAAAATTTCACCACATCACTATAATGATAACTCTGGATAATTTTCCATACTTTTCATGACTTCAGAAATAACGGTAATAGTGAAAGTAGTAAACACACGAAAAATAAACTCAAAGATATACAATATTTACTTTCACTCCAATTGCATTGTGCAATTTCCCGACCTAACCAAAGATAATGAATTACGCACGCGAACACAGGTAATGTAAGGAAACACACTCTGCCTATAGCAATTAACCAACCACGGATTCTAATCTACAGGGTAGGCTAAGGTATAAGGGTGTAACGAAACATTTTAAACATAGGTGTAAGAAACGAAAGGAATGGCTCTGAGGGTTTTTCTAGGGGTATCTTACTCTAAAAGTGAGAGTAACAAAAGGTTTTATACGGGGGTTAACTAACCAGTGTAGTTAGCTAATAACACATAACATATATAGGCTTTTTGGGTGTAATCCTAGAATTTTACCAAGTTAGACAAGTCATTCCAATTATATAAAATAATAATCATTATGGTGGTCTCGAATAGTATACAAGCCAAGTTCTAAAGTTTACAAGTCACCGGCACACTCATAGATTTGTGAATTTTGGAAAATCACAATTTTTGAAAATAACGTCATGTGTGCAGTTATGCAACTTAGATCTTAAACAAAAACATGCTAAAAATTTTTAAGTTTGATATATTAAGCACATTTTAAGCATAATTTTTGAAAAAGTTTAGGACAAGTAAGTGTTAAGTGTTCTAATTCTCCAATCCCCCCACTTAAGTTAAACAACGTCCTCGTTGTTTGTATAAAAGGTTAAAAACTGGAAAATAAAAGATTTAGAACAGAAAAAACTCCCCTGAGATTTGCTCGGTATGATCCTCCATTAGTATAAGAGCAAAAATCATCTTCCATGTGGATTAGAACGTTAAAGCTTCATACTTGATGTATCCACAGGAAATCCAGGAAACTATAATACCACCAACACTTTAAAACACACCTAAGATAAGAAAGGTTCAACTTGCATAATACATTAGTAGTTAGGAAAAATAAAACTTAAAAATTAAAACTGAAAATCATCAGGTCAGTCGATGCGCCGTATCTTATTGAAGAAGATACGCCGTATCGAGCCTGGAATTAATACGGATCAGAATAAAGATGCGCCGTATCCTTAACCAGGGATGCGCCGCATTAAAAATAAACTGATAAATAGTTTAAAAGTCGAAAATAAAAATGCAGAAAAATAAAATAAGATATGACCATTGCAGGAGATGCGTCGCATCTCAGAATTGAGATGCGCCGTATCCTCATGCGGCCTGGACTGACTCGACACAGAAAACAGAATAAAAGATAATTCCGGGTTGTCTCCCGGTAAGCACTTGTCTTTATTCCAGAGTCTTCAAGTTAGACTCACGTTCAGCTCATTAGTATCGATCATTGAAGGAGTCGGAAACATCACGCTCTTTCATCGCCAATTCAGTAATATTGAACACTCCTTGCTCGTTCTTAATTTCCACGCCGTTCTTCTTTAATATCTGTATAAACAAAGTCCTGTCCCTTTCGGGCAGAGATGACAAAATGATAGACGGGAAATTCTTATTATCATATAAGCACAAATAAGCAAGGTAGGGTGGTAGTTCAATAAACACATCATTATTCAAATTCGTTTTCTCAACTATTCTCCTACGTTTATTAATCACTACACAATCATACCACTCATCATCAGAATCACTAACAACATCGCGTCTAAGTTCGGTAGGTACATTAAGGTCAATGAATTCCTCAAAGTCTTCATGATTAGGATTAGTTGAGTTGTTTTGAATCAATGTTTCTCCCATAAGTCTAGCTTCAAGATCGAGGTCCATACGCTCTCTTAATCCTAGTACATAAACTCCTCTAATTATGCTTTTAACCGGATCTTGGCACTTATAGACTAGTTTATTATTCCCTATCCTTAATGAAATTTTTCTCTTAAACACATCAATCTTAGCATGGGCAGTAGACAAGAAAGGTCTTCCGAGGATTAAAGGAATCTTAACATCCTCGGGCATGTCTAGTATAACAAAGTCTACGGGAAAAATAAACTGCTCAATCTTAACTAGCACATTATTAGCAATCCCCTCAGGTCGTTTTACCGTTTTATCAGCCAATTCAATAAGTAATTTAGTTGGTGCTAATTTTCCTAGTCCTAGGGTAGCGAATGTCTTAAGAGGCATAACACTAACACTAGCTCCTAAGTCAGCTAACACATTATTGAAAGATATACTATTAATAGAACAAGGTAGAGTAAAACTTCCTGGGTCTCTTTCTTTATGAGGCAAGGCATTTGAGTCGGTTGCAGGGCTCTCTTCTTTCATTGTTGCCTTGATCTCCTCTTCAATCTTTGTCTTCTCTTTTAGTAGTCTCCTTAAGCTGATTGAAGAATTAAAGAAAAATTCGGGTCTTGCACCATCATCACCATTCATCGATCTTCTAGGTATATTAGGAGTGACTTCTTCAGTGGTGCTTATGGCCTTGACATGATCTCTTGGATTTGTTTCAGTTGAGCTCGGTAAACTTCCATATCCCCTTTCTTGAAGAACCTTGCTCATTTGACCAATTTGTTGTTCCAATGCTTTGATCGAAGCTCCTTGATTTCTTGTAGTAGTGTCCGTTGAAGCTCAAATTTCTTTGATCATAGCAGTATTCTCTTCATGTCTTTTAGCAGCATCGGCCATAATTTGCTTTAAAGTATCATCTAAAGTCTGCCTCCTTTCTTGATAAGCGGGATTGAAGTTGTTCCTTTGATATAATCCCGGTGTAGCTTCCCTAAATCTCCCTGAAGGTCGGAATGGTTGTCCAAATTGGGTGTAATAAGCTTCTTCAAACGTCTCACTTTCATTCTTATTCGGACAATCCTTAGTGTAGTGAGGTCCTTCACACTTTTCACATCCAACTTGGGCAGCATACGCTCTTTCATCACGCTTCTTCATTTCTCTACTAATTTTATCCAATTGAGCTTGAATAGCAGCAATCCCGTCAAAATTAGTGCTGCTCTTAGATCTAGTAGAGGTCCCATCGTGCCATTTCTGAGAATGATCAGCAGCTTCTTGGATCTCTTTCCTAGCATTAGTTGCACTCATCTGAGGTACAGCTCCCTTAGCATCCAAGATCTGTCTAGTTGGCACGTCCAGTCCCTGATAAAACAATATTATCTCCTGCATAGGGGTTAGATAGTGTTGAGGACATTTTATCAATAAATCTTTAAATCGTTCCCAAGCTTGATAAAGGGTTTCATCAGGCTCTTGCTTGAAACTATTGATAGCCTCCATCTTCTTAGCAGTCTTAGCAGGTGGACAATATCTCTTCAGGAATTTGCTCTTCAAACCTTCCCATGTAGTGATTGAACTAGCAGGTTCATTCCTTAGCCACTTATTAGCAGCTCCTTTTAGTGAGATTGGGAAGATTCTTAGCATGAGTTGATCGGTATTGACACTTTCTGAAGTAAACAAATCTGCAATCTCCAGGACCTTTTCAACATGCTCATTAGCATCCTCTTGTTCCGTCCCACTGAAAGCATTCTCTCTGAGCTCTTTGAGAAATTGTCCCTTCAACTCAAATTTTGACTTGTCATCAAACTTAGGTCTAGCAACTCCTGAAGTGTAATTAGCACGGGTACTGTTCATGTATTCCTCCATAGTAGTGTTTTCGCCCATTGTTTCTGTTTCAACTTCCTCTTTTTCTTCAGAAAAGTAATCAAGCTCGAGTGAACTTGAAAGATCAAAGCTTTTTGTGTTGAAAAGCCTTTTAAGCGAATGTAGGGCTCGTTCAGGATCTTCAAAAGGTTGAATCAAGTTCTTCGTAGAACTCCTGGTCATGCACTTCCTGAAATCGATCACAAAAAATATCAGTAGGGTATGCTCGAGAAAGTAGTATATCAGAAAATTAACAACGAAAACGGAATACGAAAAATTTAAAGTTACTGATATCTGCAGACGATGCGCCGTATCCAAAAAGTTGGATACGCCGTATCTTAATACGTTAAAATTTAATCAGACTTTATTCAGAAAATAGATACGCCGCTTTAGAATTTAAGAATGCGCCGTATCGAATTAATTAATCAAAAATCAACTTATCTAATTAAAATTAAATGCGTCGTATTAACGAAAGTTAATGCGCCGTATTTTCGTTACGTTTAAAAATAAAAGATTTTTGATTCAGAAAGATGCGCCGTATCGACAGAGATCGATACGCCGTATCTGTTTAATAATTCGCAAACTGTTTTTAATTAAAATAATAGATACGCCGTATCTGCGGAAGCAGATGCGTCGTATGGCGTTAACGTTTAGAAATTTTTTTTATTAAAAACAGATACGCCGTATCTGCAAAAGCAGATGCGTTGTATTACTTTATCGCTTAGAAAAATTTTCTTATTAAAAACAGATACGCTGTATCTTGGGGAAAAGATGCGTCGTATCGAATTAATTAAACTCGTTGTATTAAAAAAATTAAACGCAATACGCCGTATCTGAAAGATCAGATGCGCCGTATCGTTTGATTTAGCACAGTACAACGATAGCAGAACAGAAAAATACGAAAAATAAATAAAAAAAAACAAATAAAACACACAACGAAAATAAACACACAAAAATAAAAAGAAAACAATTAACACACAATACAACAAATATGCAAAATAGTACAATGATGCAATTAATCTAATAAAAAAGAAAAACCTAATTAAAATACTAATCAAATTAACAGAAAATAACAATTCACTCCCCGGCAGCGGCGCCAAAAACTTGATGCGCGTGATGTGTCGTTGCGGTTTAGCAGTTTTAATGCCTATTCAAGTTTTAAATTTATATTTAGCCGACTTATCAATAACACACACACTTAACGAGCAGTGTACCCGGTCAGTATGAAGATAATGGTAAGTAGAGTGTCGATCACTAAGAGTGGAACGTATTATCTCGTTATTCTAATCAGTATTTTAATATCCTAACGCAAGGGGGTTTCAGCCTGAGAGACTGGCACGATTTGTTGCAATTAAATAATAAAATAAACCAATAGGCACGAATCAGCAAGTAGCACACACGTACACAGATAAATACTTGAGACAATAAGAGGGCTGTCCTTATGATCAAGTAGATTGTCACTTGTTTTATTGATAGCTTTATATGAAGTGTATGTAGTTAACCCTTTCTCGTTGGTCCTAATCTTATCGGCGAGTAAACCCTTAATGATTACTTATGTCTAAAAGTTATTCCTAAGTGATCAATTTAGAAACAACCGTGGGAGCCACATTATGTCCCGCAGTCAAATGCCCGCAAGCCACTAATAAACACAGAGGTTATCAATGCACTAATAAGTAGTAACCAAAGACATCAACATATAAACTTTAATTGATGGGAAAGCAAGTATTAAAGGGAGTGCAATCTTTCGTTGTCACATTACACAAGCCACCAATCCTGATGAATTAAAGTTTGCTAACACAATAAAACAAAACTACTTAATGAATTAAACACATGCAGCACCTTCTTACAGCTCTTGTATCTTTGATTTGGGTGTGTCTTGTGCTGCCTTCTTGACTGAATTCGTCCTTTGTTCCTCCTGTTTGGTCTTCGGTTTTAGGGTTTTTGGAACTTGTAATTCGTCTGGTCTACGGGGTATTTATAGTTTCTGTCTGAGGGAAGATGCGGCGCATCTACTAAGTAGATGCGGCGCATGTACTTAACTTCGCGTGGGGTCCAAGATTATAATATTCAGGAATATTCGTACACCGCCAGAAGATGCGGCGTAACTCTTGATTAGATGCGGCGCATGTCCTCTTGTATCTTGGATCGTATCTGGTGATATCTTGATAGAGATGCGGCGCATGTCGAGAGTGAGATGCGGCGCATCTGGAGCAGAATTGACTTGATCTTGTCCATGTCAGTAGACTTTCACTTTATGCATGTTTTGCTCCATTATTAGTCCAAAATCACTAAGTTTCACCAAATGCTTGTTTTTACCTGAGAATTACAAAAGTAAACGATTACGTATCAATCCTCATACATAATATAGTAAAACAAGTCAAATTGATAGGATAAATGATAGTAATAAAATGTACTTATTTGAGTTCATCAGCACTCATGGCTTTTTCTACTACTGAGGTACAATCTCATAAAGCTTGTTCAAATGCTTGTACTGATCTTAAAGAATTACAAGCTTTAATCAAACATTATGATGAACAAAAGAAAGAGCTAAGAAAAACTCATCAAAACTACATTAATTATAAGTGTGGTTTAGAATCAACAGAAAAGCAGATCTTATACTACAAAGAAAATGAACTTGCTTTTTCTGATGACAAAGCTCTACTTAGACAAGACATATTCTTTAGAGATACTGAAATTAAGCTTTTAAGAGAGGCTTTTGATAGGGTCAAAAAGGAAAATGAAAACATTCACTTGACTACACAAACACTAGAACATGCTTCTAGAGGTGTAACCAACATGATAGAATGTCAAGTGATCAACAGAGCTAAGTCAGGAGTAGGATATAAGAGTGTCCCACCTCTATATAGAGGTATCCCTAAACCCCCTGGGATTGTCCTAGAAAATTCAGGTGTCCCTGAATTTCAACAACCTGAGCTACAATATGGTGTATAGCAAAAAACAAAGCTAGTTGTTGATGAACCTAAGAAAGTTAGTGAAAGTTTAAGTAAAACTTCACTTTCTGAGGACAAAGTGTCCTCTGATAGAAGATCAGATAGAGTAGTCATTGAAGACTGGGTATCTGATGATGAAAGAGATGAACAAGTTATGTCTAAACCTGAAGTAGTTAAGAAAGCAGGAACAAGGGTTCCTAAAGTGATCAAAAAGGATACTGTTAAGCCTAGGACCAACACTAAACATGTTAGGCAACCAATTAAATATTGTGAACAATATAGGTCCACTAGCAAGCCCAGAGGTAACCAAAGAAATTGGAATGGCCTCAAATCTAACCAATTAGGTGATGATTTTTTCTTTTATAATAAAGTTTGTTACTCATGTGGTAGTTTTGATCATCTTGCAGCTTTCTGTAACAAATGGGTATCTGGGTATGAAAACAATAGGGTGAATTTCAAAAGGCAAACTCCTCAAACTCACTTTCACTCTAAGTCTAAGAGAATAAAACCCAGAGCAGTTACAAAAGCAGTTTCTGCTGCTAGACCATTCATGACTGTTAACCCAAAACCAACAGTTAAAAATGCAAAATTAACTTCAAAACATGCATCAAAAACTGTTAAAAGGCCCATTCAACCAAAAGCAGTGGTCCAAAAACAAGTTTGGAAAATTAAGGGAACAACTACAAAGCTAGCAGTTTCTGCTGCTAAGCATGTAGTTCATACTACTGCTAAGGGAAACAGGGCAAATGTTGTTAAGGCCTCAGCATGTTGGATTCTTAAATCCAATGTTGCATCAACTGTTCTTAAGAGATTAAATTTCATTTATGCAAGAGGCAGATCCAAGTCAGTAATGGCTTGGGTCCCAAAAAAAAACTAATACTTCTTATTACTGTGCAGGAACATTCAATTGATAAACAAGAGGATCAAGGATACTCAGATAGTGGATGTTCAAGGCACATGACAGGCAACAAGTCCTATCTTTCTGATTTTTCAAACATTAGATGGTGGCTATGTTACCTTTGGAGGAGGTGTTGGTGGAAAAATTCCCGGTAAAGGTACCATTAAAACTGGAAATTTAGATTTTGAAGATGTGTACTATGTACAAGAGCTAAATTATAATCTTTTTAGTGTCTTACAAATGTGTGATAAAAAGAACAAAGTTCTTTTCTGTGACACTGAATGTCTTGTACTTTCTCTTGATTTTAAGATGCCTGATGAAAGTCAAGTGCTTCTTAAAATTCCTAGAAAGGGCAATATGTACAGTGTAGACATGAAGAACATTGTTACTAAAAAGGCTTTAACTTGTCTTGTTGCAAAGGCCACATTGGATGAATCACTATTATGGCATAGGAGGCTTGGTCATATTAATTTCAAAACCATAAATCAGATTGTTAAGAATGGTTTGGTAAGAGGTTTGCCTCAAAAACGATTTGAAAATGATCAAACATGCATTGCTTGTCTTAAAGGCAAACAACACAAAGCCACTTGTAAGCCCAAGATTTTTAACTCTATCAATCAATCATTGTTTATGCTTCATATGGACTTATTTGGTCCTACAAATGTTAGAAGTATGCAACATAAGAGATATTGTCTAGTTATTACTGATGACTATAGTAGATTTACATGGGTTTTCTTTTTAGCTACTAAGGATGAGACACCTAGAATCCTTAAGACTTTCATTACAGAGATAGAAAACCTGGTAAGCAAAAGAGTAAAAGTCATTAGATGTGATAATGGGACAGAATTTAAGAATAGAGTTATGGATGACTTCTGCAAAGAAAAAGGTATTATGAGAGAATTTAGTGTTGCTAGATCTCCACAACAGAATGGAGTTGCTGAAAGGAAAAATAGAACACTAATAGAAGCTGCTAGAACTATGTTAGCTGACTCTAAGCTACCTATAACTTTTTGGGCAGAAGCAGTCAACACTGCTTGCTATGTCCAGAATAGAGTTTTAGTTGTTAAGCCTCACAATAAGACATCATATGAGCTTTTTAGAGGTAGAACTCCTGCAATAGGATTTCTTAGACCTTTTGGATGTCATGTGACAATTCTCAATACCTTAGACCATCTTGGAAAGTTTGATGGTAAAGCAGATGAAGGATTCTTAGTTGGATCTTCTCTCAATAGCAAAGCTTTTAGAGTATACAACTTAAGAACTAAGAGAGTAGACGAGAACTTGCATGTGGAATTTTTAGAGAATAAATCCAATGTAGCAGGTCAAGGTCCTAATTGGCTATTTGATCTAGAGTCTTTAACCCTTTCTATGAATTATGTGCCTGTTGTTGCAGAAACTAATGATTTTTCAGGTTCACAAACAACAAATGAGGCAGGGTTAGACAAGGAGACAAATCAAGATCATGTATGGATGCCAATAAGTACCAGTGTGGCTTCAACTTCAACAAATGATGAATCTTCTTTTGATAAAGCTAAAGAAGATGTTGAAGATGAACACAAGGAAGATGGAACAAAGGAACAATAAAATGTTTCTGTTGATGATAGTGCTGCTGAGACAGAGCATTCTACTGCTATGCTTAATTTTTCTGCTGCCAGGCCAAATGATTCTACTGCTGGCCCTTCAGACTCAAATGAAGCAGATTTCTCAGATAATGAGGTGGATTTGAGCAATATCACACCTAACTATCAAGTTCCTTCAACCCCACACATAAGGATTCACAAAGTCTACTCCCTAGAAAATGTGATAGGAGATGTACAATCAGGGGTGAAGACAAGGCAACAACTGATGTCTTCAGACCAACAAGGGCTTCTTGATGCCCTTTATGCTTCAAAGCAGCATGAGTTTTCAAATTCTTGCTTGTTTTTATGTTTTCTCTCACAAGATGAACCAAAGAACATTCTGAAAGCCTTAGATGATTCAAGCTGGGTAGAGGCTATGCAAGAGGAGCTTCTTCAGTTCAAGATTCAGAAGGTATGGGTGCTAGTTGATTTACCTAAGGATGCAAAGGTAATTGGCACTCGATGGGTTTTCAAGAATAAAAGGGATGAAAGGGGAATAGTGATTAGAAATAAGGCTAGATTAGTAGCCCAAGGGTACACACAACAAGAAGGGATAGACTATGATGAGGTCTTTGCTCCAGTAGCTAGACTTGAGGCAATTAGGCTTTTCTTAGCTTATGCTTCATTCTTAGGCTTCACAGTTTATCAAATGGATGTCAAGAGTGCATTTTTATATGGTACTATTGAAGAAGAGGTTTATGTCTCACAACCTCCAGGTTTCATTGATCCTGACCATCCAGACAAAGTGTACAGAGTTGTAAAAGCTCTATATGGCCTGCATCAGGCACCAAGAGCTTGGTATGAAACACTGGCTTCCTATTTAAAAGAGAATGGATTTCAAAGAGGAAAGATTGATCAGACACTATTCATCAAACAGCACAAGAAGGATCTTCTGTTAGTGCAGGTGTATGTGGATGACATTATCTTTGGGTCTACAAGGAAGGAGATGTGTTTGGAGTTTGAGAAACTTATGCATGATAAGTTTCAGATGAGTTCCATGGGGGAACTTACATTCTTTTTGGGTTTGCCAGTTAAACAGTCATATGAAGGCATATTTATTAGTCAAGATAAATATGTTGCTGAGATACTAAGGAAGTTCAACTTTGCTGATTCAAAAATGGCAAGCACACCAATGGACTCTGAGAAGCCACTTCCTAAAGACTTAGATGGAGAAAATGTGGATGTACACACATACAGATCTATGATAGGATCTTTGATGTATCTTACATCATCAAGACCTGACATCATGTTCTCTGTTTGTGCTTGTGCAAGATTTCAAGTAACTCCAAAGGTTTCTCATTTAACAGCAGTCAAGAGAATTTTTAGATATCTCAAGGGTCAACCTAGGTTGGGACTATGGTATTCTAGAGAGTCACCTTTTGACTTGGTAGCATTTTCGGATAGTGATTATGCTAGTGCTAGCTTGGACAGAAAGTCAACAACTTGAGGATGTCAATTTCTTGGGTGTAGACTTATCTTATGGCAGTGTAAGAAGCAAATAATTGTAGCTACTTCAACAATTGAAGCTGAATATGTAGCTGCTGCAAGTTGCTGTGCTCAAGTCCTATGGCTTCAAAACCAACTTCTTGACTATGGGTACAATTTCATGAACACTATTATTTATATTGATAATAGTAGTACAATTTGCATAATTAAAAATCCAGTGCAACATTCTAAAACAAAACACATTGAAATTAGACATCACTTTATAAGAGACTGCAATGAGAAAAGATTAATTCAAGTTCTTAAAATTGCTTCAGAATACAACTTTGCAGATCTGCTAACAAAAGCTTTTGATGTTGGAAGGTTTCAGTACTTGGTAGCAAGTATTGGAATGCTTAATCTTTGAATTTTTCAATCTAATGTGTTTTTGTATATAAATTTTTGTTTGTACTGCTAACTTTATAAGTTAATGCTGCTATTACAAAAGTTTGTGCTGCTAGTACAAATTTAAATTGTGTTATTCATACAGTTAGTCCTATGATTATTCTAATTCAAGACAAGTACTTTGTACATTGTTCTTTTGGTTTTAGACTAACAATTTCAGGTATGATTATTGAACACAAAGGATGTTTTAAGTGAAATGGAAGCAGCAGAATGATAATACTAGTTGCTGACATAATAGGTTCATGATAGAAAAAAGTTTGGGAATTTCAAACCTCCTTAAAACTTCTTTCTTGAAGCCTGATTATGATGTTTCACATTGAATTGATGACTTAGTTGATCAGAAAGTAACTGATACAACTCACTTTCTATCATTTTATACTTTTAAGTATAATGAGCAAGTCTAAGGACATCTGATAGAAAGAACAGCTAGTAAAAGTGAATCTAACACTTGTATTAGAGGTAACAATTGCTATGAGCTGGAAACCCTGTCAAGAAAGCCTTTTGAATAGGTTTATCTTTACACAGGCAGTTATTTATAACTGAAAACATTGGTTCTCACACAACCAGAGGTTACTTTAAACCGAAATTTTGATTAAGTGTCTGTTATACACTTAATCCCTTCAAAATGGTTGTAAGCAGTATGATTTTTCATAATAAAATCATGTACATACAGCTAAGGCAAAAGTTTCTTAAAAGGATTTTCAAAGAGACTCAGTAAAAACCATCCATTGATGGAAATTGAGTCAAATGCCCCATGAATCACCTCTCATAGGAGTTAACACACCTAGAAGTGATGAGGGCAGCAAATTAAACTCTTAAGGAATTGATGGTTTCATGTACAACATTGTCTGATAACAAGTTCTAATAGATAGCTCAGATGATGGGGAGAGAAATATTTTGGTACATTGTGAGAGATCTTCCAAACAGGGGAGGATAAAATGTTATTTGCATCTCAGGGGAGGAAATTTCTCAAGGGAGGAAATAAACCCAAAGAAGGAAGATTAACCAATGAAAGGGAGGAAAAGACAAGAGCATACAAGATGATGACATAGAGGTTGAAAATGAAAAGAACAGAGCTGATTCTGGAGTATTATATATATTCAGAAGGGATGAAGCATTCCATAGGAGAAAGTTCTATCTAGGTCAAATGGAGAAAAGTTTCAATTTCAGTTCACTACGTTTGTTCATCACTTGCAAAGACATGCTGATAGATGATTTCACTTGTTGAAACAAGCATCCAAGATACACATCACCATTGCCTCTTATAATTCCTCCATCCAAGGAAATTGCACCTTATTTTAGGCTTTGTTTGAAGCTTGAAGATAGGTACTAATATTGTCGAAGTCAAAAGAATATGGCAGATGAGTTACTGAGAAAGATATTTAATCTTGAAGAACAGAAGTGTTTGAAAGATCGTCACAATCCATAATTTAATTCAGAAACATGTTGAAAAGGATTCTGTTAGGAATATGAATATTCAGCAGAAGACTCGGTCACCCCGAGTATTTATTAGATCATCATAGCTCGTAGGATTATCAGTAATATTATTAGTAGCTTAGTTATTAATTACTATTGTGGAGTGGGTCGGGTCTTTACCCTCTGTCAGCTCGCTCCACAGTCCACTAGGGACATAATATGTAGTAGTATATATATCCCTTCCCACTCTTGGGAAGGGTTGGACCTTTGAAGCTAATATTACACAAGTTTCTTTCTCTCACTAAAAGGCTCCCACTTCTCTCTAGAATTCTTACATAGTTCGATCCAAACAAGCCTCACACAAGTGATTCTTGCATTGTGAATACCCTACAATTGGTATCAAGAGCCATGGTTAGGTCCATGAGAGTTGGTATTCACGAATTAGTGTAGTTCTTGAGGTTTTCTTGTTGGATTCGACTTGTAGTTTTAAGTTTTTTTTTATTTTGTTTGTTTAGTAGCATAAATCTCATTTTGTACTTTGTTTAGTGATTAGAAGTTGTTTTTCTTTGTACTTTCTTGATTAAGATTAGTATTAGAGTGGTATTTAGTGTTTGGATTCACAGATTTAAGGCTCGTGTGGTGTTTGTGGGTGATTCGAGGGTTTTTCTTTCAAGAGTTCTTGGATGCGGTTTGTGTTGTTTGGACGATTCTTGAATGCGGTTTGTGTAGCATCGAGTACTCGGTTTGTCTTTATACTAGTTTAGGCAAAAGGACAAACGGCATTGATAGTGACAGGTTTGGAAGTTTGAGCCAACGCGGTTTGTCTCTACGGTGCGTACGCGGTTTGTGTCTACGGTGCGAACTCGGTTTGTCTCTTTGACGCACACGCGGTTTGTGTCTACACGGTTTGTGTATCTAGTGTGAACTCGGTTTGTATCACCACTGTGAACTCGGTTTGTCTCTTGGCACATACGCGGTTTGTATATCCGGTGTGAACTCGGTTTGTCTATTTGTGCATACGCGGTTTGTACATTTGGTGTGAACTCGGTTTGTCTCTAAGGTGCACACGCGGTTTGTGTCAACGCGGTTTGTACATCCGGTGTGAACTCGGTTTGTCTATTTGGCGCTTACGCGGTTTGTGTCAACGCGGTTTGTATCTCCATTGTGAACTCGGTTTGTCTCTTGGCACATACGCGGTTTGTATATCCGGTGTGAACTCGGTTTGTCTATTTGGCGTATACGCGGTTTGTGTCTTTGGTGTGAACTCGGTTTGTCTCTTTGGCGCACACGCGGTTTGTGTCTCCTGTGTGAACTCGGTTTGTCTCTTAGGCACATATGCGGTTTGTGTCTACGCTGTTTGTCTAGGAGGTTTGTGTCTTGGTGATTTTAGAAATTCCCGCGAAAGATTCGATTTCTCGGTTAAATCACAAGATCAGTAAAATCCCGTAGTTACTATGGCTACCACATCAAGTACATCATCAGATGATATTCAAGCAGCAGGATCTGACACTCGTCCACCTATGCTAGATAGGACGGATTATGAGTCTTGGGCACAACGAATTAGACTTTACTGCTTGGGAAAAGATAATGGTGTTAACATTCTTAAGTCAATTGACGAAGGACCTTATCAGATGGGTACCACCAGAGACGTTGTTACAACTGGTGAAGATGGTACTGTAACTTGGGGCATCGACAGACCTAGAAACTACAATGATCTTAATGAAGAAGAAAAGAAGAGGTATGATGCCGATATTAGAGCCTCCAACATAGTTATTCAAGGTCTTCCAAAGGATGTATACAAGCTCATCAATTTTAACACTGAAGCCAAGGCTGTGTGGGACAACGTTAAAATGTTGTTGGCAGGGTCAGAACTCACAAAGGAAGATCGTGAGTCACAGCTGTATGATGAGTTCGAGCATTTCAAAATGAACCCAGGAGAAAATGTCACAGATTACTATGTGAGATTTCATAAGTTGGTGAATGATATGAGGATGATCAGAATGACTATGCCCAACATCCAACTTAACTCAAAGTTTGTGAACAACATGACTCCGGAATGGGACAGATTTGTTACTGCCGTCAAACTCAACAAAGGTTTAAGGGAGACTAACTATGAACAGCTGTATGCTTACCTGCAACAACATGAGAAGCATGCTGCCTATGATCGGGTGCTGAGAGAAAAGTTGAATCCTTCAACTACGAATGACCCACTGGCTTTCATGACAAATGTACAACCAACAATCCAATCATCACCCAATCCAAGCTATCACCAACTTCACTCACAAGTACCTGCTATGAGTTCACAACTTGACTCAGGCTACTCTCAGACCGACAAAATGATTGACAACCTCACCAATCAAGTATCTCTACTGGTTCAACAGTTTCAAGCATCACTCCCTCAGACCAACAATCAGTTAAGGAATTCTTCCAACCCACGCAATCTAGCAATGGTGGAGGACGGGAAAATTGTGGTCCAGAATGTGCAAGGGAGAGCTGGCAGAAACATGGGTCGAGGTTATGGGCAGAACAGAGCAGGGAATGCCAATCAGGGGCAAGGGAAACAGATCAAGTGTTATAATTGTGGGGGGCTTGGACACATTGCTAGAAACTGCAATCAACCTAAACGTCCTCAGAACTCAGATTACTTCAAAGACAAGATGCTGTTAATGCAAGCTCAAGAAAATGGTGCTGTATTGGATGAGGAAGAGTTATTGTTCTTGGCAGGAGATGGAGGAAATACTTTTGATGAAGATGTGGATGAGAAGCCTGTTCAGGATCTGGCACTTAATGATCCTAACATCTTCAAGGCAGATGACTGTGATGCATTTGACTCTGATGTGGATGATGAACCTACTGCTCAAACAATCTTCATGGCTAACTTGTCTTCCCTGGCCTCATCTCGTCAAGCTGGTTCTTCTAATGCATCCGTGATTTCTGAGGTACTAAAAATTTATGACACATATAATATTGTCGAGGGACATCAGATTCCCGAAGAAGTACATCAGGCAGTTGTTTCTGACTCAAGTGATGTTGATATGGAAAATAGCAATATTGTCTCATATGAACAGTATTTGAATAGCAACAACTCGCCTGATGTACCAAATGGTGAATCCTTTGTCAATAATGATGTGTGTGCTATGAGTAATGCATGTGCCTTAGATAATGCAAGTAATGTAGATAATGCTTGTGTGTACCATGAGAACCAATTGCCTGTCCCTGATAATAACTTGATCACTAGACTTAACATCTATAAAGAACAAGTTGCTATGTATGAACAGCGTGCTAAGTTTGAACTTAATGATCGTGAGCAGAAATTAGAGGGTCAAATGAATACACTTATTAAAGAGTCTAGAGTGCGAGAAGAAACATTAAAAATAGAGTTAAGTTCTTTGAAAAGTCAGCTAGAACAGTCTGACAAACAGAAACAGGATGCACAAAAGTGTGTAACAACACTTAAGCAAGAATTCAAACAAAAAGAAACAACTCTTTTAAATGATTTCTCTAAACTCAAGACGCTAAAAAATAAGCTTGAAGATAAGTTGTACACACAAAATCAAACCATACAAACTGCTCAAATGATTCATAAGCACAGAAAGTTGAGTGATAAGCATAGTAAAATCATGATAGGTGAACCAAAGTCAACCATCCTTAAGGGTATGCAAGTACTTCAACCAGCCCTATATGATGGTAATGTGATGATTAAGCCTATTCATGACCAACCTGAGCATATCTACACTGATGAAGAGGATGAGTTAAGTGATAAAACGAGGGAAAAAATGAATGAGAAAATGAGGGATCCCGAATGCATAGCCAGACGAATAATAATCAAACCCCATGATTATTATGAGGAAAATCGTTTGACTGTGTTTGCTCCTCAAACGAAGTTAACACCTGAGCAGATATTTTGGAAACAAGATAATGAAACACTTAAGGTAGAAAAACTTAAGGCCAACACCCCCCTCATTAGAAAAGTTGCGTCCATAACGATGTATCCTCCCAATACACCTAGGAATTTGGTGCCTTTGTCTCTTCCCACTGAATGCAAAACCTTTATTAGCTTATATGTGCTTTGGCAACTGTTTGCTGATTTCGATAAAACATGTAAGAAGAGAATCACACCCACTGGCATTACTGAGGGGGAAAGGTGTTTTGAACATGCAAAAAGGTGTTACTTAACTGAGGTCATGCCATTCTTTAAACTACTTAAAGAACACTTTGAAGGGTTGCAAACTGCCCTTAAAGCCGAAATAAATGAAATGAAAGTAGTGTTTAAAGATATGGAAAATGAGGTGAATGAACATGCAATAGAACTTAAGAGTCGAGAGATTGAAAGAAAAAACATACTCATTACTAATGACAACTTGATTGCTAAATGTATTGCACAAGATGTATTTTACACTGTCACTGATTCTGCATTGTCTGCTTGTCAATTTAATGAGTATGCTATTGCGTTAAATGTCACCCAGAATCGTGTTTTTGAGCTTGAGGGGGAGAATTTGAAATTGCTTGAAAAAATTCAAAATGATGACCATGATAACATGGTTAAACGTTTTTCAAAACTAGAAGTTGATTATCTGAATTTGCAACTCAAACATCAACACTTAGAAGAAAAATGCAAAATATCAAATGTCAAGACATCCTCGGATGCTCCTGAGTTTGATACTTATTTTGAATTAAGCAAACGAGATGAGACAATTCAAGCTCACACGAACACGATTCGACTGCTGAGGGCCCAAATTGCCCAATTGAAATCCAACAAGTGTGAAGTATATGGCACCAATAAACCTTCGTCTTCAGATTCTCAGAATTTTCAATATCAAAACACCATAAATAAGTTACATTATGAAAATGAGTGTTATCGAGAAGAAAATTCAAAGGTTAAACAACATTTCAAAGAGTTATATGATTCTTTTAAAGTTACAAGAAGCAATCATAATGATCAAATAACCTCTTTGACAAATGAAATTGAGAATCTTAAGGCTCGGGTGAAAGGTAAAATGCCATGCACCACTTGTAACTGTGATACACCAAAGGCTAATGATTGTAAAAAGTATGATGTTGATGTTGGGCGTATTCCGTTTAAGATTAGAAATAACAGCCTTGCCCATCAAACATATCTAGATCATCTTAGAGAAGGTCTTGACTCACTTCGTGAAGTAGTTGAAGAGGATAGGAATGATAAGCCACTTGATCAAGCAGTTGTCTATGCATGCAAACTCACGAAAAGGATTCAGGAAAACTTAGAATATGCCATAGGCTCAATTCCTAAGTTCAGAGGCCATAGAGATAGATTTGTTGCATCATCATCTAATGTGGTGAACAAGTATGTAGCCTTTGACCTACCACCCAAAACATCAGAACCCAACACATCATTATCAAGAAGGCATGAGGCAGAAAAACAAACTAATGTTACCTTCGATGCTTCTACAGGAGTAAAAAGTGACACCCAAGCTAGCGGGTCAAGGTCTAGAGGAAATGAAAGAAAGGATATGACTGCGCCAGCTAAGAATGATCACTTGAAGAATGTAGAAGCTCAACCTAGGAACAATAAGTTTACAATGAGTAGGATGAATCGTGTTGATTCTAGTATCAAAAGTACTGTAATTAATTCGAATTCTAATGCTATCTGTAAAACTTGCGACAATTGTTTAATTTCTGCTAATCATGATGAATGTGTTGTGTCTTTTCTGATGTCTTCTGCATCATCCCATGTTAAGAATGGTAGGATAACTAAAGCATGCAAAAAGGTTTGGAAAGCAACAGGAAAAACATTTGCTAGCATAGGCTATCAATGGAGACCCACTGGAAGGAAATTCAATTTAGGAAAACAGTGCACGTTACCTAAAATGAATAAGCATAAAATTGTAAAAGTTAAGGAATGGAGACCAACTGGTAGAATCTTGCCTTTAGAATCACAATGCCCTCCATCTAGGTCTTGTCCTGTCTCAAGTTCTGTCTCCACAGAAAAGATAGTAGCATCTGTGAAATCTGTAGTTCCTGAATATGTGTGTGCTGACCAAATGGACCCCAATTGCACTTGGGGATCCACATTTTTCAGTTATCCATTGTTGTCTGGTTTCAAATGCAGGTCGTACAAATCGTCCTGTGGTATTTGGACTCAGGCTGCTCAAAACATATGACTGGAGATCGCTCACGGCTCAAGAACTTCGTGAAAAAGTTTATCGGGACAGTTAGATTTGGGAACGACCACTTTGGTGCTATTATGGGTTATGGAGATTATGTGTTTGGTAATAGTGTAATCTCAAGGGTATATTATGTGGAAGGACTAGGACACAATCTGTTTTCTGTGGGTCAATTTTGTGATTCAGATCTAGAAGTGGCTTTCAGAAAGCATACATGTTTCGTCAGAGAATTGGATGGTTTAGATCTCCTCAAGGGCAGTCGGGGCACCAATCTATACACCATTTCAATTGAAGAAATGTTGAAGTCCTCTCCCATATGCTTGCTCTCTAAAGCCTCTAAAACAAAATCATGGCTGTGGCATCGTCGTCTGAACCACTTGAACTTCGGTACCATAAATAATCTTTCCCGTAAAGATCTTGTTAGAGGGATGCCCAGACTGAAATATGAGAAAGATCATCTCTGCTCTGCATGTCAACTGGGTAAAAGCAAGAAACAAACCCACAAGCCTAAAACCGTCAACACCAACTTGGAAGTTCTTCACACCCTCCACATGGACTTGTGCGGTCCAATGAGAATACAAACCATAAATGGAAAGAAGTATGTTCTGGTGATAGTAGATGATTATTCTCGGTTCACATGGGTAAAGTTTTTGAGAACCAAGGACGAAACTCCAGAGGTTATCATTAAACTGATAAAACAGCTGCAAGTAAGGCTAGATAAAACTGTCAGAATCATTCGCACAGATAATGGTACTGAGTTTGTTAACCAACAACTTCGTAATTTCTATGAAAGTATTGGCATCACGCATCAGAAAAGTATCCCTCGCACTCCTCAACAGAACGGGGTGGTTGAACGAAGGAACCGTACTCTGGTGGAGGCTGCAAGAACCATGCTTATATTTTCAAAGACACCGATGTTTCTCTGGGCAGAAGCTATAGCAACAGCATGTTACACTCAAAAACCGATCCCTAATTCATCCGGTTCATGAGAAGACTCCCTTCGAGTTACTTCATAACAAGAAACCAGATCTTTCCTTTCTGCGTGTGTTTGGTGCTCTTTGCTATCCAACTAATGATAGTCAAGACTTGGGAAAGTTAAGAGCTAAAGCAGATATAGGTATTTTCGTTGGATACGCACCTGACAGTAAAGGGTATCGAATCTACAATAAAAGGACCCGTAAAATCATGGAAACCATTCATGTTACGTTCGATGAGCTGAGTGAGCTACCTGTTTCAGGACAAATCAGTTCTGGACCCGATCTTCACCTTTTGTCTCCTGGACCCATTAGTTCAGGACTTGTACAGAATTCCACGCATGCAGATTCTTATGTGCCTCCTACATGTGAGGAGTTGAAGAAGTTATTTGATCCTATGTTTGATGAATACTTTGAGCCAACGAATGGAACCATCCCGAGTGAACCAGATACAATTCCTATGGATGAGGTTCAAGCCCCACAAGGCTCAGAAGGCCCTGCAGCTTCAGTATCAGTCAGTCACAATGCTCCTCCTGCCAGTCAATCGCCTTCGACATCAAACACTCAAACTTCTCCAGTAATGCAAGAATCTTCAGATAATAATCCTTTGGGAGTTAATCCTTTTGCTCCTGTTGAAGAGGCTCCTTTTGAAAACATATTTGCTCCTGAACATTCATCAGACACATTCTTACCTGAGGAACACAGCACTGCTACATCTGTTCATAACCATCAACCTCACGATCATCTCAGGAAATGGACCAGTGATCATCCAATCGACAACATCATTGGCAATCCCTCACGTCCAGTATCTACACGTAATCAACTAGCCACTGATGCACTATGGTGCTTCTTCAATTCCGTACTGTCTAAAGTCGAACCAAAGGATGCCAAAGAAGCAATGACTAAAGATTGCTGGTTCCAGGCCATGCAGGATGAAATCCATGAATTTGATCAACTTGAAGTTTGGGAATTAGTGCCTCCTCCGGAGCGTGCAATGATCATTGCCTTGAAGTGGATCTTCAAAGTGAAGCTTGACGAGTATGGTGATGTCCTAAAGAACAAGGCACGGCTAGTTGCTAAAGGGTTTAGACAAGAAGAGGGCATTGATTTTGAAGAATCGTTTGCTCCGGTTGCTAGAATTGAAGCCATAAGAATCTTCCTGGCAAATGCTGCGAGTCGTAATATGATAGTCTACCAGATGGATGTCAAAACGGCATTCTTGAATGGTGACTTAAAGGAAGAAGTTTATGTGAGTCAACCTGAGGGATTCGTGGATGCTGAACACCCTACTCATGTTTACCGCTTGAAGAAGGCTCTTTATGGGCTAAAACAGGCGCCAAGGGCATGGTATGATACATTGTCCAAGTTCCTCCTAGCGAACAGATTCTCCAAGGGTGTTGTTGATCCTACACTATTCACCAGGAAATCAAGAAACCATCTACTGCTAGTTCAGATATACGTAGATGATATCATCTTTGCTTCAACAGATCCTGGTGAATGTGATAGTTTCTCAAAGGAGATGAATTCCAAGTTCCAAATGTCCATGATGGGACAAATGTCATTCTTCTTAGGACTACAAGTTTCTCAAAGTCCCGGAGGCATATTCATCAATCAATCCAAATACGCCAACAAGATCCTGAAAAAGTTTGGATTCCATTCAAGTGAACCTGTTGACACCCCCATGGTTGATAGAACGAAGCTGGATGAAGATCCTTCAGGGATTCCAGTTGATATCACACAGTATCGAAGCATGATTGGATCTTTGATGTACATCACGGCTAGCAGACCAGATCTTCTGTTTGCTGTGTGTATGTGTGCTCGGTATCAATCCAGACCAACCAAGAAGCATGTTGAAGCTGTGAAAAGGATCTTCCGATATCTTCAAGGCACAGTTCATATGGGTCTCTGGTATCCTAAGGACACTGCAATGGAGTTAACGGCATACGCAGATGCTGATCATGCGGGTTGTCAAGACACTCGTCGAAGTACTTCAGGAGGAGCTCAATTTTTAGGGGAAAAGTTGGTTAGTTGGTCTTCTAAGAAGCAGATGAGTACTTCCATATCATCTACTGAAGCTGAGTACATTGCTATGTCTGCTTGCTGTGCACAAATCCTTTGGATGCGATCACAGCTTTCGGACTATGGATTCTCATACAACAAAATTCCCCTATATTGTGACAACAAAAGCGCCATTGCTCTTTGTTGTAACAATGTTCAGCACTCCAGGTCAAAACACATCGACATCCGGCATCACTTCATCAGGGAACAGGTGGAAAAAGGAATTGTGGAGCTATACTTCGTGAGGACAGAGTTTCAGTTAGCTGACATCTTCACCAAGGCCCTCCCAAGGGAAAGGTTTCAGTTTATTCTCCCACGCCTTGGCATGAAAAGCATGACTCCTGAAACCCTCAAGTGTCTTCAGGAAGAAAAGGAGGAGTAAAGGATTGTCTTCTTATATCCTTGTACATAGTTGTATATATCTTAAATCTAAAAGAAAAATACAAAAATATAAAACCTATAAAAACCATAAAAAAATCGAAAAAATCAGAAAATACAAAAAATAGTTCTACCTAGGCATGTCTTCTGTTTATCGATAACATTTACGTATCTAGAAATGTCATTCAACAATGGCACGGACTCTTAAATGAAGCTCGAGCAGAAGTTATAATCAGTTAAAACATGTCTAAATGGCTTGCAGTTACTTTATACTGCAACCCGCACTGTACAATGGGGAAAGCATGTCGCCAAAAAGACAGCTGTTTCTCCAACCGGGTGATGTTCACCTGGGCATGGATTACTTTATATCCATGTTCTCCCGACTTGATGTACGTTTCAGTGCATCACTTCGTATATAAGAAGAGAAGTCTTCTTTTCATCAAGATTCTCTATCTTGTTAGATCCCTCAAGAGAGTCTTGATGTTACACAAGGTGGTAAAATGAACTAAATTTTCACAAATGTCCGTCGCTCAATTGAATGACTACAGCTCTTCTAATGGAAAACGGGTCATTAATTGAGGGGGAGCATATTTGTTCAAATTTCCGACACCTTACCAAATTTGTGCAACATCAGCAGTGACACTCTCTCGTTGTTTCAGGGGGAGCATCGTATGCTTCTAAATCAGAATACATTTAAACCTGACCACATTTTCTCCCGAATTTTTTTTCTAAACGCATTTAAATCAATTGGGATCACAAATCTCAAATGGTTTGAAATTTTTGATCGGGGGAGAGAATGTGATTTAAATAGGAAATTCTGATAAAATGTGATGATTTGGCAATTAATGTAAGCTTCTCCGTATGTGCTAAACCATTTTGTATATCAAGGCACATATTGAGGGGGAGCAAAATGTTTTGGACATAAAAGCAAGCTCCTCCATAAGTACGAAAATCTTTCTTATATCAATGCATATATTGAGGGGGAGCAAATGGTTTTACAAAACAATGGATTATGGCATCGCATGTGGCTGTGACTCAGAATTAACAAAAGAATTGACGAAACTTGAATTGTCATCAATCGAAAGGATACGTCTTGGCCGGGTAATAATTTCAAGCTGGTCTAACCAGTGATGTAAGCGTGTCTCGAAAAAGATGTATCTGAGTAGAGTGTACCGTTTCGAGAAACTTTCTATGGACTTGACCAGGACGGGTAATAATTTCAAGCTGGTCTAACCAGTGATGTAAGCGTGTCTCGAATCGGTCATGTTCACTGAAAGTGGATCAATTCAAAAAGTGCGAGCTCTACCTAACATGTGCAAATTTATAAAACAATCAACCGAGCACATGTTGAGAGGGAGGATTTGAAAAATATAAAACTCTCAAGTGTTTGCAAAAATGTGTTTCAGAATCATGAACACTTTGAGAGATTTTTTCAAAGATTTGGTTTATGGCAATCGTGGAAGTACACCAAATACCGACCATTTTAATTAATGCATGGAGTTATAAGGATGGTTAGGTTAGGCTCAAGTTCCCACGATCCTGCCAGAGCCGGAGGGATCTACCCAGGGACAATCCACTAGTTAGTGTAGAAGTCCTTAGGTATGATTAAAAAGGAGAAAAGTGAATGAGGGAAAAGTGCCGACTGAGATGGAGCTAGTACTGGAACAAACCCAACAAGGTACTAGTAAGGAAGTCTCGGTAAGCACTGAAGGGGTTGAGGAATGAAAAAGAATTGTAAAGATAAAGGGTGAAAAGAAATAGCTCTCCTTACAACTTAGGCAGAAACCGGGTCAATACATATGCTGTCAGAATCACTTAGTTGATTGCTGGCATTGAAGACAAAGTATCATGGACCCAGTGATACGCTGCACAACCCTCCCTAGCCACTCAAGGTCCCTCAAAGGATTCTTGTTTCAATTGTCACGGAGTTCAATACATTCCTATCATCTCTCTCACTCCGAGTTAGATGATATTGAAAAGGTGGCAGTCCTCTCCAGCCTCCGCTCACTAAATCAAAACGCACTATCGAGTCTAGAGCCCCGAGATACAGAATAAGATCTCATAGGGACACGAATTATTTCTACACTGGTTGTTCAACATTAAGGACACCAGTTGTAATATCATGAGTCCTACGCAGATCTTAGCAATCTGCCAGAACATTTATGAGGGAACTTACTTATGTAATTCTCAATGATTGAATGGAAATTCCTGCCAGGGTCAACATCAAGCAGCCCTGAAAGCAGGTCACTTCGGTAATTCCTCGTGGATTACGCTTAGTGGTCGCGGCGGTTTCAACCGGTCTACAGTCGTGGAGTGATCTCCAGCGACTCACCTAATCGTTGATTTACTACGGTAAAATCTTAAAAAGCCCTCTGTGGGTTTTCGATTAGGAACGGTCTTGGTAAGGATTAGAGAGAGTTTTCACACTATGCTGTTGACTATCTCGAAGTCCAAACTTGTAAGTACCGGTCGAATTATTGCTAACTGTCGTATGCAGGAACTTCTGGCGATTGTAGCAGTGGAATGCTGTAGCTGGTAGCTGTTGTAGCTGGTTGCAGAAAAGATGCCAATCCATCACCACATGTTCACACTACATCATCATCAAAGAAGTCATGATCATCCTAGACGACCTTCAACACAGCTTCTGCCAACTCTGATGCTGAAGATCATGACCCCATATCGTGTGAGCATGTAGGCTCTAAGTTTATTTCATCACATGGAGTATTAATACTGAAAGATGACTTGGAGACTCAAGTGGGATGATACGTTCAGAGATTCTTCAAAGTTCATCCAAGACAAAAGAGAAGTCATCTTCAGATCACTGACGTTTGCACAGCAATCTATTACATTGAAGATTCAATGAGTACGAGCTATGATGTCAAGATCCAAGGAAGAAGTGCTGAATTTCAGAACATTACTTCTGGGGTGACCTCCCTTAGGGGGAGATTGTTAGGAATATGAATATTCAGCAGAAGACTCGGTCACCCCGAGTATTTATTAGATCATCATAGCTCGTAGGATTATCAGTAATATTATTAGTAGCTTAGTTATTAATTACTATTGTGGAGTGGGTCGGGTCTTTACCCTCTGTCAGCTCGCTCCACAGTCCACTAGGGACATAATATGTAGTAGTATATATATCCCTTCCCACTCTTGGGAAGGGTTGGACCTTTGAAGCTAATATTACACAAGTTTCTTTCTCTCACTAAAAGGCTCCCACTTCTCTCTAGAATTCTTACATAGTTCGATCCAAACAAGCCTCACACAAGTGATTCTTGCATTGTGAATACCCTACAGATTCACATGTTTAGGGGAGGATTGTTGGGAATTACATATTCAAGAAGTTTAATATCGGGTTCTGCTCAAAGAAATACTCTAAGTATCATTCTACTGCTAGAGCATTTGATTCTGCTGCTAGCGTTAAACATTCTACTGCTAAGTGGATAAGTATTGAAAGATTCTGCTGCTGAGTAGATAAGTATACAAAGATATTAAGTGTATTAAAGTCAACAATACACGGTAGATAATATCTTACCCCATGTGATCAGTCATTATGTTATATTCACAGAACAAGTTGCAAACATAGATACATGTTGTATCTTAATGACTGACACTCTCAAAGCATGTGTTCGATTAGACTTGACAATATTGTAAAGATCTTTCTTGTGCTATAAAAGAAAGATCTTAGACTAGATATAAAAGTGTGTCTAATAGAGTGAATAATTAAGTGCTTAGAATATAACTGTTAAGAACATAGAACAAACACAACCATATCACAAGTCATAGAAACATAAGATTCAAGGTTTTGTAACCCTAGTGATAGTGAAGATCACTCGTATTATCTTGAATAATATTGAATCGTTTGGTGTTAACATTGCATGTTCTTTGTTCAATATACACAAGCATAACTGTTCCATTTCCATAACACAAATAACCTTCTAAGTGTAATTAAGTAAATTCCGTGTACTTGATCATATTAACTCAACTTATCACATACACAAAGCAACAAAGGTTTAACCACCTTACCAGTGTTTCGATCATCCTCTCAATTGGTGTAAGCAATTTCAAAATCGAGCCAATCTTTCAAAAGACATCCTTCCAGGATGTTGAATCCTTTCTTTCTGACAAATTGTTTCCTAGTTTGATATAGTGACTGTTCTTGTTTGATTAGGTGCGAAAATCAAGCTAAGAGTCAAGTTGTTACTCAAACTGATTCAGTTTAATCTCATGACAGTTCTTGTTTGATGAGTTGTGAGATTAAATTAGAATCGACTACCTAAAGGTCTTTTGAGGTCTACACTTGAGATTGAGAAAGTTTACCTCATCAAATTTGACAACGAGAACATACGTCTGTAGAACGAACAAGCTGAATTCAGGGACTGAATTCCTTTTAAGGGTGGTAAACTATAACAACCCGTATATTTTTTAAGTCAATATTATTTCTAAACTCAAAATTATTTATTTTGAAGTTTACATGAGTTCATTTTGGGTATGACTTTTAATTAAATAAATGTAAAACAAGGAATAACCCTTTTGTGCACTATAACTTTGGGATAAATTTTAGTCTACATAATTCCAGTCATTGTCACTACTCCAATTCATAATTTAAATGCTAGGGCATTTTTTTTATTTTTTTTTGTTTACGTAAAGTTATTGAATTAATAAACAATTTTCACAATTTGCATTAACACACAAAGTACCAATTATTCCCACCTAATATTTTAATACATTCGCACACCCCTTAAACTACTAAAAGCGTGTCAAAATTATTTTCTTACACCCTTTATAATACTTTTATTAAAAACACTTAATTATACATTTAAATAAAACTACAAAAACCATTACACAATACCTATTTTTAATACCCAATACACTCACAAAATACACAATACACAAAATAATACTTACTTTTCTTTTCTTTTTTAAACATTAGCCGTCCCCCTTAAATAGTTAAGCTAGGTCATATTTTTTTTTTTTAGAAACCATAATTAAGTCTAGATAAATTGGACTTTGACTTTAAGACCTTTTGAATATTTCATTTAACCACAAGACATTGAAGGAAATATGAGAACAAGATTTTACTTGGGCTTTCTTTCTCCTGCTTGTCGAACAGTACAGAAAAAAAAGGACAGAATTGTGAATTATTTTATTCCATAGCCTAAGATACTAGCATGAAAGCAATAATGTATCATTTCCTTTTTTTTTGGGGCATGCGTCTGCTACCAAGACCAAGCACCACCCTAGATTTTTATTTTACTAATCTACCTGTATAGATTATTAAGCAAGTGATTTGAACCATAAATTGACTTCACTATAAATGGAGGCAATTGCATTAATTCTTTTCACACTTTTTGAAAAAAAAAAAAAAAAAAAAAAAAAAAAAAACTTCTTTTGCTCACTCACTCACTATTACACGAATAGGGAAAGCAACACAAAGAAAGGAAATTATTTTGGCTAAGTTTAGTGCCTACTTGGGTTTGATAATTAAGTTACTAAGAGTTAGAACACAACCAGGTAGTATCTTAGGTACATTTGTGTTCCTCATTGTCACAAACATCTCTTACATTCAAGTAAGCCATTATTTTTCATAACTTTACACTACTTAGTCATGTGCTAATTCTTATTACAAGAGCTTATTTCATGTTTACATACACTTTAAACATCACCATGTACATGTTTGTTATACTTTTGTAACCATAATGATTTCATAACTAAACTTACTTTTTATAATAAACACTTAAATTACTTACCAACCTTAATGAGTTTGTAAGAACTAATACTTTACAAATGATCTAATAAGCAATTTAGTTAAATAGTCTTAATGTCAATTTATTTTATAATGATTTGAACTTTTTCACTATGTTAATTATATTGTTCGATCACTATTGGATTGTTGAAAAATTGGTGGAAGGGTTAGGAATAGATTTGGTGTTGTTGTAGAGCGGATTTTTGGTAATAGAAACTCGGAAAAACCGCGTTTTGACACTTTCACTAAGAGGTTGTTCCGTTTCATTTAAAACAGAAAATTCAGAAACTTTTTAATAGGGTTAGACTAAAGAAATAGGAAATAGACTTTATAACGAAAACGTGGTCGCTTGAACGGGTAAAAACGGATTTAAAACGAATAAGTTACGTTAGTCTTAAAGTTTTAATAGAAATTATTTTCTGAAATCTAATAGTTGCTGTTAGGTTTTTACACAAGGTAAAACCGGACTTAAAAAGATAAATTGAGTACCGAGGCATTAAAACATGATAGTATATATATAAATAAGATCTCGGGGATAGGTAGAACGTCTAAAACGGAGTTAGGACGAGAAAGTTAGGACTTAGCGAAGATTTTGACGAAATATAAATTTTGACAGTTTTCTAATAGGGAATAATAACCTGTTAGAACTTTTACAAATGGATTTTGGACATTTTAGGTGCGGTTTTAGCTAAAATGACTTAAACAAAAATGATAGCACGTCATGAATACTTGTTAGGCGCGTTAGAGGCTTTCTAAAATACTAATTGATTAATGAGAACAGTTCATCATTAAAATCAACTAGTTACGTATATGAAAAGGTATGCTTTGACAAAACGAGAACTTTATTCTAACTATGTTTTTAAACACCAAATTTTACTACAAACATGTATGGGTGATATATCAATATATAAAATTTCATACACTACATTATTTCAGAGCTTAAGACATATTAACTATTTAGGTTGCGGTTGAATATTCGCGCCTCGATTTCCATGTACACATTCTCGTACTCTATTACTTACTATTTGAGGTGAGTATTCACAGTCCCCTTTTACCGCTTTACTTATTTGGGGTGAAATGCATGACTTGTGTTTTTATTTGAACTTATGACTTATATTTTTACTTGAACTCTTTGAAAATGATTTTGAACCTTAAGTTACATTTTGAACTTATAACTTGTTTTGAACTTATGATGTGCCGCATGCACTCCAATTTTAAGTCTCCCTTGTTCGGAGCAGTGCCAAGTCTCCCTTGTTCGGAGCAGTCTTGATTTAATAGTAAATAATAGTTGTTACGATGTACTGTTCGTACATTCGCATTGTTAGTCTCCGATTGGTTTGCCGTTCGCACTCCAATTTATACGTATCATTTGTACGGCTCCCTTGTGTGGAGCCGTAGATAGTATGGATATCGTTATTAGAGGTCGGCAACCTCTCGTTCCCTTGTCTACGAAATGCATATTATTTATTTTTGGGGAATTGCAGCATACTTTATTATATACGAACTGCTATTATTGTGAATTGTTATGACCAAGTGTGTATTAATTACCAGGCGTACTACTTTTATTATGGGAATGTATGTGAACTCATATGTTACAAGTCTTGAATGGGCGGGACTTGTAACAGGATGGGTTGACAGGACATTTGCCAGGTGGACTTCTTCAAATAGATTTTTGTATTACATAAAACCTGTGTATTCACCAACTATTTTCATAGTTGACCCGTTTTCTCCCATGCATTTCAGGTGATCGTCAGTTGGCTTTTTCTTCAAGGCTTTTGCATAATGAAGTTTTCTCATGTCACTACTAATCATTATGCATTAAAATGCCATCTTTTGAGAACTAAACTTTATATTTCAATTTCCAATGTCGGCTAAAACAATATTGTAATGTTGTACTTTTTCCTTAAATTTTAATTATGACATTGTACTATATCTCTTTTGCGATGTATATTGATTTCGTCTCACCTCGCGTTTCCGCCTTTGGTGGGGTGTGACAGTGAGTAAATGGTATTCTAGTCTCAAAGTGTGCTAAGACATAATATGATTCGTAATGCTACTAAAGCTAAGCTGAAGCTGTTTCGCCGCACTATGACATAAGCTACTAGCTAACTTAGGGTGGAATCTGAATCTAAGACTAAGTTTGAAATTAACTGAACTATGCTATATTTGAGCTAATAGTTGTGCTACTATAACTGAGTTAATATCTGAATAATACAAAATTAAGATGCTAATTGGACTATACTGAAACTGAGTTGATATTGTATATACTAACTGAATTTGAGTCTGAAGCTAATTTAATCTATATATCTAAAACTGGATATGCGATATCGACTTACTACTAAAGATTGGAACTCCATAGCCAATGAGTACTCTTCTAATTGCTCTAATTTATTATATGTGCTTCATTAACTTGGGTCATCCACTGAGGATGTCATGAATACGTGCACGAGACTTCTTCAATGGCACGGGTCATCCACATTGGACACTTTGCTCAACCACATAGGATGCTACAATGGGAATTCCACAACGTGCATCTCTTAGGTACGCTGCATAACTAGTGGTGCGTTTTTTAGGTACCTTTGACATGAATGATGATACTTCTTGTGAGCATCCTTGACTTGACTATTTTTTGGTTATTTTTGAATCATGCTATATACGTGGCTAATTCTCGGATATATCCGAGTTAGGGCATTAACGTGGCTAAGGGTGCATAACCAAGACACCCGTGACATGAGCTGTGAATTACTACTACCCTCTCATTCTTGATTATAGCTATAAACATAAGCATGTTCTAAAATTTTATGTTCTGTATTACTAGGTGGATATGCCGTATCCCATATCTGGGATACGCCGTATCCTGTGATACACCATATCCCTACCATATCATGTCATATGCTATATCCCCTATCTGGGATACGTCGTATCCCATTGATACACCAACTGGGATACGTCGTATCCATAGATACACCGTATCCCCTAACTGGGATACGTCGTATCCATAGATACAATATATCCCTGCTATATCCTAACCGTATCGCTTGATACTCCGTATCCATAGATACGTTATATCCCCAAACTGCGATACGTCGTGTCGATGCTGATACCATTTCTTGCATTTTTCTACACTTATCCGAAATACCATACGGAACCATGACTGAACTATTCTACTGAAATATAACATAAATATGGTCTAAAAACTCTTTTAAAACATAAACATAAACTAACACTTGCGCTAAACATGAAATACTCGCATAACGAGATACTAGTGAACCGTTACTCACCTCGGTTTGGCCTAGGCATTCCTTGGGCACTTCTGGACTTTTTTAGACCATCTAAACACCTGAATATCATTCTAATATCATAAGTATATGTTATAGCATCTATAACACATGGCCTATATGGAAATTGACTAACTTTTTACACTAAATTGACCTTGTGCCAAACACCCCCTATGGGTCATATCTACACCTTAACATCATGTTTAACATGATCTAACCATGGATTTCTATCCATAAATATCAAAGTTACTGTTGCATGATTAACCCTAGATTAAAATCATGCCAGTATAAATCTAAATTCAACAAACATAAACATAAAGTTTTCTAAGATCATAACTGACATGTTAATGCATCAAAACCCACATTATCCTCTTATGAATATTGAAACTAAACTGAAATCATCACATACCTTTGATGGGTATCAATTAAGGGAGCTTATAGCATCACGCGGGTAGCACATACACCTCAAAATCACCCTTGGAATCAACTTTAGGATGGTTACTTCATCCTTAAGAATTCTTCTAGCTTCCCTCCAAGAATGCACACATAAAACACGTGTGTTTTGTGGATAATTCTGGACCAAAAGAGTTACAAAATCCACAAGGGTAAAAGGGTAGTTTTATGTATTTAACTGCCGTTAGTTTCTGCCATTAAATATTTTACACCGTTAGTTCTTTCCGTTAACTATTTTCACCGAAGGTCCTTATTTCTAATAAAACTTAGCGAAAGACTTTTCTAATATTCTTAAAAGCAATATAATATATTTCTAATTAAATCTGCAAATTTTGGGGTGTTACACCATATAAACGTATATCTATTTTAAACTTTCTAATATGAACAACGGGCTTTTTATCAATTTCATACGCATATGTGTAATCTGTCAACGATTATATAAACGGTCAAGAACTTATAAGCCATAACTATTTTGATATTTTCATATTCACTTCATTTTTTAGTTGTTCGCATGAATGACATTTTAATTTAAAATTTTGTAAGACGTTAATTAATTTATTTTTAAGCAATACAAGTGTTAATGAATTATGTACACACTATAAATGCTTTTATTATCTTGTACAATATTTTAATACGACATCTATTATTATTATTTTTTTAATTTGTTTAATTTTTTATGAAAGCATACACAAATAAATCGATAGAATTGCACAATGTTACAACGAGTTACAAAGTTCGAAAAATATGACTTAATCGTAATAGTGCCATCCAGAACCAATCAAGACACTTTCTAAAATTTTCGGACAAAATTGATCGTAAAAATGAAAGAAATTTGTTTGCGACGAATTTATTGAAGGCAAAGGATGCAATGTGTTTAATTATTAATGATACTAATTATTTTGTTATCTTGTACTTGTATTTCTCTTTTTAATCTTACTAGGCGAGTACCCGTGCATAGCAACGGGAAATTCTAGTGGCAAACAATTAACGATATGTGATATTGTGATAAGTGTTTCGTTCAAAATAAAACGTGAAAAGATCAAAATGTAAGTGAAAAATGTTTATAAAGTTCTCTAATACATTGATTGTTACATGTATCAACCACTGACCATCCATTTTACCATCTTAAATATAATATGTTTCAAATACAAATGAAACTTAAGATAAATAATGATAAATAATGAAATAGACAGGAATCATAATATTAATATACAAACAACGGATATGAAAGTCGCCAGTCACACCTTTAAACCGAAATCATAATCCTTTCTCCACTTATAAGACGACCAAGACTAAAAATTGCATGATCAATGATGTCGGCATGTTAGGAGCACCAATGATGAACACAGTCTTCTTGGGTGACATGTTATAAAAAAAAAAAAAAAAAAAAAAAAAAAAAAAAAACCCTTAACAGTATCCAATCCCCCATTAGGTGAAAACTTTCCTTTCTCGTTGACAAACACATGTCCATCAAAGAACTCTACAAACTCAGTGACATCCTCGGTGTGCTTAAAGTCGGTGTAGGCTCTCGCATAGGATTGACACTTCCTGTAAAGGCGTTCAATGAAAATTGTTAAAACCATATCCAAATAATTCTTATGTTGTTCATTAGTTCCATAACTAACTGAGAAATGCAAGACGATGGTGTGTCCCTAAGTAGAAAGAGTCAGAGAGAGCTTATGGATATAGCTACTAAGACGACTACAACACTCTTAAAAACAGAGATGCAAAAAAAAGCATGAATGCAACTTTCCATCTGTTATGAACACCAACACCATATCATAAACAAAATGATATACAACAAACATAGAGCATCAAAAACCATCCTATATGGAGCTAGAAAAAAGTTAACTCACATACCATTTCTAACTTATCTTGAAGCTGGAAAACAGCATACTGTACCAGATAGTACGTAGAATAATTGCAATTTAGTTATACTTACACCAAATCAAAATGTGTTAGAATACATTAGAATCTGATATTTAGAATCTGATTCTAACTTCTAACTTCTCTTAAAGCTGGAAAAGACGTGCCATTTTTTTTATCAAAATATATTAGAATCTGATATTTTTAAATGATAAGAATTGCAACTTAGTCATACTTTACACCAAATCAATTTCAACTGAGTATGCTTGTTATCAATATAGGTCCAAAGTTCAACTGAATATATTGTACCAGATTGTTGTCGGCATACGGAGTAAACATGTGTGCCCAACTATCCCAAAAGGTACATGTGACTCTCCTACCCCTCATATGAACTTGATTATATTAGAAAGTAGAAACCATTCCTCAAAGATTGTATATAACAAAAGTCAAATAAAAAGTAACATCAGCCAATATACTTACTCATGATCTACAATGATGACACTTTGCCTAACTTTTTTCAAATCAGCATTATCGATCGGAACAATCTCACCAATAGCAACGACAGTTCCAATAACATCTGCAATTCATGATATTTGCTTGTTCCTGCACTGTCTGCAATAGCCATAAAACTAATTTGTAAGATTGTATTGATATGTTTTTTAATGACAACAAAATATGAACACAGTGATCACCATACATATCACAAAAAATACAGCCCGGTCAAAGATCGCCGGGAGACTTTTTTTTTTTTTTTTTTTGAATCTGGGAACAATGAAAATAAAAAACAATATCCTTTCTCAAAATATAATCCGGAAAAATCGCGGGCGGATGTATTGATGATAATAGCGAAAAAAGTCAGATTCATAAACAAAAGTCAATAAAAAAAACTATATTTCTAAGTAGCAACATACTTTCACTTCATTTCTAATTAAAAAAAAAAAAAAAAAAAAAAAAAAAAAAAAAAAAAAAAAAAAAAACTATATTTCTAAGTAGAACATTTTATATTAAACCAAAAAGAAAATTAAACTGCAACACTTTGCGTTTTTCAGTTTGACTTTTTACCTTGATAAAAAAATTTGATACAATGTCAGCGTAAGGAAGCAGGTAATAGTACTCAACAACAGGAGCATTCACCCAACTTCCTGCACTCTTCGTTACCACGGGACCTTGTAAGCTGCATAATAATAGGACAACAAAGCCATGTTATGACAATCCATATATCTTGACACTATAATATGGTACCAAATCCATACCTAAACACTATTGAACATTTACCCCTCAAACCAAACAACCCCTTAATATTCAACTCATATCTCTTGCTTAAATAAGCAACCAAGGCCATAAGGTTCTACAAAAGAAATTAACAACCAGTGCTAATCTATAAATAGCATCTTGAATAGGGACCAAATTATCCTCGTTGATAGATTTGGTGCTTTGCACTATGTAAAAGCGAGTGGCAGTCTTTGCTTGGCTCAAAGAATAAACGACATGGCTTTCCAAGACCTGAAGTTCGCCACTGTCGATCCCTGTTACAGAGTACAATTGTATCCATGTATCAGTAAAGATCAGATAAAAGGTGTAAAACAGAATATAAATCATATCAATCTCATCACACAGCCTTCAGGATTGGACTTTGTAACTTCATCTATGATACGGAAAAACTTTAACATATAGCAACGTGATCAATAGATCTTCAAAAAATGTTACCAGAAAGATCTAGATTCTAAAAATCATTATAAACAATTAAACTTTTGAGAATAGTTATAAAAACACTTAACTACAATCTGTTAGAGAAGGCAATTCCAACCCATATACGAGTCAAATCAATTATGCTTTATATAAATCCAAAAGCACATTAGATCCCAAACAAAAATATATTAACGACAAAAATGAAAAAAAAAACACATTAAATCTATAAATCAAACTAAAGAAAAAAAAAAGATTTATAAAATTACTCAAACAAAAAATACCTCAATATTTGGTGGTGGCTTTTGTTGGTAGCAACACTTCCCGGCGCCGACGACTTTTTCAGATGAAAAAGCGGCGATAAGCGGCGGCACTAATAAAAAAAACCAAATTGTTAAAATACATAGATCTATAAAAAAAAATATATATAAATCTACAAATAAAATCTATAGATCTATAAAAATAAAAAAAAAAAAAAAAAAAAAACCCTTCAAAACTCATAGATCAATTAAAAAACTCAAAAGAATACCTCAAAACTTGAAAAACTCTTTTGATGGTCGTAGGTTTGGTGGTTCCTCTCGGTCGTATCGCTACTGTGGTGGTTGGATGACGGTGGGGGTGAACTTCGGTGGTACGTTGGTTTCTATGGTCTTGGGAGTCCAATGGTGGTGGCGTCGGGTGGTGGTGGTGTTTGAATGGTGGTGTGAGTAGTGGTAGGAGTAGTGATGGTGGGAATAGGGGGAAGAGATGAGAGTATTTTGGTAGTTTTGAGAGGAAGGGTTTCCTGCGTGTGTGTGTTTTCCAGCAATAAGTTTCAAAGGGTAATTTAGGCAATACCTTAATTTCAGTTTTTTCACTTTTCACTTCTTAACTTTTTGACCATTTTCTCTTTATAGATAGTATAGATAAGATGAATCATCCTTTTCCTATAAGGTCCGAACTTGAGAAGTTGAACCATGTAAACTTTCCGAACTGGCGTAACAATTTGCGAACTATTTTGAATTATGATGGAAAATTGAATTTTGTTGATAAGTCGTTTCCTAGACCTCTTGTGGATCCGGCTCACATGAATGATGTAATAGCTTACATCAATATCAAACGTGAGTCACGAGAGATTGCTAATTATATGTTAGAAAACATATCTCCATAGCTAAGTGATAAGACTATGCTATGTTACTCATGTGTATTTGGTTAAATATCTTTTTTCATAGTTTTTTTTTTTTACATTCCCGTTTCATAAGAATACGGATCTATTAGAAAGTGTGAAAGTTAAAAAGTGTAAAAAGCCACTAATAATTTGGCATGTGTCCCTCCAACCTATTTTATTCAAATAATCCGTCTAGGGGTAAAATGGTAATATAACTCGTTTTTTCTTTTCACCCTCGAACTTAAAACGCATATAACTCACAAATGACAAACTTTTAGAAAAAACCGATTTCACCACAATTTTTAAAATTTGATTCTCTTTAATTTGGTATAAATCTTGTTAATTATTTCGAAACTTTTTTTTAAACATATTCATTGAGTCTTGATTTTCTTGATGTTTTTGCCATTTTTGACATTATTTTTTACATTCAAAATTGTCGAATCATAAAATACTTAAAACACGAAAGTTGTAGACTTTGGTTCACTCTTTACCCAGAATTTTGAATCACTCAAATTCGATATCATATGAGTGAGATATCGCACATTAAAGATAATGTTGTAGTCATATTTGTTGCACATAAGGTGTTTGATGAAATGTCTAGCTTAGATTTTTAGTGTTAAAATTGCGTTAAATGCACTAATTTTTGTACCACAACGTATCATTTATCCTTTTATTAATGTAAGATTCAAAAAATGATGTTTTTTAAACGTTAATTTATAAAAAAAAATATACGTATTGTGTTTTATTGTGTTTTTGACCATAAATTTAACCAATATTAAATTCAATTTAGAAAAATTGTAAAACATAAAAGTTATAGATTTTAGGTCAATTTTTACTCATGTTTTGTATTCATTCAAATCCAATGTCATATGAGTTAGATATCACACGTTAAAGACGACATTTTGTTCATCAGTTAGTCTTGTTCATCAATTAGTGTTATTCATCAGTTAATCTTGTTCAAGTCTGATGAACTGATGAACAATATTAACTGATGAACGAGACAGACTTCTGTTCATCAAAACGAGATTTTGTTCATCAACTGTAACTGATGAACAAAAACAATAACTGACATGAGTAACTGATGAACAAAAACAACCTAATAATGAATAAAGTTATAACTGATGAACAAAAACAATAACTGACAATAATTGATGAACAAAAACATGTTGAAAAGCAAACAACACTAACTGATGAACAAAAACATGTTGAAAAACAACCGAGGCTAACTGATGAACAAAACAACCTAATAATGAGTAAAAACTGATGAACGATAACTGATGAACATACTTTTTGCTGAACAAAAAACATGATGAAAAAAAACCGACACTAACTGATGAACAAAACAACCTAATAATGAATAAAAACTGATGAACGATAACTGATGTACATACTTTTTGCTGAACAAAAACATGTTGAAAAACAACCGACACTAACCGATGAACAAAAACATGTTGAAAAACAACCGACACTAACTGATGAACAAAACAACCTAATAATGAATAAAACTGATGAACGATAACTGATGCACATACTTTTGTAGAACAAAAAACATGATGAACAATAACCGACATTAAGTGATAAAAAATAAAAAGAACGTCACTTTTTGAATCCTACATTAGTAAAATGATTAATGGTGCGTTGTTATACAAAAATTAGTGCATTTAATTCAATTTTAACACTAAAAATATAAGCTAGACATTTCATCAAACACTTTGTGTGCACTAAATATGACTAAGACGTCATCTTTGGCATGCGACATCTCACTCATATCATATCAAATTTGAGTGATTCAGATTTCTGGGTAAAGAATGGCAAAAAAGCTACAACTTTTGTGTTTTAAGTTTTGCATAATTCGGTCTTTAAACTAGACAAAATTAGAGCCGAAAATGATGAAAATTTCAAGAAAATCAATACCCACTTAAAAAGTTAAAAAAAAATTGCTATTCATATATCAAAGTGCATACCAAATTAAAGAGAATTAAATTTTAAAAATTATGGTGAAATCGATTTTTTGTAGAAGTTTGTCGTTTGAAAATTATTTGCGTTTAAAGTTTGGGGTGGAATTAAAAAAATGGGTCAAGTGACAACAATGCCTTTTGACTAAAAAATTTAATAAAATGGAGGTAGGAAAGGTGGTGAACAATTGTTACATTATGAGTGGCTTTCTAGCCTTTTTAATTTTTCTTACTTTGCACAGGATCGCTACTCCAAAAAAGGTAAGCACTCAAATGAAAAATCACACAAAAATAAAAAGTATAAAAAGTTACCAACTTGCAACACGTGTCTTCCCTTTCTTTTTCCCTTCAACCCACCATCCATTCTTCTCTTCCCTCAACCATCCAATTTTCCTATCCTCCCAACCACTATCATTTTTTTATTATTATTTTACTTTATTAAATTCATGATTATATTAATTCAAATCATGATTTAATTGCATCAATTTGATGATCCAGTTTCTTCAATTCAGAATCCAATATCTTCAATTTCACGGTAAGTTTTTTTTTAGCATTTCTCAGGTTTTTATTTCAAATTAAGATCAAACATAAACTCATCATTAATTCTTCATCTTTCATTGTTCTTTCAAGTTTTTCCTCTAAAAAATTCAAAGAGATAAAGTGTTTATGAAAATGTCTACAAAGAGTTTGATGAAATGTCTCAATGTAATTTTGTTAGCAATTGACTTTAAAAGTGTCAATCACGTAAAATTATGTTTTAATAATTCTTATAAAGACCAATATATTGGGATGAACTTTGATTCTACTATGATGAACATCAGAGTTAGATTACGTTGTTCATCAGTTTTGTTTTTTAAGAACTTCTTTTTGTTTTCACAATGTTCATTAGTTTTCTCTGATTAACAACATCACAATGTTCATCAGTTAGATCAAGTTGTTCATCTATTTTTTTTTTGAAGAAATTTTTGTTGTTTTCCTAATGTTCATCAGTTTTCTTTGATGAACAACATCACAATTTTCATCGGTTTTATTTGTGAAGAACTTTTTATTTTTTTTGTTATCACAATGATCATTGGCTTTCTTTGATGAACAAAATCACAATTTTCATCAGTTAGATCAAGTTGTTTATTAGTTTTTTTTTTTTTTTTTTTTTTTTTTTTTTGTTATCACAATGTTCATCAGTTTTCTTTGATGAACAACATCATAATCTTCATCAGTTAGATCACGTTGTTCATTAGTTTTCTTTTTGAAGAACTTTTTTTTTGTTATCACAATGTTCATCAATTTTCTTTGATGAACAGAATTTTTATATGATGAGCTTTGATTCTACTGTGATGAACATCACAGTGTTCATTGGTTAAGAGTGAAAATATCAAAAAAGGAGCTGACAAAAGTAAAAGGTGGAATGATGTGATCAAATAAGTACTACATTTATACATCATTTATCCCACATATATTGCTCAGTTACTATTATTTTATATAAGAATCGTTACTTAATCGTTTACTTTTGTGATTCTTAGTAATTCCGGACCAAATATGGAGAAGAAGCGAAAAAAGACATTATTTGGAGCTAAAATGAAGAATTAAAGAAGTACATGCTGAGCAAACTTCCCATACGACGTATCAAAGCCAATTAGATACACCGTATCCTTATACTTAGAAGAATTTCAAGACCTTGATTGACTTTGAAGAATACGGCGTATCCATATCTTGATATACGCCTTATATGAAACTTGGCCCACTGATGAAGAAATGAAGTCAACTAAAGAATACAATGTATCCAATCTTAAAGATACGCGGTATAATGAAGATTAGCCTTTGATAACCAAAGACGAGAAACTGAAGAATACGGCGTATGCATTTCCAACAATACACCATATATAATGGCGGCTACTTATTATCCCAGAATATTTTATGAGTGGAGCCCACGCTGAATATGCCTAATACGGCGTATCGACCCATTGACAAAAAACTATAAGTAGATAGCTCATTCACGACTTCCAAAGCATCCCATTCCACACCAAATCATTCTCAGACGACTTTGGAGAACAAGGAAGGTCAGGAAACACCACGATTCGCCAGGAGGGCATCTAAAGTATCATTTACCTTGTTTAATCATTCAATTATCATATCGTTTTCATTATTAATTCTTTCTGTTTAGCTTTGATTAATCATTTGTACTGTGCTACTGAGATTATGGGCTAACACCCTTAGATGTTAGCCAAATTTGTGACTATCTTATTATTTTGATTCATTTACTTCGTTTATATGCATTTTCGTTGGATATTATTTATGTCTATCATGCTCAATTGTGTTTGTTTACTTGCTTGAAGTATGTTGGCTATTGTCTAAATTGTAGGTTATAAATTAATTTATGTGATTTATGATCCGTATCATAATGGTTGGTATGTTTGATAACATAGCTTCACGGTGGTTGCCATTAGGACTAACCGTATCCCTAGGTTAGTCAATATATGACTATGGCAATGCACAGAGATGGACTGGTATTTGGCGACATAATTGTATACTGCTTCATAGTTTCCTCCATTTTTATGACGTTTGCTTGTTTACGTTATGACTTGCTTTGCCTTTAGAAGGAGTGACAATTTGGTGGTCAACGACAATGAACTACAACAACGAAAACAACTTGATGAGGAAGAAAAAATATGGTTGATTAAAGGCAACTCACATATTTTATGTGTTTTGAAAGCAAAGGTTTATGGTTTATGCAATGAATACGAAAATCAAAATCCTAATAGAAAACAATAAAGCGAAAATAACTTGATCCCTTCTGATCACCGGCGAGTAGCCGATGACTGAAGGATAGCAAATTTTGTAAATAAATCTTACCTAAAGCTCGAATACTGTGTTGAATAATAAGTGCCTCATAGGTTATACGGTATTATTATTCATGAGTATATTTTATAGAGTATACAAACATGATAGGACACCCAATAAACCCTAATAGATCTCGGTCCATCTGCACAATTGGACTGGGCCTCTAATAAAAGTGACTTGATTGAAACAAAACTCAAACTTGGTTACTATTTTTTTTTTAAATTCAAAAGGGTATAATAGTAAAAGACATTTTCATATAATTTTTGTTTTTTTATAATTCCCGTTTTTTATAAATTTTAAAATTCGGAATTTTATTTATTTATTTATTTTTATTTTATTTTTTTCAAATAGCCAAGGTGCATACATGTTTTCAATTAGCTAAAGTGCATACATGTTTTTTCTCCAAATAGTCAAGGTACATACATGTTTTTTTCTCCAAATAGTCAAGGTGCATACATGTTTTTTTTTAGCTAACACTTATTTTTATGATCATTATTTTCTTTGAAAGTTTGAAACACATATTAAAGAACATAAATCATTATAAAAAGAAAAACAAGATTGATAGAATTAAATGTTAGATTTCACTTGATTACAAGTACAAAAATACATGCAATAATCATATATCTCCAAAAGTCGCAAATTATCTTCATGTATATTCGTCTTCATCCACTTCCTGGTCTTAAATGATATCATCATCTTCATCAATCAATCTGAAACAAACATGCACAAAAACAATTAAACCACAAATAAATAAGAAACGAAAATTAATCACAACTAGCATAACACATATGCACAATCTTATGTATATTTAACTAATGATGTAAACATGTTTTTTAATAATAAACACAAAACATATATGTTGTATAATCCAAAACAGAAAACATATATGTTTTATACGTAAACATATATGTATCTTTGCAAAACATATATGTTTTATAATCTAAGAACATATATGTTTTTTTCCGATCCATCTAGTAGCTTGGTGAGGCTTTACTCTTCTGTATACCTTTATTCCAACAATGGAGCCTAAGTGAACTTAATAACAAATCATTTGACTTCTGCTTCATACTAGTAAGTTTGTTAATTACAATCATGGTTGTTTTTTGGGCAAGGACAGTTGGTGATTCATAGAATGGGCGCAAGACTTTAGGTATGCTTGATGCCTATGTGGTTACGTAAAGTTAACAATTCACCTCATCATACATTATTATCATATAAAATGTCGTAATGTTAGAAAAGAAATGTACCTCAAAATTCATATGATCGACAATATGGTTTTCATTAATTAGATCCCACTAATTAAAACATGTATGTTTTAAAGCATACAAATATACAAATATAAAGAAAACACAAATATACAAATAATGATTCATCCTTTAAACAACCACAACAACAAAACAGGTGCCAATCAAATTCTCATTCAAAACAAGCCACCAATTATCTCGTATCCAACAAGCCACCAAGACATATTTTTTAAACCACTGTATTAACTATATTGATTTATTTAAACCAACCAGTGGCCTATTTCAATCAAACATACATATTAAAATACATGGCATGCAACAGATCTAAAATTGAAAACATATCATAATGATTTTAATAGACCTTATCACATTCGAGATCATGACCAACATAAAAAAACATGCGCTGATTAAGAAATAAAAAAAAAAAACATGCGCTGATTAAGAAATAAAAAAAAAATTGAAATCAAAGAGAAGGCAAATAAAATAGATAAGATTCGGTTTTAGCTTAAACATACCAATAAAAGAGAGATGAGAGGCGTCGGATAAAAAACAAACGAATCACCATCTTCAAAACACCTTGGGCCTTCGAGAAATGATGATGGGAGTAGTGGTGGCACACCGTGGTGGCGGCGGCACCATGGAGGAGGTGGCGGCTCAGAAATGAGAGAGAGGGAGAGAGGGTGAATAACTGAATACAAATAAGGTCTAACCCTAATTGTTTAGTTTTTATGGGAAACGGTTTTTTTTGATCCTTTTTTTATGGAAGAATTAAATTCCCGTTTTGCCCTTAATTCAATTTTTTTTTCAAATTAAGTTACATATATTTTCAAAAATGCCATTATGCATTGACATGATGTACATTATGTATTATTAGGAGTAAAAATGGGGTTCTCGCAGTTTCCGCACTTAAGAGGGTTCTGAAAATAAAGTTCCACTATATATATATATATATATATATATATATATATATATATATATATATATATATAATATATATATATATATATTTATATTTATTTAATATTTATGTTAATTAAATCATAAATATCGTTTTCTCGAAAATGGTTAAACGTCAAGTAAAACGTTAAAAATCGTTTAATATAAATATATACGTTATAAAATAAACTTTGAACGAAATGAACTGAAATGCACGTGTAATGAATGAAATATGTAAAATGAAAATAAGATAAAGTAAAGTTTACTTTTAGTCCTTGCAGTTTTATCAAATTTTACACTTTTGGCCCTAACGGTGTAATATTTGCACCGTTAGTCCTTAAAATATATATTTAGTCCAAAAGTTCTCAAAAATGTCATTTTAGACTTCAAGGTTACTATTTTATCACTAATTATCTCAAAGTTACTGAAATTACTGTTTCTACCCTATTTTTCCGATATTGACAGAATTGGTCCTTGAGTTTGAAATTGTTTGCAAAAATGGTCCTTTTTGTACACAATAAATGGGAAAACATTTATGAGACTTTGAAAAGCTTATTAAAGTTTAAAGGACTGCTTATTAAGTGCTTATTACTTGAAAAGCTTATTTTCGAATTAAATGGGTCTTAAACGATTTAATCTTGGCCCGTTAAGAGTTTAATTTGTGTGGGTTTTAAGAGGTTAATGGGCTTTCGACTGGGCTTAATTTAGGATTAGAAAAACATTGAAAAAGGCCTGGTTTGAATAGCTTATCGTAATAATTGGGCTTATGAGTCCATGTTAAGTTTATAAAATGTTTTAAAATCCTTGCGACTAGCGAAAGAAATGAGTTGATTCGAAAGGTTTTTAGGCTTCACGGGAGGAAACTCCAAACTAGTTTTACGTTGTTAGGACTATGAAGAATTAGTAGGAATAATAAAAAGGTCACGTCGAGTTTTAATATATGGTTTTACGAGTTTGTTTCTAAACCGAGTTGCAATATGAAATTGAAAACGAAAATATTAATGAACATGATTACAATGAATTCGAAAATGATATAAGTGGAATAAGTAAGTATGAAACGTGATATATATATATGTAAAAATGTAAACCTAGCCATCCATATAGGAGGCGTATGTATTTAATACGTAAAAATAAATAAATACGTACGTACAAAATGAAATATATATATATATATATATACGATTCAAATAAAAGGGAGATATGCATGATACTTAAAGGAATTCGAATAGAAATGAGTTAAGAAGTGTTTAAGAGAGGGTTTGTGAATGGGTGAAATAAAGGAAAAGGGTTGCGTTTGGCTTTGGACGAAAGGATGCTTCTATTTTTATTGATAATTCTCGGTAGTTAGTAATTTTGAGAGAATGAAGTCAAATGTGTTTTTCATGTATTGTCTGTACGTATCTATATATAGGGAATGAGATTGAATGCATGCACTGACTAAATAATTTATGAAGGCAAGTTGTAGAGACAATTGGATCGGATATGCATGGCACAAGAATTAGACACGTTATATATATTTGAATGTTTGATACGCAGAAGCATGTTTATAGGTTAGAATCATATGGCAATTTTTAGTTACACGTTATATATAAAATTAGTTGTAGCATTGCATGGATAATATTTCTTACACGTACATATAATCCTTGTATGGAGAGTTTACCTTACACATGTATATTGAACCTTGCATGGAGAATATTACCTACACGTTATATACTGCATGTTATGGCACATGATTTTACACGTTATATATATTGCATGTGGAATGGTTATATGGCATGCTTTATATAAATATGTTAATATTTTAAAGTGTAGTTTGATCCCGGCAATTACTAACGTTAAGTTCTTAAGTCACGAAACTTAAAACCAGGTAACGGAAAAATATAATATTTATAAAAATGTCAAAGTTTATCAATATACTCCAACTAATTATATTAGACGTGTGATACGTTTAATAGAGAGTGTATACGTTAAGAAAATCTAATAGGTTTGAGTATTCGTACTACGTAAAGAGTATAATGTAAAATAAAAATAACAAAGTGGCAATAGTTCATATAAAATATATAGACTAATTCTAATCTTGTGTTGGTCGTGAGTAAAAGTCATACGATTAAACTTTTGTGATCGTTACTAAAAGTAATATTATTTAATAAAAACGTAATAATAATTTGGCATTAAATATTTACAAATAGACCTGAAATATACGAGGTGCAATCCTTGTTTGGTTACTTGGTCGCGAGGTGAAATATATTTTTAAAATCAATGCATTAAAGACTTGTAATATAAGCTTTAAATATTGTACTTTAGAGTTGTAAAATTAAATAAAATAAAGTTAAGGTTTTGTGCTTTAAAGACTTGTACTCTAGATATAAAATGTTGTACTTTAGCATTTATAAGTTAGTTGTGTAAAATCATATCTATATTAAATCAGGGTTTCATGAAAACTTTAATAAATAGCAAACGTTTAGTTTAAATGTTTAATAATCGTAGTTTAACGAATTAACGTAAAGTGGTAAATAAAAGTTGAAGAATGTTTACTTGAAATAAATATAAAGTATTTTTATTAGAGATGTGAGTTACGTCAAATTAGTTTGTAATTGTGATCAGATAAACTGGTAATGTTTTAAAAAATTTAGACGTAGAAAATGGATAAGTGTTAGATTAATATAGTGAAAATTTACCGGTGGTTACAGTTTCACCCCCTTAACGGAATCCCGTCCCGGGATTCGATCTGTGTTAGGTGTTTAGGTGATGAGAGCAAAAGGTTGTTTTATTTGTGAAAACTTTATAATTTAGAATTTATTGTTTTACATGTGAAAAAATTGTTCCGTAGGTCATATAATCTTTAAGAAAATTTTATTTTGAATGAATATTGTTATTTTATAAGTATGTATTATGAGTTTATAAAATACGTGCATCAAGGAAGTTTTAAGTAACGAATTTTAACAATGAAGGTTTCGGAAGAGAACTTGATGAACGTAGAGAAAATTTTTGAAATTTAAGCTTCCATGGTACGATGAACAGTAAAAATCAACGGTCAGGAATAGTAATTCCCAACGGCTAGTTTTTCCCTATATATACTCCATTTTTAATTTCTATTTTTCCACCAAACATATATCTCTCACTTATTACTTCCAATATGCCGCACCTAATTACTATACTAGCGATTGTGTATGTCATTCTTGGGGTTATTTACTTAGCGTACGTTCCTGATGAAGATTTCGTATTCATGGTTTGCGTTCTAGTGGCACTTATGCCATTTGTGATCCTCGCTATTGGTGTAGACAAGATATGGGGGTAATAGCCTCGAGTTAGGGTTGTTTAAAATGAGTCTTTGTTGTATTCCTATGTAATTCTTAATAAAAGTGAAATAAGACTTGTTTGTCTAGTCTTGGTATCGTGTTTAATGGTTTGTTTGTATTTATCGCACAGGATAATCAAAGTGATTCATCCCATGGTGGCTCTCGCTATTGCTGGATTGGTGGTGGTCTTTGTTGCTATGGCGGGTCAACCTATTGGCGATTCTATACCTTTTCTTGTAATCATTGTAACATTAGCACTCCCGTTGCTAATTATGTCGTTATGCTATAAATCTTCGTGAACTCTTAGGGTTTCCCTATCTGTATTGTCGATTTCCTATCATAGAGGTAATGGGTAATAGGTGAAGACATCTATTGTATTTAGTCAAAGTGATGTTTTATGAACAATTTATTTTGTTTCAATATTTTGCTTTTGAATGAAAATTGTTATTAGAAAATCTGAAAGGATAACTGTCCCATTTATTACATGATTCTTCCTAAATTAGTCATAGTTGATCAGGCTATGAATAATTGAGGACCAAATGATGTGATGTTTGGCTCAGTTACTGTGGTATTTATACTTTTCAAAAAGTTTTAGATGGTGTTCAACGTGTTGTTTTTGGAAAATAACAACATAATTATTAAAAGAATAAGAAAATTTTGGTTTGTACTACGGTGATGGGTTTAGGAATTTCTAGGGTGATAATAGGATATTCTTGAAATAAATCTGAGGGTTCGATTGAAAATCTTACAGGGTGATGATAGTCTATTGTTTAGTCAGAAATAATATTAGTCAAATTTCTAATGGTTTAACAGTGTCTTGTTACTTAATGACTATAAACAGGGTAAATGGAATAGAAACTGAGATTGTAATTATTATGGAATTATTACAAAGTAGAGGTTCCATACAGTAGAAAGGTAGTTATTACACTTAGGTTACATCCATCGTAACTAAGGTAAAGTACAAAAGGAAATGCAACTTAGAGAATTCTAAACTACAGTTTATTTATCTACAACAGGAATTTATCTTCTGCTTAAACATGAGTGTCATCCTTAGACATCGTTGGGATCTTAATGAGTTCTCATTCTTTTGCACTAGTCTTGGATTTCCAATTGGTATTGTAGTTTGGGCAATGATTCTTGTAGTGTCCTTTTCCACCACATCCATGGCATACTAGTCCTAACAAGTGGTCACAATGCGAAATCATAACCAATTGAGAATCATAAAATTACGATGTGTCTGGTTAGTATCATAGATAAATGATTAACTCTTGGTATGGAACTGCTAAGGAACAAACTAATTCATCAACAAAAGCTGAAATTCAACAACTTTCTCTTCATTCATCAAGTTTTCTTCCAAAATTTGTCTTAGAGAATTCAATGGTTATAGCCTAGTTATGGTAGGTATAAGGAATAATAATCGTAAGTGATGTCATGGATATAATTACTGAAGATAACATGATATTAATAACTTGATCGATTGTTTTTGCAAAACAATTGATACAGGGTCTTTTATTATTATTCCGTGTGGTAGGTTAAGTATTTTCTGTCTCTAGCATAAGTGTTTGGTCCTTTGTTGATAATAGTGGTCCTAGTTTCTGTTACTTACTGTGCTACAAGTTGGTCGGTTGACTAGGTTTGGAGGAAAAGGGAAAGTGATATTTATTGCGTTTCAAGTGGAGCCATTTGTCTATTAAGGAGAGTAACAAATGGTGGAATTTTGCATGAGTTCATGAGAAATCATTACATGCATGCATAGCATCACAGTAGGGCATAATAGAAAGAATTTATTTACAACAAAATATATAACAAAAGGAAATTGTTATAGACTTAGAAGTCGATTATAAATTCTGAAAGTTTCAAGTTTATTAGATAATACAGGAAACACTAACCAAAAACTTTTTGGTTTAGTGGGCACAACAATGATACCAGTGAATTTAAGATCAGTTACGTCCTAGACGTAAATGCTTAACTTCAGTCTCAAGTTTCAGTTGTGTAGCTTTCATTTCCAAGAAACGTTCCTGAAATTCCTGATACATCCTCATTTGGTTGGCCAACATGGCTTCTAAGGCGAAAATCTTCTGACTCTGGTTTCTTGCCATATCTTTGGCCATCCATAGGGTCCTTTCAATATCTTCCGCTCTACCATGTGTCTGATCGTGTTCTCTTCTCGAACTGCGGATTCTGGAATCTAAAATTCTAAATTCCTGGTTGTAAGTATCCTTCATCTTATCAATCTTTATTCCTAAGTCAAACACTGCTCGCCTTTCGGCATTGGCTCTTCTGAACAGAGTGTCATGGTTACGGTCGTACCATTCGAAACGTAATGGTTGTAACCCTTCCAGCTGTTTAGTGTGAATGTCTAGGGTGTGAGCGTGTTGATAAAGAAGAGTCCATATTGAATCATGAGGAATTAAATTATGGTCAGGAGAATTAGGTATAGACACGTCGTCCGGGATGTCTGATATTGGGGAATCTGGAGTGTCAGGTAGTGGAGAGTTTGACTCAACATCTTTCCGAATCGTTTCTTGGTGTGAATTCTGTCCAACCTCAAACGTTGTCGGACAACCAATCAACTCTTCGTCTGACGTAGTTCTCCTAAGTTTTCAATGTGGAGGCGAGTGGGTAGGTGATGTACAAGTAGTACGGAGGGTAGTTTCGTTAATATCAGGTGTTTCGGGGGACATGGTACTGTAGTAATCCGCAAATAATAATTATAAGTAATTAATAACATTAAGAGAGGAAAAATAAAGGTGAAATAATCAAGTGTGTGAAGATTAGTGCAAAATAATTCCTAATAGGTAATATACTGAGCACGGAAATATGCAGGCACGGAGGGCGTACGATGGTATGGTGTAAAATCATTTATTTTTAAAAGTGTAGTTATAGTCCAATGTTTGAAAACATTTGGTTCTCTATAACCATGAGCTCTGATACCAATCTGTAACACCCCCGTTTTCGATATACGCAGCGGAATATAAGTTGGGGTATTTCTTCAAGTATCACAGTCATGAAAATAGAAAACGACTCGAAAAGAGACGTTTTAAATAAAATTGTTATCATTCATTTATTTAAATCAGAGTACATAATATAAGTCCCAGCGGGAAGTTTCGAAATACGTTATAAAAGTTACATTATTCATTGAATGATAACAAAATGGACACTCTTTTTATAAGAAGAAAGTCCACAACCACTCCGTGCCAAATCAAGCTTCTAATTACCTGAGATAAAACATGCTAAAAAGTCAACACAAAGGTTGAGTGAATCCATAGCATTTAAAGTTATAATCAGTTGAACACAAGCTAAGTAGAAAGTAAATCAGTAATATTGCAGTTCGTTATATATTGCCCTAAGTCTCATGACACGCAAAACGTTAACAGGTTTACTATCATAGTTATAAACTAATGATGCATATTACTCCATAATTAAATGAAATAATTTTGCCTTCGAGTAGGAGATTGCCGGTCTCTTTATTGATCTCAAATAAGGTGCATTTGGTCACGTTACTGTAACACAAAGGGGTTGTCAAACCCAATAGATCTATTCACTATATTCGCGGTCATCCGAAAGTGATTAATGGTCCATGATGGGAGGTCTTTTAGGCAATAGCTAACTTAGGCAATATTAATCAGGAAAGCATATAGAAAAATACTTGTGTTCGGTTTTTGTAGCATGTATCTCCCCACAAGTTTGGAAAATGTATAAAAAGTGAGACTATGAACTCACCTGAGTAGGTCTGGATGGAATAGGAAATTAAGTAAGATTACGGAAATAGCTTCAACACCTGACCTGAATATAAGGGAAGTCTGAGATCCTGACTTACTACAAATAACGAGTGTGAAAATGAGAAATAGTATAACGATTTGTGAGTGTGATATGCCTAAAATGCTTAAAGTTCAAAAATAATATTATATATACATATATATATATAATATTATCTTATTTTTATGTTATTTAAATCATAAATATCGTTTTCTCGAAAATGGTTAAATAATACGTCAAGTAAAACGTTAAAAATCGTTTAATATAAATATATACGTTATAAAATAAACTTTGAACGAAATGAACTGAAATGCACGTGTAATGAATGAAATATGTAAAATAAAAATAAGATAAAGTAAAGTTTACTTTTAGTCCTTGCAGTTTTATCAAATTTTACACTTTTGGCCCTAACGGTGTAATATTTGCACCGTTAGTCCTTAAAATATATATTTAGTCCAAAAGTTCTCAAAAATGTCATTTTAGACTTCAAGGTTACTATTTTATCATTAATTATCTCAAAGTTACTGAAATTACTGTTTCTACCCTATTTTTTCGATATTGACAGAATTGGTCCTTGAGTTTGAAATTGTTTGCAAAAATGGTCCTTTTTGTACACAATAAATGGGAAAACATTTCTGAGACTTTGACAAGCTTATTAAAGTTTAAAGGACTGATTATTAAGTGCTTATTACTTGAAAAGCTTATTTTCGAATTAAATGGGCCTTAAACGATTTAATCTTGTCCCGTTAAGACTTTTAATTGTGCGGGTTTTAAGAGGTTAATGGGCTTTCGACTGGGCTTAATTTAGGATTAGAAAAACATTGAAAAAGGCCTGGTTTGAATAGCTTATCGTAATAAGCTGTTAAGGGCTTATTGGGCTTACGAGTCCATGTTAAGTATATAAAATGTTTTAAAATCCTTGCGACTAGCGAAAGGAATGAGTTGATTCGAAAGGTTTTTAGGCTTCATGGGAGGAAACTCCAAACTAGTTTTACGTTCTTAGGACTATGAAGAATTAGCAGGAATAATAAAATGGTCACGCCGAGTTTTAATATATGGTTTTACGAGTTTGTTTCTAAACCGAGTTGCAATATGAAAATGAAAACGAAAATATTAATGAACATGATTACAATGAATTCGAAAATGATATAAATGGAATAAGTAAGTATGAAACGTGATATATATATATATATATATATATATATATATATATATATATATATATATATATATATATATATATATATATATATATATATATATATATATATGTAAAAATTTAAACCTAGCCTTCCATATAGGAGCGTATGTATTTAATATGTAAAAATAAATAAGTACGTACGTACAAAATGAAATATATAGATATACGATTCGAATAAAAGGGAGATATGCATGATACTTAAAGGAATTTGAATAGAAATGTGTTAAGAAGTGTTTAAAGGACTTACAATGCCAAAGAAAAGGGTCTAAACGATTGGTTGATCAAGGGAGAACTCGGATTGAGTTTTTACGTATAAATATAGGTCTCGTATAACAATAAAATGGTTTGGCTTGCTTCGAATAGGTTTTCAGGAGGTCTTAGGACTTAAGAGAGGGTGTGTGAATGAGTGAAATAAAGGAAAAGGGTTGCGTTTGGCTTTGGACGAATGGATGCTTCTATTTTTATTGATAATTCTCGGTAGTAAGTAATTTTGAGAGAATGAAGTCAAATGTGTTTTTCATGTATTGTCTGTACGGAATGAGATTGAAATGCATGCACTAACTAAATAATTTATGAAGGCAAGTTGTAGAGACAATTGGATCGGATATGCATGGCACAAGAATTAGACACGTTATATATATTTGAATGTTTGATACGCAGAAGCATGTTTATTGGTTAGAATCATATGGCAATTTTTAGTTACACGTTATATATAAAATTAGTTATAGCATTGCATGGATAATATTTCTTACACGTACATATAATCCTTGTATGGAGAGTTTACCTTACACATGTATATAGAACCTTGCATGGAGAATATTACCTACTGTTATATACTGCATGTTATGGCACATGATTTTACACGTTATATATATTGCATGTGGAATGGTTATATGGCATGCTTTATATACATATGTTAATATTTTAAAGTGTAGTTTGATCCCGTTAATTACTAACGTTAAGTTTTTAAGTCACGAAATTTAAAACCGGGTAACATAAAAATATAATATTTATAAAAATGTCAAAGTTTATCAATATACTCCAACTAATTATATTAGACGTGTGATACGTTTAATGGAGAGTGTATACGTTAATAAAATCTAATAGGTTTGAGTATTCGTACTACGTAAAGAGTATAATGTAAAATAAAAATAACAAAGTGGCAATAGTTCATATAAAATATATAGACTCATTCTAATCTTGTGTTGGTCGTGAGTAAAAGTCATACGATTAAACTTTTGTGATCGTTACTAAAAGTAATATTATTTAATAAAAACGTAATAATAATTTGGCATTAAATATTTATAAATAGACCTGAAATATACGAGGTGCAATCCTTGTTTGGTTACTTGGTCGCGAGGTGAAATATATTTTTAAAATCAATGCATTAAAGACTTGTAATATAAACTTTAAATATTGTACTTTAGAGTTGTAAAATTAAATAAAATAAAGTTAAGGTTTTGTGCTTTAAAGACTTGTACTCTAGATATAAAATGTTGTACTTTAGCATTTATAAGTTAGTTGTGTAAAATCATATCTATATTAAATCAGGGTTTGATGAAAACTTTAATAAATAGCAAACGTTTAGTTTAAATGTTTAATAATCGTAGTTTAACGAATTAACGTAAAGTGATAAATAAAAGTTGAAGAATGTTTACTTGAAATAAATATAAAGTATTTTTATTAGATATGTGAGTTACGTCAAATTAGTTTGTGATTGTGATCAGATAAACTGGTGATGTTTTAAAAATTTAGACGTAGAAAATGGATAAGTGTTAGATTAATATAGTGAAAATTTACCGGTGGTTACAGGTGGTCAACGACAATGAACTACAACAACGAAAACAATTTGATGAGGATGGAAAAATATGGTTGATTAAAGGCAACTCACATATTTTATGTGTTTTGACAGCAAGGGTTTAAGGTTTATGCAATGAATATGAAAATCAAAATCCTAATAGAAAACAATAAAGCGAAAATAACTTGATCCCTTCTGACCACCGGCGAGTAGCCGATGACTGAAGGATAGTAAATTTTGTAAATAAATCTTACCTATCTATCATGCTCAATTATGTTTGTTTACTTACTTGAAGTATATTAGCTATTATCTAGATTGTAGGTTATAAATTAATTTATGTGATTTATGATCCATATCATAATGGTTGGTATGCGTGATAACATAGCTTCACGGTGGTTGCCATTAGAACTAACCGTATCCCTAGGTTAGTCAATATATGACTATGGCAATGCACAGAGATGGACTTGTATTTGGCGACATAATTGTATACTGCTTCATAGTTTCCTCCTTTTTTATGATGTTTGCTTGTTTACGTTATGACTTGATTTGCCTTTAGAAGGAGTGACAATTTGGTGGTCAACGACAATGAACTACAACAACGAAAACAATTTGATGAGGAAGGAAAAATATGGTTGATTAAAGGCAACTCACATATTTTATGTGTTTTGACAGCAAGGGTTTATGGTTTATGCAATGAATACGAAAATCAAAATCCTAATAGAAAACAATAAAGCGAAAATAACTTGATCCCTTCTGATCACCGGCGAGTAGCCGATGACTGAAGGATAGCAAATTTCGTAAATGAATCTTACCTAAAGCTCGAATACTATGTTGAATAATAAGTGCCTCATAGGTTATACATTATTATTCATGAGTATATTTTATAGAGTATACAAACATGATGGGACACCTAATAAACCCTAATAGATCTCGGTCCATCTGCACAATTGGACTGGGCCTCTAATAAAAGTGACTTGATTGAAACAAAACTCAAACTTGGTTATTATTTCATGATTTCTACTCTAATTAGAAATGATCTTATCTACACACGAGAGACGACAGTTACATACATAATCACATCAATAGTTTACAGCTATACGTTAACAAAAGAACAAAATAGAGTGATTTCTTAGCGATAGAATTGTGTTAGAACGAAATATTTGAGTGCGGTTGGTAAAGTGATTAAAAGAATTAACGAAATATTCGCTTTTATGCTAGACGTGTTGTATTTTGCTGCCTAAGTAATTATGGTGGTTGTTGACGTAAAAGTTAATATATCCATCCTAGGAGGCTAGGATTTAATACACTTCTGATCATCATGTAATGTTTTTCTTTTTCTCGGTCTCAAATTCTCATGTTCATCATTTCTAGTGGTCCGTAAATAAACTGCATGTGTTGAAATGTCCATATAGTATTATCGTTTATAATACATGGAACAACATGAAACTGGTGAAATCCATATGGTGCATTTTATATTTTTCTTGGGACTTCGTCATTTACGTAAAAACATAGAAATCTTCCTCATGTTTAATGTGTGTTGTGCATCAAATCCTGAACTTGTTCGTATGAGTTATACTCATTGTTTTGTTTTCCACTCCAATATATTGAGTTAGATATGTTGGATCAGGCGTCACACAATGACACAATAACGGGAACATCACGATTTTATTGGTCGCGATCTTCCAGGGACGGACCCACAGGGGAGCCGGGTGTGACACGGCTACACCCTATTTTATGTCACGAAGTGTAAATTTTTGATAAAATGTATCATTTTTTGGCACGTGCAACCCCCAATTTTTATGATAAATTCTTTATCGGGTAACTTTAGTACTCATAATCATATAAGAAAAAATTGTGCAACACCCACTCAAAAATTCTGAGTCCGTTTCTGCGATCCTCTAATCTACTCCCCAACAATTTTACTAATAATAGAGAGTTATAGAATAAACTTCAAACAAAACACTTTCGGAAATACTCTCAACACACGCTCTCTACGAGTAGATACAATAACAGAGCCACCCTAAATGTTATTGAACTTCGAGTTCTAGAGTCTCACACAGTTGACAATTTAAAGAGAGACTAGCACAGATTCTCAGGATGGAGTCTTTTTAATTTTCTCGGTCCCAAAAACTTTTTGATTGAGACATTGTACTTTGTGCATTAAAAAGTTGTACTGTATATATATTGCTTTGACTGCTTATATATTAGAGCGTGCAAATCAATAAACCATGTGTGCAAATCATCTCCCTAAAAGGGGTTTAGGCTATAAAATATCAACATACTTTTAATTCATATGCTGTAATCATACATGTACTTGTTGTCGTTCCACTATACTTTATAAACTTTTAAACTCTGTTCCGATATCATACTTATTGCTTCCGTGCCAGGGGTATTCTAGTAATTTCAAAGATGTTCACACGTCAACCATAACTACGACATCGGAAGCATAATTTTAGTGTTTATAGTACATAATGGGACGAAAACAATTGTAGGAATGATAATAGAACATGATGAAAATTACATTATTGTTCTATAGCCTAAACCCATAATACAACAATAACTTTTGCAAGTTAACTTTTTCCCCAAATTCACTTGTTCCTTAGCTTATTCCTTGCAGTAAGGAGCGCACAATTATAATTTAGATAGTTTCAAACAGGGGAGGCTTAATTTTCACAAACGCGTAAAGCGAATTTTCAAATTAGGGACTTTTTCTGTAAAAGTTATTTGCGTAAGAATCGTTGATGTAAAATTTACTTAGAGCAGGAGGTATCGATGGCTGGTCGGAGGACCGATGGCACACGGTACCGTGGGTGGCGCCATGGTGGCCAGCCAACACCGTGGATTTATTTTTTTTATTTATTTTTTATTTTTTTATTTTTTTATTTTTTTTTAATATAAATAATTAATTTGCAGTTTATGTCCTTGAAGTTTGATTTCATTGTCATATTTATTTTAAAGTTACATTAGTAACTAATATTGTGTAAATGAAGTTTATTTTATTTAATATTGTGTATGTTTTATTTTATGTTAAAAAAATAAAAAAATAAAAAATAAAAAATAAATAAAATGGACAACGGTACCTCATTTTCTGGTGCCATGGGTAACGGCCAGAATGTGGTGTCGTGGGATTTCTGGTGCCATAAAGACTTTTGCTAACGTGACATGCACTTTTTGGCCATGGCTTGAGGATACCCATTGCTCTTATAGCGGTTCTTTTAGCACAATCCAATCAATATGGTAAGATATCTCTTTTTCAACCGATGGACGTGCTAACCCATTTAATCTTTCTCATGACATTTCAATCTTAAAATAAATGTCAACAACTTTTGTTTTGAAAAACTTCACCTATCGAAGCAACCTTCACTATAATGGTTAACATTATTCTATACGTAGTATAAACGTTAAATTGGTTAAATCTACTTTAAATTTTGAAATAGCTTGATCTATAATATATAAAATACAATTAGTTCTAAAATATTTTCAAGAGTTTTTTTATTGTTTCATTGTCAACATTATTATCATATAGTCTAATTTTACAAATAGTAAGTTTCTTTTCTTGTTTGGGTTCTACATTCATTTCTTTAGCAAGGTGGAAATTTAGGTATCTAAAAGTGCATTCAAAAAGAGGAATGAGAAATCGATCAAATTGTTTCCAACAATGATAATGACCATAAAGCAATGGAAACTTGAAAGCCATTGCCAATTGAAGAGCGAAGACTAGAGAGATACAAAGATGAGAGACAGTCATAGAGGAAAGTAGGATTGCGGGTGACTAAAAGCCATAATCTAAACGGTTAATGACAAAAGTCTTCTAGTCACTTTTAATATAGGTTAAACAACTTAATTTTTGTTTTTTCATGCAAAATTAGCCTTTTGTTTACTTAAGATATTCAATTTGTTTATTTTTATAACTTGTAGGTCAAAAAGGTAAAAACAGAAGTGACCCAAAATTATCGATTATTTACTAGTATTAGCTAATCGAGACCTTATAAAATCGGATTCTCTAGAACTGTAGAGGGGGATACGGTCTTTTCGGCTTATTCGAAGTTTATTAACTTCAAGCCTCAAAGATGAACAAGTAGTTATACAACAAATACAACCACGACGATCACAATCAAAGTATATGAAGCAAGTAAAGAGACACCACGATATATACTGGTTCGGGGTGAGGGGTTTATACCATCCATACGTCCAGTTGTGAATCCACGACACGATACTATTACACTAGTATAAACCTTTCGGTAGACTACAAACCATTACAACTTCACTCCACCAATATGCATAAAGATCGTCGCTCACAAAGAAGAGCTACCCCCAACGGTATTCCGCCCTTGGAAACCACCCAAAAGAATATCACGATTCGACTTACCACTAAGACCACTAAGAACTTCCACCGGAAGTATCAAACCCCAACTAGATCTCCGCAGATCTAGGCTTGGTCACCAAGACACAAGACTTCCCTTACAACCAAATCGAATGATAGAATGTTTGATTGTTTAATCAAGCCCTAACGTAACCGAGAGACTCGATTCTAATAGAAAGGGTATAGAGAAGAAGACCCTCGACACAATCACAAAAGTGGATTAGGTTCTTGTGATTCTTCCCTTGTGGAGAATGTGTTCTTTCAAAGAATGATAAGATAGGAATATTAAGAACACGAAGATAGAAGACTTAGAGGGTAAAGAGAAAAGAAATTTGAGAGAAAGAATGAATGGAAAGGGGTAAGGAATACAATAGGCAAGGTGGGGTATTTATAGGCAATAGTTCCCAACTTATGAAAAATCTTTACGAGGCTGGCGCGATGGCCTCGTGCTGGAGCGCGACCAGCGTGCCAGAATCCCGTAAGGGTTTTTCTTAGGACTTTGGCCTTTAACTACCCGACCTTGCTAAACCCCCAATTGTACTTCACACTTTGACATTTCCATTATTCATACACAAGGTCAACCAACTCAAATAGCCATTTGTTAAAATCATTTGTGAAGTGTTTAAAAGAATGTTTGAGGTGTTAACCAATTATCAAAGAAGGGAAGAGAGAAGAGATAATTGGATAAGGGTATAATAGGTATTCCACACATGGCATAGATAGAAAGAAAGAATATGCCATGGAAATATTCCTTTATTGGAAAGGAAGTTTGTATGTTGAGAGATAAGACAGAGAGAGAGGGAAGATTTGAATTTCAAACGCAAATTGTAAAGAGAGAGAGAGAAGTGTATGTGAGAAGTTAGGTTAGAAAGAAACCATGGTTTGGTTAGGTGGGTTGAAGGTGGGTTGGTGTAAAACCCGAAAATTTAACATAATATGAATTGACAATAATGCCCTCGATTTAAAATTTTAAGAACTTAAGAAAATCATACAAGTAACATAAATTGTATTTAACCTAATGTAAGTTATATTATAAACTACCTAAGACTTGAATTTAACTTATATGCTAATCAAATTAAAAATGTTCTAACCTACATCTTGTACAAAGACGCCATCTACATGTACCTTAACTAGAATTAGGACCAAATTCATTCTTGTAACAAATAAACTTGACTAAAGCCCATCATATCTCCTAAATGATAGCCAATATTCGGTCCATTAAACCCCCCAAAAATACCACACGGTTTTCTGTTCTTGGCATAACCGAATATCACAAATCTATCAAAACCCTAATTCTCTAAAAAACCTAAGTCTCGGCTCTCTTTTTTGTGCTGCTGCTGTCGATCCTCAAAACCACCAAAGGAAGGCTTGATCTTGTTTCATTCTTGTTTTCTTTCACGTCATAAGGTAACCATGTTATACTAACTTCAATCAATTCGAATTTGGAGCAAACCCTAATCGATTTCTGCCTTGTTTTCTTGTTTTCTGTCGTTCAAACCCAAGAAGAAAGAAGAGGAAGAATTTGTTGGTGACGTGATCTTGTACTCTTGATTCTTCGTGTGTTCTACGAGGGTACTCGTATTTTTCTCCCTTGGTTAATCCTTGAATCCATGTTGTTGTTCTTGTTAAAATAGTATCACATGAAATAACAATTTGTCACATGAAATAACAATCTCAAAGATGAATTATAAACCGAATGGGTGTATAAATCTGAATATAAATTGTTATGAACATGTATTGTGATGTAAGGGTCGATTTAAATGTGTTATAAACCCAACTATAATCATTGTATGGCTAGATATAATCACTTGTATGTCAAAACTATAAAAGATTACATGTTAGGATAAAGACTGCTACTGATCTGGAAAATTGTCCTAATTGAATCGATTGTATCTTTATGATAAAAACGTATTTTTGTGAGTTTCTGGAGTCTAGAATGAAGTTTAATGAAATAGCTTTCTGGAGAAATTTATCTTGTTATTTTTAGAGACCTGGAAGACCACTTTTTGATTTTTGGAAAAACAAGTGTCAAATCGAATTCGTATACCTGGAAAATTAGTCCGAGTCTATGATTTTTAAATTACAAACCAGGTCGAATTAGAAGGTGTCCTTTGAACTGGATAATATTTGATATGTCTATTAGTTACTGGAATGTTTCTAGATTTTTATAAATTTTATAGATGAGGTAAAGAATTAATTTCTGTTCGGGTGTTTCATCAAATATGATTCTGGAACAGGTTAGGAAAATGGATTTTTCATTCATACCTATACTAGTTAATAAAATCTTGAAAAATTAGGTATATTACTAGGGACATTAAGGTATCTCTGTGAATTTTTGTAGATTTTATTTCAAAGTTCTAATATGATTCATAAATTATTTGAAACAGGTCCAATTCATACATAAAACCTGGTAAAGTGTAAAAAGACATTTAAAAGGTGTTAATTGTTTATTTTCAAAAACTAAAGGGTTTAAATTGTTATTTTGCTAATACTAAAGGAATTAACTTGTAAAAACCTGTAACTTTACAATAATTACACTTTATACCCTAATTTTATGATAATTGCATAATGGTCCTTAAACTTATCATAATTACTTAATAAACCCTCAAATTTGTAAAACTACCATAATAACCTTAATTGTATGTAAATAACCTTATGAACCTTAAACCACTAAAATGGTCTTCTTAAATACTTTAAGTTGATAAACGGGAATGTTAATGACTAGAGTTACTTAAAATGGAAAGATAAACTAAAATGAGTAATCTAAATTTAGAACCAATTGTAATTCTGTCTTCTACTCCTTTAGGCGCGAAGAAGGAGTGACTTGCTTTCTGTCAGTTTTGCTATCTTTGTTTCTGTTTGCTTTGCTCATAAGGTACATATATTCTACCTTTCTCAGTAAGGGTGTTTTCGTTCTTTTGACTTCTGATCTTGATTCATTAGGATTCCCAAAGCCATTGCTATGTTTCCCCTTGTATTGTGAACCTTTGATATGACCCACTTGATTTGAACCTTGCTTTGAAACCCTTGCCTTGATTTCTTGTTTTGAACCTTGCCATGTTCCCTTGATACTTGACATACTTCGTTCATCACCTTTGACCTGAATATTCAAATCCTTGGACACCTAGAAGATCTACTTGATATTAAAACTGGATGTGGAAACTTTCTTAATTATATATGAAAATGTTTTGAGAAAAGCTATTTTAAAACGATGCGATACCACTTTTAAATGTAATTCTACTAAAGTTTTATGAAAATAACTCTTAAGGATTATCTTTATGAAAAACTGATTTGAAAGACCATTGTTGTGAAAACTATTTCGAAAGATCATTTCTACTAAAACCATTATTAAAGGATTTCTTTTAAATGAACTTTTAAATTGAACCTTTTCTATGATCTCTTGTCTTGAACTTTGACTTGAACCTTGATATACTTAAATTGGAAACTTGACTTGAACCTTGATACTCTTGAATTGGAAACTTGACTTGAACAACTTGATATGGAACTTGAACTTGAACTTGATACTTGATACTTGACTCTAGACCCACAGTTTGAGATTACGAGCCATAACTAGGCATGAGGGTTTCATGTCCATGTCATTGATGCACCGATGGCATGACTCTAGGGCAAGAGAGTGATGACCTGTCCCGTCCCTGACTTGATTTGAATGTTATGAAGAGGCAGACTTTGGCCACCTGGGGCGTATGGATGCATCCTAGATTTGACTTGACTTGACTTGACTTGTTTATATTACTTGTTATACTTGGTGACTGATGGTGTGTGCGATACACGTCTTTCACATCTTGGGAGCTCATGACTCCACCCCTTGGAGGTATCCCCTCACCTTGTACTTGGTACCGAGGTCTCCCCTCCGTACACCTTGCTACTTGATTTCTTGACTTGATACTTGACTTGACTTGGGCTCGTAATGGATTACTGTTTTTCCCTTTACCTTATAACCTTGTGCTTAGTATTCCGAGGTCACCCCTCCGGATACATACTTGACCTGACACTTGACTTAATACTTGACTTGACTTGATTTGATCTGGGCTCGGGTTGGGATTACTTTTCCCTTTCCTCTTATCTTTTGTAACTATTCCTTAACTCTTGGTATATCTGCATAACCTTTTATCTTTCTTTCTATCCTCACTCTTGTATTACCTTGCATTGTTTCACTTACTTCACTATCCCATTATTACTGCTTGTTACCTTTATATCTGTTCACTGGGCTTTTTAAGCTCAGCCGCATTTCTTTTCCTGCGGAAGGTTTTAGTTTGGAAGCTGGGTATGAGTGGAGAGTACCTTGGACTTAGAAGACCTTGATAGTTATTTATAAATAGAGATGACTAGAAGAGCTAATATTCAGACTTAGTAATTATTGTTTATCTCATTTGTAACCTTGTAGTTTCAGACTTTTCATTGTAACCATTGAAATTCAATTGTATTATTTATGTCATATTGATGTGCGTGTGTATTGCTCTAATTTTATATCCACGGTGTGTCGTTGTGGTTTTAGCAGTATTCAAGTTTTAAATTTATATTTAGCCGACTTATCAATATAACACACACTTTAACGAGCAGTGTACCCGGTCAGTATGAATATAATGGTATTTAGAGTGTCGATCACTAAGAGTGGAATGTATTATCTAGTTATTCTAATCAGTATTTTAATATCTTAAGTTAGCTATACAACCTAATCTAACGCAAAGGGGGGTTCAGCCTGAGAGACTGGCACGGTTTGGTTATGATTAAATATAAACTAAACTAATAGGCACGAATCAGCGATTAGCACACACGTACACAGATAGATACTTGAGACAAAAAAGAAGACCTGTCCTGATAATTAAGTAGCTTGTCACTTGTTTTATTGCTAGTTTTATATGAAGTGTATGTAATTAACCCTTTCTCGTTGGCTCTAATCTTATCGGCGAGTAAACCCTTAATGATTACTTATGTCTATCCTATTTATTAAAGAGACGCTGAAACAAATAGGCGAGGAAGGGGCATGGCGACCCAAGCAATGCTCAGCTAGACACAGAGGTTATCAATGCACTAATAAAAGTCACCAAAGACATCAACATATAAACTTTAATTAATGGGAAAGCAATTTTAAGGGGTGCCCATGGTTTTCCGTAGTCACATGGAATCGGCCCATCAATCCTGATGAATTAAAGTGTACTAATACAATAAAACAAAAATACTTAATGAATTGAATACATGCAGGACCTTCTTACAGCTCTTGTATCTTCGTTTAGGGTGTGTCTTGTGCAGCTAACACGCCTGACTTCGTCCTAGGGTTTCTGTCTTTCGCTAAGTCTCATACTCCATATATTGCACACAAAATTCGTCTGACTTTGGGGTATTTATAGTTTCTGTCTTAGGTTTAGATGCGGCGCATTGAACAAGTAGATGCGCCGCATTGACTTAACTTCACGTGGGGTCCAAGATTAATATATTCAGGAATATTCGTACACCGCCAGAAGATGCGGCGTAACTTCATTTCTCTATGCGGCGCATGTCCTTTGCCGTCTTGGATTATAACTTGTGAAATCTTGATAGTGATGCGCCGTATGTACGAAGTAGGATGCGGCGTATCTGGAGCAGAATGATCTTGATCTTGTACATTTCAGTAGACTGTTAACTTCTTGCTTGTTTTGCTCCATAATTAGTCCAAAATCGCCAAGTTTCACATAATACTTGTTTTTACCTGAGAATTACAAAAGTAAACATTAACGTATCGATTCTCACAGATAATATAATAAAATAAGTCAAATAAATAGGATAAATGATGATAATAAAATGCACTTATTTGAGTTCATCAAATATCCCCCCACTTGAACTTTACTTGTCCCCAAGTAAACCTTAGAATAAATCATATGAAAATGTATCCTAAAAGATGTTAGGATTTATTTTTTTATATTTAAGCATGTATTCATTTTGTCATAATTGCACAACCAAACACTTAACGAATTAGAAATAAAATAAAATATTTTGATAAAAGCAAATCTAATCGTTTAACTGTCCAGTCGTGATGAATATTCTATCATAAGCTTGGCAAGTATACGCATCTCCTCCACTAAAGCCAAGGAATAACAAGTCTAAAACGGTAAAAAGGGTTTGTTGGTTAAGGGTTAATCATTCTTCTTAATCTCTATCGATCTCAAATTCCAGAAAAGGCGACAAAATCACAAATACATGATCGAATCCACGACCACGATACTTGCAATTGCTCAAATCCTTAACTCGAATAGGCTAAAGATAGGACCAAGTAATCTTTACCAATAATATTATATCAAAAAGGGCGACAAAATCATAAATACATAGCCGAATCCACGACTACTGTTGGATCGATATACTCTGACCAAACTAACTTGTAGCTTGTCTACGGTATAACAACCTTGGATAAATCCAAAACTGTTAATGGTGAAACGCTGATATACTTTGTTAAGTATGCGGAATCTACTTCAACAAAGCTAAGAAAAATTAATAAACAACTTTGAATATTATTAAAACCTTGAACCTGCTCTTTACACAGATTCACTAAACAAACTCTAATCACTAATATCGTACTTCTCTAATACTCTAAATTAAGCTTCTAATAATCGTATGACTCGTATCTCTAATGCCAACCTAGGGGTCCTTTTATAGGCACAAGGAAAACCCTAGTCGGTTTACATTACTTGAACGACAAGCAATTCTAAATCTAATCTAATAATAACTCTAAGAACATTCTAGAATTACACATTAGTCCTTAAACGTATTTGCATAACAGTCCTTTAACTTTTGCAGTACTTTGACTTTTATCAACGAGCAGCAGTACTTTGACTTGTATCTTTCAGTAGTACTTTGACTTCCAGCAGTACTTTGATTTTATAGCCCAACAATCCTCCCCTAACTTGAATTTCACTTGCTTGATTTCAAGTTCCTTTGTAATCTCTGAATATCAATCATCTTTATCTTCAAGGAAAGATTGTAATTTTGAAGTCTGTCTCGTTGTTGTTTTGTTATCATCAATGTAATCAGTATCTGCAATCTTTATCAGAAACAATTCTTTTCAGCAACTCTTCATCAACTCATCTTTTCAGCAACTCAGCATCATATTGGCAATAGGTACATCAGATCTTAAAAGTTTCATACTATTCTCATCACTTCCAGGTGTGTTAACTCCTGTGAGAGGTGAATCATTGAAAACTTAATGGATTTTGATGTCTCTTTACCAAAGCCATTAACTCTGGAGTAGCCAATGTTTAGGTTTAAGAACCATGGTACATTGATAACCATATGATTTTTAGAAAATCATCAGCTATCAACGGATTTGAGTAGTCTTTACCAAATAGCCGTTTGCTTTTGGACTAGCTAGTTCTTTTAGTACAATCACTACCATGGTGAACTAATTACCATACAATGGTTTTCCACAGCCTTTACTACAAGCCACTATCTTGTAGGCTAGTCAACTCTTAACTAACATAGATATGGTGAGTTGAAAACCATACAATTTTTAGTAAATTGTCAACTAAAAACGGATTTGATAATCACATCAGAGCCGTACCCTCATGATGAGTCAAACTCTTTCTTGTTTATTAAACATGGTGAGTTGATTACCATTTGTTGTGTAGTACAAGTACTAACACCATGTTGTTGCTTTCAAAACCATTTGTTGCTGTTTAATCTTTGTGCTTCAAAATGTTTTTGCACTTTTCCAAAAATCACTTATTTATTAAGCAAAAGACTTTACTGGTTTCATGCTGCAAGCAGTACTTTGAGAAAGTACTGTTTGACTAGCAGTACTTTAAATAAAGCACTTATTTTTCAAAAGATTTATATTATAAATACCATACCAGTAGTTATGCATCAATCTTCAGCTTCAGTTGTCCACTTGATGAACAATTTTATAACCATCAATGCTACTTCATTTTCTTGTTCCACTTCCATGCCATGCTCAAGCATTCTGATCATCAGATCTCTTGTGAGTGGATATCTTTGTTCTGCTAGCATATGAATCATAGTACCTTCCTCTAACTCCAAAACGTGTATTCCAACTGATTCAAAGAATCTCCATCTGTTAATCTCCCAGTTTTCTTGATTTTCCCACAAAGTACTATCCTCTGTTTCCCAGATGGTTGTGAGATCTCCTACCAGAACCAAACCCACTCCTTGTGGTGGAATATGTTCAAAATAAGTCTGCACTTGTAGATATAACTGAAGCAGATCTTCTCTATCAATCAGATGTAGTATATCCCATAACAAATTGAATACTCTAAAACTTCCATCTTGTCTATGAAATATCAAGTAATCCCCTTCTTGTGATTCTACAACTGAGAATGTAGAAATCTTGGACTTTTTGTCTGCAACATCTTCTGATTTTGGATGCTTAAAGTCAACAACTCTCAAATAATTTCTTAGCTCATCAGCTGTGTCTACTCTTAATTCAATAGAATCCTTAAGCTTCTTTGATGACTTTTCATCAGTTGTTGTTCTTTTCCTCTTTGAGCTCCTTGTAACAACTCTTTCCTTTCTGCTATCTTCAAGCTCCTTATCTTCAAAAGAAATAATGCTTGCAAGATCTTTTTCTATAGCATCCCTAACAGCATTATACAAATCCTTCATCTCTGTATGTGTCAATTTCACCAAACCTGTATATCCTCTTCCCTTGAGGTAAGCCATCATAGAATTTCTTTCTTGAGCTTTACTTTGTGGCCTTCTAGGTTTGATAACTTTCCTTGACTCTTCAGCATCTATCTCAGCCTGTAATTTCCTTGCAGCTTCCTCATTTTTAGCATCCTAAATAGCTCTTAGTTCTTTCAAGGTAAGCTTCTTCTTCTTAGTTTCTACCATGATCCCTTTACCTTTGTCTTTTGGATCTAACTCATGGGTAGGTTGAGAAGAAGTATGAGGTTGTTGTTCAACATCAACAATACTTATGCCTCTTGGTCTAGACATATTCAACATGATATCAGCAATGGTCTCATCATCACTTTCAGTATGTTTTCGAACTTCTTCTTCCTGTTGAACTAGATTGGAAGAGCCAACTTCCTTTTGAACTTGACTTGAAGGACCAACATCTTCCTCAAAATCCAAAGTCCTTGGTGTAATAGTTCCTTGATGAACAGTACCTTGAAGAGCAGTACTTTCGACATCAGTACCTTCCAAATCCACTTCCTCAGTATCACCACTTTTTACTTCAACAGTAGCATCTTCAATGTTTATCTGCTCTGTTTCATCACTTTTCCTCTCAATAGTATCTTCATGAGGAATATCTTCAAGTGGTGTATCATCATAAAGCCCAGTATCTTGATTGAACTCAGTATCTTCATTCAAATTCTCTAAATTCCTCCCCAATTGGAATGAAGATTGCTTGTGAATCTTTCTCTTCTTTGATGTAGACTTCTGTGAGTGTTGACCAGTCTTCGTCTGTGACTTGACCCACAACCTGTGTTGCTTAACTAATGGCCAAACAAACCTCTGTTGGGAATAAAATGTTCAAGTCAAAGAGCCTGCCAAAGATGTCAAAGAGCCTGCTAGTTGATTTTGAAGAGTATGAAGATGTACTAACAGTACCTTCTGGGTAGAAGGTACTGCTAGTTGACAAAGGGCCTGCCAAGCTATATGTCAAGTTGATTAGATATTTTGTAATAGATATTTAGTTGAATTATTAGTCTTTGTACATTGTTATACGTTATGTAGAAGTAGTTTAGTCTTCTGTGGTTCACAAAAGAATATTGCAGAGTTGTACATTGGTAGTTGTATTTAATTGTAGGCTAGAATAGTCAAAGTATCTTATTATATTCAACCACTTGACAACTTGTAATAAGGTGTCCTTATCTTATAAAAGGATACCTTAGTCACACTTCATGCATGCATCTTTCCAACCAATTAACCAAAACCGAACTATCTCTCAAGTAACTTAGTTACTCAACTCACAAATCCTTTTACAATCTAAGATTCAAGATTACTTTGTAATCCCGGTGATATTTAGATCATCCGTATTATTTCATCAATAATATTGAATCGTTTTGTGTTAGCTAAAATTGTGTTCCTTGTTCATTGCATACTCACGTTTACATAACCCACCACCTTTGTGTTCTTTTAAGTGTGTTGTAGTAGATTCCGCATGCTAAACACATTCATACATAAATATCTCTCAAACACGTTACTAAGATTCACATCCCATGTGTTTGAAATCCCTTCCCACAAGTGGTATCAGAGCTAGGCTGATATTTACAAATTAAAAAAACAATGGATGTTGAACATATCCAAACAAATGTTGCAGCTAAACTTCCATTACTCAAGCAAAATGAGTTTGATATGTGGCGACTGAGGGTAGAACAATATTTCCAAGTGCAAGACTATGCACTTTGGGAGATCATTGAAGAAGGCAACTCATTTAAACCCTCAATCACCACTACCACAGTAAACGATGCTCTTGTAACACAAATACAAACACACCCAGGAAGTGCAGAAGAAAAAATTCAGAAGCGAAATGATCTAAAAGCCAGGAGTATGTTACTGATGACTATTCCAAATGATCAGCTTTTGATCTTTAACAAATACAAAGATGCTAAAAACCTTTTTGAAGCTATTGTGGCTAGATTTGGTGGTAATGATGCTACCAAGAAAACACAGAAAACACTTCTCAAACAGCAGTTTGAGAACTTCACAGCCACAACAAATGAGTCTTTGGACAGTATGTTCAATAGACTTCAAAAGATTTCAAGCCAGTTAGCCATCCATGAAGTGATGATAACTCAAGAAGATTTAAACTCCAAATTTATTAGGAGTTTACCCACAGAATGGTCCATGCATGTCATTGTCTGGAAAAATAAGCCAGATATTGATCAGATGAGTCTTAATGATCTCTACAACAATTTCAAAATAGTAGAGCATAAAGTAAAGAAGACTACTGGGTCAAGCTCAGGAAATATGGCTTTTGTTTCATCTCCAAACATCTCAAAGGTTGTTGATGAAGAAAAAGATGGCAGAGAAGAAGGTACTGCTAACACAAACTTTGGTACTGCTAGTTCTTCCAGTAGTACCAAAACCATTTTAGATGAAACAATTAGGTGTGCCTTTCTTACATCACAACATAATGGGTCCATACTAACTTTTGAAGATCTTCAAGAGATTCATCCTGATGATCTTGAAGAGATGGACATAAAGTGGCAACTTTCACTTCTAAGCATAAGGGCTAAGAAGTTGTTGATGAGGACTGGTAAGAAGATTACCATAGATGGTAATGAGCCTGCTGGGTATGATAAGTCAAAAGTGGAGTGTTACAACTGCCACATGAAGGGTCACTACTCTAGAGAGTGTAGAAGACCTAAGAAGCAGGATGACAAGAGTAGAGGGTTTGACAACAGGAATAAAGGAAGCTTTGAGAAGAAAGGAAGCTTTGAGAGCAAGAGTAAGGTTGTAGAAGTTGCTGAGCCCAAAGCAATGGTTGCTATTGATGGCATGGGTTTTGATTGGAGTTTCATGGGTGAAGATGAGTCAACTTCAGATGAATTGGCTTTGATGGCATTCTCCACTCTTGAGGTACAAATTACAAAATGTTCTATTACTTGTAAAGCTTTTGATGAATTAAAATCTTATATAAAAATTTATGATGAGCTGAAAGTAGAAGAAAGAAAAACCAATCAAACATTAGTTAATTATAAGTGTGGTATGGCCAAGCTTGAAAAACAAATCATTCACTTTAGAGAAAATGAACTTACCTTTTCTGATGCAAAAGCTAATCTTAATAGACAAATATTTTTGAAAGATTCAGAAATAGAAATGCTAAGAACTGAGTGTACTAAAGTGACATTGGCTAGAGATAATATTCAACTGACTGTTACCAAATTGGAAATTGCTTCTGATTGCACTAGAAGCATAGTTGAGAATCAGATGAATAAGAAAATAAAATCAGGGATAGGATACAATAAATGTCCACCTCCTCATAGAGGAATTCCTTGTCCCCCAGGATCAGATCTTGCTGAATCAGGTTTGCATGAAATCATTAACAAACCATTGGCTAAACCTGTAGAGAAAAGTGAACCTTCTGAGAGTGCTAAGATTGCCTCACCCTCTAAGGTGCTCACTGATAAGAAACCAGATATTCTAATTATTGAAGATTGGGTATCTGATGATGAAGATGAGACTGTTCCTATCAAAGGAATCAAAGTAGGACCAATCAGTCCTAAGAAAGTAGAAATTAAGGCTAAGGCTAAAGCTGTTTTGAAAACAGTTGAAAGTTGTGAAAAATGTAATAACAAACCTAGAGGAAGCCAAAGAAATTGGAACAACCTTAAGTCACAACAACTAGGTGATGACTTTGTTATGTTCAATAAGGCTTCTTATTACTGTGGTAGCTTTAATCATCTTCATGCTTATTGTAATAAATGGGTTTCTGGGAGTAAATCAAAGTCTAAAACAAATGTTACTCACCCCAGAAAAAGTTTTGTTAAGTCTAACACCACAAAAGTTAAACATACTGTTAGACAAAATAAGCCTGTTATTACAAAACCAACTGATAAGGGTACAAGAAACACTTTCAAATATGTACCAAAAGTTGTGAATAGTCCTATTCAAAAGAAATCTGTGGTCAAAACACAAATTTGGAAACCAAAAACCAAAGGTCCTGCTAGACCAAATGGACTGCCAAAATTGGTACTAATAGACCAAAGACCACACAATGGATTAAAAGGGAAAGTGCTATTAAGTCCTCAGCATGTTGGATTTGGAAACCAATCCAATCAAAAGGTGCATCAACACTCCTGAAAAGGTTTGATTTCATTGATGCAAGAGGCAAACCCAAGTCTGTCATGGCTTGGGTACCCCAAGGAAACTAATATGTTTATTCATGTGCAGGAACATTCATCTGATATTGGAGATCAAGGATATGTAGATAGTGGATGTTCAAGGCACATGACAGGCAACATGTCATTCTTCTCAGACTTCAAAACATTTGATGGAGGATATGTTACCTTTGGGGGAGGAATAAAAGGAAAGATCACTGATAAAGGTACTATCAAAACTAGTAAACTAGATTTTGAAAATGTGTATTTTGTGAAAGAACTTCAGTTTAATCTCCTTAGTGTCTCACAAATGTGTGACAAAAAGAACAATGTTCTATTTACTGAAAATGAATGTATGGTTCTTTCTTCTGATTTTAAAATGCCTGATGAGAGTCAGATCCTTCTTAAAATCCCAAAAAGGAACAATATGTACAGTGTTAATTTAAAGAACATTGATCCTAAGGAGAGTTTAACTTGTTTGGTAGCAAAAGCATCATTGGATGAATCTATGCTTTGGCATAGAAGGCTTGGTCATGTAAACTTTAAAACAATCAACACTATTGCAAAATATGATTTGGTAAGAGGTTTACCCAAAAAGATTTTCCAAAACGACCAATCCTGTGTTGATTGTCTAAAAGGCAAACAACATAGAGCTTCTTGTAAGCCCAAGACCCAAAACTCTATTTCTCAGGCTTTATATATGCTTCATATGGATCTCTTTGGTCCTACTAATGTATGTAGCTTGAATGGTAAAAGATATTGTCTGGTTGTTACTGATGATTATAGCAGATTCTCTTGGGTTTTCTTTTTAAGATCTAAACATGAAACTAGTGAGATTCTTAAATCTTATATCACTGAGGTAGAAAACCAATCTGATAAGAAAGTCAAAGTCATCAGATGTGACAATGGGACAGAGTTCAAGAATAGGGTTGTGGATGACTTTTGCAAGGAAAAAGGCATAAAAAGGGAATTTAGTGTAGCTAGAACCCCACAGCAAAATGGAGTAGCAGAAAGAAAGAATAGAACACTTATAGAGGCTACTAGAACTATGTTAGTAGACTCTAAGTTGCCTATTTCATTTTGGGCTGAAGCAGTTGGTACTGCCTGTTATGTACAAAACAGGGTTCTTGTGACAAAGCCACATAGAAAGACACCTTATGAACTTTTCTTTGGTAGAACACCATCTTTAAGTTTTATGAGACCTTTTGGTTGTCATGTCACTATTCTCAATACCAAAGATCATTTAGGCAAGTTTGATGGAAAAGCAGATGAAGGCTATTTGATAGGGTATTCCTTGCAGAGTAAGGCCTATAGAGTGTTTAACACTTGCACTAGGCTAGTGGAAGAGAATCTTCACATAGAGTTTCAAGAGAAACTAACAAATGTGAAAGGAATTGGACCAGATTAGATGTTTGATATTGATAGGCTTTTAGAATCTATGAATTATGTGCCTGTTTCAGGTACAAATACTAATGATGATGCAGGTTTTGAAGAAAATGTTGAAACTCCTAAAGATCAAGATTACATCTGGATGCCAATTTGGAAAGGAATGGATCTATCTTCAAGTCAAAAAGAACCTTCAAACATAAGAAATGAAGGCAATGAAGAAGATCATGGAACTCAGAATCAAGAGAATCAAGAAATTAAAGTGGTGCAAATGACAATGATGCTGCTAGTTCACCAGATGGTCCTGCTAGTTCAAGTATTGATACTGCTGAGCCATTGAATGTTCAAATAGATGATTCTTTACCAGAAGAGGTGGGGATTAGCAATCTTCCATCTACCTATGAAGTTCCAAAAACACCCAACACTAGAATTCTCAAAGATCACTCAACTGATGATGTGATTGGTAGCATAAATTCTGGTGTTAGAACAAGATCTCAAGTTGGTTTATCTCAAGTCTTCTCTTCAGACGAAGAAGGGTTTATCTCCTCTATTTATGAAGAAAAGAATCATGATATTTCCAATATATGCCTGTTTTCATGTTTTCTATCTCAGGCTGAACCCAAAAACATAAACAAAGCTTTAGATGATGCAAGTTGGGTGGAAGCAATGCAAGAAGAGCTTCTCCAATTCAAAATTCAGAAGGTTTGGATATTGGTTGATTTGCCCAAAGGTCACAGGGCAATTGGAACCAAATGGGTTTCAGAAACAAGAAAGATGAAAGGGGTATAGTGATCAGAAATAAAGCAAGATTGGTAGCTCAAGGATATACTCAAGAAGAAGGGGTAGATTATGAAGAAGTGTTTGCTCCAGTTGCAAGACTTGAAGCAATTAGGCTTTTCTTGGCCTATGCTTCATTCATAGGCTTCACTGTCTATCAAATGGATGTTAAGAGTGCATTTTTATATGGTGAAATTGAAGAACCAGTATATGTCTCTCAACCTCCAGGCTTCATTGATGCAGAGTATCCAGACAAGGTTTATAAGGTTACCAAGGCTCTTTATGGCCTACACCAAGCTCCTAGGGCATGGTATGAAACATTGGCTTGTTTTCTACTAGAAAGTGGATTCCAAAGAGGCAGGATTGATCCAACTTTGTTCATCAAAAGAACAAAGAAAGACATCTTGCTAGTGCAGATTTATGTTGATGACATTATCTTTGGATCAACAAACCAAGACTTGTGTGTAGAATTTGAAAAACTTATGCATAGTAAGTTTGAAATGAGTTCCATGGGGGAACTTACTTTCTTTCTGGGTCTCCAAGTGAAACAATCTCAAGAAGGCATATTTATCAGCCAAGATAAGTATGTGGTAGAGATCCTAAGGAAATTTCAGTTTGCTGATTCTAAGGTTGCAAGTACACCAATGGATCCAGATAAAGGGCTACTCAAGGATGCTGAAGGAGAAGATATGGATTTGCATAATTATAGATCAATGATTGGGTCTTTGATGTACCTTACATCATTAAGACCAGATATCATGTTCTCAGTATGTGTATGTGCAAGGTTTCAAATACATCCCAAAATCTCTCATCTCACATTAGTCAAAAGAATCTTTAGATATCTCAAGGGTCAACCTAGGTTGGGTCTTTGGTATCCAAGGGAATCATCTTTTGAATTGGTGGCTTATTCGGATAGTGATTATGCTGGTGCAACTCTAGACAGAAAATCCACAACTGGTGGATGTCAATTTCTTGGTTGCAGACTCATCTCTTGGCAATGCAAGAAACAAACAATGGTGGCCAACTCTACAACTGAAGCAGAATATGTTGCTGGTGCAAGTTGTTGTGGGCAAGTTCTTTGGATCCAAAATCAAATGCTTGACTATGGGTAAAATTTTCTTAACACCATTATTTATATTGACAATAGCAGTACTATATGTATCATTAAAAACCCAGTTCAACACTCAAAAACAAAACACATTGAAATCAGACACCATTTCATAAGGGATTGCAATGAGAAAAGGTTAATTCAAGTTGTTAAAATTGATTCTGAAAAGAATTATGCAGACCTTCTCACCAAAGCTTTTGATTTAGGTAGATTCAAATATCTTGTAGGAGGTATTGGAATGATAAATCTTTGAAAAACATGTATTTTTGTTCATAAAATTAACTGGTATTAGCTTTTAAACATGGTACTGCTAGTTAGTCAATAGGTACTGTCAGTTCATAATTCGTCCTGCTAATATAAAATTTGCTAGGTTTTGTTCATATTGATGCTTAAATGTTTAAAATGCTATAGATCAAGTGCTTTGCACTTTGTTCTTTTGGTTTGGAACTAACACATTTCAGGTTGATAACAAAACAAAAGATCTTTCAAACAAAAAGGGGAAACAAAAGTTATATTAATCTCAGGGGAGGTAACAATCTCAGGGGAGGATATGATAGCCCAGAATGGAAGAAAAACCAATTTATGAAGGAAAAAGACAAGAGCATACAAGATGATGCAAAAGTTGAAAAAGAGAGAATTAGATCACATATCTAGAAGGGATGAAGCATTTCTTAAGGAGAAAGTTCTATCTAGATCAAACTAAGAAAAGTTTCAACTCAAAGGCATGCAATTAGATGATTTCACTTGTTGAACCAATCATCCAAGATACACAGCATCATTGCCTTTTTAATTTCCTCCATCCAAGGAAATTGCACCATCTTTAGGCCAATATGGCTTTTGGTATTCAGCTCACCAAGTTTTTACAAACTTAAGAGTTGGCTAGTCCATAAGCAAACGGCTTTTGGTAAAGACACATCAAATCCGTTGATGGTTGATAGTTTACCAAAAACTATATGGTTGTTAACTAACCATACTTAATTGTACATAGTTAGCTAGTCCTTAAGCAAACGGCTTTTGGTAAAGACAAATCAAATCCGTTGATAGCTGGTAGTTTGCTAAAAACTATAAGGGATTTTTACAAAACTTTCAAAGGTACCGCTAGTTCAAAAATTGGTACTGCTAGAGTAAAATGGTACTGCTAGATAGCCGTTGAGCCTGTCAGAAAAAGTTTTAGCCGTTGGGCCTGGTAGTTAAAATTAGTCGTTGGGGTAGTTATGTAAATTACTGATGATTATATTATATTATATTTCTCATATAAAAGATCTTTTTAACCGCCTTTACATTTACTTATTATAATCTTTCTTATTGTCGGTTAAAAGTAATTCTCAAATATCATCTTTCATCAGTCCTTATCACAATTAACTTACACCTTTCATCTTCTACCAGTACCACCAACAAATCCCACCATCATATTCAAAATTTTCATTATGGATACCACAGTTGTTCTAAACTTTGTCCAACGTCACAATCAATTAGCATTTTTGGAGAAGTCAGAGGATAATGCCTCATTTCATCAAGTAGTGGACTTTTTAAATAACTCCTACATCAGGTTTGCTTTACTAGTCAATCCCACTATTTATGAATCTCAAATTTTACAATTTTGGCAAACTGCTAAAATTAAAACTTCTGAAATTGGGGAACAAAGGATTAAGGCCAAAGTGGATGGCAAACTTTTGACTCTTATTGAGTCATCCATAAGAAGACATCTTCATTTGGATGATTCTGATGGTATTAGTCAGTTGCCAGATATTGAAATTTTTGAAAATTTAGAAAGAATGGGGTATCATGCTACTTCTACAAAACTCACTTTTCTAAAGAAGCATCTTACTCCACAATGGAGATTTTTTATTCACACAATCCTTCATTGTTTGAGCCAGAAGAAAACCTCTTGGGAGCAATTCAGTGGAAACATGGCTTCTGCTCTCATCTGCTTGGCTACAAACAGAAAATACAATTTTTCCAAACATATTTTTGAAGGATTGACTAAAAATGTGAATAGTGAAACAAAGTTTTTGATGTATCCAAGATTTATTTCATTCATCAATGCAAAATCAAAACATTTGTTGCTTCCCCCACACACACTTTATGAAACACCCAAACTTTCTCACAAAGTATTTTCAAACATGAGAATTGGTTTTAGAGGGGAAGAAATACCACTATTTGATGAAATGTTACCACAACATCCTGAAGAACCAACACCATCAGCTGAATCACCATCATCTAGTTCTTCAACTGGTTACATCTCACCAACACATCAAACATCACCAATACCATCTCCAGTACCATCAGCAACACCACCAACATCATCACATCATGTATCACAAACCCAATCACCTCAGACAATGCAAGAACTAAAAGACAAGGTGAAGTTCTTAGAAGATGCTCTAAAACGACAAAACAACAAATTTTCTGAGATCAACATCAAGTTAGTCAAGAGGGTAAAGAAATTGGAGGGTGAAGTGAAGAAGCTAAAGGGTAAAAGATCTGCAAAGGTTGTTTTATCTAGTTCTTCAAAATCAGATGCTGATAGGTTAGGTCACTCTTCCAAAAAGGGGAGGAAGGATAGTTCTGAAGATGAGGAAGAGGCTCAATTTGAATTCCATGAAGGAACTCAAGTTTATGATGAAGAGCCTGCTGGTGCAGGGCAAGAGCCTACTAGGCCAGAACAATAGCCTGCTAGGATTGAGAGGCTATTGGCAATGGAGTACAAAGGGTCTGCTGAGAAAGTGTACAAAAGAAAGAGGGACTTAGAGCCTCAAGGAGATTTGTTTGTTCAAGGGAGGTTATTTATTGTTGATGAGCAATCCACTGCTCCATCCCAAGAACCAACTCCAAAGGATAAGGGCAAGAGCATTATGGTTGAAGATGAGCCAAAGCCCAAAAAGTTAAAGAAATCAGAGCAAGCACAGATAGCTAGAGATGAAGAAGAGGCCAAAAGAATTCATGAAGAAGAACTGAAAGCACTTGAAGCTTCAAGACTGCTAACAGAGATGAAAGAGCAAAAAGATGCTCAGACTCTTCTTGATACTCAAATTGCTCAAGAAACCTTTGATGCACAAATGCAATGGATTATTGCTAATGATCCAATTGTGAAAGGCCAAGCATCAATGATAGTAAATGACAAGAATCTCAATTCTGATGAGAAGACAGCAGAACTTGAATCTTTTATCAACAAGAAGTATAAAGAAGCAGCTCTGGCTGACATTTTTGAAAAGATGAAAGAAAGTGAGAAAAGAGGTTTTAAGGTGGGCAAATCATGGAAAGATCAAGTGACTTTCATGAAGAGATTTCTAAAAGGTCAAGCAAATTGGACTGATTATCAACTGAAGAAGAAATCTAATGATGAAATCTACTACTTGTATCTTCAAGCCTACAAAGTCTTTACTACAAAGTTTCATCTGATGCAAAGCCCTCAATAAAGAAGAAAGATGCTCAGAAGAAAGAAGTAGCAAAATTGGACACAGAGCAAGTAAGTAAGATGTTAATTACTTTGCCAACTATCATACATGCTGATCCAATTAGCTGTAGACGCCCTATTATTGATTGGGAGATCAATCATGATAGATTAGGAAAGTCATGGAAAATAATAAGGGTTGGGGGTCAGTTTGCTATCTTTAAGAATTTTGAAAATCTAGTTAGAGCATGTGACAGAGCAGACTTGGAAGAATTGTGGAATCTAGTGCATATTAGGCTAGACACAACTTCTAGTACTGATGTTAAGGAACAGGAACTATGGGTAGAATTCAATAGGATGTTTGATCCTGATCCCAAAGATGTTCATTGGAAATTTCCCTATTATGATCCTTCAACAACATGGGAATTTCTAAGCCTTAGCAGTATTCATCATCTTTACACATCAAGTGGGATTGAACTCTTCATGTTGGCTAAGAAAGAGTATCCACTTAGTTATGAAGTGCTTAAAACTATGATCTCCAAGAGATTAAGATGTGACAAGGATGAAGAGAATTCAGAAATTGTTCAAAGTTTGCTGAGGAGCATATTTGAGCAATGTGAAAGAAAAAGGAAGAACAGAGAGTAAAGGTTTTTGGAAGAGTTCCCTCAAATCCTCAAGGTATGTATTTTATTCATCAGAAACTTGTGTATTTTAATGGAAATAACAAGTTTAGGGGAGGATTGTTGGGAATAAAATGTTCAAGTCAAAGAGCCTGCCAAAGATGTCAAAGAGCCTGCTAGTTGATTTTGAAGAGTATGAAGATGTACTAACAGTACCTTCTGGGTAGAAGGTACTGCTAGTTGACAAAGGGCCTGCCAAGCTATATGTCAAGTTGATTAGATATTTTGTAATAGATATTGAGTTGAATTATTAGTGTTTGTACATTGTTATACGTTATGTAAAAGTAGTTTAGTCTGTTGGGTCATGTAAAACCCAAGAATGCTTCGAACATGATTTGGACACAAATTAACTAAGTGTTAACTTAAACCGAGAACAATTCAAGTCACTGAGAGAACAGCCTCTCAGTGAGTCATCTTCAGGATGCTTAAGGCGAATTCAAGAAGAAGGATTCACTACTCAGGAAGGCGGTACTCCCTGAGTAGGACTTAAGCCAAAGAAGAAGATGATGGTTTCAGTGAGTATTGGATAAGAGCTCACTGAACCCCAGTCTCCTCAACCAACAAAGTGATTGAATGACTGAGGAACCAACGCCTGAAGAAAAGGCGGGAACAATAGGGAAAAGATCTGAGAAGATAAAGGTGTAAACCCAACACTCTTCTCTTGTCAGACTCTACCTTCCCTATTGCGGCTAAAAGTCATGGAGTGTCAGCCAACAACTCCCAAAGACTTATTTAGCCCTTTCCTATTGGTTCTTGGAAATGACAATTACTATTTGTAATTGTCAGACACGCAACCTCAACAACTTGTATTATATTTAATCACTTATACTTAGAATACTTGTGTATAAATAGATCAACTGTGAGAGAAGTTAAGGTGTGCTTTGTATAATTAAAGTCTTGAACTTTTACAAAGAAACTTCTCTCCTACAAAGAGTATACAACTCACTGAGATAGCTCAGTGGGTATATTGTTACCACTCAAGCAAAGCTTGAGTTTCGATAGGAGACACCCCATACCCTTGTCTATTCAATCCCAAGTGTTTGTTCCGCAAAACACTTGGGTATAGATTCTTGGAATTATTTCTAATAAGAATTTAAACGTTGAAAAATATTGTTGTTTTTACATTCACGTTTTATAACTGTTAGAATAATCCTTAAACATTGTATTAGTCATTAACACTAATAGATTAACTTTCTAGTTAATTCTAATCGTGTAAAGGGATCAACAAGTGGTATCAGAGCCTCTGGTTTATAAAATCTTTTAAAGTAACCAAGAGTGCTCTAGGTTTTTAAAACCAAGATCCTACTATGGCTGATATCAATGTACCCCAGCTAGTCGACAAAAAGGGTGGCAGCTACTCAGCTGTTGCACCCAGACTTGAAGCTGGGAAATTTAGCAAATGGAAGAAGCGTATGATTTGTTATCTTACTGGTATGGAACCCTACTACATCACCTGTATCAGGGATGGCCCATTTGTCCCAAAGACTGCCGCAGGGCTTAACAAGCCTGAGGCTCAATGGACCATTGATGAGAGGAGGGTGGTCAATCAAGACCAACACCTGAAAAGCATCCTTATATCATGTCTTCCTGACGATATAATGGAATCAGTCATCAACTGTCTTACAGCCAAGCAAACTTGGGATGACTTGGTAAACAGCTTTGAGGGTCCCTCAGATACCAAGGAAAATAGGGTCATGGACCTTAAACTTGAGTATAATACTTTCAGGTCAAAAGACTCTGAAAGTCTCTCACAGACCTACACCAGATACAAAACTTTGATAAATGAATTATCAAATGATGGTGTTGTACTGACCAAACATGAGACAAATGTTGGCTTTGTCAACAGTCTCCCTGAGAAGTGGCTCAACTTCTCACAAGGCCTGAGGAATGCTAACCACATTCAGAACCTTGAGCTCCCTGAAATTTATGGGAAGTTTGTCTATGAAGACAACTTGATCTCAAGGAGATATCCTGACTCAAAAGCTTTTGAGTCCAAAAAGGCCTTAACCTCCACACCCATATCAACTGCTTTCTATTCTAATGATGTTGTGCAGGATACTCAAGAGGATTCTGAAGAAGAAATTGATGAAAGAACTGATGAGGAATACCTGAATGATCTAAACTTGGAATTCCAAGAAAGGGCACTCCTTGCTAGTTCAAAACGTTTCATCAAAAGGAATCAGTCCAACTTTACAAAATCAAAAGCAAATGAGACCACTGAATGTTTTAAATGTGGTAAAAAGGGTCATTTTGCTAGGGACTGTTATTCTAAAAATATCTCAGAACCCTCTTACAAATTTTCAGGAATTAACAAGTTTCAACCTAAAATGTTTCAGTCCACCCAACAATTCCAAAACAAGGGTCAAAAGGATTTTGAAACAAAATATAGGAATATAAAAGCTAAACTTGCACTTCTTGAAACTAACCCCATATTGTCTCAGGCTCCTCAAACATCTAAACCTATTCAGACAAAGAACAAGGTTTTATTAGCTGAAGCATATGATTGGGATGATGAAGAGGTTTCCTCAGATGAGGAAATAAGAGTTAGTGCACTGATGGCACTTTCAGAAGAGGATCAGGTGGCTGTGGGAAAAAGTCATGCTAGAAATGGAGAGTGGGTCAACATCACCATGAAGAAGGTAACTACTTTACTTTCTATGGATAATGATTCTGATTGGCAATCTTACATGAATTATATTTGTGTTGATCTAAAGTTTGTTGAAGAACAAAGGCTTAACTTGCTTTCAAAATATAACAATATTGTGTCTGAATTAAACAAATGTAGAGATGAATTGCTTGTACTTAAGCAAGCCAAACTAGAAACAATAACTCTACAGATTCAGAACACTGAGATTTTGAAACAAAACCAAGTCCTTCAAACTGAACTCAACAAAGAAAAAGCCATTATTCAAAGCTGGACCAGGAAGAACCCCAAGGTTTTTGACACTGTGGGATTAATCTCTCAGAAAACCATTGGTATTAACCCTCTTATGGTTGATCCAACTGTGTGTCAAAATGAAATGAACTTTGTTCCAGCTGGCATATCTTTTGAGCAAGAATTACTTCCCAAGTCAAATGACTGGATTGTCAGGGACAACCCAGTCAGTAAGTTACCAAACTTTGAGACTGGAAAGATCTTGCTTCCTGAAAGTCAGGCCTTGAAAAATATGCTAGGACTCACTGATAAACTCAGTAAGCTTGAACTCACTGAACCACTCACTGAGTCCTTGGATGAGTCTGAATCAGAATCATATCCTCCACTTCCTCCACTGAATACCCTTCAGGGTGCTACACCTAACCTAGGCCTCCCACCTATGGTCTTCTCACCACACTCTCCTAAGGAGAGATCAGGAAGGGGAACAACCATCCTGAAGAGAGCAAACCTTGATGTCTCAGTAAATACTGATGACTCATCAACTTCAGTCCCTTCTGAAGAAACAACCCAAAGCCCTGACTCAAAAATTGATCAGTTGGCTGAAATGGTCAGGAAGCTAGGAGAGAAGATTGAATCTTCTGAGAAATCTTCTCAATCCAAGAAGGAACAAAAACCAACTTCCTCAAAGACCAAACCCAAATCCACCAAACCCCTGAAAAGATGTGAGCTATGCAACTATACAAATCACCTCACTGATGATTGCTATAGAGTCCTTTATTGCATGATTTGCAAAAAGGAAGATCACAGGACCTCTGATCATAAACAATGCTCAGTCATGTCAAACTTTTCAGGACTCAAGGCTCAGTGCCTGAACTACCCTTCTGATTCTATGCAGAAACAGAAGCAAAAGGCCAAGCCTTTTCCTCCCTGCCCTTTGTGTGGATTTAATGACCACCATCCTGACGATTGTCAATATGACAAACATGGTGAATCTAGTGGAAGCTCCACTCAGAAATCCTCAGGAAAAGACAAGGTCATTTAGTCAAAAAGAGGAATAAAGCAATCCTCTCAGACTACTGAGGCTACCCCTACTACCATATGCAAAACATGTGGTAGCTCAGTCCACTCAACCACTGACCATGAATCAATTAATACTTTCATAAGGACCTACAATACCAAACCCTCCATGAAATGGAGTCCTAGAAAGAACTGACCTAGTTTACTATTTGTGCAGAAACATGCTAGGGATCCTGTTTGGCATCTAGATAGTGGATGTTCAAGGAGCATGACTGGTGTTAAGGAGTGTCTGCACAAATATGTAGAAGAACCAGGACCCAAAGTGATATTTGCTGACAATTCATCATGTCTCACTGAAGGTTATGGTTCAGTCAACTGCAATGGTATTGTCTTTACTAGGATAGCATATGTAAATGGTCTTAAGTATAATCTGATCAGTGTCAGTCAACTATGTGATGCAAAGTACATAGTTCAGTTTGATGATAAGCAAGGAACCATCTTTAATGCAAATAAGGAAATTGTCCTCATTGCACCTAGGAGACAAGATGTTTATGTACTAGACATGTCAAGTCTAACTCAGGATGGAACATGTCTCTTTGCTAAGGCCACTGATGCACTCAACTGGCTTTGGCACAAGAGACTAACCCACCTGAACTTCAAGAACATTAACAATCTTGTAAAACAAAACAAGGTCCTTGGCTTACCATCACTTGTGTTTTCTAAGGATAAACCATGCTCAGCTTGTGAAAAAGGAAAACATCACAGAGCATCCTTTAAAACCAAAACCAACTTTTCCATCAGGAACTGCCTACATCTTCTCCATATGGATCTATTTGGACCCGTCAGTCCAAGGTCTGTTAACCATGAGAAGTATACTCTGGTCATAGTGGATGAATACTCAAGATACACCTGGGTATTCTTCCTGATCAAAAAGAGTCAGGCAGCTGAAACAATCATGTCCTTTGTCAGGAACATTGAAAATCAAAATGACATTAAAGTCAAACAAATTAGAACTGACAATGGGACTGAGTTCAAAAATAATGAACTTGAAAGTTTCTGTGATGAGAAAGGTATCTCCCAAAACTTTTCCTCTCCATACACACCTGAACAAAATGGTGTTGCTGAGAGGAAAAACAGAACACTCATTGAAGCTGCCAGGACAATGCTATGTGGATCAGTCCTCTGCAACCATTTTTGGACTGATGCAGTCAAAACTGCCTGTTACACACAAAACAGATCCATAATTGTCAAGAGACATGGGAAAACCCCATATGAGTTATTCAAAGGAAGAATCCCTGACATCAGCTACTTCCATGTCTTTGGGTGTCCTGTGTTTATTCATAATCACAAGGATCACCTAGGGAAATTTGATGCAAAAGCTGATGATGGATACTTCCTGGGATACTCACTTGTCTCAAAAGCCTTCAAAGTGTTCAACACAAGGAGACAGCAGACTGAGGAAACATTTCATGTTACCTTTGATGAGAGTACTGATGCAATCAGGTTCTCAACTGCCTCAGTAGAAGAGATAGGAATTGACAATTCTCCAAGATATCCTCCTGATGAATATCTGTCTGAGAACAATCCTTCTACTCAGTATCAAGATGATGCTAACCTCTCCTACTACATTATCCCTCACAACCTACCAAACCCAACCATCACTGAGTTTGTTGAAGCACATACAAGTACTGATGATATCCTTCAGTCTGAACAAAATACTCAGGACCCAAACAATCTCAGTGATGACTCAACCCACTTGGACACACAAGGAAATAGTAATCCTGTGTCTAATCCTGACAATACCCATCAGGCTTCTACAAGTTCTAACCCACTCCCAAGACCTCAGGATAGTTTGGACCAGATCTCAGGATATAGAACTTGTCAATATCATTGGTGAGCCTTCTGAAGGCATGCTTACAAGAAGCATGGCTGCTGAACTGAGAGCAGCCTCATCCAATGAATGCCTATTTGTGGACTTCATTTCCACAATTGAACCCAAAAGTGTTAAAGAAGCACTTAAACATCCAAGTTGGGTTCAGGCCATGCATGATGAACTAGAACAATTTGACAGAAACAAGGTAATGACCTTGGTCAAATGTCCTGAGAATGTCTCAGTCATTGGCATGAAATGGGTATTCAAAAACAAAACTGATGAGAATGGCATAGTCATTAAAAACAAAGCCAGACTTGTAGCCAAAGGCTATAATCAACTAGAAGGCATTGACTATGAAGAAACATTTGCACCAGTAGCAAGGATGGAAGCCATCAGGATCTTCCTTGCTTTTGCTACATACATGAACTTCAAGGTGTACCAAATGGATGTTAAAAGTGCATTCTTAAATGGTTCACTGAAAGAAGAAGTTTATGTTGAGCAACCTCCTGGATTTGAAAGCCATGAGTCCCCTGATCATGTCTATAAGCTTAACAAAGCCCTTTATGGACTGAAGCAAGCTCCTAGGGCATGGTATGAGACTCTCTCAGCCTTCTTAATCCAAAACAAATTTGTCAGAGGCAAGATAGACAACACATTGTTTATCTATAAGACAAATAATGATGTCATACTAGTACAAGTGTATGTTGATGACATCATCTTTGGCTCAACAAGCTTCAAACTTTGTAAACAATTTGAAAAACTAATGGCAAAGAAGTTTGAAATGAGCATGATGGGGGAACTGACATACTTTCTTGGTCTTCAGATCAAGCAGACTGATAGAGGAACCACTATCAGTCAAGAGAAGTATGTAAAGAATCTACTGAAGAAGTATGATCTCAGTGACTGTGCCTCAGTCAAAACTCCCATGGCTCCCCCAAACAACCTTGGTCCTGACCTAACTGGTAAACCAGTCAATCAAACTCTCTTTAGAGGAATGATAGGATCACTGATGTATCTACTTGCATCAAGGCCTGATATCCAATTCTCAGTATGTCTATGTGCCAGATATCAATCTGACCCAAGAGAATCTCATGTCACTGCTGTGAAAAGGATATTCAGGTACCTGAAGGGCACTCCTAACCTTGGATTATACTATCCAAAGTGCTCAGGACTTGATCTCAAAGGATACTCAGATTCTGACTATGCTGGATGCAACATGGATAGAAAAAGCACCTCAGGCTCTTGCCAAATTCTTGGTGGGAAATTAGTCTGTTGGAGTGCTAAGAAGCAACAATCCGTTGCCCTATCCTCAGCTGAGGCTGAATATGTTGCTGCAGCTAGTTGTTGTGCAAATGTACTCTGGATGAAAAGTCAACTCAGTGACTATGGAATTCAGTACAAGATGGTACCCATCTTTTGTGATAACACAAGTGCAATTGCAATCTCTAACAACCCTGTTCTTCATCAGAGAACAAAACATATTGATATCAGATATCACTTCATCAGGGACCATGTCATGAATGGTGACATTGAATTACACTTCATTCCTACTGAATATCAGTTAGCTGATATCTTCACCAAACCTTTGGATGAACCAACTTTCACAAGACTGAAAGCTGAATTAGGAATGTTGGATATAGAGAATCAGTCCACTGACTAATTATTTTCTCTTCCAACCAAAGTGTAAATTCTTAAACATCTCAGGTCCCTGACTCAATATGTATATCAGTGAAAACATCTCACTGAATCATCATCCTCAGGAACTAAACCCAAGTCCCTGAAAACCAATCACTGAATGAAAAGTCATTCAGGACCCTGAAAAGGACATTAAATACTAACTTAAATGCTCTAAGTATCTAGTTAGTAAATGTCCGAGGTTGGTAACTGAACACATATTTAATTCAAGAATATTTGTTCCTTTTAGCCTTTCTGGCTTCCACCTATGGGCCACCACATTCCCACTTGGCATTAAATGCCTCTCCAATCACATTTCAAATATGTGATGACTCAACTCTGCAAGTTGCACTTTTGCAGAACTGCTCAACTGTTCACCTCGACTGTTGCGCTAAACCTGGAAAGTGGAGTGTTGGCATTAAATGCGGATCCCAAAACTTATTATTCAAATCAATTTCCAAATAATTTTTTTTGAATAAATAACGATTTGCTCAAATGACCAAAACACCCCCATCTCCTCTTTCCTATAAATACCCCAACCAGAAGAATTCACACACACGTTTTTATAGAATTTTTAAGCAAAACTCTGCCATTTTCTTTTCTCAAAAACAAATTGTGTGTGCATTCTTAAGCTTTAGAACCCCTTTAACCCTAGTCAAACCCAGACTTACCCATAAATGGCTTCTTCTAAAGCTGTGAAATATGCCCCCAACGTGGATTTCACAATGGAGGGTGTAGACCTTACCAAAAATAATGTGGTGGGAAATTTCTCATATCCACAAATGTACCCAGCCTACAAGAACGTTATGAAATATCTTCGTAATTGTTTTCTTGCAAAGGCTTTCACCCATACCCCCTCAGTCATCTATCATGACTATTTGAGGGAATTCTGGTGTACGGCTGTGGCAACCAGCCCCAAAGACACCAAAGAGTCAATCATCACCTTCACGGTGATGAATGGGAGCAGAACCCTCTCCTTTGACTACTCAGCATTCATCAAAGCCACAGGCCTTGACTTTGCTGAAGCCTTTTCCCCCAACCCTACTGATCAGGAAATAAAGAATGAACTGATCTTTCTTGCACCCCATGACCCCAGACGCCCTGAAATGTCTGTGGGAGGCTTACTGGAAAAGGCTCCAGTAGTCAAAACATGGTTCCACCCTATTTGGAGGATACTGATGACATTTGTCATTCAGGTCCTGGGTGGAAATAAATCCTCTACGGAACAATTGAACTCATCACAACAATTGATGTTGTTCAGTCTCCTTGAGGGTACAAAAATAGACATCGGAGGAATAATCTTCCGAGACCTCGTTGCTAAGCTCTCAGGAAAACATAGGCAAAGGCACATGTCCTATCCTAGATTTGTTTCCTGTGTGCTTCAGGACCTACTCGGTTCTGACTATGTGAGGACTGATGCAGAAGGTACGAAGCCTGAGGTACTGCACAAGTCAAACTTCACTAGTAGCATAAGTGAGGTTACACAGATTGCCCTGACTGAATACATGCAATCAGTCATTCAGGGCAATGACGCTATCTCTCCTGTTCCTTCACCGACCAAAAAGGTGAAGAAGACAAAGAAGGGTCAGTCCAGCCAGGTGGTTAGACCCAAGCCACTCGCCACTGAGACTGATCCTCAAAACCAACTCAACCTCAAAAAGAGGTTGAAAAAGGCCGAGACCTCTGAGACACCCATTTCTGAGACCCTCTTGACCTCAAAACAAAGGCCAACGGAAGTCACTGAGCAATCATCCTCAGTGACCTCGGGCACTCCCATTCCACATGGTCCAACTGACAAAAACAAGTCAGACAGATCAGGAAGCATTCCCCCCTCACATCCCGATGAAGGTACTGATAAATCACAATCAGTACCCAAGGGAGGAAAGGGTCCTGAACCCTCGGTAGGGCAGCACCACCCTACTGGGAAGAGGATCCACACCCCCTCACATCCCGATGAAGGAGCTGTCAAAAAACAATCAGTTCCCAAGGGAGGAAAGGGTTCTAAATCCTCGGTAAGGCAGCACTACCTTACTGAGAAGGGGACCCACAAACATTCACATCCCGTTAACGTTCCTGAGAAATCATCCTCAGGATCTCAGGGAGTAAAGGACCCTAAATCCCCTGAAGGACAGCACAATCCTGATGGGAAGGGGGTCCACAAATCTTCACAATCAGTACCTAGTGATACTACTGGAAAGCACCCATCAGTAGTTGAAGGTGCTAAGGGGGACAAAGACTCAGAGGGAAAGAAACAACCCGCTGATATGGAACCCATCAACCCCTCAGGCGGATCCAGTCCTTCAGGAACTGCCCCCAAAAGCCAGGCTGGTGTTACCCCAGTTGTTATGGCTAGTCAGGCTGAGAAAACCCACTCAGTTATTATGACAAAGGGGTCAGGACCTGACCAAACCGAAGGCAAATCTTTTTATAAAGAGGAGCCGGTTGATTTTTTGGGTATTGAGTCCATGGGGGACTATCAGGCTTTTATGGAGTCTGATGAAGAGCTCAGGGAAGAGAGTGAAGAAGAGATTTTTGAGGCAGGAGAGGATATGGAAACTGATGTACAACCTGAACAACCTGAACCATCACATCAGTCCTCTCCAAGCCAAAGTGCAAAGTCAGGTTCGAAGTCTCCTGAATCTTCTGATACTGGGGACATCCTCCAAAAGTATGATAACTCTCTTCCCCTCACTGAAAGAACATTGGTCAAATTCCTACTTAAGACCAACAGAGCTCTTTTCACTGGTCTCACTGAAGAGATGTTTGATCAACACACTGAAGCAGCTGTTCACTATGCCAACCTGAAGGCAGATGTTGAAAGTTTTCATGAAGATGTGATCGAAATCCAATCAGACACCAAACATTCCCTGACAGCTATTGATCTTCATTTCCAGAAGTTCAATCTTTCTCTTGAAGGCATCACCAAAAGCCTTGGTACTATTCAGACAGCTGTTAAAGATGACCCCATACTCACTGAAAAGATCCTTCAAGCTGCTGAGACTTATCAGAAGCAGTCAGCTGAAATCCATGATCTCTTCAGCTTACTGAAGGATTCTAAACTTCAGGGTCTTACTACCTCCTTGGACTCAATCAGGACTACCATGGGTCTTCAGGAAAAACATCTTGGTACTTGGGCACAATCTTCCACATCCTTGGCATGGTCTCTTGGCTCAAGGATGTCAGGCATCGAAGCTTCTCAGGCTTCTCTGGCAGATCAGATCTCGAGTCTTCAGAAAGACACCTCGGACATCAAATCAATGATGACTGAGATCTATCAGGCCTTCAAAGGTCCTACTACTCCAGTGACTCCAACTCTTGCTATCACCATGGCTCATACAACAGTTGAGGGGGAGAAAGACACTGGAGTCTCAAGCCAACAACCTCCTTCTCACACTGAGGGGGAGATTCCTTCTCACACTGAGGAAGCCTCTTCCTCCCATCAAGATAAAGGCAAAGGCATTCTCACTGAGCCTGAGCCTCAACCAGCACCTATCACGGTTGCAAAGGATCCTGAATCACCTCTCAGGATCCCATATGAAATTGATGGAGTTCTTTACCACTTCTCAGCTGATGAACTCAGTACTTATCTTCAGGAAGAGGAGGCAAAGAAGAAGTTGAAGGAAGAGGAGGAGGCAAGCAAGTCTGCCTTAATCAAGGTTGTTCATGAGGAGGCTGAGAAAATTGGTCTTGAGGCTAAGGATCTCTCAGGAAGAAAAGGTGGTATGACCTTTGTGAAAGCTCAGTCTGAGGAGATGACCACTCTCAGGCAGAAAAGGGAGGAAAGAGCCAAACGGGCTGAAGAGATCAGGCAGAATAGGATTAAGAAATATCAGTGGTACATGAATGAAAGGTTAAAGCCAGAACCAATCACTGATGTTCATATTCAAAGAAACACCAATCCTGCCGTTGTCACTGTCTACAGAGGTGCTGACAAGAGAAACTTTGATGTTCATTCACCTTTCAGATTCGCTGACTTTGGGATCACTGAATTGGACGAGTTGGGTCCATTAATAGCAAAGAAATCAAATGTTGTGGTCCCTAATCTGATGAAGTCTTTGAGTCTGAGGTATGAAAGATTGGCAGCAGCACCTAAGGAACTTGGCATTCAATCTCCTCTACCTGAATCTGCACAACCTGCTACTTCTCAGTCTTCTTCAAGGAAAAGAAAGAAGATAGAAGCTGAGCCTGAGATCAAGATTCCTGGTCTTGACTGCAATAGGGCTCTCCCTGAAGGTGTTCCTTTCAGGAACAATATGGTCATTGAACAGCCTGAAAGAGGTTTGTTCTTCATTGATGAGTTTGGTGACAAAGCCTTCCAGAGGTGGATTGATATTGATCTATCAGGGATCAAAGCTATGCTAGGCTTTCTGATAATGGCCTCTCCACTCAAGAGTCCTGAGAATGTAAGGTTTTGTCATGACCTGAAAAGAAAAATCAATGAACATCCTGACCAACATGAGCTGCAGTCAAAGAAGCCCAAGCTTGAAGCCCTTGGAATCAAATTGAACTGATGACCTGCCTGAACACCCACCACTATCCCTTTTTGTACTTAGTTTTGTTAGGACTTGTAAATGATATTAATAAGATGATGTTTTTATTATTTCAGTGTCCTTATTTACATTCTAGTACATTCAGTATGAGTAGAAGTCTTTAGCTCACTCATATCTGATCAAAAACACTTAGGAATAATTTATATCCAAATAGGGGAGATTGTTGGGTCATGTAAAACCCAAGAATGCTTCGAACATGATTTGGACACAAATTAACTAAGTGTTAACTTAAACCGAGAACAATTCAAGTCACTGAGAGAACAGCCTCTCAGTGAGTCATCTTCAGGATGCTTAAGGCGAATTCAAGAAGAAGGATTCACTACTCAGGAAGGCGGTACTCCCTGAGTAGGACTTAAGCCAAAGAAGAAGATGATGGTTTCAGTGAGTATTGGATAAGAGCTCACTGAACCCCAGTCTCCTCAACCAACAAAGTGATTGAATGACTGAGGAACCAACGCCTGAAGAAAAGGCGGGAACAATAGGGAAAAGATCTGAGAAGATAAGAGTGTAAACCCAACACTCTTCTCTTGTCAGACTCTACCTTCCCTATTGCGGCTAAAAGTCATGGAGTGTCAGCCAACAACTCCCAAAGACTTATTTAGCCCTTTCCTATTGGTTCTTGGAAATGACAATTACTATTTGTAATTGTCAGACACGCAACCTCAACAACTTGTATTATATTTAATCACTTATACTTAGAATACTTGTGTATAAATAGATCAACTGTGAGAGAAGTTAAGGTGTGCTTTGTATAATTAAAGTCTTGAACTTTTACAAAGAAACTTCTCTCCTACAAAGAGTATACAACTCACTGAGATAGCTCAGTGGGTATATTGTTACCACTCAAGCAAAGCTTGAGTTTCGATAGGAGACACCCCATACCCTTGTCTATTCAATCCCAAGTGTTTGTTCCGCAAAACACTTGGGTATAGATTCTTGGAATTATTTCTAATAAGAATTTAAACGTTGAAAAATATTGTTGTTTTTACATTCACGTTTTATAACTGTTAGAATAATCCTTAAACATTGTATTAGTCATTAACACTAATAGATTAACTTTCTAGTTAATTCTAATCGTGTAAAGGGATCAACATAGTCTTCTGTGGTTCACAGAAGAATATTGCAGAGTTGTACATTGGTAGTTGTATTTAATTGTAGGCTAGAATAGTCAAAGTATCTTATTATATTCAACCACTTGACAACTTGTAATAAGGTGTCCTTATCTTATAAAAGGATACCTTAGTCACACTTCATGCATGCATCTTTCCAACCAATTAACCAAAACCGAACTATCTCTCAAGTAACTTAGTTACTCAACTCACAAATCCTTTTACAATCTAAGATTCAAGATTACTTTGTAATCCCGGTGATATTTAGATCATCCGTATTATTTCATCAATAATATTGAATCATTTTGTGTTAGCTAAAATTGTGTTCCTTGTTCATTGCATACTCACGTTTACATAACTCACCACCTTTGTGTTCTTTTAAGTGTGTTGTAGTAGATTCCGCATGCTAAACACATTCATACATAAATATCTCTCAAACACGTTACTAAGATTCACATCCCAAGTGTTTGAAATCCCTTCCCACAACCTCTTTAATCGTCTGAACTTTCTTGTCAAATCCAATATCTGATCAGCTCGATCATCAGTAACCTTCTTGAGCCTCCTTAATTCCCTTTAAAGTTCATAGTTGGTCAAGACTTCCTCATCTTCCTCAGATGATTGATGTCTATCTGTGGAAGCAGAATCATCAGGAGTTGGTGATGGAGATACATCTTGAGGTGAATTCTCCTGAGCAGCACTTTGTGAAGACGAAACAGTATGATGAGAAGCAGTATGTTGAGAAGCACTCTCTTCTCTTGAAGCTGGTTGCTCTCTAATTGCTGATGCAGAGGATTCCTCTTGCTCTTGTTCAGGCTCTAGCTCTGCATCCCTAACTGCTTGTGCAACTTCCAATATATGAGCTGTCAAAGGTGTGTTTGTTCCAGAAAACTTGACACTCTTCTTAGATATAAAAGTAAACACCTTTGGTGGAAGTTTGACAGTGGGTAAAAAGCTTTGAGGTTTAGGGACATCCTCAAACTGTTTGTTCAAGAGTAATTGAACAAACCTAGGGTACATTAAGAATGGTTTACCATTAAGAATGTGTGAAAGCATACCATCAAGAATAAGTCTTGAAAAGTTGAATTGTTGATTGGTAGCTAAACCCACTAAAGCAGATGCAATATTTTGACCAAATTGATCAAAGGAAGTACTCTTGGGACTTAAGCAGTGAAGCAATACATGGATTAGGTACTTCCAATGAGGACAGAACAAAGGCTTTTGAAAAGTAAGTTTTGTTAGATCTCCCTCATATCCTATATCCCTTAATGTGTCCCAAAGTACTTGTTTATCAAAACGAACAGCTCCTCCTTCATCATTAAACATCAAAGCATCCCTAATTGTGGCTTCAGAAATCCGAATTGTTCGTCCAGCAACGTTAGCCCTAATTAAAGAATCATCCTCATTCTTAGCAGTAGCCCAAAATTCTTGAATCCATGGGCCAAGAATGACAGGATCAACTAAAAGTGAAGAGTTGATTGAAGACCCAGTCAAGAAATCAATGATCGCATGAAAGTCAATATTATCCCCTGTTTTATCTAAATTGGCGATCATATTGTGTTTGCTAATTGTGATTCGAGTAGCCATGATGAATCGTAGAGAAGGATACGTTTTGAAAGTGTGTTTCGTTAGAAGGATTGTGGTGGAAGATTGTATGAGAGGTCACGGATTGAGTAAAAGGCGGTGAAAAGGTGAGAGTATCTTTAAATAGGATTGAAACAAATCAAACTCAAAATAATAAAGTTACCGTTTGTATGGACTTATCCCCGCCGTAAGAATTAAATGACTGTAACCCCACATTTTTGACCGTTGGAACAGTACTTCCACGTAAGCAGTACGTCCACCTAACCAGTACCCTTCAAAGCAGTACGTTGAAGCAGTACTTTGCCAGATCAGTACGTTGTATAGAAAACCAGTACTTTCCATCTTCTTATCCATAACCATCTAACTAATAACTATGTTGCCTCCCCTTAAATACAACATAGGTACTAAAACTAAAAATCCAATACTTTCATTAAGAACTGAAAGAAAGTATACTAACTAATACTAAAGCCTCCCCTCAAATGTAGCCTAGTAGTTAATCATCCCAATGCTCACAACTAAGTGGTTGAACCTTGAAACATCAAATCCCTTTGTGAGTAGATCAGCTGCATTGTCATCTGTGTGAACCTTGACCACATTTATAAGCCTGTGCTCATAACAATCTCGAATGAAGTGATGCCTAATATGAATATGCTTGGTCTTGGAGTGATAAACTGGATTCTTCACAATACAAATTGTACTCTCATTATCAATGTTGATAGGAGTATTCTTGAAGTTGTATCCATAATCCAAGAGTTGATTTTGCATCCACAAAACTTGTCCACAACAGCTTGCAGCAGCAACATATTCTGCTTCAGTAGAGGAGGTTGCTGCAATTGTTTGCTTTTTACATTGCCATGAGACTAATCTTCTTCCAAGATATTGACATCCTCCAGTGGTTGATCTTCTATCATAGTTATCTCCTGCATAATCACTATCTGAAAAAGCTTCCAAGTGAAAAGGTGACTCCTTAGGATACCATAATCCTAACTTTGGTTGATGCTTGAGATATCGAAAAATCCTCTTGACTGCATGCATATGAGAAACCTTGGGTGTAACCTGATATCTTGCACATAAGCATACATCAAACATGATGTCAGGTCTTGATGCAGTCAAGTACATAAGACAACCAATCATTGATCTATAAAGCTTGACATCCACAGCTTGTCCATCTTCATCCTTGCCTAATGGTTTATTGTTATCAATGGGTGTGGTGGCAGGCCTGAGATTTGGAAGGTCAAATCTTTTAAGTATGTCTGTAACATACTTTTCTTGATTAATGAAGATTCCATCTCTTGTTTGTCTAACTTGAAGCCCCAAAAAGAAAGTTAACTCTCCCATAGAACTCATTTGAAACTCCCGCTGCATAAGTTCTTCAAATTCTTTCACCATAGACTTCTTTGTGGCTCCAAAGATAATATCATCCACATAGACTTGGACTAACATAATGTCTTTCTTATCCCTTTTGATAAACAAAGTCTTATCAATTGCTCCTCTCCTGTAACCATGTTGTAATAGAAAATTTGAGAGTCTCTCATACCAAGCTCTGGGAGCTTGATGAAGGCCATACAGTGCCTTGATCACCTTGTAGACTTTTTTTGGATGTGCAGGATCTTCAAAACCAGGAGGTTGTTTAACATAAACTTCCTCAGAAATTGTGCCATAAAGGAAGGCACTTTTCACATCCATTTGGTAGACAGGAAATCCCATGTATGATGCAAAGGCAAGAAATAACCTTATTGCCTCTATTCTTGCAACAGGAGCAAACACTTCATCATAGTCCACTCCTTCTTCTTGGCGATATCCTTGTGCAACCAATCTAGCTTTATTTTTGATAACATTCCCTCTTTCATCTCTTTTGATTCTGAAAACCCATCTTGTACCAATGACTCTCTTGCCATCTGGTAGATCACATAATACCCAGACTTCTTGAAGTTTGAATTGTAGAAGCTCTTCCTGCATAGCTTCAACCCAACTTTCATCATTTAAAGCTTGAGCTACCTTCTTGGGTTCATCTTGAGATAGAAAACAAGCAAACAGGCATGTTTGTTGATCCTTGTGATTCATCCTGTTTTGTTTGTAAATAAAGCTAAGTAAAGTGTAGGATCGAGTACTTCGAGCTTGATTGAGCTTGGTATAAACAAGAACCTCTGCAATACAAGTGTTTATGCGGAAACTAAACAGCAAGTATTATAAAGAAGAAAACTCTAAAAGAACAATGATCCTCTATGGATCAAACTATTGAACTAAGAATCGTTTATTGAATATTAAAAGATGTTCAAGGCGTCCATAAACTCATAGACGGGTTTATCTTTTATACTAACAAGATCACCTAACCCTAACCCGTTCTACAAGAAAACGTGTAAAGAGATTAACAACAATCTCTTCTAAAAATAAATCATAACAAACATTCTAAATATACGGATAACAAATAATACTATCCGCAGCAACAATACTATCGGCAGGAACAAGATAACACTGTCGGCAGCAATGAGCTTTCAGCAGGAACCAAAGCTATCGGCAGGAACCAACTTTACACTATCGGCAGCAACAATGAACTCTTATTTCCCAGAGATCCTAACAATCCTCCCCTAATCTTGAGGTTGACTAGGTTAACCTGCAAGATTCCACTGTGATAGAGCTTGTAACTTCTCAGGCTTGAGGACTGCGACTTAGCAGCAAGAATTTTAAGTAACCAGCAGCAACATCCATAACTTGCAAGATTCCAGCTTCTATAGCATCCAGCAGCTACTTCAATAGTTCAGCAGGAACAAGAAATCTTCTTCAAAACATGTATACTGGTCACCATTACTTTCACTTGAACTTGGCTGCTACTATGACAATATGTACATCAAATCACTGGAAGTTTCATACTATTCTCATCACATCCAGGTGTGTTAACTCCTGTGAGAGGTGAATCATTGAAAATTAATGGATTTGATGTCTCTTTACCAATAGCCATCACTACGGGAGTAGCCAATGTTTAGGTGTGTGAGACCATGGTACACTGATAACCATCTGATTTATTAGCAAATCAGCAACTATAAACGGATTTGACTTGTCTTTACCTGTAGCCGTTTGCTCAGGACTAGTCAATTCTTTGGTTTCAACTGAACCTTGGTGAATTGAATACCAAATATGGATACCAAATGTCTTTACCACAAACCATACTTTTGTGGACTAGCCAATCCTTTGGATCCCATAAAGGGTTACATCCATGGTGAATTGAGAACCATTTTCAACTCTCAGAACTGAATCATGGGTGAGTTGAATTACCCTATAGCTTTGAGCAAGCTATTACAGCTATCAACGGATTTGATTATCACACCAGAGCCGTACCCTCATGGTGAGCCAACTCTTTCTTGTCTGCAAGACATGGTGAGTTGAGCACCATTTATTGTGTAGGTGTAAACACCAACACTGTACCTGCAAGGTGTTGCTCAAAACCACTTATTAGCACACAAAATATACAAAAGAAGTTTTTTTTTTTTTTTTTTTTTTTTTTTTTTTGAACTAAGAAACACAAACAAAAACACACCAAAAGAAAAATAAGAAAAGAAACAAAAGAAAGAAAGAAAGAAAATATACAACAACAACAAGAATAATCCTCCCCTTAAGCTTCATTCCTCCCCTTAGCTGCAACCTGATCCTTGATGAATTTAACCAATTGTTCAGCTGTGGTTAGATCATTTCCTATAGTATGCTTAGGAACTTTGACCTTCTGTGTTAGCATTCTCTTTAACACTCCTTCAGTTAAAGGATAAGCAATATCCACAAACATAGTGAGGAACTTGCCAGAGGTGAGTTCCACAACATGAACATTGGAATAAGGATATAATTTCCAAGAGAAGACTCTCCATGATGATTGATTACCCCACACTAATTTAGCCTTGTCTCCATCCAATTTATTCATCAAGACTTGTAAGTCTCCCCAAAGCAGCAAACCATTACCAGTTGGAGTATTAGATTGATAATGATTATCCACTATCCTATAAAGATGCTCCAAATCTTTTCTTTCTACCCTATCCAAGATCTCCCTCAGAAATGTAAAGAACTTGACTGTCCCATCAAGAGAAAACCAAACATTAACTTCGCCATCAGAGGTAGACCTAAGTTCCCAATGAGCAATATTACCCCAAGAGTGAACAGAGTCACCCTCTGAATCACTTTCAGAAGCAACCTCAATCAAATCATGAGCATCCACTTCAAGAATATCCACAGAAGAAGAGTGGAAAGAATGACCCTTCTTCCTTGTTCTTAGACTATATTGAAAGATAGGAGCAGATACAGAAGGCTCAGCAGAAACAGAAACATCAGCAGTAGGAAGATCAGCAGAACCAAGATCTTCTTGTGGTACCTTAGATGCATCAACAGTAGAACTTTGAGCAATGAATGAATCATCCTTAGAGCCTTCTCCAGACTTCATTCTCTTTGCAACATCAGACCCCAAAGATGAAGATGCTCTTTTCCTGCTTTGTGGAATATCAGTGTCTACTAAAGAGTTGAGCTTTGCATAAGTATCAAGGAACAACTTTTGAATTGCACCTTCAGGCCAACCTTTGAAATCACTGATCTTGTAGTTAGCTTCATTCCTTAGATACACCTTCATAAAATTGATATTATCTCTGTTTGTTGGCATCTTATATCCTAACCTTTGTCTTTCCTTGATCCTGTGCATCAATTCATTCCAAGTGGTTGCTCTTTGTTTCTTCAAGATGAATGCCTTGAGCAGGTCTGACTTTGTATCTGAATCTAATTCTTGCATTTGAAGAACCATAAACCCATGAGCTCTAATAATCATGTCAGTGTTCAATAAATATTCAACTTGTGCACTAAACACTTCTGAAGAAGGATCATCTGAACTTGGGTTATTTATAATCCCAGCAACATTTTTCTCATCAACAGACAATTGTCTTGCAAGCTCTTCATCTTGAGCAAGCTGAGCTAATCTAGCTTCTTCAGCAGCAACTTCCTGTTCATGCACCTTTGCAGCTATCTCTTCATCATTTTCAGTTGCTTCAGGAGGAATGATGTTACTTTCAGCAGCAACAGATGAACTTCCAACAGTAGTAACAGGATCCTTAGATGCAGAAGAAATATTTTCAACATTAGCAGTAACAGCAGACACATCAGCAGCAATGGCGACATCAGTAGCAATGGAGACATCAGCAGCAATGGTCCTTGCTTCAGTGGAGACCTGTGCTTAAGGAGTGATGTTGTGCTCAGAAGTTGTAGGAACTACAGTATTTGCACCATCAAGAGAAACAGATGCTAGAACATTAAGCCCATCAAATATCATATCATCCTGATCTTCCTCAGACTCAGAAAGAATAACCTTTCTTTTCTTTTGCATTTGACTACCCTCCAATATGCTGATCTTATCATTTAGTTCTTGGATAGTTCTACTAAATGCTTCATTAGAATCCCTGAGCTCCTTTTCCAAGCTCTCCACTTTCTCACCAAAAATCCTTTTTGTCTCATTAAGTTCTGACTCCAATGCCTCAATTTTCTTCACAGATCTTTCAAGTAGCTGAGACATAGAGGTGAGATCAACAGCATCATCAGTTCCACCAGCAGGAACACTTGAAGTATTAGGAACTTCACTGACTCTGGGTGGAGAAACATTAAATCCCTCCCCTGCATTGATGTCAGAACTAACTGGCTGCCTAGTAGGACTAGGTGATGAAAACCTTGAAGAAGAAGGTAAATCCTCTAAAGGAGATGGCTGGACAATAGGTGTATCAGCTGAGATGGGCTGCTCATTGAATTCAACATTGTCATTAGTCTCAGGTGTAGGTGTCACTGGTCTGGGTGAAGGTGGTAATGGATCATCAGCAGCAATAGATGCAGATGCAGCAGCATCAACTGAAGTCTCTTGCTCAGGTGCATTAGGTGATGGTGGGATATTATCAGCAGGATCAGCATTGTCGGCAGGATCAGGGATATCAGCAGGATCAGGGTGGTGTAACATATGAGGCAACAAAGGCAAATGTTGGCCAGTAAAGTTCATCTTCATCAGGGCAAACATTTTGGCAGTCAACCTATTTATAATCTTAGGGGATGTATTAATGGTCTGTACACCTAAGATGATTTGAAGAAATCTAGGGTACATCAAAAAGCTGTTTTTACCATTACTTAGATTCTCAATCATTCCCTCAAAAATATATTTTGCCCAATTAAAGATCCTACCCTGAGACAAACAGACTAGACCAGATGCAATAGGACTTGGACATTGATCCCAACCACCTGACTTAACACTAAGACACTGGAGTAAAGTATGAATCAGAAACCTCCATTGATGAGACAACCTACTTTTCAAGAAGGTGCAACTTCCAGCAACAGGATACCCTATAGCTGCCATACCATCAAGAATGTCTTGCCTTGGAAGATCATATTCTCCTTGTTCCTCAGGAAATTGAAGCTGAACTCGAATCAACTCCTCAGTAATAACCACTTCTTGATTATCGATGGTAGCAACAATATCATTTTCCCTTCCCACGACATGTCTTACTTTAGCTGTCCTCCAAAACTGTTTGACCAAAGAATCGTACACCGTCCCTGGGCAATAAGTGAGGGCATAACGAATAGATGACCCACGAAGAAATGTCAGAACTTCATCATAACCAACACTTCTTGAAGAAGATTCCAAATAAGCAACCTTGTTATGATCATCCTTGTAACGAAGAGTTGTCATTGTATTGAAGGAATGATTTAGGGTTTGAAATGAGAAGATTAGGGTTTGATAGGTTTCTAAGAAATAGAGATGAGAGATGTCCAATTATATGTTGAGTTTCCAAAAATATCACTTTAAATTGCTGCTATTTATTGCACGTAACATTGATCAATTAACTTAAGAAAGTTTGACCTTTCGGCAGTAACACTTGGTCATTCGGCAGCAATAGGAGGTTTGACCAGTCAGCAGGAATGAGGTGGTTTGACCAAAGTCAACCTTCCGAACTTTGTCATTAAGAATAACTTACCCGAATTAACTCTCAATACCAACCATCAATAAATTTTGCACTAATCTCCATATCGTTATATAACCCTCAGATCACATAACTTAATCATCACAAAACCCTTTATTACCACAAATCAAACTAAATCTCCAAAAATCAAGCCACAGAATGAGTTCATCCAAACATCCAATCATCGAAATCTCATCAGATTCTTCCTCCTCTAGTGACTCAGGATGGAACAACTACTTCCCCAAAACAGCATCATCCTCTAGAACCAAAGGTAAGGCCAAGGTTGAGGAGGATTCATCTGATCCTCTTCCATCTACCCCTTCTTCTTTTGAGTACTTTAGCTCTGATGATGAAGATTCATCAGAGTTGAAGTCTTTGGTGTATTACCAGGGCGAATGGGAGACTTTCCCTCCCAATTTTCCTTTAACAGATGAGGACAGAAGACAGATGAAGGAAACTGAAGCTCTGCTTGCTGAAGAGATGGAGAGAGCAACTGCAGCTTTTTATAAAGTACCGGTACCAAAAGGCAAGGCTAAACATCAAGAAGGTTCAAGCCGAGAAAAACCAAACCCTAGAAGTCGACACAATCAACAACGTGAAGGCAAAGATCCAAGACAAAGGGAGAATCTCACCAGAACCACTCCCAAGCCAACCCAGCCAGCTACACAATCAAGCAAGCCAATATCACAACCAAGCCATCCAGCTCCACCATCAAGAAACCCTACTCCAAAACCAATCCATCCATCTTCATGGACACGCTCAAGAACACATCAAGGAACAACAACCTCAAGCTCCTCAATGCCAACCCCTGAACAAAGACAACCACTGCCAGTGATATTGGCACTACCAGTCCCTCATGTTTATGAAGAGATCTGTCGTCAGAGAGGAAGGAGGTACATGCCTGAAAACATGGGTAAGGGTAAAGAGAAGATGGAATAGGTGGTAAGGTTTAGGTAGATTTATGGTGGATGATTGGAATCTTTTGTAGCTTTTGTATGATGTGGAATGATGTTGATAAGTATCTTTTGTAACTCGAAATCTTTTGTAACCAGCAACTGAATGTACTGATCTTTCTTATGATGAATGAAAATTGCTGTATTTAGCTTTAATTCCAAGCACTAAGAAGCTGCAAAATAAAGTTAACTAACAAAAGACACCGAAAATCCTGCAAGATAAGATTAGAGAAACACAAATAAAACTTAAAAGAATGAAAAACAAGACAAAATTACAAGCATTAGCCTCCCCTTAGGCTAAAGCTACCCTTTAAACCAGCAAACACAATTACAACAACATGAACAACCAAACAAATCAACTACCAAGGATACCATGGAGAATAAGCCATTCCCCCTCCAAAGACTTGATTAGAATAGACAGGCCAAAAATCCATGTGATTATATGAAGAAGTACCAGCAGGAATAGGTCTATCAGCAGGAAAAGGACTCCTATAAAAATTCATTCCTGCTGCTTGTGGAACATATGGTGGGATTTGTTTAACATTTTTCCACAATGATCTGTTCTGATGTTTCCCACCATTCAACCTTTTCTCATGATAATCACAATCTTTTATAAGATGATATTGACTACCACACACAAAACATGTCTTCTTCCTAACAGCCTTGTTTTTACTACAACTTTTCTTAAAATGGACACCATTATCACTAGTGGAACTAGAGACACAGATGTTTTTAAAAGAATTCAATGAGCTGTTATCAGAAAAGACTGATTTGGGAGTAGATATACCATTTGTTGAACTTGAGGACCTGTGATATTTGGGTGTGGTTGACTTTTCACTTGAGTCACATGAAACAAAGTCTTTAGACTCTGCTTCAGAGGATTTGTCACTTGTGTGACAAGAGACACAATCATTAGATTCAGGTAAGTCTTCGGACTTTTTACCATAAACCATTTGTGACTCATCTAAGTCAATATCAGAGAGAGAGTGCACAGGAGAAGGCATAAAAACTCCTCTTATAGGTGGAGAAACAGCATTCATTTCACCTTCTTTCACATATTTAACAGGTTTTTGATAGTCTACAGGTTCAGGGTTAAAAACACTATACTCATTAGGGTCATAAAATTGATTTGGCCCTATCAAGTTACTATACCCTAAACCTCTTTTTGTTTTCGTAGACATAGAACTATCAACTAACTTGTTTAGGTTTTTAGATGAATCTTTCCATTTATTAAACCTAGCCAAGGTATTGTCTAGTTTAGTCTGCACATCCTGTTTTTCTAACATCATCTTATCCTTTTGAGACTCAGAATGTTTAAGCTCATTAGTGGTTTTTTTCAAGTCCCTTTCTAAAACCTTTATCTTTTCCTCATATGCTAACTGATTCTTTTGAAACCAAACCTTTTGCTTTTCTAATGTTTTAACTGCTTTGTCATAAGCCTGTACCTTAATAAAATATTCATTATACTTGGATTTCATGTCATCATATTCAATATTAAGAGTTGAGTACAATTCTTGACATGCTGAGTTACATCTTTGTACCTGAGATGGGAATCCTAACAGAGCATATTCTTCCAAATTTTCTTTTTCTTCATAGGACTTATTGTGGAACAAGTTCCTAATCCTCCTTGCGCATAATTCAAAATTATCTCCTGATAGTGACATTGTGAAGAGATTCAAGAGAGACACACTTCAACACTGTTTCCTTCTTTATCAGAGATCCTTACCAGGCTCTGATACCACTTGTAGGATCGAGTACTTCGAGCTTGATTGAGCTTGGTATAAACAAGAACCTCTGCAATACAAGTGTTTATGCGGAAACTAAACAGCAAGTATTATAAAGAAGAAAACTCTAAAAGAACAATGATCCTCTATGGATCAAACTATTGAACTAAGAATCGTTTATTGAATATTAAAAGATGTTCAAGGCGTCCATAAACTCATAGACGGGTTTATCTTTTATACTAACAAGATCACCTAACCCTAACCCGTTCTACAAGAAAACGTGTAAAGAGATTAACAACAATCTCTTCTAAAAATAAATCATAACAAACATTCTAAATATACGGATAACAAATAATACTATCCGCAGCAACAATACTATCGGCAGGAACAAGATAACACTGTCGGCAGCAATGAGCTTTCAGCAGGAACCAAAGCTATCGGCAGGAACCAACTTTACACTATCGGCAGCAACAATGAACTCTTATTTCCCAGAGATCCTAACATAAAGCCGTATGTTGCTTAGAGAGACCTTTAACTTTGTTTCTTGTAACCACTCCTGAAGAGGGTGATTCAATAATATTGCTTTGAGGATGAGCTTTATGAACTCTCAATGTAGGAGTTGGTGGAACTAGAAGATCAGATTCCAAATTAGTATAATCAGGTTCTTCATTTGGAGTTGAGAAAATACCTTCCTGATTGAGCTCATCATCAATGTCTTCTAATCCAGGAATGTTAGCATTATCCAAATCATCATCATCAACATTGGAATCATCATTATTGTTCCAATTTGATGGTTCTATCTCACCAGAAGTACTGTCAAAAGGATCATCAGTACTTTGATCAAAAGTACTGTGAGCAGTATCTTGGAGTTTACCCTTTTTCTTTGCAGCATCATAAGCCCTCCTTTGTTCATCTTCATAGGATTTTGCTATAGTTTCTTGAAAAAGCATCCTATTAAGTTCATCTTGTATGGCTTGATCTTCATTAGATACTGTATCAGTTGGTTGAGCAGTACTTTGTTCCTTATTAATAACTGCAGGTTCTTTATCAGGAACATCTTCTGGTCTAACATTGACTCCATGAACAATGTACTGTGAATCATCTTCTTTGTGATTAGCTTGATTTTCTTCTCTAACAGGCACATAATTCATAGATGGAGTGAACTTGAGATCAAGATCAAACATCCAATCAGGACCTTTTCCTTTCTGAGTTTCTTTATCTTCCAAAAATTCAACATGAAGACAATCTTGAACCTTTTTGGTATTCCTGTTATAAACTCTAAAACCTTTGCTATTTGTACAGTAACCCAATAGATAACCTTCATCTGACTTACCATCAAATTTTCCCAGAGAATCAATGGTATTTAGAATAGTCAGAGGACAACCAAAAGGTTTTAGAAAACGAATGTTTGGTTTCTTTCCCATTAGTAACTCATAAGGTGTCTTCATCTGAGGTTTGGTCACTGATACTCTATTTAATACATAGCAAGCAGTACTTATAGCTTCAGCCCAAAAGAGAATAGGTAATTGGGAATCTGCAAACATTGTTCTAGCTGCTTCTATCAATGTCCTGTTCTTTCTTTCTGCAACACCATTCTGCTGTGGTGTTCTAGCAATGCTAAATTCTCTCTTGATCCCTTTCTTGGCACAGAATTCATCCATATGTGATGAAGCGAAAAGGGTACCGCTTTTAGGGGGTCATTTAAGCCCTAAATCGTATTTATTTGATCAAATATTGCCCTAAATCGTTCCTTTTGTCATTTTAGGTACTTTGGAGAAGAAATCTGGAAAAGGAAGCATTTTGGACGTTTTTGGAGCATAAAAGTGAAGAAAACGACAAAGTCTCAAAATCGGCTGGAAAAGTACCTGTGACGGTGTCAAGCACCATTGTGACGCCGTCAACCCTTGACGCGCCAGAGAGGATTTTGGATGATTAAAAGGGGACGGCGTCAAGAAGGCCATCAAGAAACCCTAACCGCGGCGAGGTGACGGCGTCAGCTCTATAACGTGACGCCGTCAGATCTGATTTTCTATATATATTCTCATAATTTTTAGTCATTAGTGTGCAACTTTGTGAGGAGAAACCCTAAGATGATTTTTCTGCTACTTTTAAGGGTTTTATACCCTTGGATCTCCCATGTTCAATTGAAGATAAGTAATCAATTAGTCATTCAATATGTCTATGTGTTGTTTGATTATATCTTGTTCTTGTCTTTTATTTAACATGCTAGGCTAGATTTATCTTGTGTTTGCTTAGATCTAATGAAACCTAACTATTGATTATTGGTTGTTGGTGTGTTATTAATTGTATTGGATGATTGTTTATCGATGTTAGGCTTAAAAAAACTGGCTAACCTCCTATACAGTAACTTGCTTGAACGTCTTAAGAAACATGAACCAATGCGTACTAAGGTTATTATGGTTGTATTTAATGCATGAGCGAATTCTAGTGATCCCATGTTAGGAGCTTCTTAGCCGGCTCGACATAGGAGTGAAGTAGGAGCTTATAGAGTTGGGGAAGTACGTACGCCACCCCACGATTGGTATTAAGGAATACACCCAGTCATCCACGCAATTAATACACACTAATCAACCGGTAAAAGATAGTTAGGGAGTAAGGAAATCTAAGTAAACACATTTCTCTCCATATAAGTTCCACAACCTTTTTATTTTCAGTTATTTTATTTTATTTGCAATTGTAGTTATTTGGGTTAGTTGACTAGCAACTAATTCCGCCCACTCCTTCAAACCCGAGATTTTACTTGCTTTTATAAAAATATAAAAAATACAAAAAGAATCTTCCCTCACCCTTAGACCTATTAGAGTAGTTTTTCAATCCTAACGACACTATTCCCCTAGAGAACGATCAATCCCCCGGTACTTGCCACTACACTATACTACATCGGTCAGGTACACTGCCTGGTGGGGATTGTAAGCCTCTTGAGATCCCTCGAGAGGTAAAACCTGTTGTAAGGTCGCAAAACCACGCATCAAGTTTTTGGCGCCGCTGCCGGGGAATAGTTATTGTTTAGGTTGAAATTTATTTTTATTGGGTCTACTCATTAGATTCCTATCTAGTAAGATTTTTATTTTCTTTTTATTAGCTTTCTAGTAGTCTATCTTTTCTTTGTGTCTTTGTTCGTAAAAACCTTTCCATTGACTCTTCCGTTCACCATTATGGAGTACGCGAATCCACCATACCACCGACCACAAAAGCCATTCTACCCTAATGACATCTTGATGTTCAAACAATATCGAGATGAACCCATATATGATGCATGGACTCGTTTTAAAAATTTACTCCGAATAGTCCCTCATCATAGTTTCGCTTTAGCATCCCTAACCCAAACCTTTTACTATCGTGTCGACCGATGTGACCAAATGTGCATTGAGGATTTTGCCAATGGGGACTTTAGGGAATTAAATGCTGAAGAAGCATGGGATGCCATAGAAGATTGTGCCCAATATTATTATAGAGTAGACAACCCAACAAACGTTAGTACAAGTCAATTGACCACAAATTTTAAGGATAATGAAACAAGTTTGTTTGGGGATGGGGGTAGAGTTGAGCCACCTAGCTGCATGTCATGGTTAGGCACTACCATAATACAGGGTGAACACTTAGGTGATCTTGATGTGATGGAGGATCTAGCCGAGCATGATCACATTGATCAAAAAGACCTAGGTTTTATGACCAATGACTTTGAATCCCGAAGAACACATGATGAATCCTTTAGGCAAATTGAACATGGTCGGATTATTGAGGAAGATCCTTATGATTCGGACATAGAAGTTGAGATGCCTAGAGAAGCACTTGAGATACTTGGGAAAATGTTAGGGTTAGATTGTACTAAAACACATGATGAGGATATAGGTGATCTTGACATAGGGAATGATGAGGTAAGTAACATAAGCCCACCAAGTACCCCACAAGTCCTACCATCATTTGAGGCACACACACCACCCATGACTTACCCGGAAGAAGTAGAAGAGACTATAGGAACCCCAATAGAGGTAGAGCCCTTGGGCCAAACAAAACTAGAAGAAATAGGTTTGAATACTTGTAGTCATAACCTTTCTTTTAGTTCTATGGAAGTTCCTAGTTTTGATGAACCGGAGCCTAAACCAAAACCGTTACCTAATCTTCCATCCTTAGATGTGAACTTAGGAATTGAATTAGGTCCCGACCCACCCATCAAACCATATAGTCCGGGTAGTTTTATGTTGAAGGTAGTAGACTCTAAGCCTTGTAGAGAGGAAGCTGACATAGGAGTGAACCATAACCTTTCATACTTACATCACCCATTCATGATTAATCACAAGAAACACTATGGGTTTAAACCGGGTTTATTAGGTCAAGATGGATTCCCAACTAGGAGTCTCTCGAAGTTGATAGAAGATGATCCCTTTCTAGGAGAAAACTTCAATTCACCCATTGACCCAATTGAACTAAGTAAGGTTATGATGATTGGATCCCACATCTTTGAGCATATAATTCATCCACCACTCTTTCCTCACGTGGCATACTCATACCGAGTCGGTGTGTATCGCTACTATCACCCACACTTAACCCTAAGTGTAGGGAAAACCTCTCCTTTATCCGTTAAATAAGGGCAGAGTCAGGCTCGTGACTCGAACAAAAACAAGCGCTTCTTGGGAGGCAACCCAAGCTTTATTTGTTTAATTGTTTGATGTTTTTATTTTATTTGTTTGTTTGTGTCATATATGCTTAATCATAATTGTTTAATTTTCATGTTTCGAATAATTTGTGAAAATGATTTATCTTGTTTTTAACCTCGTCTTAATTGCATATAAAGGTATTTTACAAAAAGATAAGTGTAGGGAAGCTTATATTTTGTTAAAAAGGACGAAATTCGAACATGAAAAATTCACAATTTATGATTAGCATATATACTATCTTGTTTGTGTGTCAATACTTGTGGACATGTTTTATGAGTTCCTATTTGTAATTCATTCCACAAGTATCCTATCCTTTTATTGTTTAGTTTTGTTTTTATTTCTAAGTCTGGAATTACATCTAGTTGTGGTTTTTCTTTGTTCTGTTTGATGCGTTGGTTTTTTGTGTTTGTTGATTACAGGTTATATTGGACAAGAAGATGATTATATTTCTGGAGTGAAGCTTTTCTATGCTCGTTTTCTTGGAGGAAGATTTAACCATGTTATCACATCATACATACCGAGCGAATCAGGGGAGTATTAGTTTCTTTCATTTTCATTTATTTTTACTTTTACAACTTTTACTTAGAACATTGGGGACAATGTTCGGTTGAAGTGTAGGGAGGGTAAATTAGGATGCCTTAGAAACTACAACTTCGCTTGATTTTTGTTTTGTTTAATAGTAAATGTGTAATAAAGCTAAGAGAAATACTTGTTAGGGCAATTTTAGCACTAAATTTAAAATTTTTTGCAACATATAGGAGTGAAACTTTAGTCTTAATAAGCGTCTCATGGATAGGAATTATATGACTAGCACAAAAACCGTACCACTCAAAAATTTCCACCCCAATTATGTGAGGTTCGCCCCTAGATCTGTAGGAAAAAGCATTCATTGTTAATGCTTGTGAGTGTACCGGTAGTATTTAGATTCTAGAACTTGTGATAGTGATGCATGCTGAGACCGCTAGTGAGACTACATTCATGTAGTTAGGATTTACTACATGATAAGAGGCATTAGGATAACCCTTGTTTTACACCTGTATTATAATTACGTTGGCTACATTGGTCAAGTAATTCTCCTACACCTTTGCGATGTACTCATTTTTAGTACACGATACCCCTAGTACACCCCTCAGAGCCTATCTTTTTCGTTTCTAACTTTAAGCATTTTACTTAAAGTAAGAATTTGTTTACACCCCATTCAAATGTACACCCAAATCGCCTTAGCCTACCTTGTATGCACTCAATTTTAGTGCATTATTGTGACAATATTTGTTTAAACCCCAAGTTAATTATCTAATTGATTACATGGTTGCTAAGTCGAGTCATATCCTTGTACATATTGTTTTGGGACGATTGGGACTCATGGGTAAAGTACTAGTGTAATGGAGTAATGGGGAAGAACAACATTATTACCCCCATATGTGCTAAATATTTTAAAAGTACTCCAAGTGTTTGGATTATCTTAATTCGAGTCATTAGAATAGTTAATTGTAAAGTTATGTAAAAGTTCAAGTGTAAGGGGGATACAACCCCCCTACGATGTATTATTTTGGATGGTAGGGCAAGAGTGTATGCAAAAAAAAAAAAAAAAAAAAAAAAAAAAAAAAAAAAAAGTAGAAAAAACATACGGACTACCATCCCGTTTCATTTTATGTTTATTTTATCTTTTTGTTTTTTTTTCATTAGCTTAAGTCGAGTCTAGTCTTGGCTTAGCAACGCCATATTGTACATGTAATTAATCAAGATCTTTAACTCGACACCAGTAAAATATCATTCATCCAACAAAACCGTGTTTATCATATCCCTACACCTGACGTTATAACCCGTTTAAAAGCCCTCTTTGATAGTTTATCTTAGGTGCTTACGCCTAGTGGAGGAGGTTTTTGATCCTTTCCCAAGCCTATGGTAATCTATTTGCTATGACAGGTAGTGAGAGATATTATCCATTTTCATTTATGAGATATACTTTTATGACACCTGAGAGATGTGAGTATCTAAACACTACTTGTGAGGTGCTAGTTTGTAATCTCCGTGCTTATTATGATTAAAGTGGAATGACTATTTGTTGTAATTACTTTTATATTAGCGTTAAATGCCCCCTAACTTGTATTTTGATTAGAATAAAAGCGCATTTGCTTGAGGACAAGCAAATCTCAAGTGTAAGGGTATTTGATGAAGCGAAAAGTGTACCGCTTTTAGGGGGTCATTTAAGCCCTAAATCGTATTTATTTGATCAAATATTGCCCTAAATTGTTCCTTTTGTCATTTTAGGTACTTTGGAGAAGAAATCTGGAAAAGGAAGCATTTTGGACGTTTTTGGAGCATAAAAGTGAAGAAAACGACAAAGTCTCAAAATCGGCTGGAAAAGTACCTGTGACGGCGTCAAGCACCATTGTTACGCCGTCAACCCTTGACGCGCCAGAGAGGATTTTGGATGATTAAAAGGGGACGGCGTCAAGAAGGCCATCAAGAAACCCTAACCGCGGCGAGGTGACGGCATCAGCTCTATAACGTGACGCCATCAGATCTGATTTTCTATATATATTCTCATAATTTTTAGTCATTAGTGTGCAACTTTGTGAGGAGAAACCCTAAGACGATTTTTCTGCTACTTTTAAGGGTTTTATACCCTTGGATCTCCCATGTTCAATTGAAGATAAGTAATCAATTAATCATTCAATATGTCTATGTGTTGTTTGATTATATCTTGTTCTTGTCTTTTATTTAACATGCTAGGCTAGATTTATCTTGTGTTTGCTTAGATCTAATGAAACCTAACTATTGATTATTGGTTGTTGGTGTGTTATTAATTGTATTGGATGATTGTTTATCGATGTTAGGCTTAAGAAAACTGGCTAACCTCCTATACGGTAACTTGCTTGAACGTTTTAAGAAACATGAACCAATGCGTACTAAGGTTATTATGGTTGTATTTAATGCATGAGCGAATTCTAGTGATCCCATGTTAGGAGCTTCTTAGCCGGCTCGACATAGGAGTGAAGTAGGAGCTTATAGAGTTGGGGAAGTACGTACGCCACCCCACGATTGGTATTAATGAATACACCCGTCATCCACGCAATTAATACACACTAATCAACCGGTAAAAGATAGTTAGGGAGTAAGGAAATCTAAGTAAACACATTTCTCTCCATATAAGTTCCACAACCTTTTTATTTTCAGTTATTTTATTTTATTTGCAATTGTAGTTATTTGGGTTAGTTGACTAGCAACTAATTCCGCCCACTCCTTCAAACCCGAGATTTTACTTGCTTTTATAAAAATATAAAAAATACAAAAAGAATCTTCCCTCAACCTTAGACCTATTAGAGTAGTTTTTCAATCCTAACGACACTATTCCCCTAGAGAACGATCAATCCCCCGGTACTTGCCACTACACTATACTACATCGGTCAGGTACACTGCCTGGTGGGGATTGCAAGCCTCTTGAGATCCCTCGAGAGGTAAAACCTGTTGTAAGGTCGCAAAACCACGCATCAATATGCTTGTTCTTGAATTTTGTCCCATTATCACATCTAATACCTCTTACTTTGAGTCTCAATGGATTTTCAAGGGCTACTATCAGGTCATGGATAGCATCAAAGGTTTCATCTTTGAATCCCAAGAAAAAGACCCAACTAAATCTGCTACAATCATCTGTCACAACCAAGCAGTACTTCTTTTTGTTTAAACTCTCTACTGAAACTGGTCCAAACAGATCCATGTGTAGCAACTCCAAAGGATCTCTAATAACTCTTTCCTCAAGCTTCTTACATGAAGCTTTATGTTGTTTACCCTTCTTGCAAGCCAAACATGAATGATCAGTCTTGAATGTTTTGGAAGGTAAACCTCTAACTAAATTGCCTTTCACCAGCTTGTTGATGTTCTTGAAATTAACATGACCTAGTCTTCTGTGCCATAGATGTGCTTCTTCCAATGATGCCTTGGCTACTAAACATGTTGCTCTCCCAGCAGAATTGAGACTCTTTAAGTCTAAACTGTACACATCATTGGTTCTTGGTACTTTCAATGTTACCAAGTGATCATCAACAAACTTGAACTCAGGAGAGAGAATAAGACATTCTGTATAAGTGAACAGAATTGGGTACTTCTTGTCACAAATCTGAGAAACTGACAAAAGATTGAACTTGAGTTCCTTCACATATCTAACATTCTCAAAATCAATACATCCAGCCTTGATGGTTCCTTTGCCAGTGATTCTCCCTCCATCAGGATTATTACCAAATGCAACTCTTCCTCCATAATATGCCTTAAAATCTGACAGGATCTCCTTGTCCCCTGTCATACTGCCAGAGCAACCACTATCAACAATAATATGATCTTTAAGCTCCTCCTCTGGGTTGCCCTTCACAGGAAAAGAAAAGGGTTAGTTTCTTTTAGGAACCCAAGCCATTACTGACTTGTGTTCCCCTTGTGGAGTGACATACTTGAATTCTTTCAGTATGTAATCTCCACTGGTTTTGAAGGCATGGTCAATGATTATTTGCTTTGGTCCCATGTCCTGTGTTGTATTATCAACAACACTCCCTATTTCACCCTTATCTGTTGAAAGTACTGCTTGTCCCCCATCAGTACTTTCTTTCTTAACCCAATTTCGTTTGACTTTAGGTTTCTCTGATCTAGGTACTCTGCTTGAGGTGTAAGACCTTTTAGATTTATATGAATGGAATCTCTTAGGTCTTCTATGTGAAAAAGTGTTAGCAGTACCATGATTGGGTGAAAACTTAGAAGTACTTTTAGAAGGTACTTCTTGAGACGTACCAGGTTGTGAAGGTACTGGTGGTTTGGAAAAAGGTCTTTTCTGGTGAGGGTACCTATAGTCTTTAGAGAAATTACTATGGTTAACCCTATTTGAGTGATTCCAAACTGGTTTAGTCTCCCTTGGCTTATGGTTGGCAGGTCTATTCTTTGGGAACTGACTTAAATATTCTAAGTGAAAGTCACAGTGCTTAATCAAATGATCAGGACTATAGCATACATAACATAATTTTCGCTCCATATTCCCAAATCCTCTTCTATGATTAAAAGGTTTCCTATAGTGAGCAGTATTTTGAAAATTTTCTCTTGGAGGTACTGCTGAATGTCTATTAGTACTTTGAAAAGATTTTGGAGGTACTGCTTGTTTTTGAAAGACTGTAGGAAACTTTTGATCATTACCCCTTTGAAAATCGTCCTTAGGTTTGTAAGAACTAGATTGACCAGTAAGCTTCTTCCTAAACTCTAGGTTGTCTACACCATAACGAGAAACATCTGTCCTAAGTGGTTGAAACCTACCAGTGGGTGGAGGAACTGAGTGGTACTCCTTATCTTTCTTAAACTCAGGAGGTGATTCACTAATTGGTTCCTCATTCCTAGATGTGTTTTCTTCTGAGCTAGTAAGTTCATCTTCACTAGGTGAGATCTCTTCCTTATCACTAGGTGGAGTCTCTTCCTTATCACTAGGTGGGGTCTCATCTGAACTACTATCCTCACCATAACCTAGTCCAGCTCTACTGTTTATTCTTCTTTGTTTTTCAACAAATTGAACATGTGATAGACCAGCCTGTTTAATACTACTAAGTTTTTCTAACAAAGCATCTCTTTCCTTAGTAATCTTTTCTAATTCAGACACCTTACATCCTAACTTCCATTCACTTAATTTTAATTGATAGTCTTGTTGCTCATATTTTTCTGCCCAAGCCATTTCATTATTTTCATGTGTTAATATTTTGGCTTCCATTGACTCTAAAGTTAATTGATAACCAGCTACCTCAGACCTAGCTGTTTTACAATTATCTCTTTCAGTCACATATTCTTTAAGCAACTTTTGATACATATCATTACACTTAGAGCATACCTCAGAGACATTGGATGAACTAGGTGATGTAGCTACCATGGCAATCTGAACAGGTTCATCTTCATCCTCCATGCTCCAATCAAAGCTTCCAAGACCATCTCTTGATTCCAAAGCAACATATCCTGGTTCCTCATCAAAAGCTGTGCTCCAATCAAACTCTTTCATTGCAACCATAGAATAGGTTACAGGTTCATCATCAAATTCACTGCTCCAGTCAATCTCAGATAGATTTTCTTGAGCCACCAAAGCTTTTGGTTGTGATTCAGTAATAGGAACCTCTTTTCTTTCAACCTTGGGTTGTTCAATCATTCTATTTGCTTGATATTTTGCAAACTTGCATTCCCTTGCAAAGTGTCCAAGCTTTTGACAATTGAAACATTCAATCTTGGATTTGTCAAAAGTGATACCCTGTTTGGCTTTGAAATCAATTCCCCTTCCTGTCTTGTTCATGAACTTCTTGATCCTTGCAGTGATCATGGCAACTTGCCATCTTATGTCAATCTCCTCTAAAGCATCTTCTTCAATCTGCAACAAGTCTTCCTGATAGGTAACAGGTAAAGTGGCTTGTTGAGCAAAGAAGGAACATAAACATCATCAGAGTTGGTGTTGTTGGTTGGTGATGGGTTGGGGATAGTAGTGGTTGTGCAAACATGTTGTGTATCACCGACAGTACTTTGAGAAGGATAAGCAGTACTTTTAGTAGAAGTACTGCTTCTGTTTTCAGAAGACACAAAAGCTATGTTGTGAGATTTCTGAGAACTATGACCATTCATCTCTTGCTCGTACACCTTCAAATTGTTGTAGAGATCATCAAAGTCCATAGACTCCAATCTAGGTTGTCCTCTAATCATAGTAGCAACCACATGCCAGACAGATGGCAAACTCCTTAAGAACTTCAAGTTTGCATCTTCAACAGATACCTCTGCTCCATACAGTTCTAACATACTAAGTAGATTTTGGAATCTATCATAGGCAGCATCAAGACCTTCTCTTTCACCAACAGTGAAAGTTTCAAACTGTTGCTTCAATAAGTTTCTATGCATCTTCTTGGAAGCATCATTACCTCCAAATCTTGTCTTGATCGCAGCCCACAATTGCTTTGCATCCTTAGCATCATGAAACTTTAGCAGGTGACCATCAGGAATAGCAGACAACAGTATGTTGAGAGCCTTATCTTGATTTCTCTTTGTAGCTGCTGGCAAGGTTGGTTGAGGTGGTTTAGGTTGTCCTTCAACTGCTACAGGTTCTTCAAGAGCAACATTACCATTGACAATCACATCCCATAGAGCATGGTCTGTAATAGCAAGATACTGCCTCATCTTCATGCTCCAGAGATCATATTCTCCCTTCTTGATGATAGGAATTCTGAGTGAGGTGATGGATGGGATTGGTGCAACTTCTGTCGTCATCGTTTAGGGTTTGTTGTTAAATCGGTTTTAAGGGTTTCTTCTTAATCAGAGTCTCCACACAAGCTCTGATACCACTTGTTGGATCGATATACTCTGACCAAACTAACTTGTAGCTTGTCTACGGTTTAACAACCTTGGATAAATCCAAAACTGTTAATGGTGAAACGCTGATATACTTTGTTAAGTATGCGGAATCTACTTCAACAAAGCTAAGAAGAATTAATAAACAACTTTGAATATTATTAAAACCTTGAACCTGCTCTTTACACAGATTCACTAAACAAACTTTAATCACTAATATCGTACTTCTCTAATACTCTAAATTAAGCTTCTAATAATCGTGTGACTCGTATCTCTAATGCCAACCTAGGGGTCCTTTTATAGGCACAAGGAAAACCCTAGTCGGTTTACATTACTTGAACGACAAGCAATTCTAAATCTAATCTAATAATAACTCTAAGAACATTCTAGAATTACACATTAGTCCTTAAACGTATTTGCATAACAGTCCTTTAACTTTTGCAGTACTTTGACTTTTATCAACGAGCAGCAGTACTTTGACTTGTATCTTTCAGCAGTACTTTGACTTCCAGCAGTACTTTGATTTTATAGCCCAACAACTACGATACTTAAGATTGCTCAAATCCCTAATCTCAATAAATCAAAGGTTTGGATAAAGAATAATATAGGGTATGGATAATATTTGGGATACAAATTGGTGTAAAATGAAAAATAAACAAAACAGATAAATTAAAATCCTAAGTGTGGTTAATCACTATCCCAACCATCCCATGAATAAGACTCATATCATTGAATAACTCACGCTTTAACACTTGAAACACACGCTTTAGGTAGACACGAATTATACTCAACAAGATCTCAATCAAAGAACAACCTTAGTTGGCGTTCCCATAACGGCCAACTCCCATTCAATCCATAAATATAATATACAACAAATAGTGGTGATATCGACCACTTAATACAAAACTTTACATAAGTTGGTTAAAACAAACATCCAACTTTTTTTTTTTTTTTTTTTTTTTTTTTTTTTTTTTTTTTAGACATCAACATATAAATGTGTAAAATTTCACAACTTTTCTATCACTATTTTTCCGGATAATTTTATCTATAATTTTCATACTTTCAGAAATAACTGTAATAGCGAAAGTAGTAAACACACGAAAAATAAACTCAAAGATATACAATATCTACTTTCACTCCAATTGCATTGTGCAATTTCCTGACTCAACCAAAGATAATGAATTACGCACGCGAACACAGGTAATGTAAGGAAACACACTTTGCCTAAAGCAATTAACCACGGATTTTAATCTACAGGGTAGGCTAAGGTGTAAGGGTGTAACGAAACAATATAACAAAGGTGTAAGAAACGAAAGGAATGGCTCTGAGTGTTTTTCTAGGGGTATCTTACTCTAAAAGTGAGAGTAACAAAAGGTTTATACGGGGGTTAACTAACCAGTGTAGTTAGCTAATATCACATAACATATAAAGGCTATTTGGGTGTAATCCTAGAAATTTACCAATTTAGACAAGTCATTCCAATTATGTAGATAATACTTATTATGGTGGTCTCGAATAGTATACAAGCCAAGTTCTAAAGTTTACAAGTCACCGGCACACTCATAGATTTGTGAATTTTGAAAAGTTCACAATTTTTGAAAATAATGTTATGTGTGCAGCTATGTAATTTAGACTTAAACAAAAACATGCTAAAAATTTTAAGTTTTGATATATTAAGCACATTTTAAGCATATTTTGAAAAAGTTTAGGACAAGTAAGTGTTCTAATTCTCCAATCCCCCCACTTAAGTTAAACAACGTCCTCGTTGTTTGTATAAAAGATTAAAAACTGGAAAATAAAAGAATTAGAACAGAAAAACTCCCCTGAGATTTGCTCGGTATGATCCCCCATTATTTGTATAAGAGCAAAAATCATCTTTCTTGTGGATTAGAACGTTTAATCGTCATATTTGATGTATCCACAGGAAATGCAGAAATCTATAATACCATTCAGACTTAAACACACCTGAGTTAAGAAAGTTCAAACTTGCATAATACATTAGTTAGTAAAAATAAAACTTAAAAAATTAAAATGAAAATCATCAGGTCAGTCGATACGCCGTATCTTATGGAAGAAGATACGCCGTTTCGAGCCTGGAATAAATACGAATCAGAATAAAAGATGCGTCGCATCCTTAACCAGGGATGCGCCGCATTAAATAAACTGACAGAAAGTTTTAAAGTCAAAAATAAAAATGCAGAAAAATAAAATAAGATATGACCAGTGCAGGTGATGCGTCGCATCTTATGATGGAGATGCGCCGCATCTTCTGCAGGTCTGACAGACTCGACACAGAACAGAAAATTAAAAGATAAATCCGGGTTGTCTCCCGGTCAGCACTTGTCTTTATTCCAGAGTCTTCAAGTTAGACTCACGTTCAGCTCCTTAATACCGATCACATTTGAAAGGTTGACTTTCTGCCTCTAGTTGTAATCCCTTTCAAATCGTGTTTTACCGAAAGAACTTTGTTAAGTACCGTTGACAATTGGTGCACTCAATTTCCAATCCATTAATCATGTTGTTTTGTTCCTTTAGTAAGATATCCGTTCATTGACATATCTTCCATAGCAAAACCTGTTACCATAGGTAAAATCGTCAGTAGCATCTGTTCGCTAGAAGATAAATTAATGAATTTAGAAACGAATATAAAGAATAAAAATGGCTGATATCTGCGAACGATGCGCCATATCCAGAAAGTTGGATACGCCGTATCTTATTACGTTAAAATGTAATCAGACTTTTATTCAGAAAACAGATACACCGCTTATGAATTAGAATGCGCCGTATCAAGTTTAAATTATCAAAAATCGTAACGAATTTAGATTTTAATAAATATAATCGATTTTTGATTTTGTAGATGCGCCGTATCGATAAAGATCGATGCGTCGTATCCGTTTAATAATTCGAGAAACTGTTTTTAATTTAAATAGAAAATACGCCGTATCTGTTAAAACAGATGCGTCGTATGGCGTTAGGGTTTTTAGAAAAATTTCTTATTAAAAACACAATACGCCGTATCTTGGGGAAAGATGCGTCGTATCGAATTTATTAAACGCGTTGTATTTTATAAAAATTAAACGCAATACGCCGTATCTATGAAAATAGATGCGCCATATCGTTTGAATTAGCTCAGTACAACGATAGCAGAATGCAGAAAAATAAAAAGAAAAACAAAAATAAAAACAAACGAAAATAAAAACACAAAAAAAAATATATGCAAATAATACAATGAATGCAATTAATCTAATATATAACAGGGTTAGCGGTTAGAATTTAAAAATTAAAAAGAAAAACCTAATTAAAATACTAATCAAATTAACAGATAATAACAATTCACTCCCCGGCAGCGGCGCCAAAAACTTGATGTGCGTGTGTATTGCTCTAATTTTATATCCACGGTGTGTCGTTGTGGTTTTAGCAGTATTCAAGTTTTAAATTTATATTTAGCCGACTTATCAATATAACACACACTTTAACGAGCAGTGTACCCGGTCAGTATAAATATAATGGTAAGTAGAGTGTCGATCACTAAGAGTGGAACGTATTATCTAGTTACTCTAATCAGTATTTTAATATCTTAAGTTAGCTATACAACCTAATCTAACGCAAAGGGGGTTTCAGCCTGAGAGACTGGCACGGTTTGGTTATGATTAAATATAAACTAAACTAATAGGCACTAATCAGCGATTAGCACACACGTACACAGATAGATACTTGAGACAAATAAGAAGACCTGTCCTGATAATTAAGTAGCTTGTCACTTGTTTTATTGCTAGTTTTATATGAAGTGTATGTAATTAACCCTTTCTCGTTGGCTCTAATCTTATCGGCGAGTAAACCCTTAATGATTACTTATGTCTATCCTATTTATTAAAGAGACGCTGAAACAAATAGGCGAGGAAGGGGCATGGCGACCCAAGCAATGCTCAGCTAGACACAGAGGTTATCAATGCACTAATAAAAGTCACCAAAGACATCAACATATAAACTTTAATTAATGGGAAAACAATTTTAAGGGGTGCCCATGGTTTTCCGTAGTCACATGGAATCGGCCCATCAATCCTAATGAATTAAAGTGTACTAATACAATAAAACAAAACTACTTAATGAATTGAATACATGCAGGACCTTCTTACAGCTCTTGTATCTTCGTTTAGGGTGTGTCTTGTGCAGCTAACACGCCTGACTTCGTCCTAGGGTTTCTGTCTTTCGCTAAGTCTCGCACTCTGTATATTGCACACAAAATTCGTCTGACTTTGGGGTATTTATAGTTTCTGTTTGAGGTTTAGATGCGGCGCATTGAATAAGTAGATGCGGCGCATTGACTTAACTTCGCGTGAGGTCCAAGATTAATATATTTAAGAATATTCGTACACCGCCAGAAGATGCGGCGTAACTTCATTTCTCTATGCGGCGCATGTCCTTTGCCGTCTTGGATTATAACTTGTGAAATCTTGATAGTGATGCGCCGTATGTACGAAGTAGGATGCGGCATATCTGGAGCAGAATGATCTTGATCTTGTACATTTCAGTAGACTCTTAACTTCTTGCTTGTTTTGCTCCATAATTAGTCCAAAATCGCCAAGTTTCACATAATACTTGTTTTTACCTGAGAATTACAAAAGTAAACATTAACGTATCGATTCTCACAGATAATATAATAAAACAAGTCAAATAAATAGGATAAATGATGATAATAAAATGTACTTATTTGAGTTCATCACATATGCTTGTGTTTGTTCTGATATGAAACCATTATTGTGACATCTTTACCCTTGTCGGGTTAGGGTGTTACAGTTGGGATGAGTTGGATTGATGTGATGGGGAGCCTTAGGCTTGAGATTCAAAATCAAATTACCCATGTGATGAATTAGGAAGGTGAGTTGTATGGATGTGAGAATGATCTGATGGGGAGCCTAAGAGTGAATTCAAATTTGAATGTTGGATGGAAGAGTGTGAGTTGGCAAAGTGTGTAAGGGAAGGAAGGTTGTGATTGTGTGAGATTTGAATATGAATTATAAAGAGAAAGAGTGTGAATGAGAATGATAAGAGTGTGAGATACGCTGAGAGAGTGTGTGTGTGTGTGTACGTGTGTGTGTGTGTATGTGTGTGTATGTGTGTGTGTGCGCGCGCGTGTGTGTGTGTGTGTGATTCAAATTCAAATAGAGAAGAGGAAGAGAATGTGGTGATATTTTTGAATTGTGTTGGTTAGAAGAGAATGTGGTGAGAAAGATGTTGATGTGGTTAAGTAAGAGAATGTAGGAATGAGGGAGACAAGGAGTACAATCAAGCACAATATGTGTAAGGGAATATTAAGAGAATGTTGGGGATAAGATTTGGAAGGATTTGAAAAGGTTTAAGGTTTATTTGGTAAAGAGAATAATCAAATGATTTATTAAGGATTAATCATATTGTCGTTAAGAAAGAAGAGATTAGACAATGATGATTATGAGATGTGTTTGTAAAAGTCCAAAGGATAATCATTGATCCAAATAACTCAACGTAAAGTGCTCAAAAGATCATAATTCGTGATTAACAAACACTTGACGTAATTAGTAATCATCTTGATGCAAACAAGCTAAGTGCTTTGCATCACAAGTAAAGCATATCCAATAACTGGAAAGGATGCATTTACGCAAAGAGACCTGTGGAAAACTAGAAGGGGGGTTGAATAGCTTTACCGTTTTTAAAATTCTTTTGCTTTGAAAACTTAACGTGATTTCAACTAATGCAAATAATAAACAATATAAACAATGTAAGTAAAGAAAGAAACAATCAAACCACAAAATGGATGTTTATAGTGGTTCGGTCTACAAGGACTCTCTTCCTTGCCTTACTCCACTCCTCGAGCCTCTAACTCGAGAGTTTTTCTTCACTAAGAAACAAGCTCACTTCTCGGCGGAGAAAACCTTTACACACGTCGCTTACACTATTTTCGGTACAAAGCTAAATACCGAGTTCTTTTACAAGGGCACAACCACTCCCGATACTCTATGTATTTTGAGGACTAAAATATTAACCGATCACAACAGAGGTATATGATTGTATGGTACAACAATGATGTGTTAAAAACAACAGATTCACACCATGACTAATCTAACAAGTCTTGCAACGCTTTGTTGAAGCTTGTGATGCTTTGATCTCTTTGCTACAAAAGAAAGATCATTAAGAATGAAATATGTAATATGAATGGGTTAGTAATGAATGAAAGAATGTATGATGTTGTTTATGCTTATGAGTGATGAGAAAACATGAATGTGTGGCTTGCTATTTATAGGCCAACTGCCATTGCAAACCACGGATGGGACGGATCCAAAATAAGGGATCCGTCCATTATGTTGTTTGGTTCCGTGGGAGCCTGGCAGCAAATCTCTAAATATCTTTCCCAAATCTAGCCAAGATATTTCCATATCTAATCTTTGAGTGAAGATCAATCCAAGATATTCATATGATCTTCAAGATTTTCTAAAGATATCAATGTGATGCATGCCATGATGTCATTGTACATATTCCATATTTAGAAATAAAATGTAAATGAATGTAATATGTAAATGTAAATGTAAATGTATGTAACATGTATATACTAGTGATCATATATGTAGCATGTAAATGATGTTATGAGTTTATGAAAATCTTGTGACTATAAATGTAAAAGACTTAACTATATTTATGCTTTGCTAAAAATAAAATTTATAGTTGTCATTAACAAAATATAGCAAAGATCGTAAAATATAAATAACATTTTTTAGACGATATTTGTATTAGAAATCTCCCCCTTTTTGTTGAGGACAAAACATAAAGTTTATTTTTAAGCAATGAAATAAATAGAGTGCAAGTCTTTTAAAAATATAGATTAAACTAGTTTTATGCAATTTTTAAAATCAATTTAGGCATTTTAAATTGTATAAAACATGTAATGTATGAATGTAATGTATGAGTTTAATATTATCTCCCCCTTTTTGTCGAAACAAAAAGAAGAAATGCATAGCGGAATGTAGTGCAAGGCCCTTGGTTATTACTCCCCTTAATAGGAGTGCCAAGTATGAAGATGCATGGATTTTGAGTGCTTTATTAGCTCCCACTTGGACATTACTCCCCCTAGTTGGAGTGCCAAGTATATGATGCATGAATTGAGAATGCTACAAAACAAAGGTTAGTGGTTGATTAGCTCCCCCTTGAACAATACTCCCCCTTGTTAGGGTGCCAAAGTATATGATGCAAGGATGAAGAATTCTACAAAACAAAAGTTAGTTGTAAATGGTTCAAACCAACCAAGTATAATGATGCATGAATAATGAGAGCTACAAAACAAATGTTAGTTGATAAGTAGTTCAAACCAACCATATAATGCACAATAAGTGATCACAATCAACACATAAACATCAACAAAACATCTTTCATTGGAAAGTTATTTGTGACAAGAGTCACAAATGGAGATGCTTACAAAGGAAATAAATGGAAAATAACTTAGAAAGAAAAAGAGTCCTAGAATAAAAATCCTAGAAAAGAAAAAAAAATTCTAAGATAAAAGGCTCCTAGTTTGAGCATCTATTGAGGTGGGTGTGAAATAGCGTTGAGGCGCTCATCTTGAACCTCCTCTCATTTTGTAACTCATGAACCAAAATGTTGGTTCGTTGAGTGAGATGGGCGGTTTGCTCACACATGGGGCAACCATGGCAAAGGAAGTTGGGTGGTAGGTTTGGTTCGTTTGTTGGTGGTGGTGGTGGTGGAGCATGAGTTGATTATTGGTTGGGGTTTGGTCGTGACATGATGGATGCAAGCAATGTGGATTGTAGATCCATTGCTTCATTGAGGTGGGAATCCACCATGTTTGAAAGGGCATAGAGGCGGTCAAGTTCCTCATTTATTTCATCTTGAGTTTGTGGTTGGTTAATCCACATTGACTCGTCAATGCCTTGGAGTGTGGAGGTTGGTGAGAAAGGTTGAGGTTGACGTTGTTGTGGTGGAGCTTGATCATGGTAAAGAGGGCCATGAATGTCCCTATAGATAGGATGGAAGAGTAGTGGTTCTTGTTGTGAAGGTTCAACCTCAAAAGGCATTGGTGGTGGATTGGTGGATCTAGGTGGAAGGTCTTCCAAGGTTTCTAAGTAGGGGTGAGGAGAGGTTGGTGGTGTGGCAAACCACTCTATTGGTTGAAGTTTAGGTGATTGAGGAGGTAATGGTGATCTTGTTATCTGAGATGGTGCGGGTGGTGGTGTGGTGGCCACTGGTATTTTGGTAGGTGGTGGAGTGGTGATATGTGGTGGTGTTGGAGTTGACAAGGTGAGGAAGTTCTCATTATCAATTGGAGATGAGATGTTTAGTGGTGATGATTCTGAGGATGAGGAGTTGAGATTTACAAAGCAACATGGTCTAACACTCATTCTGGCAGTTCTTCTGTGTGGTCTGGATGTTGATGAGGAGTTGTTTGACTTTGTCATTATGAAGAGGAAGGTTGAGATATGCAGAAATGCTACTAGAAGTGGTGGTGAAGGTATGAGAAATGATCATCTAAAAGCTTCCAATTTATAGACTCCAAGATTTATGGAAGAGTGTGTTTGGATTTGATGTTAAACCATACAAAAATGGTGGTTTACAATGATTTGGAAGTGGAAGAGAAGCATATCAAATCATCAAAGTCAATCCAATGAGATTGAGTTGAGTGAGATGAAGAAGATATGCAGTTAATGCATAGTGATGAGTGGGAAAACTAATGATGTGATTGATGTACGGATGGCAAGGAACCATTTTGAGGGATCCTTGCTTGGTTGAGAAAGGTAACTTGAGTATATTTTTAAAATTTCAAGTTTTGGTGGGAAATGTTTTTTCCTATTGTTCTAAGTGATTTACGATGATCCTAATGTGAGGTATTATCAGTAAAAGTATCCTAATGGCAAGAGTGAGTGAACTAGAGTGCTAGATTAATCGAAAATTTAAAAATTAGCTGTTATATGGCGGAACCAAATGACTACACAGGCGGAACCCAAAATTTGGTTCCGCTTGATCCATCAGGCAGTTTTTGGCAGCACCAAAAACTTGGACGGAGGAAACCAATATTTTGGTTCCGCCATATCCGCCGATCAAAAAAAGTAAACAGAGTGCATTTTTGAAAGCCCGAAACCCGTTCAAATCCTGTAAATTTTCCTAAAACATGTGTAATTAATTAGTTGTGATTGAACAATAACAAAAAAAAACAGGTATGAACACATGTAAGCATATAGATCAAACTGGGGCTAATGAACTTACTAATAATAGAAGTTATGCCAAACAGTGGCTTAGGAGTGGAAAATTGATAACATCAAAATGTTATCGCCCTGCATGACAACTGATGAACTCAAATAAGTACATTTTATTACCGTCATTTATTCTATTTATTTGACTTGTTTTATTATATTATCTGTGAGAATTGATACTTAATCGTTTACTTTTGTAATTCTCAGGTAAAAACAAGCATTTGGTGAAACTTGGCGATTTTGGACTAATTATGGAGCAAAACAAGTAAGAAGATAAGAGTCTACTGAAATGTACAAGATCAAGACATTCTGCTCCAGATACGCCGCATCTCTCTTATTACATACGGCGCATCACTATCAAGATTTCACAAGATACGATCCAAGACAGCAAGGACATGCGCCGCATCTGAGAATGGAGTTACGCCGCATCTTCTGGCGGTGTACGAATATTCCTGAATATATTAATCTTGGACCCCACGCGAAGTTAAGTCAATGCGCCGCATCTACTTACTAGATGCGCCGCATCTTACCCTCAGACAGAAACTATAAATACCCCAAGACCAGACGAATTTCGGAGATAATATTATATACGAAGTACGAAGACCACAGAAACCTAAGGCCGAATTCAGACGATTAGGCAGCACAAGACACACCCGAACAAGATACAAGAGCTGTAAGAAGGTCCTGCATGTATTTAATTCATTAAGTAGTTTTGTTTTATTGTGTTAGTAAACTTTAATTCATCAGGATTGGTGGCTTGTATAATGTGACGAGAAAGATTGCACTCCCTTAAAACTGCTTTCCCATCAATTAAAGTTTATATGTTGATGTCTTTGGTTACTACTTATTAGTGCATTGATAACCTCTGTGTTTATTAGTGGCCTGCGCATTTGACTACGGAAGAGAATGTGGCTCCCACGGTTGTTACTAAATTGATCACTTAGGAATAACTTTTAGACATAAGCAATCATTAAGGGTTTACTCGCCGATAAGATTAGGGCCAATGAGAAAGGGTTAATTACATACACTTCATATAAAACTATCAATAAAACAAGTGACAATCTACTTAATCATCAGGACAGGTCTTCTTGTTGTCTCGAGTATTTATCTGTGTACGTGCATGCCTATCGCTGATTCGTGCTCATTAGTTTAGTTTATTATTTAATTGCAACCAAAACGTGCCAGTCTCTCAGGCTGAACCCCCTTGCATTAGATTAGGTTGTATAGTTAACTTAGAATATTAAAATACTGATTAGAATGACTAGATAATACGTTCCACTCTTAGTGATCGACACTCTATTTACCATTATATTCATACTGACCGGGTACACTGCTCGTTAAGTGTGTGTGTTATTGATAAGTCGGCTAAATATAAATTTAAAACTTGAGTAGGCATTAATACTGCTAAACCGCAACGACACATAACGCCCCACCAAGTTTTTGGCGCCGTTGCCGGGGATCGAACCCGAGTCACCCGCGTGACAGGCGGGGACTGATGACGCCAGCACTTCGGGGACCCACCCACACGACCACACTGACCCTTGATCTCTTGATTTTACGTGTTTATTGACATTGTTCCATGCATATTACTATTATTCTTTTTGGATTGTACTAATCGTTATTATCATATATGCATTTGATGTTTCAGTTTATATTTCTTATTATGTTTGACAAAGACTGGCATTAAGTTCAGCATGATAATACGAGAGGACGTGAGAGAAAACCGTGCAACGAGCCATTTTACAACAGACTGTTAACAGTCTGTCTGGTGAACACATGCGCCGCATCTGGTACAACAGATGCGCCGCATCCTATCCTTTATTTTATTTTTATTTTGTAATTATTCCAGGCTCGATACGGCGTATCTTCTTCCATAAGATACGGCGCATCGACTGACCTGATGATTTTCATTTTAATTTTTAAGTTTTATTTTTTCTAACTACTAATGTGTTATGCAAGTTTGAACTTTCTTAACTTAGGTGTGTTTAAAGTCTTGGTGGTATTATAGATTCCTGCATTTCCTGTGGATACATCAAATATGAAGCTTAAACGTTCTCATCCACAAGAAAGATGATTTTTGCTCTTATACTAATAATGGAGGATCATACCGAGCAAATCTCAGGGGAGTTTTTCTGTTCTAATTCTTTTATTTTCCAGTTTTTAACCTTTTATACAAACAACGAGGACGTTGTTTAACTTAAGTGGGGGGATTGGAGAATTAGAACACTTACTTGTCCTAAACCTTTTCAAAATATGCTTAAAATGTCCTTAATATATCAAAATAAAAAAAAAAATTAGCATGTTTTTGTTTAAAGTCTAAGTTGCATAGCTGCACACATGACGTTATTTTCAAAAATTGTGATTTTTTCAAAATTCACAAATCTATGAGTGTGCCGGTGACTTGTAAACTTTAGAACTTGGCTTGTATACTATTCGAGACCACCATAATAAGTATTATTTATATAATTGGAATGACTTGTCTAAATTGGTAAATTTCTAGGATTACACCCAAATAGCCTATATATGTTTTGTATTATTAGCTAACTACACGGGTTAGTTAACCCCCGTATAAACCCTTTTGTTACTCTCACTTTTAGAGTAAGATACCCCTAGAAAAACACTCAGAGCCATTCCTTTTGTTTCTTACACCTTCGTTATAATGTTTCGTTACACCCTTACACCTTAGCCTACCCTGTAGATTAAAATCCGTGGTTGGTTAATTGCTTTAGGCAAAGTGTGTTTCCTTACATTACCTGTGTTAGCGTGCGTAATTCATTATCTTTGGTTAGGTCGGGAAATTGCACAATGCAATTGGAGTGAAAGTAAATATTGTATATCTTTGAGTTTATTTTTCGTGTGTTTACTACTTTCACTATTACCGTTATTTCTGAAGTCATGAAAAGTATGGAAAAATTATCCAGAATTATCATTATAGTGATGTGGTGAAATTTTACACATCTTTGTTTATGTTTAAAAAAAAATCGAAAAAATAGAAAAAAAGGAAGAGTTGGATGTTTGATTTGACCAACTTATGTAAAGTTTTGTATTAAGTGGTCGATATCACCACTATTTGTTGTATATTATATCTAAGGATTGAATGGGAGTTGGCAGTTATGGGAACACCAACTAAGGTTTATTCTTTGATTAAGATCTTGTTGAGTATAATTCGTGTCTACCTAAAGCGTGTGTTTCAAGTGTTAAAGCGTGAGTTATTCTATGATATGAGTCTTATTCATGGGATGGTTGGGATAGTGATTAACCACACTTAGGATTTTAATTTATCTGTTTCGTTTATTTTTCATTTTTTACACCTATTTATATCCCAAATATTATCCATACCCTATATTATTCTTTATCCAAACCTTTGATTTATTGAGATTAAGGATTTGAGCAATCTTAGGTATCGTAGTCGTGGATTCGGCTATGTATTTATGATTTTGTCGCCCTTTTTGATATAATATTATTGGTGAAGATTACTTGGTCCTATCTTTAGCCTATTCGAGTTAAGGATTTGAGCAATTGCAAGTATCGTGTTCGTGGATTCGATCATGTATTTGTGATTTTGTCGCCTTTTCTGAAATTTGAGATCGATAGAGATTAAGGAGAATGATTAACCCTTAAGCCTACAAACCCTTTTTACCGCTTTAGACTTGTTATTCCTTGGCTTTAGTGGGGGAGATGTGTATACTTGCCAAGCTTATGATAGAATATTCGTCACGACTGGACAGTTAAACGATTAGATTTGCTTTTATCAAAATATTTTATTTTACTTCTAATTCGTTAAGTGTTTGGTTGTGTGATTATGACAAAAATGAATACATGCTTAAATATAAAAATAAATCCTGATATCTTTTAGGATACATTTTCATAAGATTAATTCTAAGGTTTACTTGGGGACAAGTAAAGTTCAAGTGGGGGGATATTTGATGAACTCAAATAAGTACATTTTATTACCGTCATTTATCCTATTTATTTGACTTGTTTTATTATATTATCTGTGAGAATTGATACTTAATCGTTTACTTTTGTAATTCTCAGGTAAAAACAAGCATTTGGTGAAACTTGGCGATTTTGGACTAATTATGGAGCAAAACAAGCAAGAAGATAAGAGTCTACTGAAATGTACAAGATCAAGACATTCTGCTCCAGATACGCCGCATCTCTCTTATTACATACGGCGCATCACTATCAAGATTTCACAAGATACGATCCAAGACAGCAAGGACATGCGCCGCATCTGAGAATGGAGTTACGCCGCATCTTCTGGCGGTGTACGAATATTCCTGAATATATTAATCTTGGACCCCACGCGAAGTTAAGTCAATGCGCCGCATCTACTTACTAGATGTGCCGCATCTTACCCTCAGACAGAAACTATAAATACCCCAAGACCAGACGAATTTCGGAGATAATATTATATACGAAGTACGAAGACCACAGAAACCTAAGGCCGAATTCAGACGATTAGGCAGCACAAGACACACCCGAACGAAGATACAAGAGCTGTAAGAAGGTCCTGCATGTATTTAATTCATTAAGTAGTTTTGTTTTATTGTGTTAGTAAACTTTAATTCATCAGGATTGGTGGCTTGTGTAATGTGACGAGAAAGATTGCACTCCCTTAAAACTGCTTTCCCATCAATTAAAGTTTATATGTTGATGTCTTTGGTTACTACTTATTAGTGCATTGATAACCTCTGTGTTTATTAGTGGCCTGCGCATTTGACTACGGAAGAGAATGTGGCTCCCACGGTTGTCACTAAATTGATCACTTAGGAATAACTTTTAGACATAAGCAATCATTAAGGGTTTACTCGCCGATAAGATTAGGGCCAATGAGAAAGGGTTAATTACATACACTTCATATAAAACTATCAATAAAACAAGTGACAATCTACTTAATCATCAGGACAGGACTTCTTATTGTCTCGAGTATTTATCTGTGTACGTGCATGCCTATCGCTGATTCGTGCTCATTAGTTTAGTTTATTATTTAATTGCAACCAAAACGTGCCAGTCTCTCAGGCTGAACCCCCTTGCATTAGATTAGGTTGTATAGTTAACTTAGAATATTAAAATACTGATTAGAATGACTAGATAATACGTTCCACTCTTAGTGATCGACACTCTATTTACCATTATATTCATACTGACCGGGTACACTGCTCGTTAAGTGTGTGTGTTATTGATAAGTCGGCTAAATATAAATTTAAAACTTGAGTAGGCATTAATACTGCTAAACCGCAACGACACATAACGCTCCACCAACAACATTAGTTCACATAGTTGTTCAACGATAAGTTAATATCCTACGATCATAAAAACATATCACATCATTGTTTAAAAAAATTGTACCAAACACTCATAAACCTCTCATTGCCTATCTAGTTTCTTGTTGATCTTCGTTAGGAATCGCCTGATGCATTTGAACATCCCTCTCGTTTGCTTGAACTCTTCATTTTGTTGTTCAATGGGTGGAAGTTGTTGCATATATTCTAGAGGTAGAAGCCTAGAATTTGGGAGTCCATCATCCTCGCTCCTAGATGAAGATGATCAGGAGGTAGGTGGATGAGGACGTTTTCCTTTTGTTTTGGCTACTCTCTTGTCACTCAAGGGTACAAATGTGTGGGGAATGAGGGAGTAGTTGGTGCAAAAACCTCTAGGATTTGGAGGGATAGGTGCAAAGGATCTAAAAAGACGGGTGAGAAGCATCCCGTATGGAAGGGCGGTGGTTCCTAACATTGGTATATCGGTCAACCTTTTGGCCACATAGTAGGCAAGATTAAAAGGTTGATGAGTTGACACGCAATAAAGCATGTAGCATAGGCAAGCATTGATGTGGTCTCTATTCCCTATGGTGCATAAGACATTTGCTCTAAGAATTTCTTCCCACTTCTTAAATTGTGGCCTAAGTTCATGTAGCTCCATGCCAAACGGGTCACGATTGACTTCATTTCCTTGTCGGGTGGTTCTAGTGTTGGAAGTTCTAGGAAGGAAGAGATGGTCTCGGATTATCTCTTTTGGGGTCAAAGGAGTGTCGTATGGAGGCGTATGATCAACAATAGAATCTAGAATTGACAAAGACCATTTGTCTGAATAAAAGCAAGTACCTTCACCTGGAATTCCAAGGACTTCCGCAAATTAGTTTAAGGGTATGTTGAAGTCGGTTTGATTGACTTTGAATTGAATGGAGATGAGACCATAATCATTTGAGCTAAGAACAACAGTAGCATAAAACTCTAATATAAATCTAGGACATATTGGTTCGTCAATGTCCAAGAGGCAATCAAAGTGAATGGTAGCTAGTTGCTGGCGAATGTTGGTTCCTTCTAGAAAGGAAGGGTCTACAGTTCTACCCTCGTGAACATATCTTTTCTCTAAGGCCTTAAATATTTTTCCTTGTGTCGGTGTAAGTCCTTTAGTCTTATGGTGTTTTGGAAGATAATTTAGGGTGTCCTTGTGATCTTAGAAAGTCGCGGGAGGCATGATTTATCCTAGATACAAAAATTACATACTTTAGTTAAAAATAACGAAAGGTTAGATATGATGTTCTAGTGTGTGCCTATATGGGGACAATGTGGAGGTGCGGTTATCTCGACTCCTTTTAATGCATGAAAATTTCATTTAGCAAATTTTATAACAAAATGAGAGATAACCCAAACGCTCCTGATTCAATGTAGCTTCGATTGAATGTACCTGAAAATACATATTAGTTATGTATTTCCTTTAGCATTCAAGAGACATTATGCAAATGATGTTTTAAACATAACGTTTTTATTTGTATGAACAATGTGAAAAATCATTTTTCCTAATAGTGAGAAGCTTTTTACAAAAAAATTTACATGTGGTTTCTAGTGAATTATGATAATGTCCTACAAGATGCAATTCCTAACTATGGAAAACATGATTTGTTATGTAATTTAGTGAATATGCTTCATGATTAATAAAAAAGATGCATAATCCCCAAGTTTTGATTTTGTGCAAGAAATAAAAATCCTAGACTCAGATCAGAAGTGTAAATATAGTTGAGATACTTACAGTGTGAATTAGAGCACAAATTTGTTGAAGGAGATGACCTAAATTCTGAGAATGGTGTGTGTGAAAACCTAGAAGGGGGGTTGAATAGTTTTTACCGTTTTAAATTTAATTTGCTTTGAGACTTAACATGATTTCTAGTTAATGCACACAAACAATCAATATAAGTAATGTAAGTAAGGAAAAGAACAATCAAACCACAACACGAAGATTTATAGTGGTTCGGCTACAAGGACTCTCTTCCTTGCCCTACTCCACTCCTCGAGCCTCTAACTCGAGAGTTTTTCTTCACTAAGAAACAAGCTCCCTTCTCGGTGGAGAAAACCTTTACACACGTCGCTTACACCTTTTTCCAGTACTAAGCCAAATACCACGTTCTAGTTCAAGGTAGAACCAACCTGACGTCGCCTATACAATTTTCGACACTAAGCTAGATGTCGAGTTCTTTACAAGGGTTCAACCACTCCCGACACTCTATGTGTTTTGAGGACTAAAACATTAACCGATCACTACTGAATGAATGGTATAACAATGATGTATGAACAACTAACAAATCACACAGTAACTATACTAACAGGATTGCAACAGTTTGTTGATCCTTGATGCTTGATCTCTTTGCTACAAAAGGAAGATCACTAAGAATGAAATGAATGGGTTAGTAATGTATAAATGAGTGAATATGTAATTTATGCTATGTAAGTGATGATTGTGCTTGAATGATCAGCTTGCTATTTATAGGCAAAACTGAGCAGACAAACCACGGATTTGGCGGACCCAAATTATGGGTTCCGCCCTTGTACTGGTTTGGTTCCGCGGGAACATGCCAGCTAAGGACTTCACAAATCTTACCATATCTTGTCTAGTCTTGTCAAGATCTTACAAAGTCAACTCCTTTGCTTCAAGATCTTTACAAAATATATTGTAAAGTCAACTAAGATTTCCTAATGAGGTATGCCATGATGTCATGTGTATTTCCATTTTTAAGAAATAAAAATAAACATGTAATTGTATATATGTATGCAATGTGTAATTCCTAGTGATCATGTAATATGTAAATGAGTTTTAAAAATCTTGTTACTAAAATGTAAAAGACTTTAACTTATACTTATGATTTGCTAAAGATAAACCTTATAATTGTCATTAACAAAATAAAGCAAAGATCGTAAAATATAAATAATGTTTTTAGGACGATATTTGCATTAATAATCTCCCCCTTTTTGTTGATGACAAAACATAACATCTATTTTTAAGCAATGAAATAAGTAAAGTGAAAGTATTTTAAAAATATGGATTAAGTTATTTTTATGCAAGTTGTGAAAACTATTTTGAGCATAAAAGCATGTACTGTGGTGTGTGAACTTAATCCTATCTCCCCCTTTTTGTCGAAACAAAAAGAAGAAATGCATAGCGGAATGTGGTGAACGGTTCTTGGTTATAACTCCCCCCAATTTGGAGTACCAAGAATGATTCAATGATTTTGAGAACTTAAAGCTCCCCCTAGGATAATACTCCCCCTAATTGGAGTACCAAGTTCATGATGAATGATCCTACAAAAAGTTAGTGTATGATATGCTCCCCCTCGATCAATACTCCCCGTTGCTAGGGTACCAACGTATATATTTCGAGGATGAGAAATGCTACAAAACAAAGATTAGTTGTATATAAATCAATCCAACCAAGTAGCATAATGCAAATGTAAAGATTCAACCAAGCAATGTAGTTTAACCCATTTGACTAAAAAAGTCAACTAACTAAAAGTGTTCAAACCAATCAAAAAGTTCAAACAATGTTAATACTATAACCAACCATATAATGTTAAACCAAAGTATAATGCATATGTAGTGATCACCCACAAGCATAAATGTAACATCCTTTCATTTAGAAAATTGTATATGACAAAGTCATAAACCAAGGTGTTACAAAATGAGAATATTCTAGAAAGTCTAAGAAGTTCTATAGAAGGAGACAAAGGTGAGGTTCCTAGCATCTATTGTGGAGGGTTGGTTGGATTTGATGAAGACATGATGGAGGCAAGCCATATAGATTCTAAATCCTTAGTGTTACGTAAGTGAGAATCCATCATGTTTGAAGAAGCGTAGAGAGGATCAAGTTCCTCATTGCCTTGAGTGTTTGGTTGATTCATCAATGGATTGGAGTGTGGCAAATATATCATTGGGTTGAAGTTTGGGTGAATGATGAGGTGATGATGATTTTCTCACTTGAGATGGTGCGAATGGTGGTGTGGTAGCCACTGGTGTTACGGTAGGTGATGGTGATCTTGGTTGAGATGGAGTAGGTGATGGTGATCTTCGTTGAGATGAGGTAGGTGATGGTATGTTAACCACTGGAGTTATGATTGGTGTTGTAGTAGTAGTGGATATAGTAGGGAAGTTTACATTAGGAGTGGGATTTATGAACCAGTATGGTCTGACACTTATTCTTGCAGTCCTTCTGTGTGGTCTGGACATTGAAGAGTTGTTGGATTTGTGCATTGTGAGGAAGAAGGTTGTTTAGGAATGCAAAGATATTGCTCTAAATCTTCTAATTTATAGTCTCTAATGTTTATGGAGGAATGTGTTTGAATGTTAATTCATGGGAAAATGTTGGTTTCCAATGTTTTGGAACAAGACAATGAGCTTGTCATTTTATCAAAGTCAATCCATAAAGATGGAGTTGACATGAAGATTTGCAGTGGATGCAGAAGGTGAGTGGAATTCTAAGAATGTGATTGATTCACGGATTCCAAGGAACCAATTAGAGGGGTCCTTGGTTGTTACAGAAAGGTAACTTGGAAGAAAATTTGAATTTTCAAATTTTGATGGGAAAAGAGTTTCCTGTGATTCTAAGTGTGCTTAAATCTTCCTAATGTGCCTAATGATAAGTATAATGATCCTAAGAATCAATGATCTAAGGAGCGGGATTAGTCGGGAAATTTGAAAAAGTTACTGTTGGAGATGCGGATCCAAATGATAACAAGTGCGGAACCCAAAATTTGGTTTCGCAGAATCCCCAGAATGAAATTTGGCGGAGCCAAAATATTCAACAGACGGAACCCATAACTTAGGTCCGCCATATCCGCCGAATGAATTTTCTTAACAGAGGGCTTACGAAACTACCCGAAACCCGTTGAAATCCAGAAAATTTTCCTAAATCCTATGTAATTAATTAGTTGTGATTGATTAAACACAAAAACACATGTTCTAACACATGTGAACATAGAAATCAATCCGATGGTATTAAACTTACCATAAAAGAGAGTTAAGCCAAACGGTGGCTTATGCATGAAAAATCGATAACATCACGTGTTATCGTCCTGCAAAGATACGTTAGTTCACACAAATGTATCATACTAACATATGATAGTTTAAGATTTACCGTAGGAGAGATTTCATTCTTAGTGTCAGTGAATTGACTGACTTTTTATACTCCTTTTGGCGACCCACTCCAAGAACCGCATACTCACGAAAACACCCTTTGATGCCCGATAGTTCCGCAGCTAACCACACCGCAAACCCATTTCTTAGTCACCGGGCTGAGCGCACCTTTGGTACTTCAGTAGGGCGAGCGCCTTCCAATTCTCATGTCTTAAGAGATTTGTGCAACTTTTATGGAATGAGATACTTAACCAACGCGACCTCTTTCTTTTTTTTCAATTGTTAGAAAAAGGAGCTTGGTCCAACACATCATTGTTTTGAGATTGTTTTATACCAAACATCCCTAACCCTCACTTCTTGTCGAGCTTCTTATTAAGCTTCATGATCCAACGTCCAATATTCTTCATCATCCCTCTTGTTTGTCGAAACTCCTCGGATTGGTTGTCGATGGAAGGGAGTTGACTCATGTATTCGGGTGGAGGGATCCTAGAATTTGGCAAACCATCATCCTCGCTAACTGATGATGATGATGATGATGAGGTGGGAGGATGAGCTCGTTTTCCTCTTGCTACGGTGACCCTATGATCACTGAGAGGTACAAAGGTATGTTTAATTTCGTTGTAGTTGGGTACGAAACCACTAGCGTTTGGAGGAATGGGTGCAAAAGCTCGATAGAAACGGGAAATAAGCATCCCGTAAGGCATGGCAGTGGTGCCTAAAATTGGAATATTGGCCATTCTTTTGGTGATATAGTAAGCTAAGTTGAATTATTGGCGAGTAGACATATAATATAGCATGTAACAAAGGCTTGCATTGACATGATCCCTATTCCCTATGGTACTTATGGCATTAGCCCTAAGAACCTCTTCTAACTTTTTAAATTGAGGCATAAGCTTGTTTAGCTCCATGCCAAACGGATCTCGATCTACCTCTTTACCTCTACTTGTCTTAGTGTGGGTGGTCCTAGGGACAAAAAGATGCTCACGGATGGTTTCTTTTGGAGTTAGGGGTGTGTCATATGGATGCATACGACCAAGGTTGGAATCGAGGATGGACAATGACCATTTGTCCGAATAGAAGCAAGTTCCTTGATTCAGAACTCCTAATACTTCCGTGAAATGGTTAAAAGGAATGGTGAATTCATGGTGGTTAGCTTTGAAATGGATGCTCATGAGGCCATAGTCGTTTGAACCAAGAACAACGCTAGCATAGAATTCTAGTATGAATGTAGGAATTATTGGTTCATGTATGTCTAGAAGACAATCAAACTAGATAGCGGCTAGTTGTTCCCGGATGTTGGTGCCTTCTAAGAATGAGGGGTCTATGGTTCTACCCTCGTGAACATAATGTTTTTCTAAAGCCTTAAATATTTTGACTTGGTCGCTAGAGAGTCCTTTGGTTTTATGGTGTTGAGGTAGGTATTTGCGGGTATCTTTATGATCATAGTATGTCGCGGGAGGCATGATTATCCTAGACACGAAAATTACATAGTTTAGTTAAAACTATCGAAAATACGTATAATAATTTCTAGTGTGTGCCTACATGGGGACAATGTGGAGGTGCGGTTATCTCGACTCCTTTTGATGCATGAAAATTTTGTTTATGCAAGTTTTATAACAAAATTAGAGATAACCCAAACGCTCCTACTTCAATGTATCTACGATTGAATGTACCCGAAAATACATATTAGTTATGTATTCTCTTTAGCATTCAAGAGACATTATGCAAGTGGTGTTTAAAACATAACGTTTTTGTATTTGTATGAACAATGTTCAAAAAAACATTTTTCCTAGTCGTGAGAAGATTTTGATAAAAATTTCTCATGGGGTTTTTAATGAATTATGATAATGCCATATGATATGCAATTCCTAATTAAAGAAAATATGATTTGTTATGTAATTTAGTAAATATGCTTCATGATTTTACTAAAATTATGCATAAACCCCAAGTTTTGATTTTGTGCATGAAATTGAAATCCTATACTCAGATCAGGAATGTAGATGTGATTAGGATACTTACAGAGATGATTAGGGCACAAATTGGTGGAAGAAGATGACCTAAATTATGAGTTTGGTTGATTTTGAGTCGAGTTCCAGTGGGTGGTATATTTTTGGGAGTTGTGATATACAGTACAGGGTGTTTATTTAATATACTAGAAAAACTAGCCTGGAGACTCACGGATTCGGCGGAACCAAAATAAGGGGTCCGTCCTTGTTGTCGTTTGGTTCCGCAAGATCAAACTCAATTTTTGGTTTTTGTTGTGTTTGGTTAATCTAAGGTTCAAGCTAAGGTTTTATTTACTCACTAGGTTCCATTAGTCCTAAACCAAGTCTTAGAAAGTTAAAGGGTGCTCTCTTAAGAGGTTTAGTGAGAATGTTGGCAATGTTTTCCTCTGAGGAAACTTTCTCGATTGAGATGTTTCCCTTCTGAACATTGTCGCGTAGGAAATGGTGATGTATTTCTATGTGTTTGGTTCTAGCATGTTGGACTGGATTTTTGCTAAGGTCGATAGCTCCTTTTTTGTCGCAAAGAAAGGGAATGTCGTTGAGTTCAATTCCATAGTCGACGAGAGCTTGTTTCATCCACAGTGCTTGTTGACACACCTTTCCTGCAGACACGTACTCAGCTTCAGTTGTTGATAATGCTAGGGCCGTTTGTTTCTTGGCAAACCATGAGGTAAGACAATGCCCAAAAAAAGTACAAATACCACTTCTACTTTTTGTATCGACATGGTCACCGGCATGGTCGGAGTCGGCATACACTATGGTTTTCATTCCCGTTCCTTTGGGATACCATAATCCTAAATGTGTAGTACCTTTAATATATCTAAAGATTCGTTTAACGGCTTCAAGATGGGATGTTTTGGGATCTTCTTGAAAGCGTGCACATAGACAAACACTAAACATAATGTCCGGTCTACTAGTCGTGAGGTAGATTAAACTACCAATCATTCCTCTATATTTAGTGCTATCTACGGATTCACTTTCGTCATCCTTGGTGAGTTTGGTTTCGGAAGACATTGGTGTTTTCATAGGTTTGGAGTCTTCAAGACCAAATTTCTTAAGCATATCCATTATATACTTAGATTGGTTGAAGAATATCCCATCTTCTAATTGTATTATTTGGAGACCTAAGAAAAAGTTTAGTTCCCCCGTCATACTCATTTCAAACTCATCATGCATGATTTTTGAAAATTCATCGCATAATTCTTGAGAAGTTGAACCAAATATAATGTCATCTACATATATCTGGACCATGATAATATGTGATCCATTTTTCTTGGTGAAAAGAGTGTTGTCTAATAGGCCCATGATATACTTATGGTCAACTAGGAAAGTCTTAAGTCGATCATACCAAGCTTTTGGTGCTTGCTTAAGTCCGTATAAAGCTTTCTTAAGTTTGTAGACATGATTAGGTTTTTCAAAATCGGCAAAGCCGGGAGGTTGTGCAATGTACACTTCCTCATTAATAAAACTATTTAGAAAAGCACTTTCGACATCCTTTTGGAATAGTTTAAAGTTGTGTGCACATGCATATACAAGTAATATTCTAATTGACTCAAGCCTAGCGACGGGTGCAAATGTCCCGTCGTAATCTATACCTTCTTTTTGATTGTAGCCTTGAGCTACTAGCCTAGCTTTGTTTCTAGACACTACTCCATTTTCATCCATTTTGTTCCTAAACACCCATTTAGTTCCAATTATGGTTTAATTTTTAGGTTGAGGGACCAATGTCCAAACATCATTCCTAACAAACTGATTTAATTCTTCTTGCATCGCTATGACCCAAGATTCATCTTTTATGGCCTCATTTATATTTTTAGGCTCAATAGTTGAAACAATACAAAAGAAATTACTTTGGTTTTGGACTTTTGATCTTAATGTTCTTTCATTAATTTTACCTATGATGTTATCTAATTGATGACTTCTAGATTCTTTTATATTGACTATTTCTCTTTTTACCGGTTCGTCTTCTTTGTCATTTTCTATGTTTTCTTGGTTTTCAACCATTTGACTTTCAACTAAGTCATCATCTACAAAAGGTGATGTCTTAGAGGGAGGTGGACTTTCGTCGAATGTTACGTTCAACGATTCCTCAACTCTTGAGGTTTCTTTGTTCAAAACTATGTAGGCTTTACTATTTTGCGAATACCCAAGAAACACACCTTCATACGAATTTGGGTCGAACTTGGTGAGATAATTCTTAGTGTTTAAAATGAAGCACTTGCTTCCAAAAACTCTAAAATATCTTAAAGTAGGCTTTTTGCCTCTATATAACTCATATGGAGTCTTTTTCAAAAATGGTATAATTAATACTCTATTTAAGATGTATGTAGATGTATCTACGGCGTGACACCAAAACTTTTGTGGTATGTTTTGTTCATTTAACATTGTTCGACTCATTTCTTGAAGTGTTCTGTTCTTACGTTCTACTACACCATTAGATTGAGGAGTTCGAGGAGCCGAGAAGTTATGTGTTATGCCATTAGCATCACAAAAAGCTCCGAATTGGGTTTCGTTATCAAATTCACGACCGTGATCGGTTCTAATAGACACAATGTTATTTCCTATTTGATTTTGAATTTTCTTACTTAGAATTTCAAATTTATCAAAAGCCTCGTTTTTAGTTTTCAAAAACTTAGTCCAAGTATACCTAGTGTAATCATCTACTATTACCAAAGTATAGAAGTTTTTCCCATAAATTTGTATAGTGGATGGACCAAACAAATCCATATACAACAATTCTAGACACTTAGATGTAGACACCATGTTTTTAGCCTTATGGCTATTATGAACTTGTTTCCCAATTTTGCAAGCATCACAAAAGTGTTGGTCGTATTTCAACTTGGGTAGGTTTCTAACGAGTTCCTTAGATGATAAGGATTGGATTAACCTCATATTGGCGTGACCTAAGCGTCTATGCCATAGAGTTGAGTTTTCGTCCAAAGAGGTGAGACAAAGTTTGTCTTTAGGTGTTTTGTCTAATTTCATAACGTATACGTTTTTCTTTAAAACATCTTTTCCTATGGTTATACCGTCTTTAAGTATTTTACTTCCATTTTCACTAAAAAGGACGTTATACTTTTTACGGCATAATTGACTAATACTAAGCAAGTTAAATCCTAAGTTATCTACATGAGCAACATCATCAATAGTGAGAGAGTCATGAGAGATTGTACCTTTTCCAATGATTTTACTTTTAAGCTTGCTACCGAATGTGACATTACCTCCGTCGTACAATTGGTAGGTTGAGAAAAGGCTTTTGTTTCCCGTTATGTGTCTTGAACATCCACTATCTTTGATCCACTCGTCCAGTTCTAACCCAACTTTCAAGCACACCTAAGTTAAAGAAAAACTCAAGCGTTTGGTCCCCAATATCTAATGGGTCCATTTGGGTTAAACATTACATTATCATGGTTCATGTATGAAAATGGTGGATAAGTGTTCCATGGCATGTAGTTGGGACCTTGAAAATTCCTAGACATGTTTTGGTTCCAACTATTTTGATGATGATGCTAAGAGTTAAGGTTACTCTTAGGAAAGGGGTGCTTGGGAAAACTAGTTTTAGGTCTCTGTTGAACCGTTTTAGTCCTAAAATCATTCTTAACTTGACCTTTTCCTATAGTAACTGCTGGTTTTTGTTTGTTAACAGTTGCACTAGTGGTAGGTTTTCTTGTGACCTTAACGAACTCAGTACGGTCTGAAGTACAAACCTTCTATTCATCAACAGTACCCGCGGACCATTTGGTCATAACTGGCGGAACCAAATTTTTGGATCTGCCAGATCCGTGGGTGTCTGAACTAGTTGGAACAGTTTCTTGTACTTTAACTATTTGTTTCTCAAAGTCACCTAAGTTTCCTAGTTTCATGAAATCTAGTTTGGTTTTATCATGATGCAACTTTTGAGCTTTCATTATATCATCCATACAACTAATGTGTTTATCAAACATTTTAAATTTGGAATTTTATTTGATAAGTTTTTCTTGTGTGTATTTAAGTGTTTCTATTTCTAGTTTAAGCTCCTGACATGAAACACATGTTTCTTTAACATCTTTACCCTTTTCTAATCTTAAAGCTTTCTCTTTTAACCAATATACCTCATTTTCCAAAAACTCCTTTTTGGTTTTTAAGAACTTGTTTTTGTTTATGATTTTAAGGGTAATTTCACACAGCTTGTTATATTCTATTTCTACTGTATCATCATCAATAGAGGAGTAAGATAACTCAGATAGTACCTCGTTAGAGTCATTAGCCATAAGAGCAACTTCGTCATTCTTTGGCTCTTCGTCATCATCTTCATTGTCACTCCAAGCACCACTGACAAAGGCTCGTTGAGTCTTTCTTTTGGGTGGCTTCGGACATTCTCCTATTAGGTGACTGGAATCCCCGCACCTAAAACATTTCCTATCTACTTTTCCTTTCCTATCATCATGGTCTTTCCGTAAGGATTTCTTTTCTTCATGAGGTTGTCTTTTGAACTTTCCTCGTCTCCTAAAGAACTTCTTGAAATCTCTTATGGCCATAGCATATTCTTCGTCTTTGCTATCTGAGCTAGACTCTTCATCATTACTTGACTCTACCCTAGCTTTTAAGGCAATGGACTTCATCTTCTCCTTTTTGCCTTTAACTATTTCTGAGTCTTTTTCCATTACCATTTCGTGAACTTTGAGATTTCCGATGAGCTCGTCCAGTGTCATGCTTGAAAGATCCTTGGATTCTTCAATAGTCGTCACCTTTGCTCTCCACTTCGGATGAAGTGCTCTAAGAAATTTCCTGACAAAGTTCTTACTAGAAAAAGATTCGTCAAGTGCTTTAAGAGAAGTAATTATAGTATTAAACCTAGCAAAAGCACTATCAATGGTCTCATCTTCAGAGATAACAAATTGTTCATATTGTTGAACAAGAAGATCAATTTTGTTATCTTTGACTTGTGAGTTCCCTTGATGAGTGATAATCAATGACTGCCAAATGTTCTTAGCCGTTTACACATAAAAACTCTTTCATATTCTTTCTTAGGTAAGGCATTATAAAGCATCATTTTGGCTTCATTATTTTTGGCAATCAACTTCTTTTGCTCATCACTATGACAAGTAAGAGAAGTACCCTCATCCCGACCACCTGATATATTTGATATAGGTTTATTATCACCTTCTACAATAATATACCATAAATCTATATCCTTTGACTTCACATAAGTTTCAAAGCGGTTTTTCCAATAAATAAAACTATTTGGTTCAAATAGTGGTGGTCTTTGCATAGATTGCCCTTCTTTGAAGTTTTCAAGATCCATTGATCGTTTCAAGTTTTAAAATACAATATATTTTGAAAATCTTGAGTAACGTAGCTCTGATGCCAATTGTGGAAAACTAGAAGAGGGGTTGAATAGTTTTTACCGTTTTATATTTAATTTGCTTTGAGATTTAACATGATTTCAAGTTAATGCACACAAACAATCAATATAAGTAATGTAAGTAAGGAAAAGAACAATCAAACCACAACACGAAGATTTATAGTGGTTCAGCTACAAGGACTCTCTTCCTTGCCCTACTCCACTCCTCGAGCCTCTAACTCGAGAGTTTTTCTTCACCAAGAAACAAGCTCCCTTCTCGGCGGAGAAAACCTTTACACACGTCGCTTACACCTTTTTCCGGTACTAAGCTAAATACCGGGTTCTAGTTCAAGGTAGAACCAACCTGACGTCGCCTATATAATTTCCGACACTAAGCTAGATGTCGAGTTCTTTACAAGGGTTCAACCACTCCCGACACTCTATGTGTTTTGAGGACTAAAACACTAACCGATCACTACTGAATGAATGGTATAACAATGATGTGTGAACAACTAACAAATCACACGGTAACTATACTAACAGGATTGCAACAGTTTGTTGATCCTTGATGCTTGATCTCTTTGCTACAAAAGGAAGATTACTAAGAATGAAATGAATGGGTTAGTAATGTATAAATGAGTGAATATGTACTTTATGCTATGTAAGTGATGATTGTGCTTGAATGATCAGCTTGCTATTTATAGGCAAAACTGAGCAAACAAACCACGGATTTGGCGGACCCAAATTATGGGTTCCGCTCTTGTACTGGTTTGGTTCCGCGGGAACATGCCAGCTAAGGACGTCACAAATCTTACCATATCTTGTCTAGTCTTGTCAAGATCTTACAAAGTCAACTCCTTTGCTTCAAGATCTTTCCGAAATATATTGTAAAGTCAACTAAGATTTCCTAATGAGGTATGCCATGATGTCATGTGTATTTCTATTTTTAAGAAATAAAAGTAAACATGTAAATGTATATATGTATGCAATGTGTAATTCCTAGTGATCATGTAATATGTAAATGAGTTTTAAAAAGCTTGTTACTAAAATGTAAAAGACTTTAACTTATACTTACGCTTTGCTAAAGATAAACCTTATAATTGTCATTAACAAAATAAAGCAATGATCGTAAAACATAAATAACGTTTTTAGGACGATATTTGTATTAACAGTGTGCTATGGGGTGAGTTTGAGTTTCTTGTGTGTTGTGGGAATTAGAAAAGGAGTGTTTGTTTAATATATTTAAAAACCAACCCAGGAACCCACGGATGGGGCGGAACCAAATATTTGGTTCCGTCCTTGTTGTCGAAGGGTTCCGCGGGACTGTTTTGGTTTTTGGTTATTTTTGTCGTGTTTGGTTAATCTAAGGTTTGAGCTAAAGTTTTAACTACATATTTGGTTCCATTAATCCTAAACCAAGTCATAGAATGTGATGACGAATTTCTATGTGTTTGGTTCGAGCATGTTGAACTGGATTCTTGCTAAGGTCGATAGCTCCTTTGTTGTCACAGAGAATAGGGACATCGTTGAGTTGAATCCCATAGTCGACGAGAGCTTGTTTCATCCAAAGTGCTTGTTGACATGCTTTTCCTGCAGACACGTACTCGGCTTCGGTTGTTGAGATTGCTAGAGCCCTTTGTTTCTTTGAGAACCATGCGGTAAGACAATGCCCAACAAAAGTACAAATACCACTTGTATTCTTTTTATCGACATAGTCACCGGCATGGTCCGAGTCGGCATACACCATGGTTTCAATTCCCGTTCCTTTGGGATACCATAATCATAAGTATGTAGTACCTTTAATGTATCTAAAAATTCGTTTTACGGCTTCAAGATGGGATGTTTTAGGATCTTCTTGAATGCGAGCGCATAGACAAACACTAAACATAATATCGGGTCTACTAGCCGTGAGATAGAGTAGACTACCGATCATTCCTCTATATTTAGTGCTATCTACGGATTCACCTTCTTCATCCTTTGTGAGTTTAGTTTCCGAGGACATAGGTGTTTTCATAGGTTTGGAATCTTCAAGACCAAATTTTCTAAGCATATCTTTGATGTACTTAGATTGGTTGAAGAATATCCCATCTTCTAATTGTTTTATTTGGAGTCCTAAGAAAAAGTTTAGTTCTCCCATCATACTCATTTCAAACTTGTCATGCATGATCTTTGAGAAATCGTCACATAACTCTTGACAAGTTGATCCGAATATGATACCATCCACGTATATTTGAACTATGATAATATGTGATCCCTTTTTCTAAGTGAAAAGAGTGTTGTCTACTAGTCCCATGGTATACTTATGTTCAACTAGGAATGTCTTAAGTCGATCATACCATGCTTTTGGTGCTTTCTTAAGTTCGTATAAAGCTTTTTTAAGTTTGTAGACATGATTTGGTTTTTCAAAGTTGGCAAAGCCGGGAGGTTGTGCGACATACACTTCCTCATTAATAAAACCATTAAGAAATGCACTTTTGACATCCATTTGAAAAAGTTTAAAGTCATGTGCATATGCATATGCAAGTAATATTCTAATTGACTCGAGTCTAGCAACCGGAGCAAATGTTTCGTCGTAGTCAATACCTTCTTGTTGGTTATAGCCTTGAGCTACTAGCCTAGCTTTGTTTCTATACACTACACCATTTTCATCCATTTTATTTCTAAAGACCCATTTTGTTCCAATTATGGTTTGACATTTTGGTTGAGGAACCAATGTCAAAACATCATTTCTAACAAATTGGTTTAATTCTTATTACATTGCTATAACCCAAGATTCATCTTTTATAGCCTCATTTATATTTTTAGGTTCAATGGTTGAAATGAAACAAAAGAAGTTACTTTGGTTTGGACTTTTGATCTTAAGGTTCTTTCATTTATTTCTCCTATGACATTATCTAATGGATGACTTTCAGATTCTTTGACATTGACTATTTCTCTATTTAAAGGTGTTGTTCCCTTTACACTATTAGAGTTAACTAGAAAGTTAATCTATTTCGTGTTATGACTAATACAATGTTTAGGATTAATTCTAACAGTTATAAAATGTGAGTATAAACACAACAATATTTTTCAACGTTTAAATTCTTATTAGAAATAATTCCAAGAATCTATACCCAAGTGTTTTGCGGAACAAACACTTGGGATTGAATAGACAAGGGTATGGGGTGTCTCCTATCGAAACTCAAGTTTTGCTTGAGTGGTAACAATATACCCACTGAGCTATCTCAGTGAGTTGTATACTCTTTGTAGGAGAGAAGTTCCTTTGCAAAAGTTCAAGACTTTAAATATACAAAGCACACTTAAACTTCTCTCCCATCTGATCTATTTATACACAAGTAATCTAAGTATAAGTGATTAAATATAATACAAGTTGTTGAGGTTGCGTGTCTGACAATTACAAATAGTAATTGTCATTTCCAAGAACCAATAGGAAAGGGCTAATAAGACTTTGGGAGTTGTTGGCTGACACTCCATGACTTTTAGCCGCAATAGGGAAGGTTGGATCTGACAAGAGAAGAGTGTTGGGCTGACACTATTATCTTCTCAGATCTTTTCCCTATTGTTCCCGCCTTTTCTTCAGGCGTTGGTTCCTCAGTCCTTCAATCACTTTGTTGGTTGAGGAGACTGGGGTTCAGTGAGTTCTTGTCCAACACTCACTGAACCATCATCTTCTTCTTTGGCTTAAGTCCTACTCAGGGAGTACCGCCTTCCTGATAAGTGAATCCTTCTTCATGAATTCGCCTTAAGCATCTCGAAGATGACTCACTGAGAGGCTGTTCTCTCAGTGACTTGAATTGTTCTCGGTTTAAGTTTAACACTTAGTTAATTTGTGTCCAAATCATGTTTTACGTATTCTTGGGTTTTTCATAACCCAACAATCTCCCCCTATTTGGATATAAATTATTCCTAAGTGTTTTGATCAGTATGAGTGAGCTAAAGTCTTCTGCTCATACTGAATGTACTAGAAAATAAATAATGAAACTGATATAACAAAAACATTCATCAATTTATTCATATCATTACAAGTCCTATTATTCTAAGTACAAAATACTCATGGTTCCTCAACAAGACCCATGAGTTCAAGCTTCGCCTTCTTTGACATCAACACCTCTTTATCAGGTCGATCCTTCATCATTTGATCCATCAACCTTACAAACTCCTCATTTTCAGGTCTCCTGATATTAAGCGCCATCAGTTTGTAAGCAAGGAGTGTTGTCGTTTCCACTTTGTCGATGTCAGAGACTCTTTGAAAGGCTTCCTGACCAAATTCATCCACAAAGAAGATACCATACTCAGGTTCTTTGATGACCAGGTTGGGACGGATTTTCCTCCCAACCTTCTGAGTAAACTCAGGGATAGTTAGTCCCTGAGAAGCAAGTGCCTCATCATGGTTAATGCCCAGACTCTTTGCCACTCTTGCAAGTTCCTCATACTTAGCACTCAGTGACTTGATGATGATTGGGGCATTCTTGCTTGCGGTTTTCTTCCTCAGGATGGGCATCATCATATCCCATTCTCTTAACCCATAGTCTGAAAACTTGATTGCAGGAAGATGTTCAGACTTCCTTGGACCTCTATGGATTGTTAAGCTCAGAGGTCTGGTGGGGTGAATAGTGATATCAGTGATTTTGCCTTCATCTTTGGTTTTGGTCATGTGCCATACATACCTCTCATAAATCCTCTACCTCTTTTCTTCCTTAAGTTTGGCCTGTTTGTTATGTTCCTTAAGGATTTCAGCCTGAAGCTTGAGAAGATCATCCCCTTTGATGTCCTTCTTCTCAGACTCCTTGATTACTTCTTTGGCAACCTTTGAAATTTCAGACCTGTTGAGTACCAGCTCTTTTTCTCTTTCCTTCCTGAGCTCTTCTTGGTGTAAAATTTCAGCAAGTTGATCAGGAGTCCCATAGACCCTTCTCCCATCCTCTAAATCAACATAGAATGGTGCATCAGGATCTGCACGTCTTTCAGATGAATCCTTGACTAAGAGTGATTTAGGAGGAGGGTTTGTTTCAGTCACCATGATTTCCTTTCCTTTGTTAATGGGAGGAGGTTGACTGGTGGATGTCTCAGGGACAATTACCAAAGCAGAATTGGGGTCAGGGATTGGAGGATCATCATTTTTCTCCCCCTCAGCAGATGGCGGAGCTTCAGTGGAGACACCTGCTGACTGAGGAGGTGGAGGAGTATGAGAGGCCTGAAGAATGGATAAAATGTTGGAGACCATAGACTTTGTTTCAGAAGTCTCATTCTTCACGGCACTTAATTCGGTAGCCATTTCCTTCTGGTAGGTGGTGAGTTCAGTAACTTGGGTGGTGTAGTGGTTGACCAGCTCATTATGTGTTGTTGAGAGCTGCTCAAAGGCTGAGGAGATTCTGATCAGGTGCTCCTTGGATGCATTAACAGCATGATAAATAGACTCTTGCTGGGTCCTTAAACCTTGAAGATCTACCCCCTGAAGGAGCTTTAGAAGCTCAGTAATGCTGGTGGAGGTGTTAGCCTGAGAGGCCAAGTATGCATCCAATCTGGTGACAAAAGTGGGATCATCTGCAAGATGTTCTTGTACTGATTCTATAGCCTTGAGGATGTTGGACAGTTCCTGATGCTGTCCAGTGGCTATGTCATCTACAGATTTGTTCAGGTCACCAAGTTGTTTATCAGTGAGGGTGGCGGCCTGAAGAATCTTTGCCTGAGATTCTTCCACTGAAGCCCTGAAGTCAGCATAGGAGGATGCCACTTTAGTGTGCTTATCCCATAGCTCATCCGCAACAGAGCTGTAAAGACCTTCGTTGGCTTTACGAAGGACTTTTGCCATTTGTCTTTCAGAACCGGATGAGCATCGTCTTACTTTTGCAACCACTTAGGAGTGGTTGAAGCACCTGATGATGATGATGAGGTTGATGGAGAACTGGGTGGTTGATCCTCAGGATGAGGTGAGGAATGTTGTTTCTTAGAGGGCTGAGGAGGGCTTACTTGTGTTTCCATTTCCTCCTCAGCATCAGGGATCTCATCATCACCAAAATCAATCTCCTCCTCTGACTCATCAGCCAACAAATTTTTATAGTCAGCCAGAGAAGGAGCCTTCAGTAAATCCGGCTCCCCCTCAGAAGAGGGCTCACCTTCGTTGTGGACAGGTCCTGATTCTTTTGTCATAATAACTGGTGGGGTTTGACCAGCCTGACTAGTCATAATAACTGGGGGGGTTTGCCCAGCTTGACTTTTAGAATCAGTTCCTGAGAGAACAAAAATGCCTGAGTTGAGTTTGGGTTCCGTATCGGCGGGTGGTTTAAATCCCTCCGAGTCTTTGTCCCCCTGAGCGCCTTCATCCACTGATGGGTGTTTTTCTGTGGAATCATGAGGCACTCCTTGTGAAGATGTATGGACCCCCTTCCCATCAGGATTGGTCTGTCCTTTTGGGGATTTAGGGTCCTGAACTCCCTGAGACCCTGAGTGTGATTGCTCAGGGACGTTAGCAGGATGTGAGTGGGTATGGGTCCCCATCTCAGTGGAGTAGTACTGCTCCACCGAGGATATAGAACCCTGAACTCCCTCAGGTTCTGATTGTGATTTATCAGTGCCTTCATTAGGATGTGAGTGGGTGGATGCTCCTGACCCTTCTGACTTGTTTTTGTCAGTAGGGACATTAGGAAAGGGTTTGCCCGAGGATACTGAGGATGATTGCTCAGCACCCTCCAGTGGCGTTTGTTTTGTGGCCAATGTGGTCTCTTGTATGGGAGTCTGAGAGGTCAAGGTCACAACAACTTTCTTGGTGCCTGAGGCAACAGTCTCAGTGACGAGTGGTTTAGGTCTAACCACCTTACTGGATTGTCCCCCTTTCCCTTTCTTCTTCTTCACCTTCTTGGTTGGTGAAGGAACTGGTGAGCATACATTTTCACCCTGAATCACCATTAACATGTAGGTGGTCAGGGCGACCGGTTGTACCTCAGTAATGTCACTACTAAAGTTGGTCTTATGCAAGATGTCAGGTTTTGTACCTTCATCGTCAGACCTTAAGTAGTCAGAACCAAGAAGATCCTGAAGCACACAGGAAATGAACCTAGGATAAGACATGTGTCTTTGCCTATGTTTCCCTGAGAGCTTTGACACGAGGTCTCGGAAGATTATTCCTCCGATATCTATTTTTCTACCCTCCAAGAGACTGAACATCATCAATTGTTGTGATGAGTTCAACTGCTCAGTGGAGGATTTGTTTCCTCCGAGTACCTGAATGATGAATGTCATCATAAGTCTCCAGACAGGGTGAAACCATATCTTCACTATTGGAGCCTTTACCAACAAGGCTTCAGGAGACTCGCCAGGACGCCTAACATCATGAGGCCCTAGGAAAAGCATTTCAGCTTTTATTTCCTGATCAGTAGGGTTAGCCTCAAAGTTCTCAACAAAGTTAAGACCAGTGGCCATGATGAAGGTCTTGTAGTTCAGGGAGAGAGTCCTAGTCCCATTCATCACAGTGAAAGTGATGATAGACTCTTTGGTGTCCTTAGGGCTAGTAGCCATTGCGGTACACCAAAACTCCCTGAGATAGTCATTATAGATGACTTCTGGGGTGGTTGTAAAAGCTGTGGCAAGGAAGCAGTTTTGTAAATACTTAACTACATCCTTGTAACCCGCATATTGCTGCGGGTAATGGAAATTTCCAACCACATTGTTTTTGGTCAGGTCCACGCCCTCCATTGTGAAGCTCACATTTGGGGCGGTGGTAATAGCATTAGAGGAAGCCATTTTATGATCGGGTTTAGGTCGGAAAATGGTCGGATATTTCTTAATGCTAAGAACACACACACAATTTGTTTGAGAAATAAAAAGGGTAGAGTTTGCTTATAAATTTCTAAAAATGTGTGTGTGTATTCTTTTGGATGGGTATTTATAGGATAGTGGAGATGGGGGTATTTTTGGCATTTGAGTGATCTTATTTATGCAAAATATAATTTTTGGAAGTTATTTTGAATAAAATGTTTGAGATCCGCATTAAATGCCACCACTCCACTTTTCCTCTTTTTTTTTCAATTGGCAGAGTGAACAGTTGAGAAGTTTTTGCAAAAGGAGAAGTTGCAGAGTTTCCATCATCACACAGTGTATTGTGTGAGAGAGGGCATTGAATGCCAAGTTGGGAAGTGGGGGCCCATTAGGTGTATGCCAGAAAGGCAAAAAGAACAAATATTCTTGAATTAAATATGAGTTCAGTTACCAACCTCGGACATTTACTAACTAGATACTTAGAGCATTTAAGTTAGTATTTAATGTCTCTTTTCAGGGCCCTGAATGACTTTTCATTCAGTTATTGTATTTCAGGGACTTGGGACTAGTCACTGATGATTCAGGAATATGAAAAAAAATTCCTGAGCAAAAAGGATTCATGAACTTGGGTTTAGTTCATGAACCCTAAAGATTTCAGGAACTTGGGTTTAGTTCCTGAGGTTGAGGATTCAGTGAATTAATTCACTGACGAACACATTGAGTCAGGGACCTGAGATTTGAAGAATTTACACTTCAGTTGGTAGGAATCAATCAGTGGACTGATTCTCTATATCCAACATTCCTAATTCAGCTTTCAGTCTTGTGAAAGTTGGTTCATCCAAAGGTTTGGTGAAGATATCAGCCAACTGATATTCAGTAGGAATGAAGTGTAATTCAATGTCACCACTCATGACATGGTCCCTGATGAAGTGATATCTGATATCAATGTGTTTTGTTCTCTGATGAAGAACAGGGTTGTTTGAGATTGCAATTGCACTTGTGTTATCACAAAAGATGGGTACCATTTTGTACTGAATTCCATAGTCACTGAGTTGACTTTTCATCCAGAGTACATTTGCACAACAACTAGCTGCTGCAACATATTCAGCCTCAGCTGAGGACAAGGCAACTGATTGTTGCTTCTTGGCACTCCAACAGACTAATTTCCCACCAAGTATTTGGCAAGAGCCTGAGGTGCTTTTTCTGTCCATGTTGCATCCAGCATAGTCAGAGTCTGAGTATCCTTTGAGATCAAGTCCTGAGCACTTTGGATAGTATAATCCAAGGTTAGGAGTGCCCTTTAGGTACCTGAATATCCTTTTCACAGCAGAGACATGAGATTCTCTTGGGTCAGATTGATATCTGGCACGTAGACATACTGAGAATTGGATATCAGGCCTTGATACAAGAAGATACATCAGTGATCCTATCATTCCTCTAAAGAGAGTTTGATTTACTGGTTTACTAGTTAGATCAGGACCAAGGTTGTTTGGGGGAACCATGGGAGTTTTGACTGAGGCACAGTCACTGAGATCATACTTCTTTAGTAGATTCTTTACATACTTCTCTTGACTGATAGTGGTTCCTCTATCAGTCTGCTTGATCTGAAGACCAAGAAAGTATGTCAGTTCTCCCATCATGCTCATTTCAAACTTCTTTGCCATTAGTTTTTCAAATTGTTTGCAAAGTTTGAAACTTGTTGAGCCAAAGATGATGTCATCAACATACACTTGTGCTAGTATGACATCATTATTTGTCTTATAGATAAACAATGTGTTGTCTATCTTGCCTCTGACAAATTTGTTTTGGATTAAGAAGGCTGAGAGAGTCTCATACCATGCCCTGGGAGCTTGCTTCAGTCCATAAAGGGCTTTGTTAAGCTTACAGACATGATCAGGAGACTCATGGCTTTCAAATCCAGGAGGTTGCTCAACATAAACTTCTTCTTTCAGTGAACCATTTAAGAATGCACTTTTAACATCCATTTGGTACACCTTGAAGTTCATGTATGTGGCAAAAGCAAGGAAGATCCTGATGGCTTCCATCCTTGCTACTGGTGCAAATGTTTCCTCATAGTCAATGCCTTCTTGTTGATTAAAGCCTTTGGCTACAAGTCTGGCTTTGTTTTTAATGACTATGCCATTTTCATCAGTTTTGTTTTTGAATACCCATTTCTTGCCAATGACTGAGACATTCTCAGGACATTTGACCAAGGTCATTACCTTGTTTCTGTCAAATTGTTCCAGTTCATCATGCATGGCCTGAACCCAACTTGGATGTTTAAGTGCTTCTTTAACACTTTTAGGTTCAATTGTGGAAATGAAGTCCACAAATAGGCATTCATTGGATGAGGCTGCTCTTAGACTAGCAGCCATGCTCCTGGTGAGCATGCCTTCAGTAGGCTCTCCAATAATATTGAAAAGTTCAATGTCCTGAGACCTAGTCCAACTTTCTTGAGGTCCTGGATACTGATTTGAACTTGTGGAGGCCTGATTGGGTAGAGGGGTTGGTTCTGGAGTAGACACATGATCATTGTTTGGATCTTGAGTGTCTATCAGATCACTGAGATTGTTTGCATCTTAAGTATTTTGATCAGGCTGATTGATAACATCAGTGTGTGTATGTGCCTCAACAAACTCAGTGATGGTTGGGTTAGGTAGGTTGTGAGGGATTATGTAATAGGAGAGATTAGCATCATCTTGATACTGAGTAGAAGAATTGTTTTCAGACAGATATTCATCAGGAGGATATCTTGAAGAATTATCAATTCCTATCTCTTCTACTGAGGCAGTTGAGAACCTGATAGCATCAGTGCTCTCATCAAAGGTAACATGAAATGTTTCCTCAGTCTGCTGTCTCCTTGTGTTGAACACTTTGAAGGCTTTTGAGACAAGTGAGTATCCCAGGAAGTATCCATCATCAGCTTTTGCATCAAATTTCCCTAGGTGATCCTTGTGATTATGAATAAACACAGGACACCCAAAGACATGAAAGTAGCTGATGTCAGGGATTCTTCCTTTGAATAACTCATATGGGGTTTTCCCATGTCTCTTGACAATTATGGATCTGTTTTATGTATAACAGGCAGTTTTGACAGCATCAGTCCAAAAATGGTTGGAAAGGACTGATCCACATAGCATTGTCCTAGCAGCTTCAATGAGTGTTCTGTTTTTCCTTTCAGCAACACCATTTTGTTCAGGTGTGTATGGAGAGGAAAAGTTTTGGTAAATACCTTTCTCATCACAGAAACATTCAAGTTCATTATTTTTGAACTCAGTCCCATTTTCAGTTCTAATTTGTTTGACCTTAATGTCATTTTGATTTTCAATGTTCCTGACAAAGGACATGATTGTTTCAGCTGCCTGACTCTTTTTGATCAGGAAGAATACCCAGGTGTATCTTGAGTATTCATCTACTATGACCAGAGTATACTTCTCATGGTTAATAGACCTTGGACTGACAGGTCCAAATAGATCCATATGGAGAAGATGTAGGCAGTTCCTGATGGAAAAGTTGGTTTTGGTTTTAAAGGATGCTCTGTGATGTTTACCTTTTTCACAAGCTGAGCATGGTTTATCCTTAGAAAACACAAGAGATGGTAAGCCAAGGACCTTGTTTTGTTTTACAAGATTGTTAATGTTCTTAAAGTTCAGGTGGGTAAGTCTCTTATGCCAAAGCCAGTTGAGTGTATCAGTGGCTTTAGCAAAGAGACAAGTTCCGTCCTGAGTTAGACTGGTCATGTCTAATACATAAACATCTTGTCTTCTTGGTGCAATGAGGACAATTTCCTTATTTGCATTAAAGATGGTTCCTTGCTTATCATCAAACTGAACTATGTATTTTGCATCACATAGTTCACTGACACTGATAAGATTATACTTAAGACCATTTACATATGCTATCCTAGTAAAGACAATACCATTGCAGTTTACTGAACCATAACCTTCAGTGAGACATGATGAATTATCAGCAAATATCACTTTGGGTCCTGGTTCTTCCACATATTTGTGCAGACACTCCTTAACACCAGTCATGCTCCTTGAACATCCACTATCTAGATGCCAAACAGGATCCCTGGCATGCTTCTGCACAAATAGTAAACTAGGTCAGTTCTTTCTAGGACTCCATTTCATGGAGGGTTTGGTATTGTAGGTCTTTATGAAAGTATTAATTGATTCATGGTCAGAGGTTGAGTGGACTGAGCTACCACATGTTTTGCATTTGGTTGTAGGGGTAGCCTCAGTAGTCTGAGAGGATTGTTTCATTCCTCTTCTTGACTGAATGACCTTCTCTTTTCCTGAGGATTTCTGAGTGGAACTTCCACTAGATTCACAATGTTTGTCATATTGACAATCCTCAGGGTGGTGGTCATTGAATCCACACAAAGGGCAGGGTGGAAAAGGCTTGGCCTTTTGCTTCTGTTTCTGCTTAGAATCAGAAGGGTAGTTCAGGCTCTGAGCCTTAAGTCCTGAAAAGTTTGACATGACTGAGCATTGTTTATGATCAGAGGTCCTGTGATCTTCCTTTTTGCAAATCATGCAATAAAGGACTCTATAGCAATCATCAGTGAGATGATTTGTATAGTTGCATAGCTCACATCTTTTCAGGGGTTTTGTGGGTTTGGGTTTGGTCTTTGAGGATGTTGGTTTTTGTTCCTTCTTGGATTGAGAAGATTTCTCAGAAGATGCAATCTTCTCTCCTAGCTTCCTGACCATTTCAGCCAACTGATCAAATTTTGAGTCAGGGCTTTGGGTTGATACTTCAGAAGGGACTGAAGTTGATGAGTCTTCAGTATTTACTGAGACACCAAGGTTTGCTCTCTTCAGGATGGTTGTTCCCCTTCCTGATCTCTCCTTTGGAGAGTGTGGTGAGAAGACCATAGGTGGGAGGCCTAAGTTAGGTGTAGCACCCTGAAGGGTATTCAGTGGAGGAAGTGGAGGGTATGAATCTGATTCAGACTCATCCAAGGAATCAGTGAGTGGTTCAGTGAGTTCAAGCTTACTGAGTTTTTCAGTGAATCCAAGCATATTTTTGAAAGCCTGACTTTCAGGAAGCAAGATCTTTCCAGTCTCAAAGTTTGGTAACTTACTGACTGGGTTGTCCCTGACAATCCAGTCATTTGACTTGGGAAGTAATTCTTGCTCAAAAGATATGCCAGCTGGAACAAAGTTTATTTCATTTTGACACACAGTAGGATCAACCATAAGAGGGTCAATACCAATGGTTTTCTGAGAGATTAATCCCACAGTGTCAAAAACCTTAGGGTTCTTCTTGGTCCAGCTTTGAATGATAGCCTTTTCTTTGTTAAGTTCAGTTTGAAGGACTTGGTTTTGTTTCAAAATCTCAGTGTTCTGAATTTGTAGAGTTATTGTTTCTAGTTTGGCTTGCTTAAGTACAAGCAGTTCATCTCTAGATTTGTTCAATTCTGACACAATATTGTTATATTTTGAAAGCAAGTTAAGCCTTTGTTCTTCAACAAACTTTAAATCAACACAAATATAATTCATGTAAGACTGCCAATTTGAATCATCATCCATAGAAAGTAAAGTATTTACCTTCTTCATGGTGATGTTGACCCACTCTCCATTTCTAGCATGGCCTTTTCCCACAGCCACCTGATCCTCTTCTGAAAGTGCCATCAGTGCACTAACTCTTATTTCCTCATCTGAGGAAACCTCTTCATCATCCCAATCATATGCTTCAGCTATTAAAACCTTGTTCTTTGTCTGAATAGGTTTAGATGTTTGAGCAGCCTGAGACAATATGGGGTTAGTTTCAAGAAGTGCAAGTTTAGCTTTGATATTCCTATATTTTGTTTCAAAATCCTTTTGACCCTTGTTTTGGAATTGTTGGGTGGACTGAAACATTTTAGGTTGAAACTTGCTAGTTCCTGAAAATTTGTAAGAGGGTTCTGAGATAGTTTTAGAATAACAGTCCCTAGCAAAATGACCCTTTTTACCACATTTAAAGCATTCAGTGGTCTCATTTGCTTTTGATTTTGTAAAGTTGGACTGATTTCTTTTGATGAAACGTTTTGAACTAGCAAGGAGTGCCCTTTCTTGGAATTCCAAGTTTAGGTCATTCAGGTATTCCTCATCAGTCCTTTCATCAATTTCTTCTTCAGAATCCTCTTGAATATCCTGCACAACACCATTAGAATAGAAAGTAGTTGATATGGGTGTGGAGGATAAGGCCTTTTTGGACTCAAAAGCTTTTGAGTCAGGGTATCTCCTTGAGATCAAGTTGTCTTCATAGACAAACTTCCCATAAATTTCAGGGAGCTGAAGGGTCTGAATGTGATTAGCATTCCTCAGGCCTTGTGAGAAGTTGAGCCACTTCTCAGGGAGACTGTTGACAAAGCCAACATTTGTCTCATGTTTGGTCAGTACAACACCATCATTTGATAATTCATTTATCAAAGTCTTGTATCTGGTGTAGGTCTGTGAGAGACTTTCAGAGTCTTTTGCCCTGAAAGTATTATACTCAAGTTTAAGGTCCATGACCCTATTTTCCTTGGTATCTGAGGGACCCTCAAAGCTGTTTACCAAGTCATCCCAAGTTTGCTTGGCTGTTAGACAGTTGATGACTGATTCCATTACATCGTCAGGAAGACATGATATAAGGATGCTTTTCAGGCGTTGGTCTTGATTGACCACCCTCCTCTCATCAATGGTCCATTGGGCCTCAGGCTTGTTTAGCCCTGTGGCAGTCTTTGGGACAAATGGGCCATCCCTGATACAGGTGATGTAGTAGGGTTCCATACCAGTAAGATAGCAAATCATAAGCTTCTTCCATTTGCTAAATTTCCCAGCTTCAAGTCTGGGTGCAACAGCTGAGTAGCTGCCACCCTTTTTGTCGACTAGCTGGGGTACATTGATATCAGCCATAGTAGGATCTTGGTTTTAAAAACCTAGAGCACTCTTGGTTAGTTTAAAAGATTTTATAAACCAGAGGCTCTGATACCACTTGTTGTTCCCTTTACACTATTAGAGTTAACTAGAAAGTTAATCTATTTCGTGTTATGACTAATACAATGTTTAGGATTAATTCTAACAGTTATAAAACGTGAGTATAAAAACAACAATATTTTTCAACGTTTAAATTCTTATTAGAAATAATTCCAAGAATCTATACCCAAGTGTTTTGCGGAACAAACACTTGGGATTGAATAGACAAGGGTATGGGGTGTCTCCTATCGAAACTCAAGTTTTGCTTGAGTGGTAACAATATACCCACTGAGCTATCTCAGTGAGTTGTATACTCTTTGTAGGAGAGAAGTTCCTTTGCAAAAGTTCAAGACTTTAAATATACAAAGCACACTTAAACTTCTCTCCCATCTGATCTATTTATACACAAGTAATCTAAGTATAAGTGATTAAATATAATACAAGTTGTTGAGGTTGCGTGTCTGACAATTACAAATAGTAATTGTCATTTCCAAGAACCAATAGGAAAGGGCTAATAAGACTTTGGGAGTTGTTGGCTGACACTCCATGACTTATCACCTGATATTAACCAAGTTTTATGACTAGCTACTTCTTTCTCTAGTTTCTCTTGTAGTTCTTGGTTCTCTAACTCTAGTTTAGCCTTTTTCTTTTCACAACATTTTAATTCATTTGTAGTACATGTTAAATCTCTCTCTAACACCCCTATCTTTTCATCATAAGCAACCTGATTCTTTTGAAACCAAATTTTCTGTCTTTCTAAAGTTTTTAAAGCCTGTTTGTAAGCCTCAACTTCAACATAACATTCATTATATTTAGGTTTCAATTCATCATATGCCTCCTTAAGTTCATTATATCTTTCACTACAACCAAAAACACAATTATGTACCTGAGAGATGCCCATAAAGGCAACTTGATCATGTTGATCCTCTGTAGTACAGCTTGCCAGCAATCCACTCTGCCCAGAAGCTTCATCATTATCAGGTTCATGTGCCTTCCAGTTAACATGGTCATCCAGGGTAACCAAAGCTCCAGCTTTCCCAGCTTCCACTTGATTATGCTGATAGGTAGTATACCTAACCTCATCACCAGCCTTCCTATCCTTGCACTCTCGTTTGAAGTGACCCATCTGTCCACAAGTATAGCATTTGATCTTCATCCTGTCAAATCTAGCTGGATCTCTTCCCTGGTAACCAAACTTTCTCCCAGACTTCTTTTCAAACCTCTGGACGTTCAATGTGAGCATGGCCACCTGCCACTTCAAGTTCATCTCTTCCAAATCCAGAGGATCCACCTGATCAAAATCCTCAAAAGCAAGTTGCTGCTGATGATCATAATTAGCAACAAAAGAGTGAAGTACATCTTCCAATACACTACTAGACTGTGGTTGTGAATTTGATCTGGTGTTGTTGTAGGAAGATGATGCTGAGGAGCTTGGGCTTGAAGCTTGATTCATCTTATTGGAGGTGGTGCTAACAAAAGCTGAGTAACTGGGAGTGGATGCACGAATGGGACTTCTAACATCAGGCTCAAGAGTTTTAAGCTTGTTGTAGAGATCATCAAAAGAGAGCATATCCAGTCCACCTTTAGCTTTGAGTGCAATGCTCACATGCAGCCAAGATGGAGGTAAAGATCGCAAGAACTTTGCATTGCAATCCTCATTGTCTGGCCTGGCCTTCAGTTGATTCAATTGACTCAAAATCTTATGAAACCTGTCATACCCCTTGTGAATACCTTCTTCCTCAGAGATTTGGAATTCTTGAAACTGCTGTTTCAACATTGATTTCCTCATCCTCTTTGACTCATCGTTCCCACCAAACCTAGCCTTGATGGCCATCCAGATGTCCTTTGCATCCTGCATGTAGTGAAAGTCACCCATATGATCATCTGGTATAGCCTGAAGGAGAATAGTTCTAACTTTATTCTCTCTCTGCACAGCTAGAAACTCTTCAGCAGTTTTAGGACCAAGGATGGTAATCTTGCCATCAGCATCTTCGGTGTGCCTTTTCAAACTATTTCCCTTTTTGACAATTTCCCAAAGATTCCAATCAATATTAGTGATCCAGTTCTGCATCTTCATAGCCCACAATTCATACTCTTCCTTCTTGAGATATGGGAACTTTGCATTGCTGTTGGTGAGAGTGAGTTGTTGCATAGATGAAGATGTGGTGTTATGGTTGTTGTTAACTTCTGATCCATCGTCTGATCCAGGCATTGTTTTGGTTGTTTTGATTGAGAGGGTGTAAAAGAAAAGATGTTCTTAGTATCACAGAGACTCTCCCGAGGCTTTGATACCACTTGTAGAACCTAAGACCTTGATAGATCTTTGAGCGCTCGTGGATCGATAGTAATGTTTATGTAATCACAAACACACTAATACAAAGTCTCTAATACTTGTATTCTAAAGTGGAAATTAAACACAAGTAAGAACACAGATAACTAAGAACGATTGATCCTCTATGGATCTTTGATTAATACTAAGAACTTGTTTTTCTAAACTCGTACGTCATACATAATAATGTGTTCCTTTTATAGATAAGGAACCCTAAATCGTTTCACTAGAAACCCTAAACCGTTTCACAAGAAACGTATCTTCTAAAAACTAAACAAGATAATCATAATAGTTTCCTAATAAAGCTCGTACATATCCTAACTAATAATAAAATATGCGGAATATCTATATCAGCAGAAACAAACTACGCAGAATCTCTACTTCCGCAGAAATACTTCTTCAGCAGAATCCAACACTTCAGCAGATTCCGTCAGCAGTAACCTTCAGCAGAATTCGTCCTTAGCAGAATTCCCAACACTAAATGAATTTGAAAATTGATTTCGGAATATTAATTGAACCATTTGAACTTTGAACCTTAAAGTATTTTGAACCATTTCGTTTATGTTATATATATAATTTCAAAAACTTTTAATTTTATAAATTAAAAATCCAATCCGATTAGTCTTCGATTAATAGCGGCGTAACCGATTAATCGCTAAGCGGCCGCCTGGCTAGCGCCTTGCGTTTTTTACGACCTTGAAAAAAACTAAAATTTTTATTCACTTTAATCATTACATCTACATGTTATGAGTTATACTACTTTGTGTCAACTACTTTGTTTCAGTATATACTATCATAAAATAATAAAAGATGATTTATAGCGTAAAGGAATTTGAAAAAAAAAAAGAAGCATGTTGACAAATTCACCATATAATAATAATAAATAATAGAGTAGGACATTAATAGGGGAGAAACGAGAAAATGTGAGACCAGTCAAGAGGAATGAAATTTGAAACCCACCTCCTCCATGAGCAATGACTTTTTTGAGTTGATTTCATTTCTTCATTTCTATACCTGGTTACCAGACAATTACATATGGAAATCAATTCATTCTTTGATATCTACACCCACTAAACAAACAGCCCAATTTGTTTGGTCATTTGGACAAATTGTGCAAATTGTAAATTGGACACAAAAAAGGGGAAACAACGACATTCATAGAAAGGGAAACCTCATCCAAAGAAATTGATAAGACATGTGAGTGGCAAAATGAGTGGTTCGAATTTGTAGACTCTAGTGCATCAAGTCAATGGGTTGGCACGTTCATATATTTATATATCCTTTCTATTAATTATTTTTTAAATGATTAAATGATGTGTGTATAACAGTTAAGAAATTTGAATATGCTTAAACTATTGATGTAAAATTTTGAATAAAATAACTAAGATGTTTGAAACATTTGGTCATGTTAGAAGTTACATTTATATAGTTTAACCCATTGTCATAATTCGTGTTAAAAAAAATCAGATCGACTTATTTCTCATTTGATTCTTTTTTAAAGTTCTAGTATTACCGTCACTTCCTTTTGTGATTTTCTTTCTATCTATCTGTTTAATAAAAATATTTTAGCGATGTAAAAACTAAAAACTAATTTTAGGGCTGTATAAGGCACATTCGGTAAGGTGTTTAGAACGAAATCTCGAGTGTGGCTGATAAAGTGATTGAAAGTACTAATATATCGCTCATTTTTGTGGTGCTACTGCTTACGGACGTAATATTTATGGAGTAAATTTCAAATTTGTATCAAAGGATATGTACCTCTGCAAGCTTAATTAATCCGATACAATTTCTTTATCTAGTTTTGAACATCAAAAATTGAAATTTCAGCAAGTTTAATGAACCTGTTAACCAAATATTCATTCCAGTGGGTGGGGCTTTCATTTTTGAGTCAATAGACTCGGGTTCGAATCCCATCCCTGACACTGATCTCAAATAGGTACTCACCTCCGCAAAAACCTATGGGCTCACTGGAGAGACTTTGTGGATAAAAGCTCAAGAGTCCGAGAGTCTCAGCTCACTCCAGTTGGTGCCCCACTAGGCCAGGAGAGTTGTCCGGAGTTATTCCTTGTGGGGTGGACAATGGCTTGTGCCAAAAGACATACGGGGTCAGGGTGTCCCCGCCAATCTACACATTTTTTTTTTTTTTTTGGATTTATCAGATGATATCATTTGTGGTATCTAAAGTCTAACATATATCCTTTTAGCCCATTACCGTCTTTCTCAGCATCATGGTAATTTATTTGGATATGACATTCACGTATAAAATCATGAATCCTTATACATATTGAAAAAAATTATGTGTGGTGCACTTGACTTCTAATACATATTGGAAAAAATATGCGTCGTGCACTTGACTTCGTTTAACTAAGATTCAGTCAGGGTTAGTCTTACGAACGAAGATAATTATAATCTTGGAACAGTTTAAACGGATAGTGTAAACGCAAGTTGTGGTTTACTCGTTTTCTTATTGTCCCTGACACTCGTGACCCTCAAAGATGGATATAAGACAAAGAGAGAGTGGTTCAAGGATGTTGATAGAATTGAAATGGGTTGTTACAATGTCACATACCCATATATCATGGACCACTTTAGATTTCGGTTTAGTCATCCACAAAAAGGTGTAAATTGGCGGGAATATCCTGACCCCGGGTGCCTTTTGGCACCAGCCATTGTCCACCCCACAAGGAATAGCTCCGGGCAACTTTTCTGGCTTAGTGAGGCACCAACTGGAGTGAGCCGAGACTCTCGGACTCTTGAACTCTTATCCACAAAGTCTCTCCAGTGAGCTCATAGGTTTTGCGGAGGTGGGTACCTATCTTAGAGCAAAGTGCCAGGAATGAGATTCGAACCCGAGTCTATTGACTCAAGAATGAAAGCCCCACCCACTGGACCAATGCCCCAGGGATGGGATTTCGGTTTAGTCATATATAAGTAGGGTTAAATGAACGGAACGTTTGGTGAATATTTCATGAACCGTTCGGTAAAAAGTTCAGTCATTTTCGTTTATTTATTAAATGAACGAACATGTACAATATTTTACGTTCATTTAGTTAAATGGGCGAACATGAACAAAAGTCTTGTCCGTTAGTTTATATTGGTGAACGTCCGATTATGTGTTTGTTAATATTCGTTTGTGTTCATTTATTTGTTTAAGTTCGTCTATCGTATCTTTTTATTATATACTTTTAAAATTGGCCTACTTAAACGAAACAACACTTATAAAACACAATTATGTATATTTTTGTAGATTTTATGTTTATTTTTCTATGTTCATTTATATTCGTTTATTGTCTTAATTAACGAACATAAACAAGCATAAACACTTATTTTCTTAATATACGAACAAGAAAATTTTATTTAAGCGATCGTTTCATTTATTTGTTCAGTTAAAATTAAATGAATGAACATGAACAAGGTTCCATCCGTGTTTTTCCGATTCGTTTACAACCGTATATATAAGTTACATTGAAGCATTAATGATTCAGCGTTAGTATATCACTGACACATCAACATTTCACCTTTTATATATAACTTTCACAATGTATTATGCCTTGTAGAATCAACACACTATGATAATTGATAACACATGGGATTGAGTCATTGACATTTTCTCTATTTTCATCATTGCTTTTATACTTATCCTATGTCTCTAATTATTGTTAGACATACTTTTATATTTAAGCAGAATTATAACTTCGTCTTGTGTATGTTAGAAGAACAGTTTCACCAAAAATCTTGCTTTTTACATGTTTAACAAACAAACAACTAGTTTGACAGGTCCAGGAAAACAAAGTCGTATATAACAATAGTACGCAATGTCAATCGTTAATAGATTTCACTCGGCCCACATTTGAATTTATAATGCAAAGAGCCCTGAATCCTTAGGCTCTAATTGTTTGAGTTGGAAAGTTGTCAGCCCATTTTTAATCGGCCCAATTTCACTGATTATAATGATTTCCCAAAAGTCCATTTTTTATTCGTAATATTAAATAACTGCATAAAATGAACTTGTTTTTGAAGTACAGTTCTTGCGTTCTCACTATCTTCCATTTTATTTTGGTTGTTAAGAAGATATTACATTTAGTTAATTACTCTTTGTCTACTACATTTTCAAGTTGCTAATATCATGATACAAGGTGATTTACTTCCATAAATCCTACTGTATTATATAAGTGTTTTTTTTTCCCTTTAGTTTTTATCCATGGTATCCGAAACTTTGAGTATGATATCATGCTAGGAAATCACACTTCTTTTGAAGGCATGTTATCGTAGTTTTGAACGTCTCATGACTAACATAACTGACTCGATCCAGTTTATCTAACTCAACATTTACACTTACTATACTATTTTTCAACACTATATTCAATTCCATAATTCCCAAACCTAAACATTATACTTCATGTTTCTCAAAACACGCTTCACTTACAATGTACATCAAACATTAATTACTTGTATTTTAGGCATATATATCGTTTAGATTGGATCTTTTCTAATATATGGGCATCGCCTCCGAGAATCCGGTTTCTATCTCTACCACACATAAAATAAAAATGTTTTTAATCAAAAGATAAAATATATATATATATATATATATATATATATATATATATATATATATATATATAGTGTAACTTTCAAACGAGAACCATTTTATCCGCAAGAACTGAGAGAACCACCAAAAACATACATGCACGCCTTCAATAATTGTATTTTTGCACATATGTTTCCAAAACAACACATATGTTTTAAAAAAAACATAGTTGTTCTAAAGAATTTGATAAGAAATTCGAAATACAAAAATTTTCTTTGAAGGTGTGCATGTATGTTCTTATAAGACGTGCAACGACAATATTGCGGCCGTGTGTAAGGTTTTTATGAAAAAAGATGATGAGTTCATAATGATATTGAAGAACATAGGTGGATGTTTACGATTATTGATGATTTGCATGTATTTTTATTTTATTTTAAAAGGCGTGCATGTATGTTTTTGGTGGTTCTCTCAGTTCTTGCGGATAAAATGGTTCTCGTTTGAAAGTCCCCCTATATATATATATATATATATATATATATATATATATATATATATATATATATATATATATATATATATATATATATATATATAATATATATATATTAAAAATGAGTAATTTTTAATACCCAAACTATCCGCTTAAAACTTAAATTCTCACAAAAAAATTCAAACAATATTACCTTAATGAATAGAGTTAAGATCATTTGAGGACCAAACTTTTTTTACATACCAAGGAATTAATCTCCACCCTTCATCTTTATTTGATCTAACGGATGAGATTAATCCCAACAATTTAAAAAACCCACTTTCATCCTCTCTTTTTTTCAAATATTAATATCTTTTAAACCGTTAATCATTAAGCAAAAAAAATATACCGTTACGACGAGCATTTAATTATCTTTCTATAGATAGGCACTTCGATATACTTTCGACAAAATTATTTTTTTCGTGTTTTTCACCTTTTTTTCTCGTTACTGAAATTTGCATGAAAAAATCATATACAACTTACTTTTATTATTGTGTTAGTTTATATTTTATGAAAATAAATAACTACAATATTGCAACAATAACTATTTGCTGCTATAAAGTTCATTTATTATATATGAGTCACGACTTGTATAACAAAATGTACAAAAACGTTTGGTTCTATATATTGAAAAGCAAAGTGAAACACGAAAAGAAATTTTACAATCATGTAGAAAAAACTTTTTTTAGTTTACGACATAACTCCTTTATTTATTTTGTCATGTTGTGCACACAAATCACACATCTTTTAATGCTAGATCCATCAATCAACAATCATCAATAACATCGAAATCAACAGTCCCAATTATTTGAAAAATCATTATCAAGCAGACAATAAAGCTCATTAAAAACACACAACAAGATTCTCCCTCACTTTTTCAGTATCTCAGTTGCTTTTACTTCAAACAACTATCACATAACACACACTATTTACACCTTAGAAACACACACACAATCAAACTAACGAAAAACACAATATCTTGTGTCAGAAAGCGTGACACTACACATACACTAAAACAACATTGTAAACAACATTTTTATTCCATTCACACAAACGTTGTTATATTACACATATTGTTTTAGGTCATGTAAACTTCCTAGCTAACAACATTTTATTTGTTAATTAGCGTTGCTAGCTATCTTTTATTTGTGGCAAGAAACACAAACACACATTGATATATTTATAATGATGTGGGAAGGTGGGTCTTCGATGGTGGGGGTGGCGGAGGAGGGTGGAAGTGGCGTGGGAGGACGGAGGAAACCGTCATGGAGAGAGCGCGAAAACAACAGGAGGAGAGAAAGGAGGCGTAGGGCGATAGCGGCGAATATATATAATGGATTGAGAGCACAAGGGAATTATGATTTGCCAAAACATTGTGATAATAATGAGGTTTTGAAAGCTCTTTGTAGAGAAGCTGGTTGGGTTGTCCTTCCTGATGGTACTACTTTTCGGAAGGTATAATAATCATCCTTTTGGTTTAAAAGCGTAAACTGCTCGTTTTTCCTTCCCCGCGAGTTGATCTACAGTTTTTTTTTTTTTTTTTTTTTTTTTTTTTTTTTTTTATTTTTTTTTAATTTGTTTGATTTATGAAATTGGTTGCATATTTGAAGTGTTTGATTCTGTTTTTGCTTGAATTATATTTTTATATAGTGGATTTTAGGCTCTCAATTTTGATTTGGATTTTATGTTTTGGATCTGCACTTACTGTGTACATTGGTAATTTGGTATCCAGCTTATTCTGTTTTATTGTTTGTAGATTCTTAAGGATTATTCTTGCTAATTTAGGAGAATTATAGAAATCAATGATTTGTGGTTTTTGGATCTATTAAAATGATATGATAAATTTGATTATCAACTAGAAATTACGTTTGTTAGTGTAAATTACCTGTTTATGACTGCTTATTAGAGATGCTTATAGGAATTTGATAAAGCAGATAAGCAATTTGAGGATTGCTTATTTAAATTGCCCCCATGGGTGCTTTACTATATGGCGCAGCGCTAATAAATAAGTTGTTTTGTGTTATCAACTAGCAACTACTTATCTGAAACATGTTATTTCAACATGCAAATATGAAATATGTAGATGATAAGTAGTTTTAGTAACCAATCTCAAAACACCATTTTATTTTCAGATAAGCAATAGCTTAATCTGGATGTAAGCTTAGTGATTAAATTTAACTAGTTTAGAAAATTTTGTGGAAATTGATCTTTTATGCAAATACATTAGCTGATTGAGGTTCTTGGATCCAGTGTACTGATGTGATTAAGTTGACTTTTTTATATCTTAGTAGTTATAGATTTTGATATGAATCTGCAGGGATGTAAGCCACCACCCACGATTGAAATCGGAAGCACATCAACAAACACAACGCCATGTTCTTCCCGAAGGCCGAGTCCGCCTACTTCATCCATCCCTAGCCCATCAAACCATCGTTTCACCATTTTTCATGATTCAGTTCCGTCTTCACTCCCTCCTCTTCGCATATCAAACAGCGCCCCTGTAACCCCACCAATGTCGTCCCCAACTTCAAAACCTCCCCAACACAACAATCTCATTTGGGAATCTATAACCAAACACCAAATGTCCTCTTTTAACTTGCCTAATTTTACTATTTCGTCATCAGCCCCTACAAGCCCGACTAGATATCAGCGGTTCAAACCCATGACTATACCAGAATGTGACGAGTCTGGGTGCTCAACTATTGATTCTTGTAAATGGTTGAACTTTGAGAACCATGAGCCTATGGTGACGCGCCCAAATTCACCGACATTTCACCTTGTGAAACCTATGGCTTCAACAAGTATTACGAATGATGCAGTTTTGGATAAAGGAAAAGGATTAGAATTAGATTCTGAGAGTACTGTTGGAAGTGGATTGAAGGCGTGGGAAGGTGAGAGGATACATGATATGGGGCTAGATGATCTTGAGCTCACTCTTGGAAGTGGCAATACTAAGTGATGCTCTAGTTCTTAATATGCAGAGAATTTAAGGTTGGCAGTTTAGCATATGACTAGTGAATTTCTTCCTAAATTATGTTAAATGAGTGAATATTTCCAAGTACTATTATGATTTTTGATCTTCGCTTCAAATCTTCAATGTTATCGCAAATTTTTTTACCAGATTTCCATCAACATTAGATAGTTAGCTTCATGTTTCTATTCAGTTATCTTATCTCTTGGCCCCTTGAAGCAGTGTCGTCTCTGAGTTTACGGAGGCCCTGTGCATCATTCATTTTAGGGCTAATGGTCTAAAAAGGTATCGAACTTGCCACTTTTTCTTTTTGTAGGCACTAAACTTTTACCTTTTAATTTTCCTATTAAACTCAAATACTGCCTTTGTTGGTCCATTTACACGCTTAGAGTTAACTAGAAAGTTAATCTATTTGTGTTTATGACTAATACAATGTTTATGATTAAATCTAACAGTTATAAAACGTTAATATAAAAACACAATATTTTTCAACGTTTAAATTCTTATTAGAAATAATTCCAAGAATCTATTACCCAAGTGTTTTGCGGAACAAACACTTGGGATTGAATAGACAAGGGTATGTGGTGTCTCCTATCGAAACTCAAGTTTTGCTTGAGTGGTAACAATATACCCACTGAGCTATCTCAGTGAGTTGTATACTCTTTGTAAGAGAGAAGTTACTTTGTAAAAGTTCTAAGCTTTCAATATACAAAGCACACTTTAACTTCTCTCCCATCTGATCTATTTATACACAAGTAATCTAAGTATAAGTGATTAAAAATAATACAAGTTGTTGAGGTTGCGTGTCTGACAATTACAAATAGTAATTGTCATTTCCAAAAACCAATAAGAAATGGCTAATAAGACTTTGGGAGTTGTTGGCTGACACTCCATGACTTTTAGACGCAATAGGGAAGGTTGGATCTGACAAGAGAAGAGTGTTGGGCTGACACTTTTATCTTCTCAGATCTTTTCCCTATTGTTCCCGCCTTTTCTTTAGGCGTTGGTTCCTCAGTCTTTCAATCACTTTGTTTGTTGAGGAGACTGGGGTTCAGTGAGTTCTTGTCCAACACTCACTGAACCATCATCTTCTTCTTTGGCTTAAGTCCTACTCAGGGAGTACCGCCTTCCTGAGAGTGAGTCCTTTATTGAACTCGCCTTAAGCATCCTGAAGATGACTCACTGAGAGACTGTTCTCTCAGTGACTTGAATTGTTCTCGGTTTAGCAAACACTTAGCTTAATTTGTGTTCAAATCCTGTTTAAGATAATTGGGTGTTCTACGAACCCAACAATCTCCCCCTATTTGGATATAAATTATGCCTAAGTGTTTTGATCAGTATGAGTGAGCTAAAGTCTTCTGCTCATACTGAATGTACTAGAAAATAAATAAGGATATTGATATAGCAAAACATTCATCAATTTATTCATATCATTACAAGTCCTATTTATTCTAAGTACAAAATACTCAGGGTTCCTGAACAAGACCCATGAGTTCAAGTTTCGCTTTCTTTGACATCAACACCTCTTTATCAGGTCGATCCTTCATCATTTGATCCATCAGTCTGACAAACTCCTTATTTTCAGGTCTCCTGATATTAAGCGCCATCAGTTTGTAAGCAAGGAGTGTTGTCGTTTCCACTTTATCGATGTCAGAGACTCTTTGAAAGGCTTCCTGACCAAATTCATCCACAAAGAAGATACCATACTCAGGTTCCTTGATGACTAGGTTGGGACGGAACTTGACTCCCTGAGGAGTAGTCCTGTTGCAATGAAGTGCAGCTATGTATTGTTCAGGTTCAATATCCACAGCTTTTCTTTTCTTTCCAACCTTCTGAGTAAGTTCAGGGATAGTCAGTCCCTGAGAAGCAAGTGCCTCATCATGGTTAATGCCAAGACTCTTTGCCACTTTTGCGAGTTCCTCATACTTAGCACTCAGTGACTTGATGATGATTGGGGCATTCTTGCTTGTGGTTTTCTTCCTTAGGATAGGCATCATCATATCTCATTCTCTTAACCCATAGTCTGAAAATTTGACTGTTGGAAGATGTTCAGACTTTCTTGGACCTCTATGGATTGTTAAGCTCAGAGGTCTGGTGGGGTGAATGGTGATGTCAGTTATTTTGCCTTCACCTTTGGTTTTGGTCATGTGCCATACATACCTCTCATAAATCCTCTGCCTCTTTTCTTCCTTAAGTTTGGCTTGTTTGTTGTGTTCCTTAAGGATTTCAGCCTGAAGCTTGAGAAACTCATCCCCTTTGATGTCCTTTTTCTCAGACTCCTTGATCACTTCTTTGGCAACCTTAGAAATTTCAGACCTGTTGAGTTCCAGCTCTTTCTCTTGTTCCTTCCTGAGCTCTTCTTGGTGTAAAATTTCAGCAAGTTGTTCAGGAGTCCCATAGACCCTTCTCCCATCCTCTAAATCAACATAGAACGGTGCATCAGGATCTGCATGCCTTTCAGTTGAAGCTTTGACTAAGCGTGCTTCAGGAGGAGGGTTTGTTTCAGTCACCATGATTTTCTTCCCTTTGTCAATGGGAGGAGGTTGACTGGTGGATGTCTCAGGGACAGTTACCAAAGTAGAAGTAGGGTCAGGGATTGGAGGATCATCATTTATCTCCCCCTCAGCAGATGGTGGAGCTTCAGTGGAGACACCTGCTGACTGAGGAGGTGGAGGAGTATGAGAGGCCTGAAGAATGGATAGGATGTTAGAGACCATAGACTTTGTTTCAGAAGTCTCATTCTTCACGGCACTTAATTGGGCAGCCATTTCCTTCTGGTGGGTGGTGAGTTCAGTTACTTGGGTGGTGTAGTGGTTGACCAGCTCATTATGTGTTGTTGAGAGCTGCTCAAAGGATGAGGAGATTCTGATCAGGTGCTCCTTGGATGCAATAACAGCCTGATGTATGGACTCTTGCTGTGTCCTTAAACCTTGAAGATCTACCCCCTGAAGGAGCTTTAGAAGCTCAGTAATGCTGGTGGAGGTGGACGCCTGAGAGGCCAAGTATGCATCCAGTTTGTTGACAAATGTGGGATCATCTGTAAGATGTTCTTGTACTGATTCGATAGCCTTGAGGATGTTGGACAGTTCCTGATGCTGTCCAGTGGCTATGTCATCTACAGATTTGTTCAGGTCGCCAAGTTATTTATCAGTGAGGGTGGCGGTCTGAATAATCTTTGCCTGAGATTCTTCAACAGAAGCCCTGAAGTCAGCATAGGAGGCTGCCACTTCAGTGTGCTTATCCCATTGCTCATCCGTAAGAGAGTTGTAAAGACCTTCGTTGGCTTTGCGAAGGACTTTTGCCATTTGTCTTTCAGAAGCCGGACGAGCATTGTCATACTTTTGCAACCACTTAGGAGTGGTTGAAGCACCTGATGATGATGAGGAGGTTGATTGAGAACTGGGTGGTTGATCCTCAGGATGAGGAGAGGAATGTTGTTTCTCAGAGGGCTGAGGAGGGCTTAATTAGGTTTCCATTTCCTCCTCAGCATCAGGGATATCATCATCACCAAAATCAATCTCCTCCTCTGACTCATCAGCCAACAAATTTTTATAGTCAGCCAGAGAAGGAGCCTTCAGGAAATCCGGCTCCCCCTCAGAAGAGGGCTCACCTTCGTTGTGGCCAGGTCCTGACTCTTTTGTCATAATAACTGGTGGGGTTTGACCAGCCTGACTAGTCATAATAACTGGGGGGGGGGGGTTTGCCCAGCCTGACTTTTAGGGTCAGTTCCTGAGAGAACAAAAGTGCCTGAGGTGGGTTTGGGTTCCGTATCGGTGGGTGGTTTATATCCCTCCGAGTCTTTGTCCCCCTGAGCGCTTTCATCCACTGATGGGTGTTTTCCAATGGAATCATGAGGCACTATTGGTGATTGTTGATGGCCTCCCTTCCCATCAGGATTGTGCTGTCCTTTTGGGGATTTAGAGGCCTGAACTCCCTGAGACTCTAAGAGTGATTGCTTAGAGACGTTAACGGGATGTGAATGGGTATGGGTCCCCTTCTCAGTGGAGTAGTACTGCTCCACCAAGGATATAGAACCCTGAACTCCCGCAGGCTCTTATTGTGATTTATCAGTGCCTTCATTAGGATGTGAGTGGGTGGATGCTCCTGACCCTTCTGACTTATTTTTGTCAGTAGGGACATTAGGAAAGGGTTTGCCCGAGGATACTGAGGATGATTGCTCAGCACCCTCCAGTGGCGTTTGTTTTGTGGCCAATGTGGTCTCTGTTATGGGAGTCTGAGATGTCAAGGTCACAACAACTTTCTTGGTGCCTGAGGCAACAGTCTCAGTGACGAGTGGTTTAGGTCTAACCACCTTACTGGATTGTCCCCCTTTCCCTTTGGTCTTCTTCACCTTCTTGGTTGGTGAAGGAACTGGTGAGCATACATTTTCACCCTGAATCACCATTAACATGTAGGTGGTCAGGGCGACTGGTTGTACCTCAGTAATGTCACTACTAAAGTTGGTCTTATGCAAGACGTCATGTTTTGTACCTTCATCGTCAGACCTTAAGTAGTCAGAACCAAGAAGATCCTGTAGCACACAGGAAATAAACCTAGGATAAGACATGTGTCTTTGCCTATGTTTCCCTGAGAGCTTTCACACGAGGTCTCGGAAGATTATTCCTCCGATATCAATTTTTCTACCCTCCAAGAGACTGAACATCATCAATTGTTGTGATGAGTTCAACTGCTCAGTGGAGGATTTGTTTCCTCTGAGTACCTGAATGACGAATGTCATCATAAGTCTCCAGACAGGGTGAAACCATGTCTTCACTATTGGAGCCTTTGCCAGCAAGGCTTCAGGAGACTCGGTAGGACGCCTAACATCATGAGGCCCTAGAAAAAGCATTTCAGCTTTTATTTCCTGATCAGTAGGGTTTGCCTCAAAGTTCTCAACAAAGTTAAGACCTGTGGCCAAGATGAAGGTCTTGTAGTTGAAGGAGAGAGTCCTAGTCCCATTCATCACAGTGAAAGTGATGATCGACTCTTTGGTGTCCATAGGGCAAGTAGCCATTGCGGTACACCAAAACTCCCTGAGATAGTCATTATAAATGACTTCTGGGGTAGTTGTAAAAGCTGTGGCAAGGAAGCATTTTTGTAAATACTTAACTACATCCTTGTAACCCCCATATTGCTGGGGATAGTGGAAATTTCCAACCACATTATTTTTGGTCAGGTCCACGCCCTCCATTGTGAAGCTCACATTGGGGGCGGTGGTTATAGCATTAGATGAAGCCATTTTATGATCTGGTTTTGGTCGAAAAAAAATGGTCGGATGTTTCTAAATGCTAAGAACACACACACAATTTGTTTTGAGAGAGAAAAAGGGCAGAGTTTGCTTATAATTTTCAAAAACGTGTGTGTGAATTCTTTTGGATGGGTATTTATAGGATAGTGGAGATGAGGGTGTTTTAGACATTTGAGCGATCTTAGTTTATTCAAAAAGAATTATTGGAAATTGTTTTGATTAATGTTTTGGGATCCGCATTTAATGCCAATACTGCACTTTCCTGGTTTGGCGCAACAGTCGAAGTGAACAGTTGAGCAGTTCTGCAAAAGTGCAACTTGCAGAGATGAGTCATCACATATTTGCAATGTGATTGGAGAGGCATTTAATGCCAAGTGGGAATGTGGTGGCCCAGAGGTGGAAGCCAGACAGGCAAAAAGAACAAATATTCTTGAATTAAATATGAGTTCAGTTACCAACCTCGGACATTTACTAACTAGATACTTAGAGCATTTAAGTTAGTATTTAATGTCCTTTTCAGGGCCCTGAATGACTATTCATTCAGTGATGGTTTTCAGGGACTTGGGATTAGTCACTGATAATTCAGGAATAAGGAATGATTCCTGAGCAACAAGGATTCATGAACTTGGGTTTAGTTTATAAACCCTAAAGATTTCAGGAACTTGGGTTTAGTTCCTGAGGTTGAGGATTCAGTGAGATGTTTTCACTGATGTACACATTGATTCAGGGACCTGAGGTTTTAAGAATTTACACTTCAGTTGGGAGGATTCAATTAGTGGACTGATTCTCTATATCCAACATTCCTAATTCAGCTTTCAGCCTTGTGAAAGTTGGTTCATCCAAAGGTTTGGTGAAGATATCAGCTAACTGATATTCAGTAGGGATGAAGTGTAATTCAATGTCACCATTCATGACATGGTCCCTGATGAAGTGATATCTAATATCAATGTGTTTTGTTCTCTGATGAAGAACATGGTTGTTTGAGATTGCAATTGCACTTGTGTTATCACAAAAGATGGGTACCATCTTGTACTGAATTCCATAGTCACTGAGTTGACTTTTCATCCAGAGTACATTTGCACAACAACTAGCTGCTGCAACATATTCAGCCTCAGCTGAGGACAAGGCAACTGATTGTTGCTTTTTGGCACTCCAACAGACTAATTTCCCACCAAGTATTTGGCAAGAGCCTGAGGTGCTTTTTCTGTCCATGTTGCATCCAGCATAGTCAGAGTCTGAGTATCCTTTGAGATCAAGTCCTGAGAACTTTGGATAGTATAATCCAAGGTTAGGAGTGCCCTTCAGGTACCTGAATATCCTTTTCACAGCAGTGATATGAGATTCTCTTGGGTCAGATTGATATTTGGCACATAGACATACTGAGAATTGGATATCAGGCCTTGATGCAAGTAGATACATCAGTGATCCTATCATTCCTCTAAAGAGAGTTTGATTTACTGGTTTACCAGTGAGATCAGGACCAAGGTTGTTTGGGGGGACCATGGGAGTTTTGACTGAGGCAAAGTCACTGAGATCATACTTCTTCAGTAGATTCTTTACATACTTCTCTTGACTGATAGTGTTTCCTCTATCAGTCTGCTTGATATGTAGACCAAGGAAGTATGTCAGTTCTCCCATCATGCTCATTTCAAACTTCTTTGCCATTAGTTTTTCAAATTGTTTGCAAAGTTTGAAACTTGTTGAGCCAAAGATGATGTCATCAACATACACTTTTACTAGTATGACATCATTATTTGTCTTTGATGCGTGCGATGTGTCGTTGCGGTTTAGCAGTATTAATGCCTACTCAAGTTTTAAATTTATATTTAGCCGACTTATCCATAACACACACACTTAACGAGCAGTGTACCCGGTCAGTATGAATATAATGGTAAGTAGAGTGTCGATCACTAAGAGTGGAACGTATTATCTAGTTATTCTAATCAGTATTTTAATATCCTAAGTTAGCTATACAACCTAATTTAACGCAAGGGCGTTCAGCCTGAGAGACTGGCACGGTTTGGTTATAATTAAGTAGAAAACTAAACTAATGAGCACGAATCAGCGATTAGCACACACGTACACATATAGATACTCGAGACAATAAGAAGACCTGTCCTGATAATTAAGTAGCTTGTCACTTGTTTTATTGCTAGTTTTATATGAAGTGTATATAATTAAACCTTTCTCGTTGGCTCTAATCTTATCGGCGAGTAAACCCTTAATAATTACTTATGTCTATCCTATTTATTTAAGAGACGCTAAAACAAATAGGCGAGGAAGGGGCATGGCGACCCAAGCAATGCTCAGCTAGACACAGAGGTTATCAATGCACTAATAAAAGTCACCAAAGACATCAACATATAAACTTTAATTAATGGGAAAGCAATATTAAGGGGAGTGCATGATTTTCCGTAGTCACATGACACAAGCCCATCAATCCTGATGAATTAAAGTGTACTAAAACAATAAAACAAAACTACTTAATGAATTGGATACATGCAGGACCTTCTTACAGCTCTTGTATCTTCGTTTAGGTGTGTCTTGTGCTGCTTGGTCGTCTGAATTCGGCTCTAGGGTTTCTGTCTTCGGTCTCTGAGTTAAGCTCTCTCAAAAACTCTCGAAATTCGTCTGGCCTTGGGGTATTTATAGTTTCTGTCTGAGGGATCGATGCGGCGCATAGAATGAATAGATGTAGCGCATTGACTTAACTTCGCGTGGGGTCCAAGATTAATATATTCAGGAATATTCGTACACCGTCTTTAGATGCGGCGTATCTTGATCTTTGTATGTGGCGCATGTACTTTGGCTCTCTTGGATTGTAACTTGTGAAATCTTGGTAGTGATACGTCGTATGTTAGAAGTATGTTGCGGCGTATCTGGAGTAGAACGAGCTTGATCTTCTGGATTTCAGTAGGCTTTTGACATCTTGCTTGTTTTGCTCCATAATTAGTCCAAAATCGCCAAGTTTCACATAATGCTTGTTTTTACCTGAGAATTACTAAAGTAAACATTAATGTATCGATTCTCATAGATAATATAATAAAACAAGTCAAATAAATAGGATAAATGATGATAATAAATGTACTTATTTGAGTTCATCAGTCTTATAGATAAACAATGTGTTGTCTATCTTGCCTCTGACAAATTTGTTATGGATTAAGAAGGCTGAGAGAGTCTCATACCATGCCCTGGGAGCTTGCTTCAGTCCATAAAGGGCTTTGTTAAGCTTACAGACATGATCAGGAGACTCATGGCTTTCAAATCCAGGAGGTTGCTGAACATAAACTTCTTCTTTCAGTGAACCATTTAAGAATGCACTTTTAACATCCATTTGGTACACCTTGAAGTTCATGTATGTAGCAAAAGCAAGGAAGATCCTGATGGCTTCTATCCTTGCTACTGGTGCAAATGTTTCCTCATAGTCAATGCCTTCTTGTTGATTATAGCCTTTGGCTACAAGTCTGGCTTTGTTTTTAATGACTATGCCATTTTCATCAGTTTTGTTTTTGAATACCCATTTCATGCCAATGACTGAGACATTCTCAGGACATTTGACCAAGATAATTACCTTGTTTCTGTCAAATTGTTCCAGTTCATCATGCATGGCCTGAACCCAACTTGGATGTGTAAGTGCTTCTTTAACACTTTTGGGTTCAATTGTGGAAATGAAGTCCACAAATAGGCATTCATTGGATGAGGCTGCTCTTAGACTAGCAGCCATGCTCCTGGTGAGCATGCCTTCAGTAGGCTCTCCAATAATATTGACAAGTTCAATGTCCTGAGACCTAGTCCAACTTTCTTGAGGTCCTGGATACTGATTTGAACTTGTGGAGGCCTGATTGGGTAGAGGGGTTGGTTCTGGAGTAGACACATGATCATTGATTGGATCTTGAGTGTCTACCAGCTCACTGAGATTGTTTGGTTCTTGAGTATTTTGAACTGACTGATGGATATCATCAGTGTGTGCATGTGCTTCAACAAACTCAGTGATGGTTGGGTTAGGTAGGTTGTGAGGGATTATGTAATAGGAGAGATTAGCATCATCTTGATACTGAGTAGAAGGATTGTTTTCAGAAAGATATTCATCAGGAGGATATCTTGAAGAATTATCAATTCCTATCTCTTCTACTGAGGTAGTTGAGAACCTGATAGCATCAGTGCTCTCATCAAAGGTAACATGAAATGTTTCCTCAGTCTGTTGTCTCCTTGTGTTGAACACTCTGAAGGCTTTTGAGACAAGTGAGTATCCCAGGAAGTATCCATCATCAGCTTTTGCATCAAATTTTCCTAAGTGATCCTTGTGATTATGAATAAACACAGGACACCCAAAGACATGAAAGTAGCTGATGTCAAGGATTCTTCCTTTGAATAACTCATATGGGGTTTTCCCATGTCTCTTGACAATGATGGATCTGTTTTGTGTATAACAGGCAGTTTTGACTGCATCAGTCCAAAAATGGTTGGAAAGGACTGATCCACATAGCATTGTCCTAGCAGCTTCAATGAGTGTTCTATTTTTCCTTTCAGCAACACCATTTTGTTCAGGTGTGTATGGAGAGGAAAAGTTTTGGGAAATAACTTTCTCATCGCAGAAACATTCAAGTTCATAATTTTTGAACTCAGTCCCATTGTCAGTTCTAATCTGTTTGACCTTAATGTCATTTTGATTTTCAATGTTCCTGACAAAGGACATGATTGTTTCAGCTGCCTGACTCTTTTTGATCAGGAAGAATACCCAGGTGTATCTAGAGTATTCATCCACTATGACCAGAGTATACTTCTCATGGTTAGTAGACCTTGGACTGATAGGTCCAAATAGATCCATATGAAGAAGATGTAGGCAGTTCCTGATGGAAAAGTTGGTTTTGGTTTTAAAGGATGCTCTGTGATGTTTACCTTTTTCACAAGCTGAGCATGGTTTGTCCTTTGAAAACACAAGTGATGGTAAGCCAAGAACCTTGTTTTGTTTTACAAGATTGTTTATGTTTTTAAAGTTCAGGTGGGTGAGTCTCTTATGCCAAAGCCAGTTGAGTGTATCAGTGGCCTTAGCAAAGAGACAAGTTCCATCCTGACTTAGACTGGACATGTCTAGTACATAAACATCTTGTCTTCTTGGTGCAATGAGGACAATTTCCTTATTTGCATTGAAGATGGTTCCTTGCTTATCATCAAACTGAACTATGTATTTTGCATCACATAGTTGACTGACACTGATCAGATTATACTTAAGACCATTTACATATGCTATCCTAGTAAAGACAATACCATTGCAGTTTACTGAACCATAGCCTTCAGTGAGACATGATGAATTATCAGCAAATATCACTTTGGGTCCTGATTCTTCCACATATTTGTGCAGGCATTCCTTAACACCAGTCATGCTCCTTGAACATCCACTATCTAGATGCCAAACAGGATCCCTGGCATGCTTCTGCATAAATAGTAAACTGGGTCAGTTCTTTCTAGGACTCCATTTCATGGAGGGTTTGGTATTGTAGGTCTTTATGAAAGTATTAATTGATTCATGGTCAGAGGTTGAGTGGACTGAGCTACCACATGTTTTGCATTTAATTGTAGGGGTAGCCTCAGTAGTCTGAGAGGATTGTTTATTCTTTCCTCTTTTTGACTGAATGACCTTCTCTTTTCCTGAGGATTTCTGAGTGGTACTTCCACTAGATTCACAGTGTTTGTCATTTTGACAATCCTCAGGATGATGTTCATTGAATCCACACAATGGGCAAGGTGGAAAAGGTTTGGCCTTTTGCTTCTGTTTCTGCTTAGAATCAGAAGGATAGTTCAGGCACTGAGCCTTAAGTCCTGAAAAGATTGACATGAATGAGCATTTTCTATGATCAGAGGTCCTGTGATCTTCCTTTTTGCAAATCATGCAGTAAAGGACTCTATAGCAGTCATCAGTGAGATGATTTGTATAGTTGCACAGTTCACACTTTTTCAGGGGTTTGGTTGGTTTGGGTTTGGTCTTTGAGGAGGTTAGTTTTTGTTCCTTCTTTAAATGAGAAGGTTTTTCAGAAGATACCATCTTCTCACTTAGCTTTCTGACCATTTCAGTCAACTGATCAATTCTTGGATCAGGACTTTGAGTTGCAACTTCAGAAGAGACTGAAGTTGATAAGTCATCAGTATTTACTGAGACTTCAAGGGGTGGTTTTCTCAGGAGGATTCTACCTTTTCCTGATCTCTCCTTTGAATAGTGTGGGGAGTAGACCAATGGTGGGAGGTCTGAGCTTGGTGCAGCACCCTGAAGGGTATTTAGTGGAGGGAGTGGAGGAGTTGATTCAGATTCAGGCTCACTGATTGGATCAGAAATACTGAGTTGGTCAAAGAGTCCAAGCATACCTTTCAGAGCCTGACTTTCAGGGAGCAAGATGTTTCCAGTCTCAAAGTTTGGCAACTTACTGACTGGGTTGTCCCTGACAATCCAGTCATTTGACTTGGGTTCCATCTCTTGCTCAAAGGATATCCCAGCTGGAACAAAGGTCATTTCACTGGGACTCTCACTGGAGGTTTCAGTGAGGTGGTCAATTCCTATAGTTATCTGAGGAATTAAGCCCACAGAATCAAAGACCTTAGGGTTCTTTTTGGTCCAGCTTTCAATGACAGCTTTTTCTTTCTTAAGTTCTGTTTGAAGGGCTTGGTTTTGTTTCAAAATTTCAGTGTTCTGAATTTGTAGAGTGATGGATTCTAGTTTGGCTTGTTTCAATGCAAGCAGTTCATCTCTACATTTATTCAATTCTGACACAATATTGTTATATTTTGAAAATAGGTCAAGCCTTTGTTCCTCAACAAACTTTAGATCAACACAAATATAATTCATGTAAGACTGCCAATCAGAATCATCATCCATAGAAAGTAAAGTATTTACCTTTTTCATGGTGATGTTGACCCACTCTCCATTCCTAGCATGGCTTTTTCCCACAGCCACCTGATCCTCTTCAGAAAGTGTCATCAGTGCACTAACTCTTATTTCCTCATCTGAGGAAACCTCTTCATCATCCCAGTCATATGCTTCTGCAACTAATACCTTGTTCTTTTTCTAAATAGGTTTAGATGTTTGAGCATCCTGAGACAATATGGGGTTAGTTTCAAGAAGTGCAAGTTTAGCTTTGATTTTCCTATATTTTGTTTCAAAATCCTTTTGACCCTTGTTTTGAAATTGTTGGGTGGACTGAAACATTTTAGGTTGAAACTTGCTAGTTCCTGAGGAACTGTTTCCTGAGAACTTGTAAGAGGATTCTGAGATAGTTTTAGAATAACAGTCCCTAGCAAAATGACCCTTTTTACCACATTTAAAGCATTCAGTGGTCTCATTTGCTTTTGGTTTTGTAAAGTTGGACTGATTTCTTTTGATGTAACGTCTTGAACTAGCAAGGAGTGCCCTTTCTTGGAATTCCAAGTTCAAGTCGTTCAGGTACTCCTCACCAGTCCTTTCATCAATTTCTTCTTCAGAATCCTCTTGAATATCCTGCACAACACCATTAGAATAGAAAGCAGTTGATATGGGTGTGGAGGTTAAGGCCTTTTTGGACTCAAGAGCTTTTGAGTCAGGGTATCTCCTTGGGATCAAGTTGTCTTCATAGACAAACTTCCCATAAATTTCAGGGAGCTCAAGGGTCTGAATGTGGTTAGCATTCCTCAGGCCTTGTGAGAAGTTGAGCCACTTCTCAGGGAGACTGTTGACAAAGCCAACATTTGTCTCATGCTTAGACAGTACAACACCATCATTTGATAATTCATTTATCAAAGTCTTGTATCTGGTGTAGGTCTGTGAGAGACTTTCAGAGTCTTTTGCCCTGAAAGTATTATACTCAAGTTTAAGGTCCATGACCCTATTTTTCTTGGTATCTGAGGGACCCTCAAAGCTGTTTACCAAGTCATCCCAAGTTTGCTTGGTTGTTAGACAGTTGATGACTGATTCCATTACATCGTCAGGAAGACATGATATAAGGATGCTTTTCAGGCTTTGGTCTTGATTGACCACCCTCCTCTCATCAATGGTCCATTGGGCCTCAGGCTTGTTTAGCCCTGCGGCTGTCTTTGGGACAAATGGGTCATCCCTGATACAGGTGATGTAGTAGGGTTCCATACCGGTAAGATAGCAAATCATACGCTTCTTCCATTTGCTAAATTTCCCAGCTTCAAGTCTGGGTGCAACAGCGGAGTAGCTGCCACCTTTTTTGTCGACTAGCTGGGGTACATTGATATCAACCATAGTAGGATCTTGGTTTTAAAAACCTAGAGCACTCTTGGTTAGTTTAAAGATTTTATAAACCAGAGGCTCTGATACCACTTGTTGGTCCCTTTACACGCTTAGAGTTAACTAGAAAGTTAATCTATTTGTCTTTATGACTAATACAATGTTTATGATTAAATCTAACAGTTATAAAACGTTAATATAAAAACACAATATTTTTCAACGTTTAAATTCTTATTAGAAATAATTCCAATAATCTATTACCCAAGTGTTTTGCGGAACAAACACTTGGGATTGAATACACAAGGGTATGGGGTGTCTCCTATCGAAACTCAAGTTTTGCTTGAGTGGTAACAATATACCCACTGAGCTATCTCAGTGAGTTGTATACTCTTTGTAGGAGAGAAGTTACTTTGTAAAAGTTCTAAGCTTTCAATATACAAAGCACACTTTAACTTCTCTCCCATCTGATCTATTTATACACAAGTAATCTAAGTATAAGTGATTAAAAATAATACAAGTTGTTGAGGTTGCGTGTCTGACAATTACAAATAGTAATTGTCATTTCCAAGAACCAATAAGAAATGGCTAATAAGACTTTGGGAGTTGTTGGCTGACACTCCATGACTTTTAGCCGCAATAGGGAAGGTTGGATCTGACAAGAGAAGAGTGTTGGGCTGACACTTTTATCTTCTCAGATCTTTTCCCTATTGTTCCCGCCTTTTCTTCAGGCGTTGGTTCCTCAGTCTTTCAATCACTTTGTTTGTTGAGGAGACTGGGGTTCAGTGAGTTCTTGTCCAACACTCACTGAACCATCATCTTCTTCTTTGGCTTAAGTCCTACTCAGGGAGTGCCGCCTTCCTGAGAGTGAGTCCTTTATTGAACTCGCCTTAAGCATCCTGAAGACGACTCACTGAGAGACTGTTCTCTCAGTGACTTGAATTGTTCTCGGTTTAGCAAACACTTAGCTTAATTTGTGTTCAAATCCTGTTTAAGATAATTGGGTGTTCTACGAACCCAACAGCCTTGATTTTCCTATTGTATGCATCATTAGGAAAATTTCTAACGTGGCATATACTAATCAAGAGTTATTTACATAAATCGTGTAACAATTCACAATTTTGAGGTCATTATTTAACTATTTAATTTACTTATTATTTTTATTTTTAAGAAAATTTACTCTTGCGAGTAACTAGATAGGTTATTCCGTGTACATCGTTAAACGTACATTTAACTCTAACCGACACCTGACAATACTCAGTATAACTATTTTTATGCATTTTGGTTTCTTACAATCACACTTTAAATATCTCATTTTTACTTTTGCATTTTTATTTAAACTTTGCACACTTTACATTTTGCGCATTTTCAATTTTTAAACATCAAGTAATCACCCAACAAGCTCAAGGATCAGCTAAAATATCAAAATAGGTTTTGTTGTCAGGTTTTAATATTTTTGTAAGTTTGGTACTTTTATGTTACCCGATTTAAAGTTTCGCGTCTTAAAAACTCCACGTTTGCAATTATCGGGATCAAACTATACACTAAATGATACATTTTATATCAAAGATTGTACCAAAATCACCACCTCACATGAGGTGGCGTCCAAAGCACACTACTACAAGACACTTGTAGTAGTTCTTGTTGGGTCAAGAATTTGACCCAAGTACCCTGACAAGATTTGAACATAAAATAGCCTAATTCACTGATAAAATAGTGGGTTACTCACTGATAAAGAAATCAGTGAGTGTTGTAAAAAGCCCGTTGTTGAAGAAACACTTTACTTACTGATACGGTGTCAGTGAGTAAAGTATACGAGCTACAAACAACTCCAGTATCACTGAGAATTGACAAATGTCTCAGTGACCCTGAAGATACTATCTCTACAAGCAGACTGATAAATATGGGCACGAACTTCTACAAGAAAAGATAGAAGTCAGACAAAGACAAAAGAGGGACCACTTGGTGGATGACAACTCACACCAAGTGGATGACAACTCACAGCAAGTGGATGTCAACTCACACCTACCCATCTTATCTTTGTTTAGTTACTTGTATATAGTGTGTCTGTTGTAATAGAGAATGAATGCTTTCCTAAACAAACAAAAGAATACACACAGTGTATTAGTTGATAGGAACATCCTCTCATTGAATCATCAAGCATAGCTTGGATCAATGAGAGATTATTTGTCACCCAAAGGGGATGCCATACCGAAAGTATCCCCTTTAAGAAGTTGAAGATGTTATCATGTAATCTAGTGGGTTTTGAGTAATCTTGTAACATTTGTTCATTATCAATGAAGTTGTTCTTGTTTTACTCAAATTTCATGGACCAACAAGTGGTACCAGAGCCTAAGGTTCATTCTTATGAGCCAGATCCATGTATGACTGCTGATAACATTCTTCAAAAAATAAATAAATGTGATCTTCAAAAAACTGCTACTGATATAGCAATTTTTGAGGGGGAGAAACACATTTATTGGTGACTGACAAACACCAAAACCCTCCCTAAACCCCAAAATAACACTCACCACACAAATCTTATCCCCACCTACCAAAATCATCAAAAGATGATAAAACCCATATCCACCACACAAAAGAAACCTTATCCTCACCCACTCACAAAAATCATCAAAAAGATGATAAAACCTCCACCACACAAAAAACCTTATCCCCACCAAACCAAAACCTTATCTCCACCAAACACAAAAAAAACCCCGAGGGTCCTGAAAACCCCCAAGGATCCTGAAACCCCCAAGGGTCCTGAAACCCCCCAAGGGTCCTGAAACCCCCAAGGGTCCTGAAACCCCCAAGGATCCTGAAACCCCCAAGGATCCTGAAATCCCCCAAGGGTCCTGAAAACTCCGAGGATCCTGAAACCCCCAAGGGTCCTGAAACCCAAGGATCCTGAAACCCTCGAGGGTCCTGAAACCCCCCGAGGATCCTTAAAACCCCAAGGGTCCTGAAACCCCCAAGGGTCCTAAAACCCCAAGGATCCTGAAATCCCTGAGGGTCCTGAAACCCCCAAGGATCCTGAAACTCCCCAAGGGTCCTGAAAACCCCCAGGATCCTGAAACCCCCAAGGGCTCTGAAAACCCCCAAGGTCCCTGAAAACCCCCAAGGGCCCTAAAAACCCCGAGGTCCCTACCCCGAGGTCCTGAAGAAGCAGAACCACAACCTCAGGAACTAAACCTAAAGTCTCCTGAACCCTTGAACCATCAGGAACTAAACCCAAGTCCCTGAACAAGCAGGTTTGAACCCAGGCTATTTGTATATTCAAATAGGGGGAGATTGTTGGGTCAAGAATTTGACCCAAGTACCCTGACAAGATTTGAACATAAAATAGCCTAACTCACTGATAAAGAAATCAGTGAGTGTTGTAAAAAGCCCGTTGTTGAAGAAACACTTTACTTACTGATACGGTGTCAGTGAGTAAAGTATACGAGCTACAAACAACTCCAGTATCACTGAGAATTGACAAATGTCTCAGTGACCCTGAAGATACTATCTCTATAAGCAGACTGATAAATATGGGCACGAACTTCTACAAGAAAATATAGAAGTCAGACAAAGACAAAAGAGGGACCACTTGGTGGATGACAACTCACACCAAGTGGATGACAACTCACAGCAAGTGGATGTCAAGTCACACCTAACCATCTTATCTTTGTTTAGTTACCTGTATATAGTGTGTCTGTTGTAATTGAGAATGAATGCTTTCCTAAACAAACAAAAGAATACACACAGTGTATTAGTTGATAGGAACATCCACTCATTGAATCATCAAGCATAACTTGGATCAATGAGAGATTATTTGTCACCCAAAGGGGATGCCATACCGAAAGTATCCCCTTTAAGAAGTTGAAGATGTTATCATGTAATCTAGTGGGTTTTGAGTAATCTTGTAACATTTGTTCATTATCAATGAAGCTGTTCTTGTTTTACTCAAATTTCATGGACCAACAGTTCTTACACTTATGTCTCCACTAAGTGGTAAAACCATCAAACCTTCTAAAATACATGCAAACTACTCTCAAATAGATCTTAAACCACTTCACAATTTTCTTGTGTCTTCCTCTTGTTGCCGTGAGCCTAACAACACACAAACACATCATATTTTGATATTCTAGCTAAAATTTGGTACAAGAAATGAAGACTTAAGTGCTAATATTTAGTTCTTGATACATTTCCTTCATCCAAGTGCTTTACTCAAGGAGATATCAAGATTTTTAAAGAAGATTTTTCAAAGTATATTTGGTGTCAAAAATTTGGAAGCTTGAGTTTTGGTGATTACATCTTGGTGCTCTTTGATTTTAGTTTTCTTGAGTTTACATTCCATCCTTGTAAGAAACCACACCATATGTTCTCATTTTATTTCTAATCTATATTTTATTTCATGTATTTTTCATGTTTCATATTCTGGTTTTATTAATTTATGCATTGTACATAGCTTAAAATGCTTAAAACTATTATTGGGACTAGATTTGCAAAAACCATTTGGATCAGGGATTGTTTTTGTAATTACTGTACTTAATCAGTACACTTTGAGACTTAGGTAAAAATATAGGCCTGTAGATCTATCTCTTAGCTTCGATTTTCTGGGAGGTTGGTCGTGAGACGATACCCGATGAATTAATTATAAAATAAATGGCAAAGGTTGTCGGAAAACGCACACCAGATTTGAATGGCTAAAAAGTCTAAAAATTTGTATTGAACCCTCTGTTGAACAAAACATAAAAGTTGTAGTTAACACATTAACTTGAAGGTAGCCAAAAACCCCGCATAAAAAGAAGCTACAGAACTCAAATTATCGCAAAAACGGTGGGACTGTTAGGTGCTGTCCCGATCAGACTTGACATATTAGGGTAAAATGGTAATTTCACTTAGGTTATATAATTTTCAGATCAGTGGGACCTACAAATCTGATTAGTACACTTAAATACCTTTTCGGGAATATAAAATTTGAAGTATAACTCCTTACGGTTTAGGAGAAACGGAATTTTTAATATTAAATACCGACTTTTTATCAAAAACCGCACTTTATATAAAAACTAGTTAATTCATCAAAACTAGTTTGAAAATGGTCCCACATATTTTATAAAACTTATAAACATTAAAAATAATGATTATAATTATATTGTAACTTAAAAATTTATAAATTATAAATTTCTACAAACACTTATTCATTTATTTTACACTTACCCGAAGTGGTAGGACCCACTTTCGAAAATAAACCCGATAACTTACCTTTGGACAATTTAACCACATATTGAAATAACATAAAAACCCGAACCTTGGACAACTTATATATTAGGGCTCTTAACACTTTCCTAACTTGTCAATTTTAGTCCCTGTCACTTTATAAACCTTAAAAACTCTATGTACAATTGTATGATTGATATAATAAATATATAAAACTTTCTTGCATCCATATTCTATTATTTTAAAACCTAAGATGCAACATATTATTTTTAGGTTGCTCGTAGGACGTCTTGGTTTCCTCATTTCTTACTTAGATCTTGCTATTTGATCTTTGGTGAGTTCATAGCCCTACTTTAACTCTTTAAACTGTTTATAAACCCATTGGGGGGGATATATGCTATTTTACAATTTGGACACAAGTGCTTTGAACTGTATGCTTACCTGAATGTATTATTTCCTAAGTACCGTTATTGCAAAAAATAAGTCCCTAACATCATGAACCATTAATCATTTTCATGTGAGCGTGAATATTGTGAATAGGACTATTGGGATTGACGAATCCCGTTTGTGTTGATCAGATGGATATCACAAACGCACTATATTTGAATACCCAGGTAAAATGGCAAATTGCCTACCAATGCTTTATTATCATCTCTATGATACAAACAGTTAACGTTTTGAGTGTCATGAGCTTAGTGCAATAATAACTGCTTTATCAATTGTCTCTTAAACTTGAAATCTTGTGGTCCATTATTTATTTATAAACATATGAATTTCACTCAACCTTTGTGTTGACTTTTTAGCATGTTTTATCTCAGCTTCTTAAGGTATTTGGCAAGCACGAAGTCGCATGGAGAATGTTTTGATGACTTGCATTTTGTTATCATTCGATAAACTTTTAAAAACTTTCATGTTTACGTATTATGTATTCTAAAACTACTTGGGACCCCTTGTAACTCTAATGTTTTATTTTGATCGAATGATAAACTTTTAAAACGTCTCATTTAGAGTTGTTTTCTATGATTATGACTATTGTACTAATAAGTAGCACCCCAATGATATTACATTCCGCTGCGATATTTTGGGGGTGTTACAAATCGTCACTGTGGCTCTAAAACATTACACCATTCGTCCTTGAGTTAATTACATAAAGGACCCTGTAGCTCTAAAAATTTCACCCGTCGTCGTTGTGGATTTAATCAAGATTTAATTACATAAATCGTCCCTGTGGCTCTAAAAAATTACACAATTCGTCCTTAAGTTAATTACATAAATAATCCTTATGGCTCTAAAATTTACACCAATCGTCCTTGTGACTATGAATAATTAAAATTGCCCATAGGTGTAACACCCCCAAATTTGGTTTTGTGGCAGCGGAAAGTAATTAGGTGTTACACTGAGGATCGAAGTCAAAAATTTCAGAAAACGGCTTGAAAAGGCGTTTTGAAAGTTATATGTCATTCAAAATAATAGTTTTGGTACAAAGGTTGAAATATCTGATTTGAAAATCCTACAAAAGAGTGGTAATTTGGAAAGAATGACATATTTGATTTTCACACCATTTCAGTTATCAGAGTATTTAATTCCCGCTCCGTGTCTTGTCCTGCTCCATTGATTACCTGAGATAAACATGCTTAAAACGTCAACACAATGGTTGGTGAGTTCGTGGAGTTTGATAGAAAATAACTTTCTTTCAATGAATTCAAGAGTTGTACAGTGATAGTTGAAATAAATACTAGTACTTCTTGAAGTAACTAGCAAGTTTGCATTTGGGTAAAAATCCAAGAGTAAATCATTTATGAACTCAGATGATCATAAGTTTCAAGTTTAAATGAAAACTATTTACGTTGCCATATGCTTGCAAATAAATAATGGTTCAACTTTTAAAAGTAACGATATGCCAAGCATTGAGTTGTCTTTATCAGAAAACACAACTAAGTCACATATGATAACAGTTAAGTTCCAAGTACATGATACATATTCCAATCACATAGTGAAAACAATAGTTTAAAGTCTGATGTCTATCAGTGTGGAGTGGTCGTTACTAAATACAGCTGTATCCGAATATATATAGGAAGACATATATATTCATAAGGTTATATTGCTCTAAGCCTCATGACGCGCAAAACGTTAACAAAAGTACCATAAAACGGCGAAGTCACATCAGGTTACTGATGGTTTTGCCCTAAGTAATAGGTGATTGCCTCATCCTATTATTTCTCAAATATAGTGTATCGCGACTAAATACGACTAGCCATAAGGCATTCCATCCAGTATTTAGTGGGATAGGTCGTCAGCCTCTATAGGTTTCGAAGCTGTCCACTATATTCGCGCTCACCGCAGTGATTAATGGCTCATGATCGAGGGACTTTATGGCAATATAGTTAAACTTAGGCAATATAGGGTTCGGGTTTTCATAGAATATGCGTACTTTAGTTTTGGAAATTATTTCTTGTTGAAATGTAGAAATATCATAGTAAAGTTCAACAGTACATTCAGTTGTTATATGAATGCATGAAATGAGTCTCAGTATCTTGTTACAACAAGTAGTTTGAAAATGTTATTTTTCAAATATAGCATTTAAGCTAAGCAAGCAGTTTGCAAATATAACGAGCATATATCCCTTCCAAAGGATGATTCAAAACATGTAAAGCATAATTGATGATTTTTGAGTAAATCATGAGAGTTTTCAAAGTATAAAAATACTTAAAACAGTTGAAGCATGTATCTCCCCCAAAAGAGTTATTAAAAACAAGTATTAAAAGTAGGGGCCACGACTCACCTGGAGTGTATCTGACAAGATGGAATTATAAGATCAAGTAAGACTTATGGAAACGATCACGATAACGTCTTCAATACGAGACCTGAATATGAGGGAAGTCTAAGATTCGACTTATAACTAACGATGAGTGTGATATGAGAAATCGTATAACGATTTGATGATGTTAGTGTGATATGCTTAAAATGCCTCAAGTCAAGAAAAATATAATATCATATGTGATATTATCTTGATTCTTATGTTACTCGACACGAAATATTATCTTCTCAAAATATGATGAAATGATATGCGAGTGAAGTCGTTTAATAAATAACGAAAATTAAATATACATAACTAAAAAGTATAAAATGCATATGAAATGATGGAATGATGAAAAATGGAAAATAAAATAAGAATGTTAAGTAAAATTAATTAGTCCTTGTTCTTTTTCAGATTTTACACTTTTTACCCTAACTGTGATTGCGTTACACCGTTAGTCCTTTGTTAAATCTAAAGTCCAATAATAGTCCAAAAATTGTCCATATGTTCATATAAGGCTTGGAGTTAATTCAAAGGTCAATTTAAGTCCTTTATAAACTATTTTCACAGCTTCAGTCCACAAGTTTCATAGTTTGGCAGTTTAAGTCCTTATAGTCAAAGTGCGTCACATTTTTAGTCCAAAAATGTCAAAATGATAAGGAAAAAGTGGGCGTGTTTTTTTATAAGTTATATTTAAGATAAATGAAGCTTATTTTAATAGCTTATTCGGCTAGTAGCTTAATTTTCACATAATTGGGCCCTTAACGAGTTGCAATTCTAGGCCCAATATTGTTTGTAGTGGTTTTTCAAATATGGTTTTTGCGCTTTGCTTGGGCTGTTTTAAAGGGTCGAAACTCGATTATTTTTACAAGATGTTTATATGAAAATGGTAGTTGGTTGGGAGGTCTACTGAGTTGTATAAAAATATCGTGTAGTGGTTAGATTGAATGTCGAGTTATGTGGTTATTTACTAAGCGGCTCGGGCTGTTTTATGTATACAAAACACTTAGAAAATTGTTTAGTAATTTACAGTTAAGTCTTGGCGTGGGGTATAAGTTTTTATGCGTTTCATGTGGGTCGTTCTTATGGCTACTTGGACTGTTTCGTACGCACAACAAACTTTGCATATTTTTAGTGTGTTCCAGTTTTATTTATAGCGTGTGACATATTATGTTCATGCATTTAGAATGGAGCATATAACTAGAGCATGATCGTGAGGGCGTGTGAGTTCGATGTATGCATGAAATCATGAAGTGTTAAACACGAGTGAGTGGTGACTCTTAAGCCTTCACAGTGGAGTTTTCATATATTGTGAACTTGTCATGCATGATAACAATATGTAAAAAAAATACGTTAGAGTGTAAAAATAAAATAGGGTGCATGCATGTATTCTAATGTGCATTAGAATGGTTTTTAACTTGTCCTCATTGAGAGTTATAAACAAATGGGTTTCATGCAATATAATCGAATAAAAGAACCTATACGACTTTTGCAAAATAAATGATATGTTCGAATGATGCGTGTGATTAAATGTGATATATTCGACTATAGATGTATGTGTTGTGCATGAACCGAAATATTAAGTGTGACTGAGATAGAAAGGGTATAAGACACTTACTACACCTTAGAAAAAGGTGGTGAAGAAGCTGTGATGATCGAACAAAGCACAAGAGTGAGACAGTGAGTTTGTAGGCACGAATACGTTTTATTCGTATACTTCCTTTACTCGATTTGCTTCCCTTTGTGAGACAAGAGTTGCTTCTGGGTTTTTAAGATATTTAGTGAGAGTGAAATGTGTATGAAGTGGCCAGTGAAGGCTGCTAGAAGAAGGGTGGTTTATATAGAAGATTTCACACGTTTTCTTATTGACTTCACACTCAATCATGGAGTGTAACTGTGGATGACCAGTAAAATTTAGCATGCTTCTGACTCCAGCAATCATGGGAAGGTATGGGAGAGTTTGGGGAACTTGTCTCATGTGGTTGGAGTTATATATATTCGGTTGATATTTTCGGTTGAGTGTCAAATGGGTTTATCGAGTCATACACGGCTATTGCTGTCCTGGCTGCCCTTTTATCATCATGAAATGTTAATATTATCATTAGAAATTCGTTGGTAAAAGATTGGGTTTAGACAGTTAAGTTTTGTGATTTTCGGATATATCGAGTTGGGTGAAACGGGACAAACGAATGGGTCTCTAAAACCATATCAATACTCGACTTAAGTTTCTGAAATTTGGCATACAGGTAGTCTATTGGGTTGTGAATGAGGCGGTGAAAAAATATTTGTATGTTGTGTTTAAAATTTGAAAGATATCGAGTCGCTTTTGAAGTGGTGTGGCTGGTCGAATTTGCATGAACTAACAAAAGAAGTGGTGGGCTTGGAATTGGGCTTTGACCCGAGTGGTGGTGGTGATGGGCTGAACGGATGATGTGGCCCGTTTGGTTTGCAAAGAATTAATGAAGAGCTTAATAGAGATTTGTGTTAATTAAGTGAAATAATTAAGGGTAATTAGGAAAAGTGCATATATTTTTGTGTAGGGATTTATCATCATCAACTATTATTATTTGTGAAGTTTTGAATTTAGTGAGAATGGGGTCCCGTGATTTATTCGTGTTTCGAGTAAATGTTTCTATTTAATATATATCACGAAACATAACGTGGTCACGATAGCAATAAGAGAAAAATTTAAATTTCCCCATAAAATGGGTTTTATTAAACAGTAAGTTGAGATTGTCATAAATCAGTGAGATTTATTACGATGGATTTTTACAGGATCTCACAGTATCCACCCCTAAATTTTGAACTTCGTCCCGAAGTTCAGTCCGTGATAGGTGTTGAAAAATGTGATGTTCAGGAATTAGGGTTTATGGAAAGTGTCGTCGAGAGATTTTTATTTTGAATATCGAGGAAATAGGATCCAATTTGATTTATTCGTACTAGACGAAATAAATTTTGAATGTTTGGTCTACTAATGCATTCATAGGCTATGAATAGTGAAAATAACGGCCGAGAGTAGGAAGTATTTAACACTTAATGTTCAGTGTTCTAACGATCGAGAATAATGGATTTTTAATGGTAGTGATTTTGAAACTTAATGATCGTGAATAGTAAAATAACGGATACTTTTCCCCTATTAATACCCTATTTACTTTCCCATATTTCCTTCTCCACTTTACCTTTTCACTTCATCTCTCCCAAAATAAATATGCCGCCGTTCGCCATCATCTTTGCCACTATGTTCATCATCTTCGCCGCCATTTGTTTAGCTCTTCTTCCCGGCGAAGATTCCGGCCATTTGATCGGATACTTGTTGGTTATCGTACCCCTCACGATCCTAGCCATTGTTGTGGATAAATTTTGGGGGTAATAGCTTTTAAGCTAGTGTCGCTTGTAATGGTTATTTGTTGTGTTTCTATGTAACCTTTAACAAGTGTGAAATAAAACTCATTTACTTTTATGTTTTACGATTTAGTCTCGTTGCGGCTTTTAATATTTTGTTGCCTTTGCGACGCAGAATAATCAAGGTGATTCATCCTGTGGTGGCTCTTGCTATCGCTGGGTTGGTGGTGGTTTTTGTTGCTATGGTGGGCCAACCTATTGAAGATTCTATGCCTTTTATTGTGTTTATTGTATTATTAGCACTTCCGATGTTAATCGTCTCACTATGTATTAATTTTCGTGGGTTCTAATAAAATTTATGTTATTTGTGTTTTCCTCATCTTGTTGTGAATTCTTATAGTTTCTAATTTCGTACTTTTCTCGACTTCTTATAATAAGGTAATGGGTAATAAGTGTAGATCTTACTGGGGTTCAGTTAAATGTGAGGTTTATGAACAATTTATTTTGTCTCGAAATTCTGTTTTTGGAATGAAAATTGTTATTAAAAGCTTTGAAAAGATAACCGTTCCATTTATAACATGATTCTTCCTAAATTATACATAGGTAGCTAGGGTATGTATAATTGAGGACCAAATGATGTAACGCTTGGTTCAGTTGTTATGATATTTATGTTCTCTTCAAGGGATTTTATATGGTTTAATTATCATGGTTTCGTCACAAAGTCAGATACCTTATGATTATTTTCAAAAGAATTAGAAAGTTTTTGTTCATATTCCGAGGATAGATCAGGAATTTCTAAAATGATATTTGGATATTCTTGGTATAAACTTAGGTTTTAGGTGGGGATTTCTTACAATGTGGTATCAACCTACGGTTTGGTCACAATGGAGTTAATTAAATCCTTAGGGTAATATTAGTGTGTTGTTACATAACGACTTATGAATAAAGAGGTGGAATAGAAATTGGAATAGACGTAGATTATAATTATCATGGAAATATTACAAGGTAGAGTTCTCACACGGTAGAAGGATAACTGTTACACTTAGGTTACATCCATCGTACCTAAGGTAAATACAAACGGAAATATAACTTAGATAGTTCTAGACTAGAGTTTATTTATTTTACAGCAGGAATCCATTCATCTGCTTAACATAGAGGTCATTCTTCGACACGGTTGAGATTCTTTGACGAGTTCTTATTCCCTTGTACAATTCTTGGGCTCCCAATGGGCTTTGTAGTTCGGACAATGACTCTTGTAATGACCCATTTCACCACATTCATGGCATTTTATGGATGATGGTTGCTCATTTCTTTCCATGGCTTTGCAATCTCTTGTCTTGTGGCCTGTTTTCCGGCACCTTCCGCATTTCGCAATGCAATGTCCGGTGTGATGCATCTTACATCTTTGGCACAGAGGTTGCTTTCCATAGTAGTTGTCTCTTTTAGTAGAAGTGGTGACGTAGTTTCTTCCAACTTCTGATTTGGGCCTTTGCTGGCGAAGATAGTTAATGCGGTCTTGTAGATGATTGCGGATGCAAACACCATTGTGGAACTCACATTCGTTGAGGATAAAGGATCTTTTATCCTCACGTTTTCGCTTTTGGTTATTTTTCTTAAGTGCAATATCTTGCCTAATTCTTTCGGCACATGTACGTATAGGTTTAGTCCTTTTCCTTGAAGTCTTTAGGTAAATTGGCTTACACCCCATGAAACTTTCATGGTTATGCTTACAAGGTATAGCCTTCCTTCTTTCTTTTCTTACTACGTCGTTATCTCTCGGGTAGCCTATTGTAGTCACTTCATGTACCACTGTAACGATATTGTTTTCAAATTCCTTGGTGGTTTTAGGAGCCATGGTTGTTGTAAGTGTTGAGGGGGTATGGGTGTTGCTCATGTTGGCCATCTTCAATGACTACAACAAGAATTACTGATTTAGTTTTCACTTTATCATTAGAATAATTTTCTATAATAAAGTATTGCATATTGTTGCTAACAATGTGACCTTAATACAAAATCAAAACTAACTGAGGATTATAGAAATACGATGTGTCTGGGTAGCATCATAAAATAATGATCATCTCTTGATATGGGATTGCTAAGGAACAAACGAATTTATCTACAAAAGCTGAAGTTCAGCAACTTTCTCTTCATTCATCAAGTTTTCTTTTGAAGATTTGTTCTTGGACTTCTATGGTTTATTGTTTAGTCGTGGTATATTTGATGTACAGTCACTGATAATTTCATAGTAAGTTTGAATACAATCATCAATATTGACATAACTCTAATAACTTGTTTGATTGATTTTTGCAAAACAACCAACGCAAGGTCTTTTATTAATGTCTCATTGATTCACGTAGAGTCATTTGTTTACCTAAAAGAGTAACAAATGGTGAGGTTTTGCATGGCTCATTGCATTTATAGCACCATAATAGGGTTTGGTGGAAGGAATTCGTTTACAATAGAAAGATATAATGGAAAGAGACTGTCATAGCTTAAAAGTCGATTACAACTTCTGAGAGTTACAGACTTATTGAGAAATACATGGAATACTAACCAAAACTATTTGGTTTATTGAGTACAACAATGATACTTAAGATCAGTTACGTCTCTGACGTAGACGTCTAATTTCTGCCTCAAGATTCAGTTGTGCAGCTTCCATGGCTGAGAAACGTTCCTGGCATGCATTCATCTGATTAGCCAACATGTTTTCCAAGGCTGCAATCTTTTGGCCTTGGGTTCTTGCTGTGTCTCTAGCTAACCATAATGCTCTTTCAATGTCCTCAATCCTAATGTGTGTTTGGGTGTGGCCTCTACCCAAACAGCGGGTTCTGGCATCCAAGTTTCTAAGTTCTTGTTTGTAATTGTCCTTCATGTTACCAACATTTACTCCTAGATCAAACACTTCTCGTCTTTCAGCATCTGTCCTCTTAAACAAGGTATCAATGTTACGGTCATACCATTCGAATCGTAATGGTTGTAACTCTTTTAGTTGTTCAGAGTGAGTGTCTAGTATGTCGGTGTGTTGGTGAAGGCGAATCCATATGGAGTCACAGGTGTCTATATTGTAGTCAGGAGAATTGGGTGAGGATACATTCTCTGGGATATCTGGCATGGAGAAATCTGAGGTATTGGGTAAGGGAGAATTTAGTTCGATCTTTTTCCAAGTCATTTCTTGTTGTGAACTCTGTCCAAATTCAAATGTTGGTTGACCACCAATCAAATCTTCATCTGAATAGGATTCGGTTGCTCTCCTAAGTTTCTGACGTGGAGGTGAGTAAGTAGGTGATGACAGAGGTGATTTCTGAGTGAGTTCTATGTCAGGCTGGAGTTGTGACATTTTTACATAAGGATCTTCAGTATCTGGTGCAATTTGGTAGGTAGGTGACGCATGTGTAGTAGGAGGGGTAGTCTTGGTGATATCGACTAGTTTAGAAGACATGGTACTGTAGCAATAGTAATTATGAATATTCATACGTTTAAGGTGTAACATTGAGTGTAAAATAACACAGTGTGTTACGTGTGAAGAGTAAACATTAAGCATGTAAGGATTAGTACAAAACAATCTTAGCAGGTAATATATTGAGCACGGCAGTCTGCAGACACGGAGGGTGTAAAATGGTATGGTGTAAAATCATTTATTTTGAAAATGTAGTTATAGTTCAATGTTTGAAAACATTTGATTCTCTATAACCTGTGGCTCTGATGCCAATATGTAACACCCCCTAATTTGGTTTTGTGGCAGCGGAAATTAATTAGGTGTTACACTAAGGATCGAAGTCAAAAATTTCAGAAAACGGCTTGAAAAGGGGTTTTGAAAGTTATATGTCATTCAAAATAATAGTTTTGGTACAAAGGTTGAAATATCTGATTTGAAAATCCTACAAAAGAGTGGTAATTTGGAAAGAATGACATATTTTATTTTCACACCATTTAAGTTATCAGAGTATTTAATGCCCGCTCCGTGTCTTGTCCTGCTCCATTGATTACCTGAGATAAACATGCTTAAAACGTCAACACAATGGTTGGTGAGTTCGTGGAGTTTGATAGAAAATAACTTTCTTTCAATGAATTCAAGAGTTGTACAGTGATAGTTGAAATAAATACTAGTACTTCTTGAAGTAACTAGCAAGTTTGCATTTGGGTAAAAATCCAAGAGTAAATCATTTATGAACTCAGATGATCATAAGTTTCAAGTTTAAATGAAAACTATTTACGTTGCCATATGCTTGCAAATAAATAATGGTTCAACTTTTAAAAGTAACGATATGCCAAGCATTGAGTTGTCTTTATCAGAAAACACAACTAAGTCACATATGATAACAGTTAAGTTCCAAGTACATGATACATATTCCAATCACATAGTGAAAATAATAGTTTAAAGTCTGATGTCTATCAGTGTGGAGTGGTCGTTACTAAATACAGCTGTATCCGAATATATATAGGAAGACATATATATTCATAAGGTTATATTGCTCTAAGCCTCATGACGCGCAAAACGTTAACAAAAGTACCATAAAACGGCGAAGTCACATCAGGTTACTGATGGTTTTGCCCTAAGTAATAGGTGATTGCCTCATCCTATTATGTCTCAAATATAGTGTATCGCGACTAAATACGACTAGCCATAAGGCATTCCATCCAGTATTTAGTGGGATAGGTCGTCAGCCTCTACAGGTTTCGAAGCTGTCCACTATATTCGCGCTCACCGCAGTGATTAATGGCTCATGATCGAGGGACTTTATGGCAATATAGTTAAACTTAGGCAATATAGGGTTCGGGTTTTCATAGAATATGCGTACTTTAGTTTTGGAAATTATTTCTTGTTGAAATGTAGAAATATCATAGTAAAGTTCAACAGTACATTCAGTTGTTATATGAATGCATAAAATGAGTCTCAGTATCTTGTTACAACAAGTAGTTTGAAAATGTTATTTTTCAAATATAGCATTTAAGCTAAGCAAGCAGTTTGCAAATATAACGAGCATATATCCCTTCCAAAGGATGATTCAAAACATGTAAAGCATAATTGATGATTTTTGAGTAAATCATGAGAGTTTTCAAAGTATAAAAATACTTAAAACAGTTGAAGCATGTATCTCCCCCAAAAGAGTTATTAAAAACAAGTATTAAAAGTAGGGGCCACGACTCACCTGGAGTGTATCTGACAAGATGGAATTATAAGATCAAGTAAGACTTATGGAAACGATCACGGAAACGTCTTCAATACGAGACCTGAATATGAGGGAAGTCTAAGATTCGACTTATAACTAACGATGAGTGTGATATGAGAAATCGTATAACGATTTGATGATGTGAGTGTGATATGCTTAAAATGCCTCAAGTTAAGAAAAATATAATATCATATGTGATATTATCTTGATTCTTATGTTACTCGACTCGAAATATTATCTTCTCAAAATATGATGAAATGATATGCGAGTGAAGTCGTTTAATAAATAACGAAAATTAAATATACATAACTAAAAAGTATAAAATGCATATGAAATGATGGAATGATGAAAAATAGAAAATAAAATAAGAATGTTAAGTAAAATTAATTAGTCCTTGTTCTTTTTCAGATTTTACACTTTTTACCCTAACTGTGATTGCGTTACACCGTTAGTCCTTTGTTAAATCTAAAGTCCAATAATAGTCCAAAAATTGTCCATATGTTCATATAAGGCGTGGAGTTAATTCAAAGGTCAATTTAAGTCATTTATAAACTGTTTTCACAGCTTCAGTCCACAAGTTTCATAGTTTGGCAGTTTCAGTCCTTATAGTCAAAGTGCGTCACATTTTTAGTCCAAAAATGTCAAAATGATAAGGAAAAAGTGGGCGTGTTTTTTTATAAGTTATATTTAAGATAAATGAAGCTTATTTTAATAGCTTATTCGGCTAGTAGCTTAATTTTCACATAATTGGGCCCTTAACGAGTTGCAATTCTAGGCCCAATATTGTTTGTAGTGGTTTTTCAAATATGGTTTTTGCGCTTTGCTTGGGCTGTTTTAAAGGGTCGAAACTCGATTATTTTTACAAGATGTTTATATGAAAATGGTAGTTGGTTGGGAGGTCTACTGAGTTGTATAAAAATATCGTGTAGTGGTTAGATTGAATGTCGAGTTATGTGGTTATTTACTAAGCGGATCGGGCTGTTTTATGTATACAAAACACTTAGAAAATTGTTTAGTAATTTCCAGTTAAGTCTTGGCATGGGGTATAAGTTATTATGCGTTTCATGTGGGTCGTTCTAATGGCTACTTGGACTGTTTCGTACGCACAACACACTTTGCATATTTTTAGTGTGTTCCAGTTTTATTTATAGCGTGTGACATATTATGTTCATGCATTTAGAATGGAGCATATAACTAGAGCATGATCGTGAGGGCGTGTGATTTCGATGTATGCATGAAATCATGAAGTGTTAAACGCGAGTGAGTGGTGACTCTTAAGCCTTCACAGTGGAGTTGTCATATCTTGTGAACTTGTCATGCATGATAACAATATGTAAAAAAAATACGTTCGAGTGTAAAAATAAAATAGGGTGCATGCATGTATTCTAACGTGCATTAGAATGGTTTTTAACTTGTCCTCATTGAGAGTTATAAACAAATGGGTTTCATGCAATCTACTCGAATAAAAGAACCTATACGACTTTTGCAAAATAAATGATATGTTCGAACGATGCGTGTGATTAAATGTGATACATTCGACTATAGATGTATGTGTTGTGCATGAACCGAAATATTAAGTGTGACTGAGATAGAAAGGGTATAAGACACTTACTACACCTTAGAAAAAGGTGGTGAAGAAGCTGTGATGATCGAACAAAGCACAAGAGTGAGACAGTGAGTTTGTAGGCACGAATACGTTTTATTCGTATACTTCCTTTACTCGATTTGCTTCCCTTTGTGAGACAAGAGTTGCTTCTAGGTTTTTAAGATATTTAGTGAGTGTGAAATGTGTATGAAGTGGGCAGTGAAGGCTGCTAGAAGAAGGGTGGTTTATATAAAAGATTTCACACGTTTTCTTATTGACTTCACACTCAATCATGGAGTGTAACTGTGGATGACCAGTAAAATTTAGCATGCTTCTGAATCCAGCAATCATGGGAAGGTATGGGAGAGTTTGGGGAACTTGTCTCTTGTGGTTGGAGTTATATATATTCGGTTGATATTTTCGGTTGAGTGTCAAATGGGTTTATCGAGTCATACACGGCTATTGTTGTCCTGGCTGCCCTTTTATCATCATGAAATGTTAATATTATCATTAGAAATTCGTTGGTAAAAGATTGGGTTTAGACAGTTAAGTTTTGTGATTTTCGGATATATCGAGTTGGGTGAAACGGGACAAACGAATGGGTCTCTAAAACCATATCAATACTCGACTTAAGTTTCTGAAATTTGGCATACAGGTAGTCTATTGGGTTGTGAATGAGGCGGTGAAAAAATATTTGTATGTTGTGTTTAAAATTTGAAAGGTATCGAGTCGCTTTTGAAGAGGTGTGGCTGGTCGAATTTGCATGAACTAACAAAAGAAGTGGTGGGCTTGGTATTGGGCTTTGACCCGAGTGGTGGTGGTGATGGGCTGAACGGATGATGTGGCCCGTTTGGTTTGCAAAGAATTAATGAAGAGCTTAATAGAAATTTGTGTTAATTAAGTGAAATAATTAAGGGTAATTAGGAAAAGTGCATATATTTTTGTGTAGGGATTTATCATCATCAACTATTATTATTTGTGAAGTTTTGAATTTAGTGAGAATGGGGTCCCGTGATTTATTCGTGTTTCGAGTAAATGTTGCTATTTAATATATATCACGAAACATAACGTGGTAACGATAGCAATAAGAGAAAAGTTTAAATTTCCCCATAAAATGGGTTTTATTAAACAGTAAGTTGAGATTATCATAAATCAGTGAGATTTATTACGATGGATTTTTACAGGATCTCACAATAGGTGAGGCTCGAACTTGGGTCTGCTACTTTACAAACGAAGGACTTACCACTGGACCAAGCGTTCGGTGGTGTTATTTTTTCTTTCTTTATCGTTTTATCCAATCTTTTTGGACGAGTTTTTTTATTTCACGTTTTTATCCAATCATTCTGTCAAATCTTTTGATCGATCACTTATACGTTTCTATGAAGCCCCGAGGATCCGTATACGTGATTGATCACGTTTTTTATTCGATAAAATTTTTATCGATCACGTATACATTTTTATACGTTATCGATAAAAATTTGCAACTCGGACCACATTTTTATACGTGATCGAGTTGTAAATTTTTATACGTGATTGATAAAAACTTGCAAAATAAATGACCGGTTACTTCACTCTATTCAATATGAGGTACCATACTACCATTTACAGTAGATCATTGTTAAGTTACATGTTAAAAATTGAAAGTTTAATTGTTTTTAAGCATATATCCAGAAACTAAAGTTTAACCTTAAATTCTCTAATTATTTTTGCAGGCAAGTGATCTGGCATTACTTGATCTATCAATGTTGCAGCAAAAACTAGTAATACCCGGCCAAATTTTAATTAAGAATGCTGTAATCACAACTTGAACATCAGAGTAGATTTGATTCGTGGAGATCACCACATGTTATAAACCACATTCATTTGTGTTTTTACACATTCATTTTTTTTATATAGATCACGTATAAAAATTTGCAACTCGATCACGTATAAAAATGTGGTCCGAGTTGAAAATTTTTATCGATCACGTACAAAATGTATACGTGATTGATAATGTAACCACTGTGAAAATCTCACTTTATAATAAACTATCTTATAGAGGGAAAAAAAAAAAAAAAAAAAACTTATCCTTTTCTACGTGTAAATTTTTATTTTATTTTAACTGTTATCCTATGTAGATCACATCCCTGATAAACGTGCTCGCAACTCAACCTTAACTGATTTAGTATTTAACTATATAAATATACTTGACCTAAAATTTTATGAGATCTCATTTACCACTTTACGTTATTTCGTTAACGTACATTTAAAACTAAGCATTTTCTATCTGATAAGAGTTTTATGAAACCCTAAACTACTATAACAACATTCATGAATAACAAAACCCTAGAAATACTAAAGTACGATTTATTTGAGTAATATACAAGTCACTAAAGCACAGAAACCCTAATTCCACTATAACTCCCGGTAAAACCCTAATTTCACAAAACTGTTATTATATGTAATAAAAATCACAAACCCTAATAAATATTTTTATAAAATATATATGTACAAGACTTTTAAACTAAAGTACAAGTACTTAATGCACAAACATAAGAATATTAATATAAATATTATTATAAACCTCAGTGTACTCATTTTAAAACCCATTGTCCAAATATTCTCTATATTAACTTTAAAAATTAATTTCTTAACATATTAGATATATGTGCAAGTCTTCTAAACCTAAGGTACAACCCTCTAATGCACAAAAACACAAAAGTCCATTTAATTACCTTAAAACATTAATAAAAAAATTATATAAAAATAATAAAAATTAAGGAAATAGTAAAACTATATTTTTCTTATTTTATAAACCCTAGTACAACTCTCCTAAGCCTAGAGTACAACTTCCCAAAGCACAAAAATCATTATTCTACACATATATGTAAATCGATACATATGTTTTTATTTCATTAAACCTTAAAAATCATTTCTAAAAATCCCTAAACCCTAGGAACCCTAACTAAACTCAAAACCCTAAAGTACCATACCCTAAAGCCTAGTGTACAACTCCCTTAAGCATATTTCGAACCAAACCCTTCTAATTTTCTTAGGCTAGTTCGAATACACCAAGACACAAACCAAAGCTCCATTTTTCTTAAACCTTAAGACATCAAATGCAAGAACCAAAAGCCTCCACATCCCCCCTCCTCTAGAAGATAGGTACTTGTATGGTTTAAGAGAAAAACACATCACCACCACCTCACTAACACCATACGCCACACCCCCCCTACATGGCTTTCTCTCCATCAATCAACCCACCAACCTAATCCATGGTTCACATTAGAACACATCAACATAACATTAAAAACCCTAGATAATTCCCTTCTATAAATAAACAAACCATACGCCCTAAGAATCTCAAAAACCATTCGACATAATCTCCACAGCCCCCATACCCCTAAATTTCTGCCACCACAGCCATAAATCAAGTTCAAGAGCACTCATAGGAAGCCAAGAAGGAAGCTAGGAGCTTTGGTGATCATATCTCAAAAACTCTAAGTCCCATAAACCCCATACGACTCATATTCCTTTAAGTAAGTTCCCAACTCTTTTTCTTTTGTTCTATATACTCAAAATGATCCTAATAACATAAATGAACAAGCACTAATATAGATAAAATCTTAAAACCAAGTTTTAAATTTCATTTCTTTCTTTTTTTCTTTTAGCCGAACAAACCCAAACACACCCTTAGTAATTTTATTTTAATAAGGTAAGGTCTAATCAAGCTTAAAATACTCTTAGCATACTATAAAACCTAAGATAGAAACCCTAGGATTTAAAACACTAATTTTCTTTTTCTTTTTCACCCTAGTCGACACAAACAAACACCCTTTTTAAATGGTTTTATAAGTCTAAAGTACCTAGGATTAATTAGAAACCTTCTAAACATGTTGTAGATACTAATTAAAATCAAAGATTCCTAGTTTGTAAGTGTTAAAATTAAAAACGAAACCCTTTTGTGTATATAAAAGTTGTCGAAGACAGCAGCAGACCCTGAGTTTGCAAGCTCAGTTTCGACCACTAAACGAAGTCTAAAAATTTTAGATTTTTGTACAAACTTAATTCACTTAGATATCTAATTATAGGAAAAAGAATGAAGTGATTTCGTTAAGAAACGAGTGAGATATGGCATTTCTTTGTTGCGTGTTTTCTGCCTCGACCAACAACCCGAACGCACCCTTTTAAAAATTGTTACGAGCTCGTGAGCTCGAATCACGAGCTGAGTTTTTGTAAAAATTAAGTTTATGAACTAATAAACAAGTATACGAAAGAGTCGTAAAAAGTTTTGCCACTAATCGTAAGATATAACGCGTTTATATGAATAAAAGACATCGTGTGTAATAAAATTGGAGTCTCAAGGGTGTTTCTTGCCAAATTTCAAACTAAGATTATAAAAAGGATTTGGTATACAGTCGACCTAAACCCTAGGGGTAGAAAGTGTCATTTTTGAAACTATAGGGGTAAAAATTGTCATTTGACCAAAGTTGAGGGGTAAAACTTGTCATTTTACAAGAGTTCAAGGGTAAAAGTTGTCAGCATATGAAACTAAAAGGTTTAAAGTGTAACTTCTTCTATAATAATTATTATTAATAATTAATTAATTATTATTATTATTATTATTATTATTATTATTATTATTATTATTATTATTATTATTATTATTATTATTATTATTATTATTATTATTATTATTATTAAAACTATTATTATTATTATTCTTATTAGTATTATTTTAAATAAACTAAAATACGTTTTCTTCGATAACGAACGAACGAGGTATCTAATTAACGAACGAACGGAACAAAAACATAAAAATGAGGAAAAAGATAAAATCTTATAACTTTTGAAGAGACTTCATGTTGTCTCAAAATTTAACATTTAATCAATAAACAAAAACATTACAAAACGAAAAATTAAACTTATCTATATTCGGAAAAGATTACTGAAACTTGACATAACCAACCCAGGTTGCGAGCCGGAGACGTTTATCAACTTTGTTTAAACTTTGTTTTCCATCCAGACTGTTCAGGTGAGTTTATAGTCCCACTTTTCCTTTATACGTTTTCCAAATATGTGGGGAGATACATGCTATCAAACCGAACACAAGTATTTTCGTGATTGTTATTGCACTAGGCTAACTGTCCCTTATTATTGCGATTGTATTTATTGAAAGACCCTCATATCATGCACCATTAGTCACCCGCAGGGTGAGCGCGAATATAGTGAATAGATCTATTGGCCTGATGACCCATTTGTATTAGCCGGATGGATATCCTTAGGGGTAGCCGGTTATGCAGATGCATTATATTTGATTTCTTCAACTCAGGGGCGAACCACTACCATTTAATTATGTTAGTGAGACTGGAAACTGTCAACGCATTGCGTGTCATGAGGTTTAGTGCAATATTCCGAACTATGATTGAACTGATTTCTTTACTATTTATCTTGTGTTCAAAACTGATTGTTACTTTAAACACTATAGATTCACTCAACCTTTGTGTTGACTTTTTAAGCATGTTTATCTCAGGTAACTAGGAGTATGGCTATCGGCACGGAGTGGCTGTGGACTTTCTTTTTATAATAAGAGTGTCCACTTTGTTATCATTCAATGAATAATGTATCTTTTATAACATATTTTCCGAACCTCCATCTGGGACCTATATTATGTACCCTGATTTAAATAAATGAATGATAACAATTTTATTTAAAACGTCTCTTTTTGAGTCATTTTCTATTATCATGACTGTAAACCTTGAAGTAGCACCCCCAAACTTATATTCCGCTGCGTATATCAAAAACGGGGGTGTTACAGATAACAATTTTATCGAAGCAAAAACATGATCGATCACGTATATGGATCCTCTGGGCTTCATAGAAACGTATAAGTGATCGATGAAAATATTTGATAAAATGATTGGATAAAAACGTGAAATAAAAAACTCATCCAAAAAGATTGGATAAAACGATTAAGAAAGAAAAAATAACTCCACCGGACGCTTGGTCTAGTGGTAAGTCCTTCGTTTGTAAAGTAGCAGACCCGAGTTTGAGCCTCACCTATGGGCAATTTTAAATATTTATAGTCACAAGGACGATTAGTTTAAATTTTTAGAGCCATAAGGACGATTTATGTAATTAACTTAAGGACGAATTGTGAAATTTTTTAGAGCCACAAGGACGATTTATGTAATTAAATCTTGATTAAATCCACAAGGACGACGGGTGAAAATTTTGGTGCCACAGGGACCTTTATGTAATTAACACAAGGACGAATGATGTAATTGTTTAGAGCCACATGGACGATTTATGTAAATAACTCTTGATTAGCATATGCCACGTCACTAATTTTTCTAATGATGCATACAATAAGACAATTAAGGAAGTATTTGAATTTAATAGGAAAATTAAAAGTGTAGGGGGTGCTTGGTGGTGGGGTTAAGGGGGGTGGGGAATGGGTAAGGTATTCAAAAGGGCCCACCTCACTCAAATAATGGTGCTTGGTTAGGGAGTGCAAAGGTATTGATTACCCAGTAGTGGGTAATCAACCATTATAGAGTAAATTGGGGGGGTAAGGTAATGATTACCCACCTCACTCATTCCTTTGCATTCCCTTACCCTTTCCCTTTCCCTTTCCCCTATACTTACCAGGTACGCCCTTAGTACCTACAAAAAGAAAATGTGGCAAGTTTGATACTTTTTTAGACCGTTAGCCCTTCAGTTTAATAACAAAAACGGGGCCTAGAATAGAAAGTAAATGATTTTCTAAAAAGATAAAATGAAAAATTATTGTTTTCAAAGTGCTTCAGCTATCATTTTCAATGCAACTTCTTAGATCAAATATTTGTAGTCACTTTTATATATATATATATAAAATTTGAGACCCCTATAATTTGGAGGCCCTGTGCAACATCACACCCTCATATACGGCTCTGCCTTGAAGCACGTGTATTGTCCAGTAAATTAGCTAGATTAAGCCAACTATTATAAGAAAACCAAACCAAGGAACCGCAAAAGTTAGTGCGGAATACTAAGTCAAAGTAATCACACACACATGTGAAATGACCTCAAACATTACATATCAGTCGACATGTAACACTTGAGGTAACGAAAATACAGAATATTGATAATTACCACAACCGAACACCAGCTCATCTGATTATTTTTCTTTTGCATTCTGTTAATTAAGGAGTGATGATTTGCACACTCTACAAATTTATTTGCACACTCAAATTTATAGTGTTTTGACATTTATACCCTTACATTATTTTTATTCATTTTCATCTTTGTAAGGGTATAAATGTTAAAACATCATAAATTTAAGTGTGCAATTAAATTTGTAGAGTATGCAAATCATCGATCTTAATTAAGCCATATCATATCACCTGTAAATAAAATGATTTCATGGTGCACAAGTAAACCTCTAGCACTTACTGGTTTAAGAATCTTTAGATTAAAATTTACTAGCAAGTACTATTAATTTAAGGGCTTTTCTAATATATGCCCTAAGGGCACACCTAAAAAGCATTTATTATGTGAATCTTCTTATTGAAACTAACAATTCATATTAATTATAGGAATCTTTTTCTTTTCCCCGCCTATCTACCCTTATATTATTCCCGCCTAATTTTTTCCCTCTACTAATTAAATATCTATAATTCCCTCTAAAACAATCTCAAATCACAATTTGCCGCCATTTAAAAATCCATTCATATGTAAAGTACTTGACCGGCTCTTGTTCTATTAAAGTACTTTTTAATTGCCTCCAAAATTACTCCGAAACTAATGTGGGTCTTTTTAATTTTATGACAACAAAAATAAGTTCAGCAAGTTATATGATAACAAAGTACTGCAAGTTAGTTCACTGTATAACAAAAAGAAGCATTTTCAACATTTAAAATGAAGAATTGGATTACAATTCAGTTCACTGTCCATATCGACTTTTCCTCTTTTAGCCGCTGCTTGACCATTATTAGCATCATTAGGAACATGTCCTCTTTTAGCCTCTTTTAGCCGCTGCTTTACTTGTTTCGCTAATTCCTTTCCACCTTTCATCCGCTTTTGCTTAGGTCGTCCCTTTGGTTTCGAGTCGGCAGGGCATTGAACCAACTCAATTGCATTAGTTACGGGATCGGTATTTTCTGCAAAAGATGATGAAACATCCAAAGTCCCTTCTTGTTGTAAATGAGAGACTTCATTAAATTGAACCTCTTCTCGACTCCACCGTGATAACCAATAAGTAGAAGGAATTTCAAAGCAACCCGTATGGAGAAGAACACTCAAAACATGACGACAAAGTATCCCAACGAATTCAAAGTTTTTGCAAGTGCATTCAGCCATCTTACCATCCCAAACCACCTTATGCCATCGAGCTACTTTGTAATGTTTGACAATAAAACTTGTGTCATTTTCTTTGGAAGCAGAATATTGCATCGCTTGAGAAAATTGATCTTGGAACTTTTTAAATGCATATGGAGTCAAAACTTGGTAACCTTGTTTTTCCAACGGTGATAATGATCTCAAATGCAACTCTTGATACTTTGCCACCATATTATCATGCATTTGTTTCTGCCCAACATTTTCAATGGCAAGATTAACCTACAAAATTATGAGAAAAAGATTAATTAAATTAGATTTGAACTAAACTTTAGTGAACATGTACGAGAAGATATATTAACACTTACTTGTCTAATAAACTCGCTTAAACATGTACGAGAAGATATAAACATCTTTATAAACGAGTTTATACTCTCCGATCTTCCGGTAGTCGTCATGCCACCAAAGAAAAAGCCATGAAGATAACTTGGAACCCAAAATGTTTTAATTTGATACAGTGCCCTGACATGCTTATTCTCTTTGAGATTGTATGTCAATTACTAATGGCCATTGTTGCTCAAATTCTTCAACCGAATCTAATTTGTATAAGTTGTAAAACTCGGTACACCAATTTAAATACTCACTTCTTAACACTGAAGTAAACCAACTACTAAACTTAGTAGTGATATGCCATATGCAAAATGCATGTTTAGTATAAGGCATCTCCGTTTCAATTGCTTGTTTCATCCAAGGATCTTGATCGGTCAATATCGTTTTCGGTGATTTTTTCATCAATTGAGTAAAATTCTGGAAAAAAAAAAGTAAGTATAAGAAGTTGTAAGTCAAGATATAATACCAACAAGTACTAAAATTCAAACAAGAATATAGTTACCTTAAAGAGCCATTTGAATGTGTTTAGTTTCTCGTTACGTAGAAGTGCACACCTAAACAATATGGTTCTTCAATGATTGTCCATACCAACAAATATGCCGAATGGCATGTCATATGAATTCACCTTATATGTAGTATCAAATACCACCACATCTCCATACTTTTGGTACAATTCAAAACAGTGAGCATGACACCAAAAAATATGCTCTAGCCTATTCTCACTATCTAGTGTAAATGCATATTGGAAGTTAAGGTTTTCAGTTTTAGCATTTTTACAATACTCCAAAAGCTCTCTTGCATCATTTTGTGATTGTAGTCTAATTTTTTTTGGTAAAAAGGTTATAAACATCCTTATTAACAAAAAGAAAGCTCTCCATGTCTCACATTCCTTTCAAGCTCCATCACCCGCATAATTTGTCTAATGGACAAACCTGCCTCTTTTAATAAAAGTATACGTTTCTCATCTTCTAATGTAATATTACGGTAAGATGGAAGAAATTGAACCTCTTGAGTAGACAACAAAACATGATTGTGCTCCGCAACAAACTTAGTGACTTGCCATTCTTCCGGAAAAATTTCGTTAATTCTTCTCAATGTTATACGCATGTGGGCCTTGCATTCACATCTTACATAGCCTCTGTTTCTTTTTTTTTGGTGTAGTCTTTCTTAGGCTCGGCTTTTCCTTCTCGATGACAAAAAAATCACGTCTTTTCCTTTCTCCTTTCTTGTTCACGAACCTCCCTTTTCGAACAGAAAACCCATTCTTTTTCGCATAATTTTGATAAAAGACAAGAGCCTCTTCTTTACTTAGAAAACATTGACCAACGAATGGTTCCTCAAAAATTGTATTCTTGTTTAGACTTTGTTCTTCAATAGCATCTTCTTCAACAGGATACGTCCACCCATCTGTAATAAAAATTGTGATTTGAGATTGTTTTTGAGGGAATTATAGATATTTAATTAGTAGAGGGAAAAAATTAGGCGGGAATAATATAAGGGTAGATAGGCGGGAAAAAGAAAAAGATTCCTATAATTAATATGAATGGTTAGTTTCAATAAGAAGATTCACATAATAAATGCTTTTTAGGTGTGCCTTAAGGCATATATTAGAAAAGCCCTTAATTTAATATGTCCAACACATGGCATTAAGGCAAAAGATGATTTTGTATTAACAGACAAAAGTGAAAGTCATGTTTCCCATAATTGAGGCAAATATGAGATTCGACATGTGGATTAATCAGTCAAAACACTAAGACATGCTAAAAAAAACTTAATCAAAGCCGTTTCTCAACCATATCAATGGCTTTTTTTTTGTTATACCATCAACATTTTTCTCTTTAAAATAATAATAATAATAATAATAATAATAATAATAATAATAATAATAATAATAATAATAATAATAATAATAATAATAATAATAATAAAACTAATGGTTACACACTATTTACGTAAACATGTGTACAAAAGATTCTTAAATTGTGACATGATGTAAAATTGTTATAGTTAGACGAATGTCCGCATAATCAAACTTACGAACTTATAGTTCAGGTGTGACCCTTGACGCAACGCTTAAGGGTTCAATTTGTAGTTTGAGGATTAAAGAAATATTTAAAATATTAATTTTATTTTGGATGTTGTTACCATTTATAACTAAGAGTAGAGTTTTGCTAACATTTGTTACTGTGAGATGAAAACATATACACGATATTATATAGCAAAGAAGCATGTAATTACTCTTAAACGTTGAAATAAGGATATCCATAAAACTATTTTTTATGGGTCGTTACGTGCTATTTAACACATATAATGTTTAAAATATGATATCGATAGTTAAATTTAAATAATATCAACCTCAACACCATGTCAGTTAAACACAATCAAATCTTTCGCCCAACAAAAACCTATACAAACATATTAATTGATAGTAATACATAATGAAAAATTTATGTAAAACGCCCCCGTGCAGGTGTATTATAACTATATAAGTACAAAAGATTTTACATAATGTTATAGTGAAATCTTATTTAAAAAGTCCGTATATGCACTTGGATAGGCTTTACTATGCATAAAAACTTACAAGATAGATTTATACATTCTTAACCAATTGTTCTATTAAAATTAGATAATATACAATTTGTATGCATAAATAATTAAAATTTAGATGTGTTGTAACTTATATCAAACACATTAAGTAAGGTTTATGGCAAAGCTGTGTAAATGCACGGGAGCATATACACTTGACTAGATATCTATGCCTTTTAAAATAAGACGAGTTTCACATAAAATAACAAGAGAAATTGATGACGTATAGTCAGCATTCGGGTCACGAACCCGACCCATACTCAAGTCCATCACGAATGGACTCCAGTCCATCACGATATGGGCTATTGCGATAACGGTTTGGGCTTACGATGGCCCAAACCCAAAGTTATTTATGGTTTTGATATAGGATATCTCTTATTTATGGGATATGTATCAAATAACCGCCCTATGCGGGATACGCTGAGGATTGAGGAACACGAAACCAACTAGGGTTTCGTGTGTATATAAAGAGTCCTTCGACTCTCATTAAAGGTACGACTTACAACCCCAACTCTTCAACTAAATCCTAAAAACCGATTACTTACTCTCACGCCGGAGGATAATCGTGGGAGACAATCCCACGATAAGTCTAACGGTGTCTTTTTGTTTTCTTAGTGCGCAGGTCTCAAGCATTAAGATCTGATTGGTACGGAATCAAGGAACGCCCAACTTTTGTATCAACAAGTGGCGCCATCCGTGGGACCCTACACTAAGAACTCTACGAAGTACTAGAATGACGAAGCATGGAAACCCAAATCAGCGGACTCCGCATACGAAGAAAACACATGACGACCTACTGGGAAAGAAGTAGCAAACTGACTCAGCTGCTAAACAGCCCCCTGGAACAACCAGTGCACCCAAAAGCCTAGGATTATTCTCAGATCTGGCTTTTACTCCAGTAGAACCGCTCACAAGGACTACTGTAATACCTGAAAATTTTAAAACATGTAAAACGACCAAAATACCCCTGAAACTTAAATCTCAAATAAAGGTTATTTAAAATCCCAAATAAATCCCAAACTATTGGAATTGGACAACATATGAAGCAAGATGATTTCCCTACAACATTTAACATTTTTATATGTTTCAAAAATAATTGTTTCACACATTTAAATATTTTGGGCCGAGTTTATATAATTCTTTTAAAAATCCGGTTTTAGAAAACTTAAAAGAAAATGTACAAATAACTAGGTAAGCTCAAATAAAATCATGGATCAATCACATCTTTTGAATTATCACTCACCCTTCTTATTAGGCCGAATTTGGTGGGATCCCAAAAATAAAACACGGCTTTCCTATATTTCTTTTTCATTCTCACCCAAAAACTCGGCAATTTCCCTACCGAATTTAATACACCTCAGTAGCTGGCACATAAAACCCATATTATATTCAAAAGCCCATATCATTCTTTATTCTAAAAATACGCCCACCTTGGGCTGCTTAAAAATGCTACACGCTTTATATTGGGACTAAAAGTCTTCGTGCACGCCATACTGCTATGAGAACTCACATAATTCCGCATGCTTACTGTCTTTTATATATCCTCCTCTATCACTTTCAAATCAAGAATTTCCAACAACAAACACAAAACACAGAAACCATAGAATAAATATTAGTAGCGGCATTGTTCTTTCCTCCATCCTTTCGAGTAGCAAGGTGGTTCAAGAGAGGTGTGCAAAGGCATACTAAGGGAGTGCTAATCGTGGACTGAGGAGGGTGTTGGATCGTAGTTAACTGGGTTTGATAAGCCATTGTTCGAATCAGATTCTGGGCGTACAAGAAGGTTTCTGGGAGGTGTTAAGAGGGTGTGAATTGTGGGGATCCCCTGGGTTAGAAGAGGGTTTGATCTTGTGCGTATAGGAGTGCAAGTTAGGTTCTATTCTGGTTCTTTTCCTTCTTGTTTCATTCGACATCAGGTACATCATGTTCTTGTTCGTTCCTCTCATCTTGCACACGTCAAAACAATGTCAATAATTGTAATCTAAAACAAACCCTGGTCGATTAATAATGTATACTAAATGAAGGATTACGAGGGCACATAAAATGATAAGTTATAAGTAGCATAAAATAATGAATGTTGTTTGTCAAAATAAGGTCATACATGCTGATAAAATCTGATATATATAAGCAGCGTTTGGATCTCTATTGTACGAGTAAAAGAACATCTAAACCCAGCATTTAATCGACACATAAGCGATAAGAATGAAGAGTGTTTAGAACACATAAAAAAAATGACAAATCATTCTGGGTCTGTTCATGTCCTCCAACTCAGGGTGTAGAAAGGCTTATAACCTGGTAAGTGGAACGGACAATATGATGAGTATACGTCGAGTTAACAGGATGTATTTTGTGTCATGTGTGCCGTTTAATCTGGAATATATATACGTACAAAAAAAATGAGAATTTGCATGCATAGCTGTGGTGTACAAAAAAATGTATAGGATAACTAGGGGTGAGTTGTGATTTTATGCGATTATTATGAGGTGTTGCGTGTGTCTCATGGGCTGGTAAAAAAAAATGAGTGTCGAGTGGGTCATATTTGGGGCGAAGGAAAGTGAGTAAACATGGAGTGTTGTGGTGTAGTCAAATCATGGGTTTGAATGTGTATGGTGATGAGTGTGACATATAATGTGTGTTAGTCGTACAAGGTTGTGTATTCATTTAGTCATAATGAAACTATTTTCACTTTTAAACCCTAAACTAATAAAAAGTTGTCATATTAACTCCTAACTACAATGTTGATCATATTAAAGTCTTAAGGTTTAATTAATTATCTTATATAACCCTAAAAGTCATTGAATCGGAAAACTTACTAAAATAGAAAGATTCTAAAAATAGAAAACTGCTAAAAAGGGAAAGTTACTAAATCTAAAAAGTTACTATTAATGGAAAGGTAAACTAAAATAGTAATCTGAGTTAGAACCTATTGTAATTCTCTTCTGCTCCTTTAGGTGTGAAGAGGGAGTGACCTGTGCTCATTATCATCTTACTTTGTGATTTCCTTTGTCAAGCAATAAGGTACAGATATTCTGCCCTTCTTTAGTAAGGTGCCTTCGTCTCATTCCTGACTTTCTGATTCACTGCCATGTTCTTTGTTTCTGTGAGCCTTTGACATTGACCTACTGATACTGAACCTTGCTTATATTGAACCTACTGATATTGACCCTTCTGTTACTAAACCATCTGATATGAACTTTCTGATATACTGAAATGGATATTGACCTATGAAACTAAACTGAATACTGAATACTGATACTTGACCACTGACCCACAGTTTGATACTACGAGCCATAACTAGTCATGAGGGTTTCATGACCATGTCATTGACGCACCGATGGCATGACTCTAGGGCAGGAGAGTGATGACCTGTTCCGTCCCTGACTATATTTTATTTGGTGTGTTGGGAGGTTTATGGCCACCTGGGGCGTATGGATGCATCCTAGAACTGTTACTGTTACTGATTAATGTTACTGATTACTGTATTACTGGTGACTGATGGTGTGTGCGATACACGTCTTTCACATACTGGGAGCTGATCACTCCATTTACTGATTGAGGACTCCCCTCATAATTACTGGTTTACTGAGAGGTCTCCCCTCTATATGATTATATGGTTACATGATTACACTGATTACTGTTACTGATTACTGATACTGGGCTCGTAGAGGATTACTATTTTCCTACACCTTTACTCTTTATCTTTCATTACTGCTACTTCATACTGATGCTTAACTCTGATTTATTCATACTGTCATTATTATTCCTTATTCGACTGTTTGTTATCGTTATATCTGTTCACTGAGCTCGTGTAGCTCAGCCGTGTTTCTTTTCACACGGCAGGTAATTAAGCTAGGAGCTGGGAATGAGTGGAGAGTACCTTGGACTTAGAAGAATTGATAGCTATTCTGGATTAGAGATGATTAGAAGTTGTTATGTGTTAGAATTAGCATTATCGGAAGTTTCATTTGTAACCTTGTAGTTTGTCTATGCTTCATTGTAACCTTTGAGAATTCTTGTATTACTACAGATGTATGCTTTGTTTAATCTGATATGAAACCATTATTGTGATATCTTTACCCTTATCGGGTTGGGGTGTTACAATTTATGGTATCAGAGCCATAAATTCTGAGAATCTCCACGACGATGATATACTTGATACATTCTATTATTTCTCTCTTGCTTTTGATAATCAATTACGAATTTCTGACACAAATTGATTTCGTCTTAGCCATCTCTGGCCCCATGAGAAGTCTGGTGGTGTTTAACCACGAGTATAAAAATGTTTTCCCTCTCATTCTGAACGGTAAGATCTGCTTTGTTGATCCGTCTTCCTTTGATAGTTGACTTTGATTTTATCCTGATAAGAGATTGGTTGAATGAACATTCAAATATTGACGACTATCCTCCTATGTCTCACCTTTGGCATTTGAAACAATTTTGAACTTCCTACCATGATTACCGATTGTTAACTCCTTGCTATCACTATTACTCTGGAGACTCGTGTGATACTTTCGAGGTTATGAAGTTTTCCTAGAAACTATTTCGTGCACCAATGAATGAACCTTATCTTGAGAATTAATTGACACCCTGAGTTTTCCGAATATGATTCCTGGTTGAACCATCAAGTTTTCCACCAGAATGTGAAGTAGGATTTGACATGATACCGAGAGATTGTCTAGCCGCCAAGCGAAGATGTCTTTCGGATCATACCAGTTGATTTGAGCAACCAGAAAGAGCAGAAACCAAAGACCAGGAAGTGAGTTTGCTTAAGTGTACCTTCTGGGAGTGTTCCACTACCTGATTTTGATTTTCACTTCCGACCTTTTTGATAAACCGTTTAATACCTCTCCGACCACCCCGAAGATCATTTGACCCCAAGGTGTTTGACACATTCTATTAATTCACTAACCGTGATGGATATGAATATACCATCTGATACCACTCTGTCTTGCAAAATCCATTACTACTCCTATGAGAACTCTGGTGATTATTAACCATGGCTATAGAAGTTACTCCCTCCCTTTAAATAATGAATCTTGCCGCCAACTAGTTTCCTTTGGAAGGATATGACGATAATCTTGTCTCGATATGAAGTTGTTAACTGACCATGAAGATGCTGATAACCGATATTCTGTACTTTTGACAGTTATACGATGTTCGTATTACTGGTGAATCCCAACCCACCTGCCACTTATGTTAAATAACTAAACATGATTCCTACACCTTGAACTGTTCATTTATCTATATCAACACCTTGATGAACCATGCACTTGAGTCTGACATATGAACTATCTGTCTGGTTTAATGACTATATTCGTTCTGCGGATCTGCCTACTTTTGATATACCTAATCCTGAAATCTTTTGGTTATGAATTGACTGGCTCTTTATAAAGCTACCAGAGACTACCGTATCTGATATGAGTCCTATTGGAGTCTATTCTTCACCCTAATTTTGTTATGATAACCTTTAACCACTCAAATCTGTTAAGCTTAACGCTGCTATGGAAACATTTAACTCGATCTCAATTGATTGTCAAATTTCTCCTATGAATATCCACCCTTAGAAAGCTTTGGCATTGGAAGCTTCGTAGTATAAATTTTTTTGTGTTTTCTGATGAAACTCTTGGGTTTCCCACCTGTTTGAGAAGGATAATGAAAGTTGAACCGATCTCAGTTGACGAACCATGATGCTATAGAAGTTGAGAGATTGAAGAAGCTGATGGAACATGATTTTGTTCACCTCAGTGTTTACTTTGAATGCCCCTATTAGTTTATGAAGAAGAAAGAGAAAATTCTGCGTCAGCGTATCAACTATCGTAAACCTAATCGTATCACTATCCGAGATCATTATCCACTTAATGTTTGAAAACTCCGTATCAGACAACCTCATTTAATGTTTGAAGGACTAAAGAAGCAACCACAATAACTTCTAAGAAAGGAGATGACTGATTGAGAGTAACCTCCGGGAAGCATTTCAGTATTATGCACGAAGAGGAACATGTTGATCATCTCGTGGAATGACCCTTTATTCTGGAAGAAGCAGATTGATTCGCGTCCAGAGATTGTAGCAGACAACACTACCAGATATCCGGTGACGATAACAGTTTGTGTTGGCGGATTTCGAACGGTGCTAGAAGACCTGTCCAAGACGCGCAGTCTTGCTTCTCTATTCATTTTAGTTGTACTAAGATGAATTGAGAGCAAAAGCAGACTCACAAATGGAAGATGCACAGTGACCATGAAAGAGATTCACATCACTACACCTCAGTGTCCAGAAAAAGTGCCGAAGGCTTGAGGGACCAGACTCGAGTTTAAAATTCCTTTACACCCTATGATCATACGGCAGACTGCATGGACTTGGAAGAAGTTAAGATCATGAAATTGAATGGATGATAGTTTGGAAGCAAACGTTGGTGTTTGAAAGAGGTGATTCTGGGGAGGATGAACCTATGGATGACATGTTTCACTTTCTCTTAACTTACTTAAATTTCCATTACTAGATGATAAGATCCTTTGAATGACTTAGACCCTCTGTTAATAATTCCGTTATGTGTTCATTCTGCGTATGTAGGCCGATGATTTTTATGAGAATTTTGAAGCAACCACTGGTATTGCCTGAGTTGATTCTGATGAGTGATGAAGGATTGACGCTATTGGCGACGTATCCGGTTCTGATAGACATTTTAGATCTGTTCCGTTAACTCTTTCGAGTAGTTAGTTCTCCTCTTAGTTATGGCGTTTGATTGTGATGACCTCTGAGACCGTAGAAAGTTTAAGTGGATTAAGATAAGTTGTTCTGTTCACGACTTGAGATAAAGTATGACCATCATGAGGGCATATTTATATGATGCCAGTATTATGATGTCTGGCCAACGTGATAATACTTACATCATATAATGTGCACTTTTTGTGGGCATATGATATTTCGAGAAGTACCTTAGAGCTTTAGAAATTCTGATAACTGTTTGAGGTTATCCGCGTTAGGAGACTTTAGGTTCATTCTACCTATGCGTTTAATCTGTCTTCACTGTTATACGATTTGAGACGTCTGGATATTCGACATGCGTTTATTGACCTCTGTACTTCCGATAAGAATCTTAAGTTCTGTTGTAGAGCTCTCTGTCGTTTGATGTGTTCAAACAATCTGTTCCTTTTCTGTATGGATTCGATCTGTTACTATGCTCTGTTATATATACGACTCACATTCGATAAATCTGTTCACGATGATCTGTTATGAGATATTGAATTCTGAGTAAACAAGACCTGTCTGTTTATGTGAATACCTTTGAAAGGTATGTTGTCGACGAGACTGTTTGAAATCCTGACGAATTAATCATATTTATCACCCTGATATTTCTGCGATTCGGTACGTTCTCATCTGATCCGTCTAAACAAACCTCCCAGACCATATGTCTGTCAAACCCAACGTCTTCCATGTATCTCTTCTGAGGGAGTACAACTACCATCCTTTGCATATGGAATCCTATCCGCATTTCTGGTTATAGTCTGGTATGTCCGTGCTCTGTTTCCGTTTCGTTTCGTTTCCTTTCTGCTTCCTGCAAATTTCGAGGACGAAAATTTTAATTTAGAGGGGAAGAAGTTGTAATACCTGAAAATTTTAAAACATGTAAAACGACAAAAATACCCCTGAAACTTAAATCTCAAATAAAGGTTATTTAAAATCCCAAATAAATCCCAAACTATTGGAATTGGACAACATATGAAGCAAGATGATTTCCCTACAACATTTAACATATTTATATGTTTCAAAAATAATTGTTTCACACATTTAAATATTTTGGGCCGAGTTTATATAATTCTTTTAAAAATCCGGTTTTAGAAAACTTAAAAGAAAATGTACAAATAACTAGGTAAGCTCAAATAAAATCATGGATCAATCACATCTTTTGAATTATCACTCACCCTTCTTATTAGGCCGAATTTGGTGGGATCCCAAAAATAAAACACGGCTTTCCTATATTTCTTTTTCATTCTCACCCAAAAACTCGGCAATTTCCCTACCGAATTTAATACACCTCAGTAGCTGGCACATAAAACCCATATTATATTCAAAAGCCCATATCATTCTTTATTCTAAAAATACGCCCACCTTGGGCTGCTTAAAAATGCTACACGCTTTATATTGGGACTAAAAGTCTTCGTGCACGCCATACTGCTATGAGAACTCACATAATTCCGCATGCTTACTGTCTTTTATATATCCTCCTCTATCACTTTCAAATCAAGAATTTCCAACAACAAACACAAAACACAGAAACCATAGAATAAATATTAGTAGCGGCATTGTTCTTTCCTCCATCCTTTCGAGTAGCAAGGTGGTTCAAGAGAGGTGTGCAAAGGCATACTAAGGGAGTGCTAATCGTGGACTGAGGAGGGTGTTGGATCGTAGTTAACTGGGTTTGATAAGCCATTGTTCGAATCAGATTCTGGGCGTACAAGAAGGTTTCTGGGAGGTGTTAAGAGGGTGTGAATCGTGGGGATCCCCTGGGTTAGAAGAGGGTTTGATCTTGTGCGTATAGGAGTGCAAGTTAGGTTCTATTCTGGTTCTTTTCCTTCTTGTTTCATTCGACATCAGGTACATCATGTTCTTGTTCGTTCCTCTCATCTTGCACACGTCAAAACAATGTCAATAATTGTAATCTAAAACAAACCCTGGTCGATTAATAATGTATACTAAATGAAGGATTACGAGGGCACATAAAATGATAAGTTATAAGTAGCATAAAATAATGAATGTTGTTTGTCAAAATAAGGTCATACATGCTGATAAAATCTGATATATATAAGCAGCGTTTGGATCTCTATTGTACGAGTAAAAGAACATCTAAACCCAGCATTTAATCGACACATAAGCGATAAGAATGAAGAGTGTTTAGAACACATAAAAAAAAATGACAAATCATTCTGGGTCTGTTCATGTCCTCCAACTCAGGGTGTAGAAAGGCTTATAACCTGGTAAGTGGAACGGACAATATGATGAGTATACGTCGAGTTAACAGGATGTATTTTGTGTCATGTGTGCCGTTTAATCTGGAATATATATACGTACAAAAAAAAAATGAGAATTTGCATGCATAGCTGTGGTGTACAAAAAAATGTATAGGATAACTAGGGGTGAGTTGTGATTTTATGCGATTATTATGAGGTGTTGCGTGTGTCTCATGGGCTGGTAAAAAAAAATGAGTGTCGAGTGGGTCATATTTGGGGCGAAGGAAAGTGAGTAAACATGGAGTGTTGTGGTGTAGTCAAATCATGGGTTTGAATGTGTATGGTGATGAGTGTGACATATAATGTGTGTTAGTCGTACAAGGTTGTGTATTCATTTAGTCATAATGAAACTATTTTCACTTTTAAACCCTAAACTAATAAAAAGTTGTCATATTAACTCCTAACTACAATGTTGATCATATTAAAGTCTTAAGGTTTAATTAATTATCTTATATAACCCTAAAAGTCATTGAATCGGAAAACTTACTAAAATAGAAAGATTCTAAAAATAGAAAACTGCTAAAAAGGGAAAGTTACTAAATCTAAAAAGTTACTATTAATGGAAAGGTAAACTAAAATAGTAATCTGAGTTAGAACCTATTGTAATTCTCTTCTGCTCCTTTAGGTGTGAAGAGGGAGTGACCTGTGCTCATTATCATCTTACTTTGTGATTTCCTTTGTCAAGCAATAAGGTACAGATATTCTGCCCTTCTTTAGTAAGGTGCCTTCGTCTCATTCCTGACTTTCTGATTCACTGCCATGTTCTTTGTTTCTGTGAGCCTTTGACATTGACCTACTGATACTGAACCTTGCTTATATTGAACCTACTGATATTGACCCTTCTGTTACTGAACCATCTGATATGAACTTTCTGATATACTGAAATGGATATTGACCTATGAAACTAAACTGAATACTGAATACTGATACTTGACCACTGACCCACAGTTTGATACTACGAGCCATAACTAGTCATGAGGGTTTCATGACCATGTCATTGACGCACCGATGGCATGACTCTAGGGCAGGAGAGTGATGACCTGTTCCGTCCCTGACTATATTTTATTTGGTGTGTTGGGAGGTTTATGGCCACCTGGGCGTATGGATGCATCCTAGAACTGTTACTGTTACTGACTGATACTGTATTACTGGTGACTGATGGTGTGTGCGATACACGTCTTTCACATACTGGAGCTGATCACTCCATTTACTGATTGAGGACTCCCCTCATAATTACTGGTTTACTGAGAGGTCTCCCCTCTATATGATTATATGGTTACATGATTACACTGATTACTGTTACTGATTACTGATACTGGGCTCGTAGAGGATTACTATTTTCCTACACCTTTACTCTTTATCTTTCATTACTGCTACTTCATACTGATGCTTAACTCTGATTTATTCATACTGTCATTATTATTCCTTATTCGACTGTTTGTTATCGTTATATCTGTTCACTGAGCTCGTGTAGCTCAGCCGTGTTTCTTTTCACACGGCAGGTAATTAAGCTAGGAGCTGGGAATGAGTGGAGATACCTTGGACTAGAAGAATTGATAGCTATTCTGGATTAGAGATGATTAGAAGTTGTTATGTGTTAGATTAGCATTATGGAAGTTTCATTTGTAACCTTGTAGTTTTTCTATGCTCCATTGTAACCTTTGAGAATTCTTGTATTACTACAGATGTATGCTTTGTTTAATCTGATATGAAACCATTATTGTGATATCTTTACCCTTATAGGGTTGGGGTGTTACAACTACTCAGGCTACTACGACAAGTACTAGCGCGGTAGACCTACAGCGCACTCCTCTCACCATGCCAGAAGTAAACTTCACTGAGCCACCAAATGCGCCCACCCGAAACAAGGGTCCCGATTTGGAAACAGACACTCTCGCGCTAGAAGGAGTTGCGCCTGAACTAGCACCAAGTGATTTCGTGTCCCAGAACTACGAAACCTTGGCTGCGCTCATGCGAGAGGAGGCGAAAAAGAGGTCGAGTTAAAGTCTGCACGCCAGGCTCAAATTCGACCCTGAGCATGAAGCATCCCCACCGCGCTACCGAAAGGAAAGACGCGAGAAGGATAGCCGCAAACACCCAGTGTTTACTAGGATTGGAAGGAAGGTTGTGGATGATGAAGCAGCCGACTTTCAGTATCTGGAGGAGCATGAAGATGGGGAATGGCGCGCCAATGTCCACACTAGGCTTGGTAGTCGCAGGGTTCATGATAGGCTTGGGCGACGGTGCTCCCCAAGCGAAAGCCCTTCAAGCTCTGATTCCGAGGATAGCCGGCGCAAGCGCCACAGAGGAGCAAGCTCGGATTCCGATGATAGTTGGCGCAAGCATCGCAAAAGAGTAAGCTCATCCTCAAGTGATTCCTCGGACAACGAGGACAAAGAAACCGGACACTGGAAATCAAGAGGAAAATACCGCGACCAGGAAGACGAAGACATGTCTCGTCCCTGGCGCCGCCAAAAAGTTGATGCGTTCACTCGGCGCATCAGTGATTTTTCAGAAAATAAGAGAAGGCGCATGCCTGCTAATGTCAAAACATATGATGGGACAAGTGATCCTGATGATCACCTAAAAATTTTCGAATCAGCAGCCACTATCGAAAATTGGCCACAACCTGTGTGGTGCCACATGTTTAACTCTACGTTAGTAGGGAATGCGCGCAACTGGTTCAGTAAGCTTCCACGCAGAAGCATCGGTGGGTTTGAAGAGTTGCGAAAGGCGTTTCGTTTAAACTTTACTCAAAGGAAGAAGTGCGCCAAAAACCCTGTCGAGCTCGCTAGGGTAAAACAGCGCCAAGGGGAATCCACAAGCGCTTTCATGGAGCGTTATAAGGACGAATGCATACACGTCAAGGCGTGTCCTGAAATACTAAAGATCTCAGGGTTTATGAACAGGATCAATAACCCAGATCTGATAAAAAAGTTAAACGATAGGGTTCCCCAAACCTTTGATGAACTAATGAAGCGCACAAGGTCCTTCATCCAAGGAGAAGCCGCCGCTGCGGATAGCAAGAAAGGCTACTCGAACCATAGGTCACAAGAAGAGCCAAGGAGACAATCCAATGACCAGAGTAGCAATCGTAACAAAAACTATCGCAGCCAAGGGGGCGGATGGGGAAACGACAAGTATACCCCACTAACGAAGACTCCAAGGGAGATATTTGCAACGGAAGGCGCGAACTTTCCGAGACCCCCACCAATGCGCACCCCAGAAGGGCAGCGCGTAGGGAACGGGTACTGCGAGTATCACGCACAGAAGGGCCATACCACTAATGAGTGTGTCCAATTACGCCAACTAATTGAGAAACTAGTGAAAGAAGGCAGATTGGACCACCTCGTTAAAAATATTAAGGATGGGAAAGACAAGCAGAGAACCGGAGGCAAGAAAGAAGCGCCTAAGGAAAAAGCTGATACTATCTACATGATACAATCATGGCAGCGAAAGACTAGGCAAAAGGTGAGCCAAAAATTCTCTCATGGAAGCGAAATCTCTTTCCCCACCTTGGCTGCGGACAACGAGGGGCATCAGCGGATATAATGTATGAACATTGTTTCAAGAGATTGCGCCCTGAGATACAAAGACAGTTAAGTCCAGCCACGACTGCGCTTACTGGCTTTACAGGAGAAAAGATATGGCCTATGGGGCAACTGCGCCTACTAGTCGCTGTTGGTAGTAAGGAACACTCCGCGACAGCCTGGATGAATTTTATGGTGATCAGATCTCCTTCATCATACAATGGCATTATCGGAAGACCAGGAATCTCGGCAATACGCGCAGTACCTTCCACAGCGCATGGGATGCTCAAATTCCCAGTAGAAGGTGGCATTGTCACCATCTACAATAGCGCCGCACCACCTCAAGAATGTAACACGATTACATGCGAAACAACGAATACCCCAGAACAGAGCGCAGCTAAAGTATCAAACCTAAAGGTTGCAATTCACCCTGAATACCCGGAGCAAGAAGTATCGATTGGGGGATCGTTGTCTAACAAAGGAAGAGCGGCCGTGTGCGCACTCTTGCAAAGGAATCTGGATATCTTCGCATGGGAACCAAAGCACATGACTGGTGTGCCACGCTCGATTGCAGAACACAAGCTGAAAATCCGACAAGGATATTCCCCAGTAAGGCAGAAAAAGCGCGGCCAGGCTCTAAAGCGCGCAAAAGCCATTCTGGAAGAAGTACACAAGCTTGTGGACGCAGGCATCATGCGAGAAGTCTATTACCATGATTGGCTCTCCAATCCAGTAATGGTCAAGAAGAGCGATGGTAGTTGGCGGATGTGTGTAGACTTCACTGATCTTAATAAAGCATGTCCACAGGATTGCTACCCACTACCAGAAATAGACTGGAAGGTGGAATCTTTGTGCGGGTATCCTTTTAAGTGTTTCTTAGATGCATACAAAGGGTACCACCAAATCCAAATGGCTAAGGAAGACGAGGAAAAAACAGCCTTCCACACAAGCCAAGGCGTTTTTTGTTATACAAAGATGCCTTTTGGCCTGAAGAATGCGGGCGCCACCTACCAGCGACTGGTAGATAATGCATTTGAAAAGCAGGTGGGCCGCAACCTAGAGGTCTATGTGGACGACCTTGTCATAAAAAGCCATACAGAAGACGAAGTGGTGCGCGACATTGAAGAAACATTCACAACACTACGAAAGATCAACATGAAGTTGAATCCTAAGAAATGCACTTTTGGCGCTACAGAAGGCATGTTCCTAGGATATTTGATAGAACCAGATGGCATTAAGCCATGCCCAGAAAAAACAGAGGCTGTCATCCAACTTCCTTCACCGCGCACGTTGAAAGAAGTTCAATCTCTGAATGGAAAGCTAGCCGGTTTGAACAGATTCCTGTCCAAATCAGCGGATAAGTCACTTCCTTTATTTAAAACACTCAAGAAGTGTACAAAAAAGGGAGACTTTCGTTGGACTGCGGAAGCGGAAGAAGCTTTCACACAGCTTAAGCAACATATAGCAGCGCTTCCTAAGCTAGTGGCACCCCGACCAGGGGAGGAGTTAATCGTCTACTTATCCGCGACCCATGGAGCGGTCAGCGCAGTGCTACTGACGGATAGGAATTCCGTACAAACACCGGTATATTTTGTAAGCAAAGCACTCAAGAAGACAGAGATTAATTACAGCCCAATGGAGAAGTTGGTCTTGGCATTAGTATTTGCCGCCAAAAGACTGCGTAGATACTTTCAAGCGCACCCAATAGCAGTAATTACAGACCAACCTATCAAACAAGTTATCTCTAAACCTGACGCATCGGGGCGATTACAAAAATGGAGTGTGCTACTAGGCGAATATAACATCTCTTACAGACCACGCACTGCGGTTAAAGGGCAAATATTAGCAGACTTCATCATCGAAAAACCAGATACCGATGACGCACCCCCACTGAGCTAGGTAAAATTACAAGAACCATGGGTCTTGTTCACGGATGGATCTTCATGCGTGGATGGATCGGGCGCTGGCCTTATCCTCACTAATCCAGAAGGAATGGAATTCACTTACGCACTGCGTTTTGAATTCACAGCCACGAACAACGAGGCAGAATATGAAGCCCTAATCGCCGGATTACGCATTGCAAATCGAATGGGTGTACGTAACCTAGAAGCAAATGTGGACTCCCGATTAGTAGCCAACCATGTGTTAGGCGAATATGCGGCTAAAGAGGATAACATGGTCCAATACCTCGACAAGACCAAATCACTAATACAAGGTTTTGACAGGTTTACCATTAAGCAAGTTCCTAGAGGTGAAAATAAGAAAGCGGATGCGCTAAGCAAAATCGCATCCACTAGCTTTGCGCACCTGTCAAAACAAGTTTTAGTGGAGATCCTAAAGAACAAATCCATCTGGGAGATGGAGATATCTACGGTGATAGAAGAGCAGAATCCTACATGGATGACCCCCATCATCGAATTCATAAGTAAGGGCAAGCTGCCCGATGAGCAGAAGGACGCTCGACGGATACGGCGCACAGCGCAGAGATTCAAACTTAGAGATGGCATCCTATATCGGCGCTCATTCCTACAACCATGGCTTCGGTGTGTTAGACCTCTTCAGGCAGATTACGTACTCCGAGAGATCCACGCTGGTTCATGCAGTATGCATTCAGGACCACGGTCCGTCATAGCGCGAGCATTGCGCTCAGGATACTATTGGCCTACTATGCACCGTGATGCGCGCGATGTGATAAAGAAATGCAACGACTGCCAAGTTCATAGACCCATCCCGCGCAGACCGCAACAAGAGCTAACACCTATCACTTCTCCATGGCCATTCTATAAATGGGGTATTGACATTGCGGGTCCCTTCCCTGTCGCAGCGGGAGGACTGAAATTCCTTATTGTGGCAATAGACTATTTCACTAAATGGATTGAAGCGAAAGTAGTAGCGACAATCACAGGTAATCAAGTAAAACGCTTCGTTTGGGAAAATATTGTATGCCGCTTTGGATTACCTGGGGAGATTGTTTCGGACAACGGAAAACAATTCCGTGATAACCCGTTCAAAGACTGGTGCGCAGAGTTAAATATCACACAACACTTCGCATCAGTTAAACACCCACAAACCAATGGTTTAGTTGAGCGCGCAAATTGTAGTCTAGGCGAAGGAATTTGTTAGGATTTAGAAAAGTGATGGTCATTTACGTTTTATATTTTTGTAATGTGTCGTTGTATTTAATTAAGTAAAAGTAGTCTATGGGCTTGGACCTAATCTAATAGGTTAAATGTAATGTATTAAAGAGTCCATGTAAAAGCCCAACCCAAGTCCAAGCCCATCCACCCATCTCTCAAAAACTATAAATAGCACCTCCCTACACCATTTGGGAGGTTGGTGTTTAGGGAGTTCAAAGGGATGCTTGAGGTTTGTAGAGAAGTAGTGTGTGCTTATTGAATGAAATACTTTTTCTCTCTACTCTCTCTCTAGATCTTATCTTATCTTGTGTTTTATTGATTATTAGTGTGTGTGGTAAGGATTGATCATAGGTCCTACAAGTGGTATCAAGAGCCAAACATTGATCTAGGATTGATAAGTTTTTTTTTTTGTTATTCACTTTAACACAAGGATCCCCGCTAACACAAGGATAGAAATATTGGATAGAAATATGGGCCCCGCTAACACAAGGATCCAAGAGCTTTTAAAAGAGAACGTTGAATTAAAAATGAGATACTCAATGCTTCAGGAAACTTGAGAATGAAAATCAAGAGGTTTTAAAACGTGCAAACAATCTTGAAGAAAAACATCGAAAAACAGACCAAAGTGCTCAAACTCTTCAAATGATGATTCCTAAAGCTGAGAAAGTTCATAAAGGAAATCAGGAATTGGTTTTGAAAATACAGATCAGGTGGAACATAAATTTTTGCCGACTGATGCTCTGTTCATGTCTGAAGAAGATGAAAAATTGGCAGAGGAAAAACGCTTAAAAGCCAAAAAAGGAAAAAGCCCACTCTCGTACCAAGGCTTTGTGTATGGTTGTATACAATTGTCAGAAATACCAAAACCACCTTTCAAAAGAAAAGACACAAATGTGAAAAGATTTTTCAAAGAAGTTCAACTTGCTACTTATGATGCTAATTTATGGCAAAATAAAGCAAGGAAACAGTTTTGTAATCTTAAAAATCACATTGAGCACACCTTAAAGGTCATTTGGTCAAAACAACAATACACAAATAATGACTACAATCATCTCATGTCATCAGACGCTTGGCTAAAAAGGGAAGTCTGTAAGCTTTTAAAAGATGAGATTGAACCTCTTGTGAAAAATATCAACTTAAGTTTTGAATACTTTGAAAAATTCCTTGTCACTGAAATGAGAGAAGATTTAAAGTACGTCCATTCTCTTGAAGACGAATTTGATGAAAAATGCTTAAATCTTGATATCCAAAAAGAATTTTTCATAAATCAAATTGAGTCACTTAAGTCGGTATTTGTCTGCCATAAGCATGGGAATGTGGATTTTTTGAAATCTGAAAATCTTTGTTTCAAAAGGAAAATCACTGAACTTTCAAAAGAAGCGGCTGAAGTCAAAGAAGAATTGTCAAAAAGAACTGCTCAGTTTGAGAAAGATTTAACAAAACTTCAAGCACAAAGTATTTCTTTCCAACTCAAACTGCAGGAACAAAAAGCATCTTCTGAAAACTCTTTGACAAAAGTGCTTAAAGAAAAGGAAAAGATTTTTGAAGAAAATTGTGATGATGCCAAAATCAAGTTTGATTTGGATGAACTTGATACAAAAAACATTGAATTGGAACATGCTGTGGCATCATTACAAAAAGAAAATGAGCATTTGAAACAGACTTACAAAAACCTGTATGATTCAATCAAACGTTCACGGGTTCAGACTCAAAAATCAATCTCGAAACAAAATGAGACTGAAGCTTTGAAGTCTCAATTGTCTGAATTCGCTGATAAAAAGTTTGAAAAGGTTTTGCAAAAGATTGAATCAATGAAGATGAAAAAGGATGAGTCTCAAATCACAAAAGTTTCCTTTCCAAATCCCCTATTTGGGTCTAATACCACAGATTTTGAAAAGGAAAAGGAAAATGAAAATAATGTGCTTCAAAAGAAAGTAATTGAGCTTGAAACGCTTTTAGCTCAACAAACAAACGATCTTGAGGATGCCAAAACTGATCTTTTCAACAAAACGATCAAATTCGAAAAATATTTTGAAAGACTTGAAAAAGAAAATATTGAGTTCGAACGGAAATTGGCTCGTAAAACGGATGATTCAAAAGCTGAAAAAGATCAATTTTTGAAACAAATTGCCTCTTTGGAATCTAAATTGGCATCTCAAGATCAAGTTCAAAAGGAATACAGTGATTTGAGAACTTCATACAATGCTTTAAGAGTCAAGTTTGAGTCTCTTAACCAATCAAAAGGAAAAGCCCCTATTTCAAATCTTTCAACACCAGAAGTGAGTGTTTCAAAGAAGGTTTACACGGGTGAATCTTCAAAACCATTTTCGAAAAAGGTTTCCCAGTTTACAACCTACTCTTTGCAAAAAGGAAGGAAGTTTTCGAAGAAATCAAGTTTTTCTGAAACACTCACTCCTCAAAAGTTTTCAAGGTCAAATACTTCAAATGGAAAGAATCAAGCTTTTCAAACTCCACACTCTCGTTTTACACCGGTAAAGCAAGTGTGGAGACCAAAGCAAAGTCATTCAAAACCTTTCAAATATTCAACATCTGAATTGCTTTCGCTGCAACACAAGAATGAATCTGCTTTGAAAATTCCAAATTCCGGAAGGTTTCCATTCATCTCAAAAACGAATTTTCGAAATGAAACACCGGGTTTCAACAATGGATGGAAAACTTCTTCTTCAAGTTTTAAAACTCCAAGAGAGACACCGGGTTTCTCAAACAATTTTCAAAAGAAAAAGAGTTTTAAATCACCGTTGATTCCACGAGTGTTATTTCAAAATGAAACACCGGTTTTCAGTCCTCGTTGGAATTCAACTTCTTTGAATCGGATTGACACAGCTTACAAATGGATTTCAAAATATGGTAAACCCGTTGGCGCCGTGCTTAAATGGGTTCCCAAGGTTGTTGTCTAATCCTAAAAACTTAATGGCTTTCGTGCATTTCAGTACGAAACCCGCGCTTAACCATTATGGCTTATGCACACATAACAGTGCATAACCCGTTTTTCAAAGAAAGGACCCTGTTGTACGTTTCATTACAACAATCCTAACAAGAAGAGAAGTTTTCATGAAATGGTTATTCAAACTTCTTAATCTTAAGCAAAATTTTATTCAAAATTTATCAAAAGGTTTTTCAAAACTTTTCAAAAATTTTGCTTAAGATTTTCAAATCTTTACTCCCCAATTCACTCCAAAGTTTAAAAATATCAAAACCGATGCAAGTTTTGAGGGGGAGTATTTCTAAAAGAAATTTGTTCCAAAACAGATTTGCATGACCGTTTCTCCCTATCAGCTTTCCAAAAATAAAGATTTTAATCAAACGGTATCAAAAATACCATCGAAATGCTATTTTTGAGGGGGAGAAATGTGATCAAAGTCAGTGGAATTGAATCTCAAAGGAGCTCACCAGACAGACTCAGTTCTAACCCTCGAATTGACGAAAAATTTAATGTCAGAAATCGAAAAGACTTGTCCGGGACGGGTAATAATTTCAAGCTGGTTTTCCAGTGATGTAAACGTGTCTCGCAAAGGACTTGTCTGAGTAGAATGTACCAATTCGAGAGATGATCCTTGAATATGACCGGGACGGGTAATAATTTCAAGCTAGTCTAACTAGTGATGTAAGCGTGTCTCGCAAAGGTCATGTTCATTGAAAGTCGATCAATTCAAAATGTGCGAACTCTACCCAACATGTGCAATTTTAGTTAAAAATGCATGAGCACATGTGAAGGGGGAGTATTTCAAAAATATAAAACTCTCAAAGTGCTAACTAAATGTGTTTAATCCTAAACACTTTGAGAGATTTTCAAAAGGTTTTATGGCAAATCTAGGATAGTCATGGAGTTATAAGGTGACTAAGGTTAGGAAAAACCGTCCTATGATCCGCCAGAGCCGGAGGGATCTACCCAAGGACAAATCCAATAGATTAGAATTAGAAGTCCTTAGGTAAGATTGAAAAAAAAAAGAGAGGAGTAAATGAGAAAGGGACAGAAGGGGTTGAAGAATTAAAAAGAAAAGTTGAATGAAAGGGTGAAAAGAAATAGCCCTCCATGAAAACTTAGGGCAGAAACCGGGTCAATACATCTGCTATCGGTACTCACTAAGGTGATACTGATATTGAAGACAAGACGTCATGGACCCAGTGACGCACTGCACCACCCCTCCTAGCCACTCAGATATCTCTTAAAAGATATTTGTTTCATTTCTCACGGAGAACACTGCATAATCTATCGGCCTCTCATTCCGAGATGTGTTGATATTGAAAAGGTGGCACTCTGCTCCATGCCTCCGACGACTAAAACCAAAATGCACATTATAGAGTCTAGAGCCATGAGATTCATCAAAATATCTCGTTAGGAATACTTCCAATATGATACACTTGTGTTCGCCAAAAAGGACACAAGTTGTAAGAGTCTTAATGAGATCTACGGATCTTGCCATTTATATCATGATGGTTACGTGCTTTAAACGGTCTACAGTCGTGGGGTGATCTCCAGCGACTCACTGAATCGTAGGTGCACTTCGGTGTGTCCGTGTAAGCCCTTTCGGGGGTATCCGGTTCAGAACGGCCTGAGGAAGGATTAGAGAAAGTCTTCACACTATGCTGTTGACAATCTCAAAGTCCCAACCTGTAAGCGCTGGATGATTATTACTAACGGTTTTATGCAGCTACCCATAAACATCCATTAACCATCACCACATTCATCAATCATCTTCACCTCAGCATACTCATACTTATGAAGAACATCTCCAACAAAGCTCAAGTGTAAAAGTTCAAGACAAGAAGATCAAGTTAAAGACAAAGTGAAAAGACAAAGTCAAGAAGCTAATCAAGATGTCGAGAACAAGTTCATATGATGAAAGATTATGGGGAGATTGTTAGCATAAGTATAATGTCCAAGATGTATGAGTATGTTGAAGGTCACGACGTCACAATCACAAAGATCACATAGCATGAAGGAACCAAAGACAAAGACTGCTATACAACGACACACAAAGCTCAAGACAATGAAGTCTAAAGATCTAATCATATGGAGCATCATTTGAATGACTATCCCTTAGGGGGAGATTGTTAGGATTTATAAAAGTGATGGTCATTTACGTTTTATATTTTTGTAATGTGTCGTTGTATTTAATTAAGTAAAAGTAGTCTATGGGCTTGGACCTAAACTAATAGGTTAAATGTAATGTATTAAAGAGTCCATGTAAAAGCCCAACCCAAGTCCAAGCCCATCCACCCATCTCTCAAAAACTATAAATAGCACCTCCCTACACCATTTGGGAGGTTGGTGTTTAGGGAGTTCAAAGGGATGCTTGAGGTTTGTAGAGAAGTAGTGTGTGCTTATTGAATGAAATACTTTTTCTCTCTACTCTCTCTCTAGATCTTATCTTATCTTGTGTTTTATTGATTATTAGTGTGTGTGATAAGGATTGATCATAGGTCCTACAGAATTAAAGCGCGCCTGGACAAACACAAAGGAAGATGGGTGGACGAACTGTCGCATGTCTTATGGGCGCACCGCACGACAATCAAAGTTAGTAATGGAGACACTCCTTTTTCCCTTGTCTACGGGACAGAAGCTGCCATACCAGCTGAAATTGGGATGCCAACTATCCGCACCGCGGAAGTTAATGTCGCGACCAACGACGACGAACGACGAATAGACTTGGACCTATTGGAAGAAAGGCGCGAGCGCGCAGCTATATGTGAGGCAAAAACCAAGTCAAAGATGAAGGGATACTACGATGCTAAAGTTCGAAGCACCTCATTCAGACCAGGCGACTTTGTGTACCGCGCTAATGATGCAAGCCACGCAGAAGACACAGGTAAACTTGGACCAAAGTGGGAAGGACCCTATGAGGTCATCGAAGCACTAGGACAAGGCGCGTACAAGCTGCGTGACATGGATGGCTGTGAGCTACAACGCACATGGAATATTTTCAATCTCAAGAGATGCTATCTTTAGGAAAGGTTACGACCCAACACACAGACACTTTCGCACTTTAGTAAGTGCCCAATAAATATCCGTGTGTTTACATTTTTGTTTCATTTAGACAGATGTTTTTCTTTTTACAAAAACTTTCAAGTATTAATAAAATGTTGCGGTTTCTAGCTAACTCCGCGACACACTTTACTTTATTGTCTACATATTATTTATGTCTCAATATGGTTTGTTACATTATATTTTTCCTACATGGCGTGCATGCACCAATTAAAAACCTACGATGGTAAAAGGATGAGTAAACCTACTAAATGACTCGTTGAGTAAGAGGGTTGCAAACCCATCAACATCGGATCACGCATCCTTGTTAAACACCTTACTTTCATGACGTTGGAGTAAGTTCGATGCGTACCCCACGATGGATACACATCAATGCACACCGTGCGCGTTTAACAAATTAGGAGTTAAGACAATTAACCCCTTAATATGGTATTAGTAGCACGCTGCAATCCATACACTTGTGCATCCCACGATGGATACACAACAACTTGTGCATTTCATACACAATTATGTTATACACGATCATGTCATACACGACTATGTCATAAATTTCATACACGCTTATGTTTTACAATTAAGTCATGAATTTCATACACGATTATGATATAAGTGATTATAGATTCTTGATTCTTAGACATCTTTTACGCAAAGACAAAATAACTAAGAACAAACGCTATAACCACAATCAAATTTGATACAATATGCATACAATCGTATTTTTCAAATCAACACTTCATTATGGATAACAAGTTCATAAAAAGTACATATTCAACACGCATGTGTACAACAAAAAGTGGACATACCACAAAACATCACTACATCAAAATTACCAAGACATGCTACGAGTACGCCTGAGCCCTGAGCTACTCGCTTCGCGCGCCACACTACCAGCATCTTTAAGCCTCTGCAACAGCTCAGCATCCTTGGGGTGCTACCGTTGGCACGCTAACAGGCACTCCATCAGATCTGGGAATATGAGCCGCACCAAGACCACAAAGAATGGCTTTCCCCTTCACGCCCTTCTTCTTGGCAAGTCTCATCTCATGGGCTTCTAAAGACTCACTCAATGGAATTTCCTTCTCAAGAGCAAAAGGGTTGAGGATGTCACGGGAATGAGCGAAGATAGGCACATGTAGCTGCGACACATCCGGCTCCAGAAAGTAGTCAAGCTGCGCCTCAGCATCCTCGGATGAGTGCGTAGCCAAGGTTAAACCCTGCATGATCACGCTTATGGGGTAATCCTGGTCACGCTCCAGCTGTGCAATATGAGGAAGCTCAAAAAGTTTCAACTTCTCCATAGCAGCAACAAGTTCACCATAAGCATTCTCATTATAACCAGGTACTTCGGAGGGAGACATATGCAAAACCTTGGCCGCACACAGCTCCTCTATAGCTTCTGCCTTACCACGTGCCAATGCACATTGAACCACACCACCAAATGAGTCCTTGACTTCTCGAGACTCCAGCGTGGTCAAGGCATCAAGACGCAAGCCATGGCTGATAAGCCACCTGCGCTCAGCAATTGTTGACACCAAATGTGGATACAACTCCTCATCATATTCAATGCTGAGCTTGCGCAGCTTGGTCTCCTGATTCTCTAGCGAACTCTCCACAGCCTTACGGAACTCCTCCAAGTTAGAGAAGAGTCTCCCCTTGTTTAGCTCAATATATTTCAAGGCCCAAAGGCAGGAGGCCTTGTATTCCTTTGCTCCAGTGCGCTCTTGATTCAGTTTGGCCATGAGCGACATCTTCTCATCAGCAATTTTCTGGTCATACATAGCAGATGCCCTCAATTCAGCCTGCGCATCAGCCAACTGCGCCTTTAGAATGTCAATCTCCTTGTTCTTCTGCGCAACCAGGCTACCCTCACCACCATATTCAGCCTGTAGCCGCGCAACCAATGAAGCCTGGTGCGCAGCAGCCAACACCAACTCCTCTATAAGGCGATTTCTTGGCGCATCTCCAGAAGATTTTTCCTCATCCACTGGACTCTCAGGCACAAACTCACCAACATATCCAGAACCAGTCTTGGGTGGCGAGTTCCCAACGTATGCATCATCATCAACAGCAGTTTCAGCACTGCACGCAAATAACAAAGTTACTCTATAGTATTAAACGCGGATTAAAGGACTGAAGACCCAAAGATACAAGTACTTACTTGAGGGGAGGAGTTTTATGCGATGACGCACCCTCCTCAGATGATTTCCTGACAGAAATTGTAGGGCGCTTACTTGATGTCCCTGCGCCATCATCACCAGACGATCTCTTGCGCTTTAACCCTTGCCCCTCCTCCTCAGACTCATCCATAGCACTCCCCGACGAGTCTATATGCAACAACTCCACAGGGATCTGCGACCCAGGAGCGGGAAAGCTACGCAGAGGAGTAGCCATAGTGACACCTGTGGGGATCTCCCCCGTCTCCTCTGTCTCCTCCTGCGCGATCACCATCGTGCGCCCTGCAGTAGCCTGAAGTACTGGTTCCTCTCCATCTCTCAATGGGCGCACCCCTACGATCACCTGAGTGGGCTTCGCCAAACGGACAACACCGAACAAATCCATCTCTGCGCAACAAAACAACAAACAAACACAAAATATGTTAGATAAGCTAAAAAAGGAAGAACGCTTACAACTACTAAGCGAAGAGGAAGGAAGAGACAAGCACCCACCCCGGCTATTTTCATCCAAAAATGTTGGCACTTCTTCCGGACTACCGAAGTAATTGCGACTGATGCCCATGTGCACCAGAAACTCTTCTGGGTACGCTTTGATCGGTATGCGATTGGTATTTATCATATCCGCATCAACCACGTTATACAATCCGGGGTCTGGGCGCTCGTCTCTCGGTAATGATTCTCGAGTGTAGAACTCAAAAATCCATGGGAAAAATGCCCTATCCACCCAAAAGAATTTTTCTCTCCAATCCCTCAGTGCGTCTAACTTCTCCGTATAGCACTGCAGTGGCCCTGCGCGCTTGGAGAAGGAAACCCACTCGTTTGACCACGACGTGTGGTAAAACGCGCGGAAAAGATGAATTGTGGGCTCTATCGCTAACAAGCGACAATTCACTTCAAAATTGGTTATTTTTGCTGCACCTATACAGTGCAGCTGGGAAATATGAAGACGATAGTGATTTAGAATATCGCACAAAAAGAGGGAAATGGGCGCACGCTGGTTAGCGAATTCGAAAAAACGCGTGTATACCCCTACTTTCCCTTGCGGGAAATTCGCTATTGACGCATTTGCGGCCGGAACTACCGGATGCAATGCTAGAGGAATGTAATAATCTGAAGTGAACTGACGAAGTTCATCCTCAGATAGATCGGAATTAAAATCGGACAATTGAAGAACCATAATTAACCTTCAATAACTATTATAAGCGCACGCACTATTACCTTAGTTCTTGTTGATTTTTTGATTGCTGTTTGTAGGTTTAACAATGGCAAAAAATGATGGTTTTTACTGTGATAACCACAGTGAAATGACGGCTCAAGTTTATATAGGGTTACACATATTCGTGGATGAACGACACGTGTACCCCACTTGTTCCAATCGGATGGTTGGGAACCCAAAAGGTAAAGCACTTTTTCACCTACCCTCACGATTTTCGAAGAAGATACTTGGACTAGGTTAGTTTGCTAATTTTGGCGGGAAATACTTGAAACTTCCCCGCTACGCATCGAGGAATATTTTTAGCTACAATTGTTAGTCTAGCGTCCGCAATTTTGCATTGCGCACACTAGACTGGGGGGACATGATGACGTATAGTCAGCATTCGGGTCACGAACCCGACCCATACTCAAGTCCATCACGAATGGACTCCAGTCCATCACGATATGGGCTATTGCGATAACGGTTTAGGCTTACGATGACCCAAACCCAAAGTTATTTATGGTTTTGATATAGGATATCTCTTATTTATGGGATATGTATCAAATAACCGCCCTATGCGGGATACGCTGAGGATTGAGGAACACGAAACCAACTAGGGTTTCGTATGTATATAAAGAGTCCTTCGACTCTCATTAAAGGTACGACTTACAACCCCAACTCTTCAACTAAATACTAAAAACCGATTACTTACTCTCACGCCGGAGGATAATCGTGGGAGACAATCCCACGATAAGTCTAACGGTGTCTTTTTGTTTTCTTAGTGCGCAGGTCTCAAGCATTAAGATTTGATTGGTACGGAATCAAGGAACGCCCAACTTTTGTATCAACAGAAATAACAACACATCAACACTTGAGTATCACACGTGTCATATTCACTTTGGATTTTATCACATGTGTTAGAGACTTGGCCACTTGGGTATCATCACTTGAGTTATGAAAAGGGTCAGTATATCCAAACACCCCCTGTAAGGGGTGTGTTGACTTTGTACCGCTGCCGCCGCTTGTACTGTCTGCTTTGTCAGATTGTACATTCCATCAAAAGTATGGGAGTCCCATGCATAGGGGTGTTAGCCTAACACATCCCTTATGAAAAAAAAATGCCGTCACATTACCTTTAACATATCAATATTAATATAAAAAAAACCTTTATCATAACAATACATCAACACCATTTTTTGGGACTCACCTTTTAAAAAACTATAATTTACAAATTAATCCCTTAACTATTTCATTCATTAAATATTAAATAAAAAACAAATTACAATTTTATTTAAACAAACTAAATAAAAAGTAAAAATGCTATTTACTAAAAAAAAGAAAAAAGAAAAAAAAAACTGCGAGACTGTAAAATTGTAAAGTGCAAACACCATTTACCACAGAGACTAAACTGTAAAAACCACAAGGAGTGAAGTGCAAATACCATTTAATATCTTTGTCCCTATACCATCATCTTCCCCAACTGCCTGCAGTACACACATTACACACACACACACTACAAAAACACAAAAACAACATATATACATTGTTTGGGGGTGGTTATATAAATTCTTTTTTGTCCACTAGCACCACGTTGCTGAGGCAACGTGAAGCCTAACACCACCATAACGCAGCAAATGGGGTATCATAACTTGAGCTCAAAATGCTCCACGTCACCATAACGCCAAATCAAATGTTATGGTATCGTGTGCTCTTAGAGCGCAGGGAGTAGTAACATGTTAACATATCTTTTTGGTGCTACGTCAGCGCCACATCATTTCAACACCAAATAACATAACACAAAAAAATACCCAGTAATCATAACACCAAATAACACCACTTTTTGGGACCCACCCATTTAAAAAATCATACAATTTACAAATCAACCCCTTAACTAATATTTCAATCATTAAATAAACTCTTCACTAATATTTCATTCATTAAAAACTAATACAAATTACAAAATACTTAAAAGAAACATACTTAAATTTAAAAAAAAAACATGCGCACATTTAAAAACTAATACATAAACTAAATAAACATGACTAATCGTCATCTACCTCCATTGATTAAAATAGTCGGCCATCAAACGCTCCTCTGCAAGCTCACGTTCACGGAGAATTGGGTTACGGGTTAACCGGAAAGATGATTGGGCTTCTTCTTCTTGTATTCGTTGTACTCATAGGCGGCCATAATTGTTAAAGCGTCGGTTTCGTCTTCGATATCGGTAAGAGTCACATGTACGGCGTAAGTTGGTTGTGGATCCATTGCGAAAGAATTATTTTTTGATATAAAGAAGGTTTTAATTTTGTGTTTGAAAAATAGTTAGATAAGAGAGGTTTATATAGGTTGTTTTTTGAAAAAATAAAATAATTTTAAAAAAATAAAATAAAACTAGCCGTTGGCTATTATTATTATTATTATTATTATTATTATTATTATTATTATTATTATTATTATTTTAAATGTTGCCAAATATAAACGTTGGGGGGGGGGGGGGGGGGGGGGTGGGTGTGTTTTGTAAACTTCGGGCGTTTCAGCGTATGTTGCTCTAGCAACGTAGAACACAACGCAAGACCAACGTCTTCAACCTCGGAGTGGAGATAACGCCATAACGGCGTTGAAACAAAACCACCTAGGACGAATTTGCGTTGCAACGTTACCACTCCCTGTGCTCTTAGATCGTGTGTTTCAACATATCTTTAGTCAAATATTTCTGGCACAAAAACCATTTTCCTGATTACATACTTGTTAAATTTGTAACATAAAACAATCAACATTTCGTAGTTGTGATAATAATGAAAAACTAAAAGGAAATTTTAAACTTGTATATTTTGGATCATAAAACCCCATGTTTGATTCCAATAATCCAATTGTAAGATAAAATTTCAGCCCAATTTAATAGCCCAATTTAATTTCTTAAGCTTTTTTGTTTGAACAAGAATTTATTGTTCCATTGGACAATATTTATCGGCTTCGGATCAAGCTGCGACATGAACTGTTGATGTTGTTTGGAACTTTAAATTATCTTAAGTTATCATTGGTTTTGAGAATGTCTGATTTAAGATCATTTCTTTTATTTATACCAGTATCTTTTTAAAAATAAAAAAATATTTAGACCACTTAATAACACATAACTTACAACCTTTTGACATTTTGATTAGGGTTGTAAACGAACCGGACGAACACGAACGGAGCCTTGTTCATGTTCGTTCGTTTAATTTTAACCGGACAAATAAATGAACACGAACGTTTAAACGGACGGATTTTCTTGTTCATGTTCGTTTATTAAGAAAATGAGTTGTTCATGTTCATTTATGTTCGTTCATTAAGATACTAAACGAACGCTAAACGAACATAAACGATCGAACATGAATGAACATAGACAAACAAATATAAACTTTATTAAATTATGCACAATATATTGTTTTATAAGTGTTGTTTTGTTTAAACAAACCAATTTTAAAATTATACAATTAAAAGATATGATATATGAACATAAATAAATAAATGAACATAAATGAACGCATAATCGGACGTTCACGAACATAAATGAACGGACGCGACTTTTGTTTATGTTCGTTCATTTAACTAAACGAACATAAAATATTGTTCATGTTCGTTCATTTAATAAATAAACGAACATAAACGAACTTTTTACCGAACGGTTCATGAAATATTCACTGAACGTTCAGTTCGTTTACAGCCCTACTTTTGATTGATTGGCAACCAGTGTTGCAAAAAAAGGTCTACAAGGCCGATTAATCGCCGATTAGGTGCTACAAGGCCACCGACCTTGCCGATTTATGTAACTGGGTCAAACAAATAGGTCAACAGTGGTCAACGACGATCAACGGCGGTCAGTGGTGGTCAAACTTGCCGGAAGAACCCAAAACTCACTGTAAACTTATTTTGATCACTTATAGTAACTGTTTAAGTCTATTACAAGTTATTTTTTAGAAAATACCTTGCCGGAAATACATAAAACTCACCAGAAATACACAAAACTTTTCGAAAATAAATAAAATTTGTCAGTAATGCCAATCCGATTAATCACCGATTAATCCCGCCTAGACCGATTACAAGGTACAAGGTGGTCGACCGCCCGACTACCGATTCGCGATTTTTGCAACCTTGTTGGCAACACCAGTTGAGCTGAGATCAATATAAATCTCATATTTTTCATAAATCAAGAACTAATCTTAGCCATCCATTTTTCATCTACATTAATAAAAAAAACCATTTTTCACCATTTTTTTTTAAACAATATATCTTGCAAACGATAAATCTTCAAGCTACTAAAAATACACCATCGCGACGAAAATTAAATTATCTATCTATAGATATGCATTATTATATACTTTCGATGAACTTTTTTTTTTCAAAATTTCCGCCGATAAAAATCACACGTGATCTGTAAAAATCACATGTGATTCGTAAAAATCACATGTGTTTTTTACAAATCACGTGTGATTTTTACAGATCACGTGTGATTTTTATCGGCGGAAATTTTGAAAAAAAAAGTTCATCGAAAGTATATAATAATGCATATCTATAAAAAGATAATTTGATTCTCGTCGCGATTGTATGATATTTTTTTCGCGTAACGATTAACGGTTTGCGAGATTTTTTTTTTTTTTTTTTAAATGGTGAAAGTTTATATTTTCTATTTTGATCAAAAAATAAATGGTTATGATTGGTTTATTGGATATATGACAAATATAAGATCTATATTGAACTTTTGCCTTGGCAACACATGTAATGTTGGTTTACGAGCTAGTAATTGACACATACTCTTAAATTCCTTCTATTTGAACTGAGATTATTTTTTGCTTTCACCGAACATGGTTAAATTTTATTAAAGCTTTTAAATGTTTGTCACTCAGTTGAAAGCAGGAGGACTATAGGTTTTTGTTATTTTTTTGCGAAAAAGCCAAAAATACACATTATATTATCGTTCATAACTCATTATACTTTCTTAACTATTTTCATTGTCATTTTACTTAAAAATATTTTAGATTAATTGTCACATAACTCAACCACTTACTACCTTCTGAACCAGTCTTTAACAAAAAAAGAAAGAAAAATAAATAGTAAATTAAACCATCTTAAAAAATTGACTAAAATACCCTCTGTCCTCTGGTCCGTTGAAAAACACAAGACATCAGGTAAATGATATGCGTACACACTAGTCACTACACAGTATCTCATCTTTCATAGTTCTCTTTTTCCATATTTGGTTATTCTTTTTAGTCAAATACTGCATGTCCTGGAGGCAAATTCAAAACAGCATTAGTTTAATCTATTTTTATCAACAGGAACCTCAAAAGTCCAACAAAATGGCTGAAGCCTAAATTAAATTTGGGTCATACTATACAAGCCTCTTATGAGGGCTTCTGCAAATTGGTCCTATCTGTCGCATCTCAAAGCATGACAACATGTTTGACCAAAGTGAAACTTCTTCTCTCTTATCCTTTTTTTGCAGGCATCACGTGGCCAATACTTCTTGGCATTTAATTTTTGTTTTGTCGTGTGCTAAAAAGATTAGTGGTACCCAAACATTTAATTTTTGTTTTGTACCTCTCTTTTTTATGGGACGTTAAAAAAAGTTGTAAAAGTATAAAAAAAAAAAAAAAAATGGGTTGTAAAAGTTATAAAAAATAAAAAAAAGTTGTAAAAGTTATAAAAAAAAAATACATTGTCATAACAAAAAAATTAATTTCGAAATAAAAAAAAAATTTCTAAAAAAAATTAAAAAAAAATTATCTAAAAAAAATATTTCAGAAAAAATAAATGGAAAAAAAATTTTAATTTCGAAATAAATAAAATATTTTTCTAAAAAAAATGTGTAGTTGTTTAATGTGTTAACGTTAACGTGTTATTGTTTAATGTGTTAATTAAATAGAAACACGTCAGACGAATACATTTTAGTTGTTTAATGTGTTAACGTTAACGTGTACAAAAAAACATTACACAAAATAAACATTACACAAAAAAACATTACACAAAATAAACATTACAAAAAAAAAAAAAAAAAAAAAAAAAAAAAAAAAAAAAAAAAAAAAATTACACACAAAATAAACATTACTTTATGTGTTGGTATACGCATGAGTAGAGAAAAAGAATCACATGGACTGTAAATGAATTAAGGCACAAGATAAGGGACTGAAGTTGGATGAGGCCCAAAGTTCTATTTATTATAAATAAAGGGCATATGCGTACAGTAAATGGCATCAAATTGTGGTTTTTGTTTTCTGTGTGTAGCCGCCGAAAAGAAGGAGAAAGCAACAGAAAAAAAAGACACAAAGTACCTATAATAGTAGGGGGGCTTGAATAATAGAAATAAGGGAGGCTTGAATAACTCCACCCTTGATAATGGTGCATTGAAAATATCCCATTTGAAAATTATAAAAGCATATGCAATTTTGTAACAAATCACCAAAATTTATTCATGGATGTGACAAGGTTTTGTGTTGGTTGGCAGTGGTGGGGATTGGTTGTTGGAGAATGGTGGAAACCCTCGATGAGATTTTTGTTAGTTTTATGGACATAAATTAATACATGTATGTTATGATCTAACTCGAGATAACGGAATTGCATACTTTACGTATGAAAAGTTAATGATTAATAATTATTTATAAAAAGTTATATTTAATTATTATATACACAAAACGTCTAACGACCGTTATGTAATTAACGATAATTGACTAACGACCGTTAAATAATAAAAGGAATGACTATAGATGTAAATTAAGGTCAAGAGGCTTCCGGAACCCCTTTGGGTTGTGTAGGCCGATCGGTGGGATTAGGGCAAACCCAATCCTACACCAACTTGTCTTCCAAGTTTTCCAAAACTATATATAGAGGGCTAGGGACATTGTTTTTGTACCTTTTATGCACACACAATACCTAAACTCTTTTCCTCTCCTCTTGTTTTTCTTGTGGCCGATCGATCAAACAACCCGAAGGGTTCGATTGGTTTGATTTTTGAAATCAAAAATTGTTTTTTGTTCTTAACTAGCATTAACGTTAACTTGGTATTAGTACGTGTGTATAAGAACGTGATACTAACACACTATTGTTAGTATCTTGGTTTGAATCGAAAAAAAGTAAGGGTCGATTCGTTAAACCGTTTAAAATTCGATCCGTTATTGCTTGTTGAAGAATAGTTAAAAGGTACGCATACTATTTAATATTCGGTTAACTAATTACATGTTATTTGATCTTTACGCTTCCGCAATACTTGATGTTTATGTGTTTAATTATGTATGACATGTTATTAAATTAAACAGTGGTATCAGAGCCTTGTATTAATATGTAATTAATTACCGAAACACATAAAAAACGAATCTTGAATTGTGTTTAATTATATATGTCGAATTTTAGGGTATATATAATTCGAAACCCTAAATTTTTTTTGGGGGGGGGGGGGGGGGCGATTGCCCTTATTTAATAAAAAAAAATTTGTTTTGTTTATTAATTGGATTAGTAACCCTAGGATTGCATGATATAATTACGTGTTAATTGTATGCGATCTTGTGACAACGTGTTATAATTGATATGAAAATCTATGATGGAACGTGCATGTTTTGTCATGGAATTATTGTCTATATGAATTAATTGTTAAGTGTTTACACATGTTTATTTATTGGTAATTCTTGAATTGGGGAAGACCTCAATATAATTAATGAATCAATTGCGTGCTATGTGGTATATATTTAATTATGGGTTACGCAATCGATTCGTCGATGCATGTGGTTCACTTCCTTTGTAAGTGATAGCCTTAGTTAAATATATGCATAATACACCTAGAATTGATTATTAATAGGTTTTATCGATTAAAGTTTACATGTGGCTACATGTTTTCACATATTAATTGTTATGTTATGTGTGTATTATTTAGTTGTTTATTTTTTATTATTATTTGTTTTGTTTATTTTTTGTTTGACATGTTGTAAACAAAAGGGTAATTTTGAATAGAAAAATAATACGGACTAAATAATGGTGAAAGTTGATTTGTGTATAAATTATGAATCTTTGCAAGGTCTCATGTGCCGATAGTGGTTCGCTTCGCACGGTAATTCGCTCCCAGGCGAGACTAGCAAGTTTTATAATTTATGACATGTTTTTAAGAGTCAAAACTATAGCTTTTAGTTTATTGATGAGTTTTGTACCAAATAGTAAGAAAGACTCACCCAACTTGACAAACTGTGTGAGGGGTATAAGGAGGGTACGCATTAAATTGTGACCTTAAAGAAACGGGTTTTTAATGGCTTTAAGCTAACCTTTGTTTCTTCGCTCCTTTGTGCGTCAAATTGGAGCTACTTAGTATGACTATTTTATATGTACAAGATCACCTTAAGGGTAAATTTACCTCAATTCTACACACCACTTTGTGGTAATTATCCGAATAACTTGGGTCTTTTGACTCATGCAGTAGTACGACATAATGGGCGATAATTGTAGGAAATTCTTTGATTGGTTCATCCAATGCCTCAATTAAATCTTGGTTAATTTGATCTTAAGAGAAATTGGTTAATAAAAAGGTTTTTATTAAAACTTATGATACGCAGTTGTATGCATGCTTCTTCGTACATATTTTTGATTTTACACATCAAAACTAGTACCCTTAAAATTTAAGTTAATGCCATCTAATTAAAAGAACACTTGAAGTTGCAATTTACGTTATGTGAGAACTTAGCTAGATTGCAATGGAAAGGTAAATCTTCATGTTGTGTGAGAGCTCAACTGGACACATTTGCAGTTCTTTAAATTAGACTACTTAATTGAGTTGTTTAGTGAGAGCTATAACTCAAGGAATTAGATGGGGATAAAACATGCTTACATTGTAACTAGGTTTGGCAATGTAAATCCCATAATGATCTAGGAATTGGAAATTGTTTGCCAATTATTGTTCGACAGATTACCTTATTTTATACTTTCATTATTAGCAGATCAACTGATGTAATGGAACTATGTTAATTTGGGTCCTGGTTTCAAGAAAATTCTATGGTTATATGAATATTTCCTTGGGTATTTTATTTTCTTGAAAAAATTTATTATCGAAAATACTAATATTTGAACTTTTTTCTGTAGAAATGGCTCAAAACGATAACACTACTTTGAGTTCTGCGTTCAAAACTTTTTTTGAGCGAGAAAAATTAACTGGCTCACAAAATTTCAATGACTGGTTTCGATCACTCAGGATTGTCTTGCGAGTGGCTGAGAAACTGGAATATTTGTATAAGCCTTGTACTGCTGAACCTGCTGCTAATGCATCTGATGCGGAAAAACCAGAGTGGAAAGTTGAATATAAGAAACATAATGATTTGGCTTGCATGATGCTGGGAATGATGACACTTGCTTTACAAAAGCAGTTTGAGAATTTTTTTTTCCCCTCATGACATGCTCAACGAACTCAGACGAATGTTTGAGAAATGTGCAGCTGTTGAGGTTTATGATTTGATTGATGCTCTTCACAGCTGTAAGCAGTCAGATGGTAAACCTGTAAGTGCACATGTGTTGGAAATGAAAGGTTACATGGACCAACTGGAGGCACTTGGCAAACCCTATGAAGTAGATATTGCTGTTAACTTAATCAATAGATCCCTGAATAAGGAATTTAGTGGTTTTATGCGCAACTTCAATATGCACTGCGTGGGGAAGACAGTGAGTGAATTGCACGCATTGCTCATTGACTACGAGAAAGGATTACCACAGAAGGCTCCTACGCCCCAAGTACTTGCTATTCAGAGCAGTATGATTAATAAGCTAAAACCGCAAACGAACAAGAAAGGTAAAGGTAAAGGTAAAGTTGATAAGGGTAAACAAGTTATGGCCTATCAACCTGAACCTAAGAAATATCCTCCTAATAAGAAAGAGAATCCAAAGAATGATCAGGCTTGCCACTACTGTCATGTAGTGGGTCACTGGAAGAGGAACTCTCCTCTTTATCTCTAAGAGTTGCGAGCAAATAAGAAGAAGAAGACTGGGCAGGTCGCTAGCACTTCAGGTAACTTATTTATGATTGAATTATTTACTCTAAATCATAAAATTAATTCCTGGGTATATGATACTGGATGTGGTATTCACATTTGTAATACACTGCAGGGGTTTAGAGTGGAAAAAAAGTTGTCCTATGGGGAGCAATATCTGCACGTGGGCAATGGAAGCACCTGCAGCTATTGAAGCCATAGGAGTGTTTAATTTAGTTTTACCTTCGGGCTTAGTACTGTCATTAAACAATTTTTATTATGCACCTTCTATTATTAGAGGTGTTGTTTCATTTTCTTTATTGTTGGATCTTGGTTTTATTCACGCTATCAATAGTAATGGAATTTTTGTTTCTTTAAATGGTATTTTTTTTTGTTATTTTAATGTTATTGCTGTGAATGGTGTGTTTGAGATTGACATGTTTGATAATGTATCCAATAAAAATAATTCGATGTTTAGCATTAGTAAGAGAATAAAGTCAGACTTGAATACTTCTTACCTTTGGCACTGTAGACTTGCTCATATAGGCAAGACTCGCATGAAAAAGTTACAACATGATGCGCTTTTGAAAAGTATCAATGATAAATCATTTGATAAATGTGAGTCTTGTATATCTGGGAGGATGACAAAGAAACCTTTTTATAATCGTATGGAAAGGGCTTCTGATCTACTTGGTTTAATACATACTGATGTGTGTGGACCATTTAGACATGTGTCAAGGAGAGGTGCTAGCTACTTCTTAACCTTTACAGATGATTTCAGCCGTTATGGTTATGTTTACTTGCTTAAACATAAACATGAGGTGTTTGAAACATTTAAGGTTTTCAAAGCAGAAGTAGAATTGCAACTAGGAAAGAATATTAAAGCTCTTCGATCCGATAGAGGCGGTGAATACCTGAGCCAAGAGTTTAAAGATGATTTAGCTGAGAATGTGTAACAAATGGTAATTTTCCAACTAATATTTTAATAATAAATGACAATTTATTATTACACAACTGTGAAACTAAACATGTATGTGTTTACATAACTATTACGGGAAGCAAACCCGCACGCAGTAGCATACAATAACTCACCAAAACTATTTGAATTTATCAGTAAAACTGAAATTGTCACTTTCTGACAGTTACAGACACCAACGTAACAAAAACGAGAGGTTATCTTGTTTTTCCTGAAAACCGACACCACACGCGTACCGACACCACTTTAGTAATGGTTAAACTATAAAATTCATTTTCGGAGTCAACAAATTTATTTTACATCAGTATTCTAAAAACGGCTTCAGATTTATATTTCTTACAGTTACGTGAAACCGAGGTATCAGTATTTTACCTCAGCTCGACAGAACACGGGGAATACACAATACATTATATAATTAAAACAAACAAATAAACATCCCCTTCCCACTCACCCACGTTACTTCTATCACCTATACTCACTTTTCCTGTTCCTTCTTTCTTCTTCTCGATCTCCCATCCACACATAGCAAAGATCCCTTTTTGACTTCTTCTTGGTGAAGAAACCCAGGATATCACCATCCTCTTCTCCCATCGCCATCTACATATGACCTATAGTGCTTTTTGCACTTCTCCAAGCTTTTTCGACACTCTAATCTGCTCCTAATGGGTCAAACATCCTCGAGATCAAAGAAGGGAAAGGGATATTTGCCAAAAATGGCGGATTCCATCCCTTGGAGGATCAAAAGTGAGCCAAAGAGTTTCCACAATTCGTTCTTTAAGACCACCGATTTCCAGGAAGCAACCACACCAAAAACCCATCTCACCATAACTTTACTTATCAATCGAAGGTTCAAGGAGAAGAAAGGGTGTGTAGAGTGCTTGGAAATCGGATTGGACTCTTGTCTCTTGACTGTAATCGAGCTCTTATATTTCTTGTAAGGTTAATTTCATCTTGTTTTGTTATTATTCACTTTTGGTTGTTCTTAAAATCTTGCGTATACATTATCTTGTTGTCGATATGAATTCTTTTTAGTCAATATTTCTGTCGAATGATGTGTTTATCCTGGTGTAAATTAAAAGAAGATTTGAAACTGGTAATATTGGAACTCGAATTAAGAAACTAGTATTGGCTCAAATATCATGAGGTGTTGTCGTTGAAAGGGTTGTATTGATTTTCCTTGTTCATCTCGTTTAAATCGAATCCTAAACCGAATGTTATGTTAGCTAAAATCTAAGAAGGAAAATGTATGTTTGAATCGAGCTTAAATCCTTGCGGCTAGGTTGTGTTCAAATCGATGTATTTTAGTCGAGTTCACACTTCGTTTGTCTAGCGTTTTTCCACTCATGTGATCCTGCAAACGATGTTCATTAGAATTCGAATGGTTGTGGTTGCGTTAGTAACTTTGGTTAGCCAAATTCCTAGTTGAAAAACGTGCTCACAAGGTGTTTGTGATGTGGTCGAATAGGGTAAAACTTATACTCAAATTATGAGTGTTGATTCGAATGGGTTGTCTAGTACTCAAGGTTGTGTTTTTGGCTGATTTGGCTTGCCTCGTACATGATACATGAGTTGAGTTGTACTCAACTCAAAGGACATAAACCGAGTACTTGCGGTCTAAAAAAAAAAAAAAAAAAAAAACTGGTTGTGTTGTCTTCGAATGCCTCGATTTGGTTGTTGCCTTGAGTCATAGGTCTAAGCACCCTTAGACTAGCGTGAAAATGGTTCTAGTCATGTGTAGTTATATCAAACCGAGAGACATGTGTTATGATCTCAAAGCTCAACTCGAAAACTTGATTGACACACTCTTTTCCCTTGTTTTTGGCGTGGCCATTTGGCCGTAAAAGACACCCATTGGGTGCTTGTTTCATAAGTCTTACAACGGGTACACACTATGACCAAATCTTTGTAAGTCATGTTTTTGTCAAGTTCATGTTTCAAACCACTTGCTCCTCATGAAACTGCTCAACCGAAACATATACAAACACATTTACTGCCTCTTTAAAACTTATGTTACGCTGGGAATTTCATTTTCATAGTGGGCTAAGAACTTTTTAAGAAGTGATGTGGGCTGATGAAAGTCCACCAAGCTAATACTCTTTGAGTCCTTATTAATAACCAAAAAATGGGCCGAAGCCCATGTGGTATGCATGAACACGCACAGGCTGCTGGTCTGCTTTGTTTTGGCAGCCCAAAATGGGTGGCCAAAATCTGATCCACTTTATATAAAACGTGGGCCAAAGCCCAGTCCGTCACACACTTAAATATTATTGTCGATTTTGATATAATTCGTTCCAAACACATGAGATGTGATCGTCACCGTTCAAGTAGTCGTTAAAAATCATTACAATTTTATATTAAAGCAACGCGACTAATATTTGTTTCATTACATGTCATAAAATGTAATCACTCGATATATATATAAATATATCACACGGGACAATTTAAAAACTCAACGTGAGTTTATTTACAAAAGCTTAAATTGTTGTAATGAAAAACATATTTTCATACTTAACTATATATGTAAACAACTTGAAACACTAAAATTGAAAATATAAATAATTTATTGTTTTCATGGCATATAACTCGAAATTGTTTTATCAAAACTTATGTAAGTCGTTAGATTACGAAACGATTATTTTTCAAACACAAATTGCAATTTTGTTAAAACAATGATTTCTTGTATACACGAATTATTAACATATCGTGAAACAATGTAAACTATGATGAGAACTTTTTCCAACATAACATCTCTTTACAAAAACCATATGTATATTCGAACATATATATACACACACCATCGTTCACACACTCACTCATGTAACACACATACACTCACTTAACAACAACATTCTCATATGTCGTTCACGTTTGACATACGATAGTAATTGTCTTTCGTACGTAGCTTTCCGATTTCTGTCAATCCGAAGGTTTACTCTTCTTGATCTTTTTCTACTGTAAACATATACATTTCAAATGAGCCAATATCAACAAATGTTAAAAACATTGTTCCAACTTAAATGCTGCCACACCAGCAACAACAACATAAACTCTTTAAAACTTCTGGAATTCTTGAATTTGAACTGTGAACTAAAACAAACCTTACTAATCTAGGTCGCGTGTCGGTGCTGAACAATGTCTGAACTATTTTGTGATCTGACTGCTATTTATCAAGGTGAGTTTATAGCCCCACACTATTTAAACTTGTTTTACTATTAGGGTGAGAAACGTGCAAAACTATTTTATGGACCAAACTATTGTCTATGCTGTTACGTGGTTTAGCCTAAGCCCTGTTATGTCCCTCTATACCCAACTCATGAACTGTCAATTCGTGCTGGGAAGCACGAATGTTATAAATAGATCTATTGGGAGTAACGTCCCCGTTCGGGTTGACCGGATAGGCAAACGAACGTATACCATGTCGAAAACTACAAGTGTCTTGGATAAACACTTGCCGGGCCCTGATATTTAACATGCTTCTAGAGCATGCACACAAGTTATAGCTTCGGTTGCAAGAACTTAGTGCTAATGTAATAGACTGTATTTTTATATGACATTACATGGGTTGTAATGTTCATATGCTAAACTCATGGTCCAACTACTGATTTACTGCTTATTGATAAACCTATGTACTCACCAGCGTTTTGCTGACTTTTAGCATGTTTTTCTCAGGTGTTTAAGCTGACTGATATGACAAGGTGGTGGCAGGGCAAGGGTCATATATTACTGTCTGAATGCTATGGCTTTTTAATTATGACTTGTTTTTGTCTGGGACAACTAAAATTTGTAGGCCTCATTTATTTAACTCAAACGATGTTGTAAACAATATTTTCATGCTTTAATGAATTAAAACGGAGTATGTATTCCGTTCTTTGTTACCTTGTGTTGTGATTATCAATTTCATAGCACCCCATGACCCGAATGCTTCCGCTATGCCAGATTTTAGGGGTGTTACAGATTGGCATCAGAGCCTTGGTTATAGAGAACTAGGTACATATAAATCCTAAACTATAACCGCTTTTTACAAAAACAAGTCTCTATGACCGCCACTTGCCTGCCTGCCTTGCTCACTATTTATTTGCTGATTACTTGTCTTAACTATATGTTACTATCTGTTGATTTTGCTCAGCTACATGTACTATAAGTATTATATGCATACTTATACATACGTAACTTACACTATTTATTATGAGTATTTTCAATATACTTACACATATATACCATTTTGTCACAGACAATGTCTTCACATCACATTCCTCCGTTCTCGCCAGACTCCAACGATCCATACATGCAGGTGTTACATGCTTTTAATGCACCAGACCCTGATCACACTAAGCCTATACTCACCTCTGCATTACCTACACCTACTACAGACCATACTCCCATACAGCTTATCCCTACTACTACTGATACTACCACCCCATATGTCCACACTTATCCTGTTCGTCGTACTACTCGCATGAGAGTCCCAGAATATCGAATGCGGTACTCAGACTTACCATCCCTACCCCAAAGGAGGACCCGAGCTGTCTATATGGGTACCTCTACTACCCCACTATCTCTCTCACCCGCATCATCCCCTGATCAGTCACCACCACATCAGAGGCTCAGGAGAGCCGATGACTCTTACTCGACCGTGATGCCAAAGAGGATGGAGGAGCAGACCGAGCAGGTGGTTGCTGGACAGGCATTAGCTGAGAGTATTCCTACTGAAAGTACAGGGATTGATGCTGTTTTGGATTCAAGTATAGAGCGGAGGGCAGTTGTGCCCCGTCTTAGCATAATACTGGAGGATGTGCCTAGTGCTTGTGAGACTGGAGAGAGCTCAAGGAGAGTTCAGGATGAGACAGGTGAAGGCACAGAGCTACCTCATGGGATCAGCCCAGATCATGTGCTTTCTTCACATTCTTTTGTGCCTCTAGATTCTCCAGCTACCACAGAGACCGATGTTATCTCACAGATTCAGACCCATCTAGATCTACATACTGACATACTAGGCCTCCACTCTGATCTGTTTGATGAGTTATATCCAGCTCGTTTTGAGCGGTACGATGATGACTTCATCAGACTCTATGCTAGGACACACTCTAACAGTCGAGATATCCTTGACTTGGGTGACAGGTCAGGTAGACTCGAGCAGACACAGGTCATAGCCCGAGAGGCAGCCCAGATGATGCATGGGAGGATGCTAATCGTCGAGGCCCAGGTTGCAAAATTGTTGAGGGCTAATCAAGCTCACCGCAGGGAGAACCTAGCATTAAGGGCTCGTCTTGTTGAGATTGAGGCACAGCTTGGGGAGTTTTCTTCAGATTTCGAAACCTAGACAGGACCTGAGACCTGTCTTAGTTTCTCTTAGCAGTTATGATGTATTCCCACTAAACTGAGTAGTCATCAGTTAGTGAAATTTGTAGTTCTTTATCTGTATTCAAAACTTGTGCTATTTCTCTATGTATTCGAGCTTGTAGTTTTTGTGAACCCGAATTGATCTAAATCTATGACAAGCTTGATTGATTATTCCATTGTGCCAACTTCTTTATGATTGATCATATACTCTACCTATGATTATACACTTGTGCAATAACAAACTCTCGAAATCTCAATTATCTCTATCTTTCTGATACAGCAAAATGCCTCCAAAAAGAACAACCAAAACCGCTCGTCCACAACCAACCAATCCAGGCCCAGCTAGGGCAACTGCAGCAGCTCCACCTGTAAATCGAGCCATGCTCGATCAACTGGTAGAAGAACGGGTGGCAGCAGCACTGGCTGCAGCTAACAACTCGACAACTGATGGTGGGAATTCTAGACCCACAAACAACAATGCTCGAGGCTGTACTTATCAAGACTTCCGGAAGATAATGACTGGAGGTTTTGGAGGTAGTGAAGGAGCAGTTGTTCTGGTTCGATGGATTGAAAAATTAGAGACGGTGTTCCGAATTAGTGGTTGTTCGGAAGAGGACAAGGTTAAGTATGCATCGTTTACTTTTCAGGATGCATCTTTAACCTGGTGGAACAATTACTCGAAATCAGCTGGCTACGACACTGCATATGCAATGTCGTGGGAAAGTTTCAAGCAGATGGTTCTTAAGAAATATTGCCCTCGTAATGAGGTGAAGAAGCTAGAGGTTGAATTCTGGAATCTCAAGGTACAAGGTACCAATATGGCTATGTATAATCAGCGTTTTCAGGAGCTTGCCTTACTCTGTCCCGACATGGTCCAAACTTACCCCCATCTATTAAGGGTAACGTTACAACTTACAAGGCCGCTGACCTCCATGAAACCATGGAAGTGGCCAATAAGTTGATGGATCAGGTGATCGAGGACTCAGCTGAAACGGTTGCGACCAACAAGCGTAAATGGGATGACCATTCCCGCAACAACAGCAACCATCACCCAAATAAGAAACAAAATGTTGCTAAGGTCTACGCTGCTGGACCAACCGAGAAGAAAGGGTATGCAGCTGGACCAGCTAAGAGAAAGGGTTATGCCAGGAAGCACCCGCTATGCAATCGCTGTAAGCTACACCACAACGGACAGTGCACAGTGAAATGCCGTAATTGTTAGAAGGTTGGGCATATAGCCAGAGATTGTAGGTCGAGAACCCTTACCACTGCACAGGCAGCACCAGAGCAGAACCCGAAGGCCAATGTGACTTGTTTTGGGTGCGGAAAGAAAGGGCACTACAAAAATGAGTGCCATGAGCCACGAAATCAAGTTGCTAGAGGTAATCAGGTAGCTGCTGGTCAGCAGGGAAATCATGGTAACGATGGAGGAGCCCACGGAAGGGTCTATGCAGTGTGTAAAGCGGAAGCACAAGATGACCCGAATGTTGTGACGGGTACGTTCCTTTTAAATAACCGCTACGCATCCATATTGTTTGATACGGGGGCAGATAGGAGTTTTATTTCAACTGCATTTAGTACACTACTTGATATCGCCCCGACCACCTTAGATAACGTATACAATGTGGAACTAGCTAATGGGAACGTAGAGAGGGTAGACACTATCGTAAGAGATTGTACTCTAAATCTGTTAAACCACCCGTTCAACATCGATCTTATGTCGGTAGAATTGGGTAGTTTTGACGTCATTATCGGCATGGACTGGTTGTCAAAATATCATGCCACCATTCTTTGCGACGAGAAAATCGTCCGACTGCCTTATGGGAACGAGGTTCTAAACGTTGAAGGCGACATAAGAGGTCGAAGAAACGCCTCGAGACTGAACGTTATCTCTTGCACGATGGCTCAGAAATGCCTTGAGAAAGGATGCCTTCTCTTCCTAGCACAAGTCTCTGAGAGGGAAGAAAAGGAGCAGGAGGAAAAACGTTTGGAGGATGTTCCAATTGTAAGAGATTTTCCATAAGTCTTTCCCGAAGACTTACATGGACTCCCGCCAAACCGACAAGTTGAATTTTGAATCGACTTAATACCTGGTGCCGCACCCGTGGCACGAGCACCTTATCGGTTAGCTTCGACTGAACTGCAAGAACTGTCGAATCAATTATCGAAACTCTTGGAGAAAGGATTCATCAGGCCGAGTTCTTCTCCTTGGGGAGCTCCAGTTCTCTTTGTTAAAAAGAAAGATGGATCTTTCAGGATGTGCATCGATTACCGCGAACTAAATAAAATAACCATCAAGAACCGTTATCCACTCTCGAGAATCGATGATCTGTTCGATCAACTCCAGGGTTCATGTGTTTACTCCAAAATCGATCTGAGATCCGGATACCACCAACTTAGGGTTCGGGAAGAGGATATCCCGAAAACGGCATTCAGAACTCGCTACGGTCACTACGAGTTCCAGGTTATGCCATTCGGCCTAACCAACGCACCGACGGTATTCATGGATCTAATGAATAAGGTGTGCAAGCCGTATCTGGACAAATTCGTGATCGTCTTTATCGATGATATTCTAATATACTCTAAGAGAGAGAAAGAACATGAGGAACACCTCAAACTAATCTTAGAGCTATTGAAGAAAGAAGAATTGTTTGCAAAATTCTCGAAGTGCGAATTTTGGATTCCAACTGTTCAATTTTTAGGACACGTGATTGACAGTCAAGGCATACATGTAGATCCTTCCAAGATCGAGTCGATAAAGGATTGGGCGACACCCACAACACCCACCAAAATATGCCAATTCTTAGAACTTCCAGGGTAATACAGGAGGTTTATCGAAGGATTTTCGAAGATTGCTAAGTCCTTGACTAAGTTAACTCAAGAGAACGTAAGGTTCGAATGGGAAGATAAAGCGGAAGAAGCTTTTCAACTTCTTAAAGATAAGTTGTGCAGCGCACCTATCTTAGCCCTACCTGAAGGCATTGAAGAATTTGTAGTCTACTGCGATGCCTCACACAAAGGGCTAGGAGCTGTCTTGATGCAACGAGAGAAGGTGATAGCCTATGCCTCTCGTCAACTGAAAACCCACGAGAAAAACTATACTACACACGATTTGGAATTGGGATCAGTAGTGTTTGCACTCAGGATCTGGAGACATTACCTCTATGGTACTAAATATGTAGTTTATACTGACCACAAAAGTCTGCAACATATCCTCGACCAAAAGGAGCTCAATATGAGACAACGCCGTTGGTTAGAATTTCTCAGCGATTATGATTGCGAAATTCGATACCACCCAGGCAAAGCAAACGTGGTAGCAGATGCTCTTAGTCGAAAAGAACGACCAAAACCCCTTAGAGTACGATCATTGGGTATGACGATAGTCTCACCACTCCCATCAAAGATCCTTGAGGCTCAGGCCGAGGCACTCAGGGAAGAAAACAGACCTAACGAGAAAATTCATCGGATGCCTGAAAACAAAAACGGATTCGTAAAGAGAGCTGACGGAACGTTATGTTTCAAAAATAGAAGTTGGGCCCCACTCTGTGGAGGGATACGTTATCTTATCATTCACGAGTCCCATAAATCTAAATATTCCATCCACCCAGGAGCCGACAAAATGTATCTCGATCTGAAGAAACTCTACTGGAGGCCCAATATGAAAGCTAACATTGCAACATATGTCAGTCAGTGTTTAACATGCTCAAAGGTCAAAGCTGAACATCAGCGACCATCGGGTTTGCTCGTACAACCCGAAATTCCCGAATGGAACTGAGAACGCATAACAATGGATTTCATTACTAAACTGCCAAGGACATCTAGCGGTTATGACACCATTTGGGTAATCGTTGATCTTCTCGCCAAATCCGCTCACTTCCTACCGATCAAAGAAAATGATAGCATGGATAAACTTGCACGATTATACGTGAAAGAAATAGTTGCACGACATGGAGTCCCAATTTCGATCATCTCCGACAGAGACAGCCATTTCACGTCAAATTTCTGGAGATCATTGTAAGATGCATTGGGAACTGATCTCGATATGAGCACCGCATATCATCCTCAAACAGATGGTCAAAGCAAAAGAACCATCCAAACCTTAGTGGACATGCTACGAGCGTGTGTGATAGACTTTGGAAATGGCTGGGATAGGCATCTGCCATTAGCCGAGTTTTCCTACAATAATAGCTATCACACAAGCATCAAAGTTGCACCTTATGAGGCACTTTATGGTCGAAGGTGCAGATCACCTATATACTGGGCTGAAGTCGGGGAAAGCCAACTCACTGGTCCTGAACTAGTACAAGAGACCACGTAAAAGATTTTGCAAATCAAGAGCCGAATGCAAGTGGCTCGAGACCGTCAGAAAAGCTATGCAGACAAGAGACGAAAACCACTTGAGTTTCAAGTTGGTGACACCGTTATGTTAAAGGTTTCGCCATGGAAAGGCGTAATACATTTTGGAAAACGTGGGAAATTAAATCCCCGCTACATTGGACATTTCAAAATCAACACCAGAATCGGGCCGGTAGCCTACCGACTCGAGCTGCCACCAGAACTCAGCTCTGTACACAATGTGTTTTATGTGAGCAACCTGAAGAAATGTTTCTCAAACGAAACGCTTGCCATTCCTCTGGAGGAAATCCAGGTGGACGAGAGGCTGAATTTCATTGAAGAACCTGTCGAAATAAGGGATCGGGAAATCAAACGACTTAAGCAAAGCCGCATTCCTATTTTTAAAGTTCGTTGGAACTCTCGAAGAGGTCCCGCATACACGTGGGAACGTGAGGATGAAATCAAGCGCAAATACCCACACCTTTTCTTAAATTCATCGGGTAACTCTAAGTGAAAACCGAGGACGGTTTTCCTTCTAAGGCGGGGAGGATATGACAAATGGTAATTTTCCAACTAATATTTTAATAATAAATGACAATTTATTATTACACAACTGTGAAACTAAACATGTATGTGTTTACATAACTATTACGGGAAGCAAACCCGCACGCAGTAGCATACAATAACTCACCAAAACTATTTGAATTTATCAGTAAAAGTGAAATTGTCACTTTCTGACAGTTACAGACACCAACGTAACAAAAACGAGAGGTTATCTTGTTTTTCCTGAAAACCGACACAACACGCGTACCGACACCACTTTAGTAATGGTTAAACTATAAAATTCATTTTCGGAGTCAACCAATTTATTTTACATCAGTATTGTAGAAACGGCTCTAGATTTAAATTTCTCACAGTTACGTGAAACCGAGGTATCTGTATTTTACCTCAGCTCGACAGAACAAGGGGAATACATAATACATTATATAATTAAAACAAACAAATAAACATCCCCTTCCCACTCACCCACGTGACTTATATCACCTATACTCACTTTTCCTGTTCCTTCTTTCTTCTTCTCGATCTCCCATCCACACATAGCAAAGATCCCTTTTTGACTTCTTCTTGGTGAAGAAACCCCGGATATCACCATCCTATTCTCCCATTGTAACAACCCGAGATTTCAGGTCACTTTCCTAACCTCGACAATTCACTATTCATCAGTTACTATTCATCATTTACTATTCACCGATCACTATTCATCATTTCACTATTCATCGTTTTTGGAGTCAGTTTGAGACTTCGAGAAGCGTTCAGAAATTTTACTATTCATGTGACACTATTCATCCCCGGGAGGGAATCACTATTCATGTTCATTATTCATTTCAGCGTAAACGTAGTTTACGGGTATTCATATTCGCGTAACCGGTTTGGTTTAACTGCGAAATTCATGCATCATCAGTAGGAACACTGCATACGGACTAGGAATAGTCTGCATATCATCAGATTTCCATTTTCATACTATACCACTCGTAGGTTTATCAAATTAATATTTTTATTACATTTGACGTTTTACGTATAATTAAATTTAATTAAAACGTTAACGCGCGATCAATAAATGTGACTAACACGTCCGACAATTCCCACGATGGTCCCGATGTATTTTTATACTCATTTTAATATCAAGAAAATTATAAAATTCATTTACCCGGTATTTTGCAAATTTATTTAATTTATATCGTACGTTTTATATAATTACGACGGTTTTCGTAAAAACTAAACAATAATTGTCCAAACACTCAATACTTGTACCCAACATATTTTTATAATTTTTATGACTTTATTATGTCCCGGTTAACTCCGTTAAAATTTATTTCTAGCAAACCCGGTACCCGAATACATTTAAAACTACCTATAAACTTCATACTTAAACTTATAATCATCACTTCAACACAACACAAGGAGGGCCCCCCCCCCCCCTTTTCCCCTTTTCACGCCAGCCCCCCCCCCCCCCTCCTAACCCTCATGTGCTCATTTCACCAACCACATTAAATGCTAGCCAAAACTTGTCCTAAAAGCTTAGCTAAAATATCTAAATCTCATTTCATTTCACTAAAACAACTTAAAGTAACTAGCAAGATTTTTCTCTTTTCTCTCCTTGGTGTGCTCGGCCATACATCAAGACACAAGCAATCTCCATCAATTTTCCAAGATCTATGCATAAACAAGTTCATCTAGTATACCTTTTAGGGTTTTGAAATACAAACTCAAGGTTTAATTAAGTCTTCATCCTCATAAGCTCACTAATCTTTCAAGTAAGTGTGTCAAACTCATTTTTACAATTTTATCAAGTTCCTACAATGTACATATCATTTTTATACAAGATATATATGCATATGCTAGTTTATACCACTCTTTTTACACTTTTTATAACTTTTGAGCTCTAGAAATGGAAAGTATGTAGATCCTTGATAGATTAACTTGGATGATGATGTTTAGGGACCCATGACACCCTAAGAAGGTGTATGGTAGGATTGAGAGTTGTTTGGTTGTAGATTGGATGGTTTTGAACAAGATACAAACTAGGAAAACCCATTTTTGAAACTATAACATACCTACTGTCCCTATTTTGAAAACGTGGGAAAATCAGTAGGTGTGAGATAATTTTTGGCCAAATATTTAGAAAATACATTCCGAGACGAAGCCGTGGCCGAAAACGGGGATAAAAACGAGTTTATAATGAAGGAGATACGATTTTTCAAGGTTTAACGACGAAAACTAATTTTCCGGAAAACTGCATGCTGTTTGGTATCTTTCGACGGACAAACTGAGGCGTTTAACGCGACCTAGATGACCCGAGCTACTGAAAATATATTAGTACATGTTTATACGAAACCACGGATATAAAGAACGTCGAAAACAAGCTAATAACGAACAAGATACACGCGTTTAAACGTTGATAATCCACATTAATTTTTGACAGCTTTTTAATGGGAAAATGTTTACGTACTAGAAACTATATTTTTCACGAAACGACTATGGTGAACCGTAATTCTTATCCATTGGAACACGTACAATCAAAGGTTTATTAACGCGACTACCATATCACATTTCAATGTTTTCAAAACGCCAAGACCAACACTAACGTTTTATACACATTATGACACGACTAGTTTTACGTTAACAAGTTAACATATTTATACCAAGTTTTGGAAAAACTTTACATATCAACGATAACTAGTATTTTCAAATGACGAGTGGTATAGGTTACATATACATGTACATGCACTACATTGCCTCATAATCTAAGTAGATTATGCATATTCATTTTAGGTAGCGGCTAGTGTTCGCGCCTTGTTATTGCCAAGTATTCCAAGTGTTCCAGTATTTCAATTATTCCAAGTATTCCGATTTCATAGCATTGTTGTATCATCACTTCAGGTGAGTTTTCATAGCCCCGTATACATTTTATTATTGTTTTCAAATCCCACGGGGGAGAATACATTGCAACTGTTTTCCATACGAGCCAAAGTATCAGACTTCCTGTACATAGATTAAGTTACCTTGTTGCCAATTGAAAGTCCCCATATAATCATGAACCGTTAATTATGTTTAAGCGAGAGTGAGTGGATAGATCTATCGAGGGTGACGCCTCCATCCGTGTTGGCTTTGACCAACAACCGATAGCGGATGCATTTCATGTCTTTTCATTTGAGTGTCTGGCAAAACACTCCCAGGGGCTCCAAAGAATTCAGTCACAGCGTCGGGGTCATGAGCTTAAGGCTATTGTACAATCATTTTTATGTGACTTATGTCATACACTTTATACTTGTGGCTATCGTATAACTTCATTTTATTAAACCTATGAACTCTCACCAACTTTATGTTGACCGTTTTTAGCAATGTATTTTCAGGTTATTAGCTATCATGTGGGCATGCATTGGATTGTTTTGGAGTCGCGGGGTCGACTTGCACCACTTCATTTTATGCACTTATGTAACCGTTTGATCGATTATGGTTTTGTTTTATAAACTTGCAACATCATTTGGGACCTATGTTTTGTAAACTCTGATTTTATTTATGATCAAACGTGTATTTTCAAAACGACACTTTAGGTCGTTCAATATATCCATTGTATGAGACGCCATGAAAGTCACACCAAGGTATTCAATTCCGCTGCCATTAACAGGTAAATTCAGGGTGTGACACCCATCGCCATCTACATATGACCTATAGTGCTTTTTGCACTTCTCCAAGCTTTTTCGACACTCTAATCCGCTCCTAATGGGTCAAACATCCTCGAGATCAAAGAAGGGAAAGGGATATTAGCCAAAAATGGCGGAATCCATCCCTTGGAGGATCAAAAGTGAGCCAAAGAGTTTCCACAATTCGTTCTTTAAGACCACCGATTTCCAGGAAGCAACCACACCAAAAACCCATCTCACCACAACTTTACTTATCAATCGAAGGTTCAAGGAGAAGAAACGGTGTGTAGAGTGCTTGGAAATCGGATTGGACTCTTGTCTCTTGACTGTAATCGAGCTCTTATCTTTCTTGTAAGGTTAATTTCATCTTTTTTTGTTATTATTCACTTTTGGTTGTTCTTGAAATCTTGCGTATACATTATCTTGTTGTCGATATGAATTCTTTCTAGTCAATATTTCTGTCGAATGATGTGTTTATCCTGGTGTGGATCAAAAGAAGATTTGAAGCTGGTAATATTGGAACTCGAATTAAGAAACTAGTATTGGCTCAAATATCATGAGGTGTTGTCGTTAAAAGGGTTGTATTGATTTTCCTTGTTCATCTCGTTTAAATCAAATCCTAAACCGAATGTTATGTTAGCTAAAATCTAAGAAGGAAAATGTAAGTTTGAATCGAGCTTAAATCCTTGCGGCTAGGTTGTGTTCAAATCGATGTGTTTTAGTCGAGTTCACACTTTGTTTGTCTTGCGTTTGTCCACAAATGTGTTCCTGCAAATGATGTTCATTAGAATTCGAATGGTTGTGGTTGCATTAGTAACTTTGAATAGCTGAATTCCTAGTTGAAAAACGTGCTCATAAGGTGTTTGTGATGTGGTCGAATATGGTAAAACTTATACTCAAATTATGAGTGTTGATTCGAATGGGTTGTCTAGTACTCAAGGTTGTGTTTTTGGCTGATTTGGCTAGCCTTGTACATGATACATGAGTTGAGTTGTACTCAACTCAAAGGACATAAACCGAGTACTTGCGGTCTAAAAAAAAAAAAAAAATTGGTCGTGTTGTCTTCGAATGCCTCGATTTGGTTGTTGCTTTGAGTCATAGGTCTAAGCGCCCTTAGACTTGCGTGAAAACAGTTCTATTCATGTGTAGTTATGTCAAACTAAGAGACATGTGTTATGATCTCAAAGCTCACTTCGAAAACTTGATTGACACACTCTTTTCCCTTGTTTTTGGCGTGACCATTTGGCCGTAAAAGACACCCATTGGGTGCTCATTTCATAGGTCTTACAACGGGTACACACTATGACCAAATCTTTGTAAGTCATGTTTTGGTCAAGTTCATGTTTCAAACCACTTGCTCTTCATGAAAATGCTCAACCGAAACATATACAAACACATTTACTGCCTTTTTAAAACTTATGTTACACTGGGAATTTCATTTTCATAGTGGGCTAAGAACTTTTTAAGAAGTGATGCAGGCTGATGAAAGTCCACCAAGCCAGTACTCTTTGAGTCTTTATTAATAACCAAAAAATGGGCCGAAGCCCATGTGGTATGCATGAACACGCACAGGACGCTGGTCTGCTTTGCTTTGGCAGCCCAAAATGGGTGAGCAAAATCCGATCCACTTGATATAAAACGTGGGCCACAACCCAGTCCGTCACACACTTAAATATTATTGTCGACTTTGATATAATTCGTTCCAAACACACGAGATGTGATCGTCATCGTTCAAGTAGTCGTTAAAAATCATTACAATTTTATATTAAAGCAACGCGACTAATATTTGTTTCATTACATGTCATAAAATGTAATCACTCGATATATATATATATAAATATATCACACGGGACAATTTAAAAACTCAACGTGAGTTTATTTACAAAAGCTTAAATTGTTGTAATGAAAAACATATTTTCATACTTAACTATATATATAAACAACTTGAAACACTAAAATTGGAAATATAAACTAATTTATTGTTTTCATGGCATATGACACGAAGTTGTTTTATCAAAATTTATGTAAGTCGTTAGATTACGAAACGATTATTTTTCAAACACAAATTGCAATTTTGTTAAAACAATGATTTCTTGTATACACGAATTATTAACATATCGTGAAACAATGTAAACAATGATGAGAACTTTTTCAAACGTAACATCTCTTTACAAAAACCATATGTATATACGAACATATATACATACACTATCGTACACACACTCACTCGTGTAACACACATACACTCACTTAAAAACAACGTTCTCATATGTCGTTCACGTTTGACATACGATAGTAATTGTCTTCCATACGTAGCTTTCTGATTTCTGTCAATCCGAAGGTTTACTCGTCTTGATCTTTTTCTACTATAAACATATACATTTCAAATGAGCCAATATCTACAAATGTTAAAAATATTGTTCCAACTTAAATGCTGCCACACCAGCAACAACAACATAAACTCTTTAAAACATCTGGAATTCTTGAATTTGAACTATGAACTAAAACAAACCTTACTAATCTAGGTCGCGTGTCGGTGCTGAACACTGTCTGAACTATTTTGTGATCTAACTGCTATTTATCAAGGTGAGTTTATAGCCCCACACTATTTAAACTTGTTTTACTATTGGGGTGAGAAACATGAAAAACTATTTTATGGACCAAACTATTGTCTATGCTGTTACGTGGTTTAGCCTAAGCCCTGTTATGTCCCTCTATGCCCAACTCATGAACCGTCAATTCCTGCTGGGAAGCGCGAATGTTATAAATAGATCTATTGGGAGTAACTTCCCCGTCCGGGTTGACCGGATAGGCAAACGAACGTATACCATGTCGAAAACTACAAGTGTCTGGGATAAACACTTGCCGGGCCCTGATATTTAACATGCTTCTAGAGCATGCACACAAGTTATAGCTTCGGTTGTAAGAACTTAGTGCTAACGTAATAGACTATATTTTTATATGACATTACATGGGTTGTAATGTTCATATGCTAAACTCATGGTCCAACTACTGATTTACTGCTTATTGATAAACCTATGAACTCACCAGCGTTTTGCTGACTTTTAGCATGTTTTTCTCAGGTGTTTAAGCTGACTGATATGAAAAGGTGGTGGCAGGGCAAGGGTCATAGATTACTGTCTGAATGCTGTGGCTTTTTAATTATGACTTTTTTGTCTGGGACAACTAAAATTTGTGGGCCTCATTTATTTAACTCAAACAATGTTGTAAACAATATTTTCATGCTTTAATGAATTAAAACAGAGTATATATATTCCGTTCTTTGTTACCTTGTGTTGTGATTATCAATTTCGTAGCATCCCATGACCCGAATGCTTTCACTATACCAGATTTTGGGGGTGTTACAGAATGAAATTGTCCAGCATCTCACATCTTCGTATACTACACAACAAAATGGTGTATCTGAGAGAAGAAATCATACATTGCTAGACATGATGCGATCAATGTTTAATCTTACAACTCTTCCATTATCTTTATGGGATTATGCTTTAGAATCTGTTGTTCGTATTCTAAATATGGTTCACACCAAGAAGGTTGATAAGACACCATATGAAATATGGAATGGTAAAGCTCCTAACTTGTCTTATTTAAATGTCTGGGGTTGCGAGGCGTATATTAGACGTGACTCAGCAGATAAACTCCAACAGAGATCTGTAAAGTGTATCTTTGTAGGATACCCAAAGGAAACGATGTGTTACTACTTTTACTACCCACCTGATAAAAAAAGTAATTGTTGCTAGGTATGAAGACTTTCTTGAAAAGGATCTCATATCTCAAGAATTCAGTGGGAGAATTTATGATCTGGAAGATGATCATGAAGATGCATTACCTTCTGAAAACACTAGCGAACTTCCTGTGGAACCTGAGAGTTTGGGTCCTCTACCTGAAGTTGTTCCCATTCGTAAGTCTGAAAGGACTGAACTTCTATGTCTTAACGTAGAAGTTAAGGAAACTATATTAGGAGATCTTGGAGAACCTGCTAATTATAGGGCTGCCATGAATGATTCTGAAAATGATAAATGGGTAGCAGCAATAAATGAGGAAATGTAATCCATGAGAGATAACAAAGTCTCGATTGAAGTAGACCTTCCTCCCAATGCTAAAATCGTTGGAAGTAAGTGGCTTTTCAAGAAGAAAACTGACATGGATGGCAATGTACACACCTATAAGGCTCGTCTGGTAGCTAAAGGCTTTACTAAAACCTATGGGGTTGACTACGAGGAAACTTTTTCTCCTGTAGCAGACATTAGGGCTATTAGGATTCTCATAGCTATAGCAACGTACTATGATTATGAGATTTGGCAAATGGATATCAAAACCGCCTTCTTAAATGGTCGCCTAGATGAAGACATCTATATGGCGCAGCCTGAGGGGTTTGTGAATCCACAATTTCCAAACCGTGTATGCAAACTTCAGAGATCCGTTTATGGATTGAAGCAAGCATCAAGACAATGGAATAAGAGATTTGATGAAGAAATCAAAAAGTTTGGATTTACTCAGAATCTTGATGAGCCATGTGTATATCACAAAGCTAGTGGGAGTGATGTTATTTTCCTTATCTTATATGTTGATGACATATTAATTATGGGAAAAGACATTCCAAGTTTGCAAAATGTTAAGGCATATCTTGGAAAGTGTTTTTCTATGAAGGATTTAGGGGAAGCTGCATACATTCTGGGAATCAAGATCTACAGAGATAGATCACAGCGGTTAATTGGATTAAGTCAGAGTGCTTACATTGATAAAGTATTGAAGAGATTCAATATGCAAAATTCCAAGAAAGGATATTTGCCAATTGAAGTAAAGCATGGCTTATGTAGCGAAATGTGTGCTTCAACACCTGCAGAGGTGGCACGCATGAGTAAAGTTTCTTATGCTTCGGCTGTAGGATATATCATGTATGCGGTTAGATGTACAAGGCCAGATGTGGCGTTCGCTCAAAATATCACTAGTCGATATCAACAGAACCCAGGTGAACGTCACTGGATTGCTGTGGAACATATTCTCAAGTATCTAAGAAATACAAAAGATATGTTTTTAGTGTATGGTGGAAATTCAGCTACAGAACTTGATGTTACAGGTTTCTGCGATGCATCCTGGCACTGTGATAAAGGTGATAGGAAGTCTCAGACGGGCTATGTCTTTGTTATAAATGGAGGAGCAGTACACTGGAAGAGCAAGAAGCAGAGTACAATAACGATGTCTGCAACAGAAGCTGAATACATAGCTGCTTCAGAAGCTGCAACGGAGGCTGTTTGGATTAGGAAATTCATTACAAGGCTTGGTGTTATGCCTTCAATTGAATCACCTATAAATATGTATTGCGAAAATTCTGCTGCAATCATATTTGCTAATGAACCTGGAGTCATGAATGGCACCAGACATTTTCTACAGAAGTATCAGTATGTTCGGGATCAAGTCCGCGAAGGTGAAATTAATCTACTAAAAGTTCACACAGATGACAACTTAGCTGATCCTTTCACTAAGGCTTTATCTAAATAAAAGCTTACTGAACTTGCCAATGGCATTGGACTTCGTTTAGCTAGTAGTTTCATGCATGATTGTGATTAGTATTTGGATAAAGGATATTGTAAACATTTATTATCTTTTAATGAAATAAAGTATTTGTTATGTTTATTTTTCATTCTTTAATATTGTGTCCTATATTTGCATGTTTAATCCGTGAATAATTTAGTTATTCTAAATCGTCCATTGTCAATTAATGGTATGGGAATATCATTAAACTAAGACAAATATGAGTTTTGGTAAAATATAATTGAAAGTATATTGATGCGTTGACATACCAAATTCACATGATATTCAATGAATTGAATATATGACTTATCCCAAACTACATGATTATACTTTATTGATATTGTTATTAAGTAAATCATGAATAGTTATCCTCAGACTTGAGATACCAGAGAACTGTCATGGATGTAGTGCATTTCTATGAAACAATTTAACGCTATACGTAACTAGTAGTTATAAGGATTGTTTTTAGAAGTGTTACAAAGTTCATGGGTTTTGCTTATAGTCAATAAAGAATTTGTTCCTTTAAATTTATTTTGGAGTTTAATACTGCTGGGCCCCTCGTGGGGTTGACAAGATATTTGCGTGGCCACGCCCAAGATCTTTCTAGAATATGTTCAGAAGATTTGGTAATCTTGTTCAATCACAAACAACGAGAAACAGAATAGTTTAATAAGGAATGACTTAGATCCATATCCTTATTTAACATAGTATTAGAAACAAAAGGATAATAATGATGATGAATCATCAAAAGGTTTTTTCAGGAGACTTTACTTAAGTTGTACTAGAGGCATTGGCGTGTTGCTAGACGCTAACAAATGTGATTACACTATTAAGATATGTCCAAGTGGGAGCTTTTAGTTTTATGGACATAAATTAGTAGATGTATGTTATGATCGAACTCGAGGTCATGGGATTGCACACTTTACGTATGAAAAGTTAATGATTAATAATTATTTATAAAAAGTAATATTTAATTATTATATACACAAAACGTCTAATGACCGTTATGTAATTAACGATAATTGACTAACGACCGTTAAATAATAAAAGGAAGGACTATAGATGGAAATTAAGGTCAAGAGGCTTTCGGAACCCCTTTGGGTTGTGTAGGCCGATCGGTGGGATTGGGGTAAACCCAATCCTACACCAAATTGTCTTCCAAGTTTTCCAAAACTATATATAGAGGGCTAGAGTCATTATTTTGGTACCTTTTGTGCATACACAATACCTAAACTCTTTTCCTCTCTTTTTGTTTTTCTTGTGGCCGATCAATCAAACAACCCGAAGGGTTCGATTGGTTTGATTTTTGAAATCAAAAATTGTTTTGTGTTATTAACTAGCATTAACGTTAACTTGATATTAGTACGTGTGTACAAGAACGTGATACTAACACACTATTGTTAGTATCTTGGTTTGAATCAAAAAAAGGTAAGGGTCGATTCGTTAAACCGTTTAAAATTCGATCCGTTATTGTTTGTTGAAGAATAGCTAAAAGGTACGCATACTATTTAATATTCGGTTAACTAATTACATGTTATTTGATCTTTACGCTTCCGCAATACTTGATGTTTATGTGTTTAATTACGTATGAAATGTTATTAAATTCAGCTATTTTGAGTGGTGGGGAGTGGCGGCACGTGTGGTGTTTGGAAAATTGGTGCTTGTCGAAAAAAAAACTAGGGGTGTCAGCACATCTAATGGAGAGTGGTGGGCGGAGAATGGGGAGTGGTGGCACTCGTAAGGTGTTTGAAAAATTGGTGCTTACCGGAAGAAATGGGTTTGGCCGGAATTAGAAGAATCAAGAAAGAAGATGAATAATTATGAAATGACTATGTCACTTTTTTTTAGGGTGAAAGCTGCAAATACTCTATGGACATGTTTGGCACATGAAATTATAGAGAGATTATGTTTATTTTATTTTTATAAAAAAAAAAGTTATTTTAAAAATAATCTTCATTTGACAGACACAACTTATAAGAAATTATAAAAAAAAAAAAAAAAAATATTCCATAATTTTTGAAAATCAAAAGTTGCTTTCTGTACCTTATAATCTTCTACTATTTTTAAGGGGCATACTAACCACACCGGGGGACAAGGGTGGCAGACTTTGTCTCCCACTTTTTGTCCCCTATTTTTTTCCTGCACAGCACAGTTTTTGTCAGTTTCTGTTCCGTATTTTTGACAGTTTTAAGCGTTTGACATATTAAACTTTATATTTTCTGTTCCGCACTTTCAGGTTTATAGCTTTTTGATATAAACAAAATTATAAAAATAAAAAAAAAAAAAAAAAAAAAAAAAAAAAAGCCTACAAATGTAGACCCCGGTTTGGTTAAAAAAATAGCCCCGGTACTTATAACCCACCCCATTTTTAAACTCATTCTACTTAACAATGTTTGACTATTGTTAACGTCAATTGTCAAAACACTTAACTAAATATTTATGTCTCATATGAAAAGACTTAAATACCATTTTTTATCTTCACTAGCAGTAACCGCCAGTTTTGTTTTATTTACGTGATCCATGAAATTTTGAATTTCAATATAGCACATTAAATTCGAACTTACAACCATATAAATTCCAATTGGGAGTTGATAATTACACGGACAAAATTACTATATCCACAGAAATTTGTTGTCATTTTACTTTTGTGCCCTCCTATACATTAACTTTTTCTTCTTATTGATATTTCCTATTTTATCTGCTAAGCGTCTCTATTCCGATGGACTCACCCAACACATGCCGTTGCAGGGCCACCGTCCCGGTTCTCCGTCAACACATAAAATCACATTTGAAAATTACACCTATTTGTAAACTCTTTTCTATTCACATCTATATTTGGCTTATTCATATTCATCCTTTATATATTATTTCTTTTAGAAAATCACCACTTATTTGATCAAAAAATAGGAACAATATGCATAGAAACGTTAGTTAAACCACGAACTAAAACCAAATGTAACATATCTAATCTTCGAGACGCGACAACACCGTAGCTAGCTCCGAAGGTGTCCGAGGAGTACATATCCACCGTTGTAGAATCATGAGTTAAAAGCTCCATGTGCAAGCTAGTTACAATAACCCACTCTATCATTTCCTTGCGTTCACGGAATTTCATTCCATTCCCACAAGCCCAAAACTGATTAGATGATTTCTTCTAGGTAGATGCGAATCGGCAAAGTCTGATAGTGATTGGAGATCGTAAATGCAAACAATGATTTTGCATGAGTGATTTACTTTTTCATCTTAAGATTGTTTGTCTAACGCTCTGTTCTCGAGTTTAAATTTTAAAGAACGGAAAGGGGTGGAATGGGAAGGGCAAAGTAAGGGATGACATTGCAAAGAAAGTGGTTATTGCATTTTGTGTTCTTGAGTTTTTATTTTAAGTAGAAAAGAAAGAACATGGATAATAACAAAATTACAAATTTACCCTTGAAAAGTCAGCCCAATTTGGATCAGTTAAAAAATTTGCTCCAAGATCCAAGTAGACTATTCTGGCAGTCTACTGCTAATGCAACTCAACCAAAATGGGCAGTTGTTTAGGTTTAACCAGTTTGTGAGCATCTAGTGAGGAGGGCACACTGATTAGCAATTAATTACATAGAGATGTACTAAATTTCTGTTTTTTGTCCGCATGTCATGCTAAGCTTTTTTTAAGGCCTGTCAAAGCAATAGTGGTCGTGGTTTCCTAATGCGTCATTAAACTAAGATGGATAACTGACCTGGAAAGTCAACTTTGGATACGTGTAGGATGGCAGATGAGAGTGAAAACCAGAAAACTGCCTTTGAGACCCTCTAAGACGAGCTTAATAATATAACATACAAAAAGAAAATAACCAAAACCAGTTAAGAAGGGATCCATGTAGCAACCGTGAATTTTTCAGGTCCTTGCGCAACCTTAAGCTCGATATGATCTATTTATTTAGCTTATGTGTTCACTATTATGTGTGTTTGTGAGATAGACCACACAACGCGAGTCGGCACGAATAAACCTAATAACACGTAAAAATATTGATTTTAACGAGATAACACGAACATGGACGTATTTGTAATCAATTTGATTGGAAAAATAGTTTTAAAACTAATGGCATAAGTTAAAAATACTCGGGAAAATGTTTTGACACCCAAATTAGCTTCGTTAGAGTTTCATTAGAAGAATAACCAAATTCCACTTCCCACCCTTGCCTTAAGATACAGTTTTAGTCCCTGGGGGACATTAGGGTTACACATGTAGTCCTAAGGCTATATAAGCCTCACTTATACCCATTTTAGGGTTTCACTTCATTCTTTTCACCCATAAGCCACCCCCTCCCTTCTCTCCTCTCCTCTCCCAAAATCCGGCCATCTACCGCTACTGTAGCACCACTACCGCCACCACTAAAGCCACACCGCTACCCATAAAACCTTCCTTTTGCCTCCCTTAACCCGATTAGCAACCACACGCGCCTCAACTATGCGCCACCGTCTCATTTCACGCGCCACCGCCGTCCTATTTTTGGGGTTTGTCGTGTTTTGGTAAGTAGGTAAGACGAGTCACGTTAATCGGTTACTAAAAAACTAAGAATCACAATGTTGTAGGAATCGATAGGAGTAAAACAAATAATGAAATGGGTTAGTGTTAAAAACAAGTTGAAATATGCTTTGGTATCATCTTTTTCGTGGCTCCGTATCTTTTTCTTTCGGATCTATGAGTTTGAATCGATAAGCTTGTGGTAGAGCGTATATCTTTCGTCTTCGTGTTTTTCTATGTATTGACCTTATCCTCATTTGGTTCCAATTTCTTTTTGTTATCTTGTGTCCCCTGGGTTTGGATGTGGCGAGGGTCGTGACCCATTTTGGGTTGACTGGGACTAGGACCCGTATGGGGTTTTGGTCGCGTTTAATTCAACCGAGACCCCAAGGTCTCGGTGGTGATAGGTTGTGGTTTATTCTGTGACCACTTTTCAGTCCGATTGGTTTCTGTTCGCGACGACTCAAGCCGAGACCCCGAGGTCTCGGCATGGTAAGTTATTATTACTAATGGTTCTGGTTTGCATTTGGTCTCGGATTGATTTGAATTATTTATTTATTTTGGTCGTGTGACTTAGCTCGAGCTGTAGGTTAGAACCGGCCTAGTATTGTGGTGATAATATATTGATTTGGACTGGACTTTATTAATTTGTGATGTTTCGGCCATAACGAGGTCTGGCCGAGACCTTGTGGTCTCGGGAGGGCCTCGGTTAGCCTACACTTGGTTATATGGATTTGATATTGGGATGTGTTGACTTGTTGACCCAACCTTGTGACCATGGGTTTATATTGGGTTAGTATTGCGTTCGGGAATTAAGTTTAGACCCTAGGGATTTGATATGAGAATTTGACTCGAAACGGACAATAAATCATGACGTAATACAACTTGAAATAAATAAGAAGGAAAAGAAAATAATAATAGTACTTGTTAATAATATTAGTTAACAAATTTAAGATTTGTTAGATAATATATAATTGACCAAAAGGAATTTAAAGTGTAATTGTCGATTTTAATAAAAATAGAAATCACGAGAGTTATTTGATGTTTCGAGGCAAATTGTAGAAAAATGTTATATTTGGTTTCGTTAGGATACTGATTGGATTATTGTTAAAGTTGCGGATCGTTTTAACGATAATAGACCTTTGACCATGACTGTGTATTAGATTGACTTGATGAATGATTGGTAGTCGGATTACTTTAAGAATTTTTGTAACACCGGACTTGAAATATATATTGAGGCTTGGACTATTATTGGACTTTGGACATTTTTGACCATTGGACATGAAACGAATATAATACATTAGACTCATGATGAATTTAATGTATTTGATTCGCAACGGGTAAACAATGGAAATAATGTCTAACGAACAATAATATTTATAAGTTTCACGTCACCTAAACTACCTTGGAAATTATTTCAAATAAAGTCCTTCGACATGGAAACGTTCAATGAACGAACGAGTCATGGCAAAATTTTAATTTTAAACTATTAAAACGAGTATACTTTTATAACTAAATGGGAATATGGGAAAGTACCGACGCTTACCAATCTATTCATCTTATTTGTTGTGTTTGCTATTTGTTATCTTTTGGTTTCTCTCCGTCATCTCTTCTTGACTCGAGTTCTCGTCAACACTCTCCGCGTCAAATTTCTTTTTCTTGTTTCATTTCGGCATGTGTACTCTAGAGTCTGTGTCTTCCTCCCGTTACACGAATGATGATACCAAACTCTAATAAACGGATAAAACGAAGCTAAATTGGAAACGAATTTGGGATCGGGAATGTTTAACTTTTGAGAACTTTTACGCCTTAGGTTGTTTTATGGAATATATTTTAAGACGAGTTTTTATATTATTAGGTCGTGTCGAGTCCGTTGTGCTGTGACATTCTAGTTGCCGTGTACTACACTACCCTTAAATTGTTGTGTTGTGCACTGCTTGATTGAGGTGAGTTCTCGTAGCCCCTTTTTCATTATGTTTTTCCTTGGGGGAAAATGGTACTCAAATGATATTTTAACTGTTTTCATGCTGTGATTATACTGTTTTCATGTTTTTAGACATTATGTGTGTTGATACGATTATGTGCTACTAAATGTTTTGACTGTGTGTACACTGATGCACAACTGTTAACTCCTTTGAGATCCGAAGCAATATGATAGATCTATCGGGGTAGCTCCCCTCTGTGTATTGTTTATGTGTGCAACCATCGTGGCAGGTTCAGTTGGCGCACCATTATTTGGTTTTGACTTGTGCTTATAATTGGTTATCATGCTCACTTTTGTCCTACACTATGCTATCACAGCTCAGCGGTTTTACTTTTAGACCTACGAGTTCATCTACATTATGTTGACGTTTTCGAGTACCATTTTCTGGTGTTATTGAAGCTGCTTAGAAGGTTGATTATTGACTGGCTTAGCAAGACTTAAGACAAGACCCTCCCGAGTTATATTTCGTGGAGTTGCATTTGACATCCCCTAGTGACGTTGTTTAACTTTGAGGCTTATGCTTACCTTGGATATTGTACTTATCCCGTTTGTGGGAGTTTGCGACTATCATCTGTCGTATGTTATACATTTAGTATTTCTCTATTGTGACACCTTGTGTTCTTGTCTATGAGGTCATACCCCATAAATGTCATTCTGCTGTGCCATTTTTGGGGTGTGACAGATTGGCACCAGAGCTAAGGTTATAGAGAATTAGGTGGTTTAACCTAGACTATAACCTAAGAATCCTCATATAGTTTGCATTATAGGAACTACGTGTGCGATTATGTGTATAGTATGACATGAAGTGATGATGATAAGTAAATGCTGCATGATGCTATCTTAAAAACACTTGGCCAACGTTTTTATGATAACATGATGCGTCATGGACTTATCAAATTCGTGGATTGTCAGATAGTTAGTTGAGTGTAGTAGTACGGCACGTATACCGACTCATCCTACCTACCTCCTATGTAACGTCTACCAATGTCTTACTTTGTAGAATCATGCCTCCAAGAAGGTCGACTCGAGTTAACCGAGGCATTCCACCATCTAGGGGTGGAAGGACCGGTGGGCGAGGATGTAGAGCAGGTTGTCGCGGAACCGAGAACAACGGCAACGACAATGTGAATCCTGACCTTCCCGCCATGATCGCCGAGCAACTACAAGCATTGCTACCCACTATCGTCACCCAAGTTGGCGACCACATCAGTAATCTAGGAAACAACGGAATCGGGAATGACCATGCAGACAATGGCATTGGTAGTGACCAAAACAATAATGGCAACAAAAACAATAGCGGCAAGGGATGTTCGTACAAGGAGTTTACAACATGCAAACTAGTGGACTTTGATGGCGATGGAGGAGCGTTGGTGTACACAAGATGGATTGAGAAAATGGAGGCAGTAATGGACATAAGCGAGTGTGCAGCTCACCAGAGGGTGAAGTACGCTGCAAGCTCGATCATGCGAAAGGCTCTGACCTGGTGGAACACACAAATCCAGGCCAGAGGAAGAGAAGCCGCCATGGGAATGAGTTGGGATGACCTTAAGGCATTACTAAAGGAGGAGTATTGCCCAAACAACGATATGCAGAAGCTAGAGCATGAGTTCTACAACCATGCTATGGTAGGAGCTGGTCATGCAGCTTATACAGATCGATTCCATGAGCTTGCTAGACTGGTACCTCACATGGTCACTCCTAAATCCAAGAGAATTGAGAGATACATCTATGGTTTGGTCCCTGAGATTCGCGGGATGGTGAAAGCGACTGAGCCCCCTACCCTTCAGAGCGCGATACTAAAATCTGCAACCTTAACGGATGAAATGGTTAGGAATGGGACATTGTCCAAGAGTGGTGATAAGAGGAAGACCGTGAGTGAGCCAAGTGAACAAGGAGGTGAAAATGGTGAAAATAAGAATGCGAAATAGGGAAAAGGATTTGTGGCAACGAGCTCGGGCCGTAAGGGATATGAAGGTCCTCACCCTAAGTGTGCTAAATGTAACTACCACCACCTGGAGACTAAACCCTGTCTAGTGTGTTTCAGCTGCAATCATACTGGTCACATTGCAAGGGATTGTCGAGCAGTAGCCATGCAGGTGATTCCAATTAATGTCATCTACCCAAGCACATGTTTTGAGTGCGGGAGCCCGGATCATTTCCGAAACACGTATCCTAAGCTGAATAGGGCACAGGGGCAAGTGCAGAATAACCCGAATCAAGCCTTAGTGAGTAATAGAACAAACACACACAATGAAAACAATGGCAACCCAACTCGTGGGCGGGTATTCGTGATGAACGCTGAAGAAGGACGCCAGGACCTGAACCTCGTGACGGGTATGTTCTCCTTAAACGGATATTAGACTATCATGCTGTTTGATTCCGACGTCGATTGTAGATTTGTTTCCACTTAGTTCATGCCTCTGTAAAAGGTGAAGCCTAGTGTCCTAGCTCTTAGCTATGAGATTGATATAGTGTATGACCAAAAAGGTAGGAACCGATAAGATAGTTAAAATCTCCACTACCGGGTAGCAAGACCTTTGGGTGCTGAAATGCCACCCGTTCATTTTTGAGCAACCCCAAACTTTAACCAAAAAAAAAAGAAAAAGAAAAAAAAGGTAAGCTTTTTAACAACTTTTAACTTAATTTCATGTCAGTTCTTGTTTGATGAGATGTGAGGTTAAGTTTAAAGTTGCTACTTAGCTTAAAATTTTAAAATGATTTTGCTCAAGAATGGACGAGGCATTTCATGAAGCCTAATCACTCGATAGTTACTACGAACCGCCTATTTTCGTGCGCCTAGCGGGACGAGTAGAAACCCAAAGATGCCTCGCGTGCTTAAGACTTCCCTAGAGTACTTCGTAAAGACCTAACAGGATTTACCCCTCTTTGAAGAATTGAGATGCGCTTAAACTTAACTCACGGAGCGGCACAAATTTCATGATACGCGATACTTTTCGAGGAAAGATTCCAAACCCGAATATCATTAGTTAAGAATGCACAAGACTGACAACCCTAAAATCGCGTTAAGAACGATATACATGCATTTTGAGTTTTCAGGATAAGTCCTTTGGTTTGATCAAAGCCTCCGTAGTATTCAAAGATAAGAAATCCAATTAGAGCGACATACATGAGGAGCGCCTTACCTATTATATCGAATCGTGACAGACGATCCGCATCGCGATTTTGGTAGACACTATAGGACGCATTAGGAACACAGTTAGATTGGAGTACGACCTACCATTCCTAGACCGATGGTCAGGGTGAGCATACTATCCGAGGAGATATGCTTAGGGCATGCACTATTGATTTTGGAGGAAACAGGAATGCACATCCCCCTTAGTTGAACCTTCTCCTTGGTTATCTACTAGTTGTTTATTTGAAAGCGATCCCAAAATTGAGTCAATCCTTCAAAAATGTTGAGTTTCTTTACTTACAACTTGATACCCAACTTAATTTCATGACAGTTCTTGTTTGATGAGTTGTGAAGTTAAGTTAGATTCAAGTTGTTACGTAGTTTAAAATTTGGTGTAATCTCATGACAGTTCTTGTTTGATGAGTTATGAGATTAAGCTGAAATCAAGTTGTTACTGGGCTTAAACTGTGGTTTAGTTTAATCTCATGACAGTTCTTGTTTGATGAGTTGGGGGTTAAGCTAGATTTCAGTTGAGGCTCAACTTAAACTACCGAAAGGATACCTAAGGTTTTTGACGGCTTTGCTCAAGGACGGGAAAGCTTGCCTTACTATGTGATTATTATGTGGTTTCACTTGTGTGATTTCTAGAGGTTAGGAAGTATTGATAGTACCATTTGGCAAGTAGCACCCGATACTATTTGGAATGACACCCACACCCTTACCTTCCTGTGTGCAACCAAATCGAAGGGTGAATACTGTCCGAGCAAGCTCAGACCCTTAGTCAACTGAATTTTGAGGACAAAATTCTGTTAACGGGGGTAGACTGTAGCAACCGTGAATTTTTCAGGTCCTTGCGCAACCTTAAGCTCGATATGATCTATTTATTTAATTTATGTGTTCACTATTATGTGTGTTTGTAAGATATACCACACAACGCGAGTCGACACGAATAAACCTAATAACACGTAAAAATATTGATTTTAACGAGATAACACGAACATGGACGTATTTGTAATCAATTTGATTGGAAAAACAGTTTTAAAACTAATGGCATAAGTTAAAAATACTCGGGAAAATGTTTCGACACCCAAATTAGCTTTGTTAGAGTTTCATTAAGAATAACCAAATTCCACTTCCCACCCTTGCCTTAAGTTACAGTTTTAGTCCCTGGGGGACATTAGGGTTTCACATGTAGTCCTAAGGCTATATAAGCCTCACTTATACCCATTTTAGGGTTTCACTTCATTCTTTTCACCCATAAGCCGCCCCCTCCCATCTCTCCTCTCCTCTCCTAAAATCCGGCCATCTGCCGCTGCTGTAGCACCACCACCGCCACCACTAAAGCCACACCGCCACCCATAAAACCTTCCTCTTGCCTCCCTTAACCCGATTAGCAACCACACCGCGCCTCAACTACGCGCCACCATCTCATTTCACTAGCCACCGCCGTCCTATTTCTGGGGTTTGTCGTGTTTTGGTAAGCAGGTAAGACGAGTCACGTTAATCGGTTACTAAAAAACTACGAATCACAATGTTGTGGGAATCAATAGGAGTAAACAAATAATGAAATGGGTTAGTGTTAAAAACAAGTTGAAATATGCTTTGGTATCATCTTTTTCGTGGCTCCGTATCTTTTTCTTTCGGATCTATGAGTTTGAATCGATAAGCTTGTGGTAGAGCGTATATCTTTCGTCTTCGTGTTTTTCTATGTATTGACCTTATCCTCATTTGGTTCCAATTTCTTTTTGTTATCTTGTGTCCCCTGGGTTTGGATGTGGCGAGGGTCGTGACCCATTTTGGGTTGATTGGGACTAGACCCGTATGGGGTTTTGGTCGCGTTTAATTCAACCGAGACCCCAAGGTCTCGGTGGTGATAAGTTGTAGTTTATTTTGTGACCACTTTTCAGTCCGATTGGTTTCTGTTCGCGACAACTCAAGCCGAGACCCCGTGGTCTCAGCATGGTAAGTTATTATTACTAATGGTTCCGGTTTAAATTAGGTCTCGGATTGATTTGAATTATTTATTTATTTTGGTCGTGTGACTTAGCTCGAGCCGTAGGTTAGAACCGGCCGAGTATTGTGGTGATAATGTATTGATTTGGACTAGACTTGATTAATTCGTGATGTTTCGGCCATAACGAGGTCTAACCGAGACCTTGTGGTCTTGGGAGGGCCTCGGTTAGCCTACACTTGGTTATATGGATTTGATATTGGGATGTGTTGACTTGTTGACCCGACCTTGTGACCATGGGATTATATTGGGTTAGTATTGGGTTCGGGAATTAAGTTTAGACCCTAGGGATTTGATACGAGAATTTGACTCGAAACGGACAATAAATCGTGACGTAATTCAACTTGAAATAAATAAGAAGGAAAAGAAAATAATTATAGTATCTGTTAATAATATTAGTTAACAAATTTAAGATTTGTTACATCCTAGGGATTTGATACCATTAATTTGTGATGTTTCGAGGCAAATTGTCGAAAAATGTTATATTTGGTTTCATTAGGATATTGATTGGATTATTGTTAAAGTTGCGGATCGTTTTAACGATAATAGACCTTTGACCATGATTGTGTATTAGATTGACTTGATGAATGATTGGTAGTCGGATTACTTTGAGAATTTTTGCAACACCGGACTTGAAATATATATTGAGGCTTGGACTATTATTGGACTTTGGACATTTTTGACCATTGGACACGAAACGAATATAGTACATTAGACTCATGATGAATTTAATGTATTCGATTTGCAACGGGTAAACAATGGAAATAATGTCTAACGAACAATAATATTTATAAGTTTCACGTCACCTAAACTACCTTGGAAATTATTTCTAATAAAGTCCTTCGACTTGGAAACATTCAATGAATGAACGAGTCATGGCGAAATTTTAATTTTAAACTATTAAAATGAGTATCCTTTTATAACTAAATGGGAATATGGGAAAGTACCGACGCTTACCAATCTATTCATCTTATTTGTTGTGTTTGCTATTTGTTATCTTTTGGTTTCTCTCTGTCATCTTTGCTTGACTCGAGTTCTCGTCAACATTCTCCGCGTCAATTTTCGTTTTCTTGTTTCCTTTCGGCGTGTGTACTCTAGAGTCTGTGTCTTTCTTCCATTACACGAATGATGATACCAAACTCTAATAAACGGATAAAACGAAGCTAAATTGGAAACGAATTTGGGATCGGGAATGTTTAACTTTTGAGAACTTTTACGCCTTAGGTTGTTTTATGGAATATATGTTAAGACGAGTTTTTATATTATTAGGTCGTGCCGAGTCCGTTGTGCTGTGACGTTCTAGTTGTCGTGTGCTACACTACCCTTAAATTGTTGTGTTGTGCACTGCTTGATTGAGGCGAGTTCTTGTAGCCCCTTTTTCATTATGTTTTTCCTTGGGGGAAAACGGTACTCAAATGATATTTTAACTGTTTTCATGCTGTGATTATACTGTTTTCATGTTTTTGGACATTATGTGTGTTGATACGATTCTGTGCTACTAAATGTTTTGACTGTGTGTACATTGATGCGCAACTGTTAACTCTTTTGTGAGCCGAAGCAATATGATAGATCTATCGGGGTAGCTCCCCTCTGTGTGTAATGTTTATGTATGCAACCATCGTGGCAGGTTCAGTTGGCGCGACATTATTTGGTTTTTACTTGTGCTTATAATTGGTTATCATGCTCACTTTTGTCCTACACTATGCTATCACAGCCCAGCAGTTTTACTTTTAAACCTACGAGCTCACCAACATTATGTTGATGTTTTCGAGTACCATTCTCAGGTGTTATTGAAGCTGCTTAGAAGGTTGATTATTGACTGGCTTTGCAAGACTTAAGACAAGACCCTCCCGAGTTATATCTCGTGGAGTTGCATTTGACATCCCCTAGTGACGTTGTTTAACTTTGAGGCTTATGCTTACCTTGGATATTGTACTTATCCCGTTTGTGGGAGTTTGCGACTATCATCTGTCGTATGTTATACATTTAGTATTTCTCTATTGTGACACCCTGTGTTCTTGTCTATGAGGTCATACCCCGTAAATGCCATTCTGCTGCGCCATTTTTGGGGTGTGACAATCCATTAGTTTCAATCAGTCGCATTTTCAAGTAACATTAACCAAAACTTATCAAATATAACTTCGGAAATTTGGGTCAAGCTACACGGAAATTTGATAAACATGAGGATATAATAGTAATTTAACAAAGGCTCATGTTGTTAGTTATTCACTTCCCCTCCTGATCCTTCCAATTTTGGACGGAACACATACACACACAAAAGCCATCCATTCCCTCCCTCCCACCTTCCCGTCCCCTACCTTTCCATCTAAAAAAAACTCAAGAACGCCCTTTTTTTTATTTCCTTTCCCATCCACTTCCATTACTTTAAATAAAAGAATTGGAGAACAGAGCTTAAAGGATTGTGTGATGATGGGAAGTTAGCACAGGTAAAGACATGGAATTGACAGTGAATAGCAACGCGTGGCAACAAATTTGGATAAAAGCTGAAATGTATATAGAGGGCACAAAAGTAGTTTTGCTTGAATTTTCTGTCGATGGGGCAAAATCATCTGTGTAAATATCACTACCCATTCCAATTTGTATACCTATACGTAGGTTTTTGTGGATCACCATCTTTTTTTAAACACAATAATATTGGCATAACATAAACCTGATAAAACATATCTGATAGCTTCAAATTGTTAGCCGCAATACTTGGAATGACCGAAATGCTATCTCAGTTATCCAAATTTAAATAATAGAATATGGATGGATTGATATTATTTCCGTGTGTGTCAATTTTGTGACTGATTGAATTAAATTTACGTGTCTTGCTCTATTTTTGTTGTTTAATGAACCACTAATTTGTTGAATGAATTAGACAATTAAACCAATTATTGTAAAAACGAGTTGGGTAGCCCGCGCGTTACCGCGAAAGTGCTTTGTTGATAGTATGTAGTAATTATTTTCTTGTTTTCGGGTTATTGTTAGTAGAAAATTAATGATCATAACATAGAAAAAAATGGTATAGAATATAAATTGTCTAGTAAGCATTGTGACTGTAAATCTGATGAAGCGAAAAGTGTACCGCTTTTAGGGGGTCATTTAAGCCCTAAATTGTATTTATTTGATCAAATATTGCCCTAAATCGTTCCTTTTGTCATTTTAGGTACTTTGGAGAAGAAATCTGGAAAAGGAAGCATTTTGGACGTTTTTGGAGCATAAAAGTGAAGAAAACGACAAAGTCTCCAAAGCTGCTGGAAAAGTACACATGACGGCGTCAAGAATTGCTCCTGACGGCGTCATGGCTTGGCAAAAGAGGTGGATATGACAAAATACACGTGACGCGCCAGAGAGTTTTACAATGGAAAGTCTGACGGCGTCACCCTTTAAGGTGATCAAGGCCATCACGGTTTAAGCTAAAGAGAGACGGCGTCAAGCACAAATATGACGGCGTCAACCCTTGATAGGCTAGAGCGGATTTTGGAGGATTAAAGAGGGACGGCGTCAGGAAGACCATCCGGGAACCCTAGCCGCGGCGAGGTGACGGCATCACCTCCTACAACGTGACGCCGTCAGCCACTAAACTCTATATATAGTTTTGCAATTTTTATTCATAGTGTGCAACTTTGTGAGGAGAAACCCTAAGACGAATTTCTGCCATTTTTAAGGGTTTTATACCCTTGGATCTCCCATGTTTAATTGAAGATAAGTAATCACTTAATCAATCAATATGTCTATGTGTTGTTTGATTATATCTTGTTCTTGTCTTTTGATTAACATGCTAGGCTAGATTTATCTTGTGTTTGCTTAGATCTAATGAAACCTAACTATTGATTATTGGTTATTAGTGTGTTATTAATTGTATTGAATGATTGTTTATCGATGTTAGGCTTAAGAAAACTGGCTAACCTCCTATACGGTAACTTGCTTGAACGTCTTAAGAAACATGAACCAATGCGTACTAGGTTTATATGGTTGTATTTAATGCATGAGCGAATTCTAGTGATCCCATGTTAGGAGCTTCTTAGCCGGCTCGACATAGGAGTGAAGTAGGAGCTTGAAGAGTTGGGGAAGTACGTACGCCACCCCACGATTGGTATTAAGGAATACACCAGTCATCCACGCAATTAATACACATTAATCAACCGGTAAAAGATAGTTAGGGAGTAAGGAAATCTAAGTAAACACATTTCTCCCCATATAAGTTTCACAACCTTTTCATTTTCAGTTATTTTATTTTATTTGCATTTGTAGTCATTTGGGTTAGTTGACTAGCAACTAATTCCGCCCACTCCTTCAAACCCGAGATTTTACTTGCTTTCATAAAAATATAAAAATACAAAAAGAATCTTCCCTCACCCTTAGACCTATTAGAGTAGTTTTTCAATCCTAACGACACTATTCCCCTAGAGAACGATCAATCCCCCGGTACTTGCCACTTCACTATACTACATCGGTCAGGTACACTACCTGGTGGGGATTGCAAGCCTCTTGAGATCCCTCGAGAGGTAAAACCTGTTGTAAGGTCGCAAAACCACGCATCAAGTTTTTGGCGCCGCTGCCGGGGAATAGTTATTGTTTAGGTTGAATTTTAATTTTATTAGGTCTACTCACTAGATTCCTTTCTAGTGAGATTTTATTTTATTTTTCTAGGATTTCTTGTAGTCTATCTTTTTCTTTGTGCCCTTTGTTTGTAAAACCATTTTCATTTGCCACAATGGCAGATGAAATTCCATTTAGATCATTAACAATAGAGGAACAATTACTTTACACGGATAGATTTGCTTCCTGTTGTTCCAATGAATTTTTAAGTGATCTTAGATATATACAAGAGGAGATGGGTGTAAAGTTTGATAGGTTTGATGAATTATGTGCATGTGCGGCTTCTATTAAACAATCATTGTTAGGATCAACTCCTTTTAGTGAAACCCTTTGGAAAAAATTTGAGGAAAGCTTCCTAACCGTGAACCATAAGTTGAATGAATTGATGGGTTTATATACATCACAACTTGAGGAAACAAATGAGGAGGATTTATCCGACTATAGGTACCATGCGCAAGAAGACCTAGTTTTTAAGAACATGGACCTTGAATTGGACCAAGATTGTGAGATGGTTAGTGTTGAACTACCTAGTTGCATGAGTGGGATAGATTTCACCAAAACATATGACACGCATGAGGAATCCTTTAGGCAATTGGAACATAGTAATCAAGTTGAATATTACTATGAATCGGACTTAGAATTTCAAATGGCTAGAGAAGGATTTGAGATACTTAGGAATGTGTTTGGGTTAGATCCTACCAAAACACAAGATGAACACATTGGTGATCTTAATGTGATGGAGGATATTGTAGAAACCCCAAGCCCACCAAGTACCCCACAAGTCCAAGCATTGTTTGAGGCATACACACCGCCCGTGACTTACACGGAAGAAGTAGAGGAGACTATAGGAACCCCAATAGAGGTAGAGCCCTTGGACCAAACACAACTAGAAGAAATAGGTTTGAATGCTTTTAGTGATCACAACCTTACTCTTAGTTCTAGGGGATTTCCTATTTTTGATGAACCGGAGCCTCAACCAAAACCGTTACCTAATCTTCCATCCTTTGATGTGAATTTAGGAATTAAAAAAGGTCCCGATCCACCCATCAAACCATGTAGTCCGGGTAATGTTAAGATTAAGGTAGTAGACTCTAGGCCATGTGGAGTGGAAGCTAATATAGGAGTAAACCATGACCTTACATACTTACATCACCCATTCATGATTGATCACAAGAAACATTATGGGTTTAAACCGGGTCTATTGGGTCAAGATGGATCCCCAATTAGGAGTCTCTCGAAGTTGTTAGAAAATGATCCCTTTTTAGGAGAACACTTTAACTCACCCATTGACCAAAGTGAACTAGGTAAGGTTATGATGAAAAGAGCACACCCCTTTGAGCATATAATTCATCCACCAATCTTTCCTCACGTGGCATACTTCCACCGAGATGGTGTGTATCGCTACTATCACCCGCACTTAATCCTAAGTGTAGGAAAAACCTCTCCTTTATCCGTTAAATAAGGGTAGAGTCAGGCTCGTGACTCGAACAAAAACAAGCGCTTCTTGGTTGGCAACCCAAGGTTTATTTGCTTTGTGTGTTTATTTATTTGTTTGTTTGATTTTATTTGCTTCCGTATGTATGTTTAATTTTTATTATTATTGATTCATGTTCAAAACTAAATTGTGAAAATGCTTTATCTTGTTTTTAACTTCATCTTAACTACATATAAAGGTATTTTGCAAAAGATAAGTGTAAGGGAAATCCAAATCGGTTTATTAGAACAAATGAACATGAATCATAACAATATTAAATTAACATACATATTAGTAATTGTTTGAGTCAAATGCTTGTATCGAGTCATAATGATATTTTGCAGGAATTCCGGGAAGTAAGGTATAGGTTTTTCCAGAAATTTTTCGGAAACTTAACATGAGAATTCTGTCAGATCATTTCTGACGGCGTCAGGCTTTACCACCTGACGGCGTCAGGTTTTAATTTTCTGAAATTTTTGAAAGTTTTGTTTTCATCAAAAGTTTTTATTAAATCTCTAACTTATAAACTCCAGGAATCTGCAAAATAATCATTCCACAAGTATTATATCCTTATATAGATTTATCCCGCTGTTGTTATGCAGGTTTTTGTGTCTGTTTTCTCAGGTTTAACAGGTTATTTTGGACAAGGAGATGTATGTGGAATCAAGCTTTTGGCGATGCTTTAGTCTTGGAGCTTCTACATTCTCTTGGAAGAAGATCTAACCGTGTTACCCCTTTATCCACCAAACGAATCAGGGGAGTATTTGATTTCATTCGTTTACCTTATTTACTTTTACATCTTGTTATTTGAACATTGGGGACAATGTTCATCTTAAGTGTAAGGGGGGTAAAGTACGATACTTTAGAGAATGCAATTGCACTTGATTTTTGTTTGTTTAATAGTAGATGTGTAATAAAACTGAGAGAAATACCTATTAGGGCAATTTTAGTGCCAAATTTAAAATTTTTTACAACATTTAGGAGTGAAACTTTGATCTTAATGAGCGTCTCATGGATAGGAGTTATATGACTAGCACAAAACCGTACCACTAAAAAATTTTCCACCCCTAAATATGTGAGGATCGCCCCTAGAGTTGGTAGGAAAAGCATTTATGCTATGATGTGTGTACCGGTAGCACTTAGATTCTAGAACTTGCGTTAGGACCATTCCGAGGCCACAAGTGAGACTACATTCGTGTAGTTAGATTTACTACATGATAAGAGGCATTAGGATTAACCCATTGTTTTACACCTGTGTTTTTGTTATAATTACGTTGGCTACATTGGTCAAGTAATTCTCCCACACCTTTGCGTTGTACTCATTTTTAGTACACGATACCCCTAGTACACCCCTCAGAGCCTATCTTTTCATTTCTAACTTTAAGCATTTTACTTAAAGTAAGAATTTGTTACACCCCACTTAAATGTACACCCAAATCGCCTTAGCCTACCTTGTATGCACTCATTTTTAGTGCATTATTGTAACAACATTTGTTTAAACCCCAAGTTAATTATCTAATTGATTACATGGTTGCTAAGTCGAGTCATATCCTTGTACATATTGTTTTGGGACGATTGGGACTCATGGGTAAAGTACTAGTGTAATGGAGTAATGGGAGAAGAACAACATTATTACCCCCATATGTGCTAAATATTTTAAAAAGTACTCCAAGTGTTTCGATTATCTTAATTCGAGTCATTAGAATAGTTATTTGTAAAGTTATGTAAAAGTTCAAGTGTAAGGGGAATGCAACGCCCCTATGATGTATTATTTTGGATGGTAGGGCAAGAGTGTATGAAAAAAAAAAAAAAAAAAAGAAAAAAAAGAAAAAGAAAAGTAGAAAAAACATACGGACTACCATCCCGTTTCATTTTATGTTTATTTTATGTTTTTGTTATTTTGTTTTTAGCTTAAGTCGAGTCTAGTCTTGGCTTAGCAACGCCATATTGTACATGTAATTAATCAAGATCTTTAACTCGCCACCTGTAAAATATCCTTTATCCAACAAATCCGTGTTTATCATATCCCTACACCTCACGTTATAACCCATGTAAAAGCCCTCTTTGATAGTTTATCTTAGGTGCTTACGCCTAGTGGAGGAGGTTTTTGATCCTTTCCCAAGCCTATGGTAATCTATTTGCTATGACAGGTAGTGAGAGATATTATCCGTTTTCATTTATGAGATATACTTTTATGACACCTGAGAGATGTGAGTATCTAAACACTACTTGTGAGGTGCTAGTTTGTAATCTCAGTGCTTATTATGATTAAAGTGGAACGACTATTTGTTGTAATTACTTTTATATTAGTATTAAATGACCCCTAACTTGTATTTTGATTAGAATAAAAGCGCATTTGCTTGAGGACAAGCAAATCTCAAGTGTAAGGGTATTTGATGAAGCGAAAAGTGTACCACTTTTAGGGGGTCATTTAAGCCCTAAATCGTATTTATTTGATCAAATATTGCCCTAAATCGTTCCTTTTGTCATTTTAGGTACTTTGGAGAAGAAATCTGGAAAAGGAAGCATTTTGGACGTTTTTGGAGCATAAAAGTGAAGAAAACGACAAAGTCTCCAAAGCTGCTGGAAAAGTACACATGACGGCGTCAAGAATTGCTCCTGACGGCGTCATGGCTTGGAAAAAGAGGTGGATATGACAAAATACACGTGACGCGCCAGAGAGTTTTACAATGGAAAGTCTGACGGCGTCACCCTTTAAGGTGATCAAGGCCATCACGGTTTAAGCTAAAGAGAGACGGCGTCAAGCACAAATCTGACGGCGTCAACCCTTGATAGGCCAGAGCGGATTTTGGAGGATTAAAGAGGGACGGCGTCAGGAAGACCATCCGGGAACCCTAGCCGCGGCGAGGTGACGGCATCACCTCCTACAACGTGACGCCGTCAGCCACTAAACTCTATATATAGTTTTGCAATTTTTATTCATAGTGTGCAACTTTGTGAGGAGAAACCCTAAGACGAATTTCTGCCATTTTTAAGGGTTTTATACCCTTGGATCTCCCATGTTTAATTGAAGATAAGTAATCACTTAGTCAATCAATATGTCTATGTGTTGTTTGATTATATCTTGTTCTTGTCTTTTGATTAACATGCTAGGCTAGATTTATCTTGTGTTTGCTTAGATCTAATGAAACCTAACTATTGATTATTGGTTATTAGTGTGTTATTAATTGTATTGAATGATTGTTTATCGATGTTAGGCTTAAGAAAACTGGCTAACCTCCTATACGGTAACTTGCTTGAACGTCTTAAGAAACATGAACCAATGCGTACTAGGTTTATATGGTTGTATTTAATGCATGAGCGAATTCTAGTGATCCCATGTTAGGAGCTTCTTAGCCGGCTCGACATAGGAGTGAAGTAGGAGCTTGTAGAGTTGGGGAAGTACGTACGCCACCCCACAATTGGTATTAAGGAATACACCCGTCATCCACGCAATTAATACACACTAATCAACTGGTAAAAGATAGTTAGGGAGTAAGGAAATCTAAGTAAACACATTTCTCCCCATATAAGTTTCACAACCTTTTCATTTTCAGTTATTTTATTTTATATGCATTTGTAGTCATTTGGGTTAGTTGACTAGCAACTAATTCCGCCCACTCCTTCAAACCCGAGATTTTAATTGCTTTCATAAAAATATAAAAATACAAAAAGAATCTTCCCTCACCCTTAGACCTATTAGAGTAGTTTTTCAATCCTAACGACACTATTCCCCTAAAGAACGATCAATCCCCCGGTACTTGCCACTTCACTATACTACATCGGTCAGGTACACTGCCTGGTGGGGATTGCAAGCCTCTTGAGATCCCTCGAGAGGTAAAACCTGTTGTAAGGTCGCAAAACCACGCATCAAAATCTGAAACTCATGAATTAGTATGCAATTAACATTTGACAATTTATTATTCTTGTCCGCCCTTTGTGGTCCGTTTTTTGATGCTGCAAATTCACTGCTCGCTTCCCCAAGACCCGTTGGTGCATCTTCCTGGCGACCTTATATTTCTTACCTTCTTCTCTGGTGACGTTTCTACGGTTACTGCCTTGAGCATTCTAGTAATCTGCCTCTGCTCGGCAGCTACCTCTTTTTTTTGCCGCTTCTTCTGATGTTTTAACTGCTGCTGGTTTCCCAAGATGCTTCTTTTTCTTGTCAGATGTTGGTACAAAAGGTTCAAAGTCTGAACCATCACTGATCTCAATAACTTTATCTTGAGTCAAAATTTCAGTGGTTGTGGCTTTCTTTTAGTCTGAACTGTTGAAAGATGTTGTTTACATATCGAAAGACTTACATTGTTGTGATCAACTTGTTTGATGATTTGCTGCAAACTCTTTGCAGGTGTGTTCCAATTCATCTCGGGTAATATAACCACTGGTATGCCTGTGAAAATATGAGAAAGCATAAAGTTAATGATCCTCCTTATCAATTTTCTGGTTAATTGTGACTATCAAATGTGTGCACAATTGGTGTAATCAAATATCTATTTTTTTGACCATTATCTTGCTCCAACAACAACCTGCTACACCAACCTATCAATTAATGGCATTAACTTTTACTTTAATACATGGGTAGGATTTGCTTTAAATTCAGATCACTTCACCCATTAATACACAAATTGCTTCCATTAAAAATCTAAAATCTTTCCAAAATTCTTAAAATCTGTTCAAAGCCAGAAATCATTGAAATTTCTTCAAATGATTCAACCTTTTCTGATGAAATTTCTTCAACATGGTATAGCTATTTTCCTAGTTGGTATTCTACCTCATCTGCTGTCTCAAAAAAGAGTACAGCTGCTAGGCGTTGCAAAAAGGTTTCAACCTCTGTTAATTCTCCTGTGACCACTCAAGGTCTTTCAATGAGTGGCAAAAGGATTCAAGTCCTAGGACTTCCAACCAAGGAGACTGGCAAAAGGATTCAATTCCTAGGCCTTCCAACCAAGGAGACTTATGCAAAGATGACAGCCAAAGAGAAAGGAAAAAGTACTCTTACATGAAGTATTCCCACCACTGTCTTTTGTTAAGAATGTATCATTTTATCTTTTGAATGAAGTATGCATCTATGTATGAATCTATCTATATAATGTAATATTCATCTATGTATGCATCTATGTAATAAAATGGTATTTGTTTCTGTTAGGATAAAAACTGAAAGATACTCTTACTTAGTGTTGCTATTGCACATGGAGACATGTTCCATTTCCGCTATTGCTTCATTTTTGTTTCCGACGTCATACAAGGTTAATGCTCTGGCAATTCTTGCATACTTTGTTAGTGGAAAGTACTTGCATTTTCTTGCAACCTAGAAGTACACAATTAAGATAATTTCTTAATACTCATCAGAAAGCACAAATTAACTGCTCATCAATTATAATGATATATAGTGTTGGTTGCTTATTTAACTAACGATCAATTTGGGCATTGAAAGCAAAGGTATAAAATTGAAGTGTTCATCTTGGTTTGATCTAAAAGATTCTAATTTTGTTACAGCAAACACAAAAACGACAACATTCAATTTTGTTACAATAAACACAAAAACTACAGCATTAAAAGGTCTGCTTGGCAATGCAAACGGTGGAAAATTCAGTAAGAATAACAATCATAATTTGTAGATTCAGACCATGTCATGTACCTACAATTATTAAGTATTGTATAATGAAATAAACTGTTGGGAATGTATTATTTCTGCCAACTTTTAGAACCTCCAGGGCAATAATTTAGGGTTATTTTGGATGATAGCATGGATAATTTGAAAGGAGTAATAGTACAATAGGTGTAGCTATGTTGAGTGCCTATAATGGATATAAAAAAACCTGTTGTTTATCTTTGGCAGGTATTGGTTCATGATATGCATGAGGCCAAAAAAAAAAAAAAAATGCAAATTACTTTTTTTAGTTTTGTTTTTTCTATTTAAGGAAGGTATGCTGTGTGCTTGTATGCATATTTCATTTTCCTACTTGTGATAAAGAAGCAAAAAAAAAAAAAAAAAAAAAAAAAAAAAAAAGACTAGACGCTAGACGTCCCTAGGTGTGATCAACTTAGAATTGAAGCCAATTCGAACAATTGGTCTGAAATGTTCATTTTATACTGTCATAAAGCTGGAATTGAAGATACTCAAATGGCGCAACAAATGAATGCACTATGTGGTAGATTGGTTGGGGTAATGCGTGAAAAGGCTGCTTTTATTCAGGAGTTAGACACTATCGGGAACAATTATGCTCAGAAAATAGCTGAATTCCTAAGAGAAGTGCAGTCAAAAGATGACCAAAAGGTCATCCTAATACGCATTATGACAGATGAGTTGGAGCTAAATGGGTGTAATAAGGAGATCTTTGTTCAGAAGCTTAATGGCTTAATGGATTTCTGACTGTCTGGCTAGAAGTGGAGAGAATTGTTGCTGGTTATGTTGTTTCGTTCATGTTGGTGTGATGTTGGTGTCTGTATTTGCAGCTATGTATCTGTGTTTGGTTGGAGGCCCTGTAACTGGATTCTAAGTTGTTATGAAATTTATTGTTTATGTTAAGTTAAACTGTGTAACAAACCTTTTTTGCTTCGTTAGATATGGTAGTTCATCTTCTAATTTCTGCTTATAGCTGATCTTGATCTGTTGTACTGATTTCTCTTTTTGTTTGCGGCCTGTTGATTTGTTAATGTAAGGATTGCTGTTGGTTTTCCTATTTTTTTACAAACAAAGTAGTTAGTATTTGCATTTGCATATGTTATCTTTAAATAAGCGTAATTGTTAACTCAAATGTTGGTACTTGCCTTTGTTTCAATTATTTTGATTGTTCCTTGATCTCCAACGGTGTTGTCGAAAACATGCTGTAGAACAAAGTCAATTGTTTTCGATGTTTGATTAAAATGAAATTGAAAAGTATTCTTTTGATACTTGGTCACAACACCTGTTGCAAAGGTAAATAAAGTAGTTGGAGTTACTGTAGATGGGTTTTTCATAAAGCCTTTGAAATTATACCTGCATACCATAAATGAAGTTAAACTGTCATTTAGAAAAAACCATAGTACTTGACAGACAGAGTATATTTAAGGGTAGTAACATGGTACCTTGACTCATCTATAAGGGTTCATTGGCTTCAACTGAAAGTTCTCAACGCATGTAATTTTCCTAGGTTGGCGACAGACAGTAGTAGAAGGCAGGAAAACGAACTGCACATCAAAATTCAAATGTAAGTATGTGGAAGCGGGGTATCCAAAGGTTGAGGCAACAGGTTTCTTTTACTATCAGATTTACTTGTAACAGGGAAAAAACAAGTATTTTTGTTGCATATTGGCAGTTCCAGTTCCACAAAAGGTTCTGATCAATAATAGCGTGCAATTCTTAAAGATAGATGGGTAACAGAAGAGGATGGTGCGAAGAAGCAATTTGCACCAAATAACTTGTCATAGCATTCTCTTCAGCTTCCCATTTATCTTTGGTGAAATGCACACGACCGGTGATCAGACCCTTTTGTGGGACTGAACCTGTGAACATGCATAAAACAATTTGAGCCTCTATAAAAATGAACACCAATTAGATAATGAAAAGGGAGCATAGGTAAGTTTCTATAAAAATGTTCACCAATTAGATTAGCAGTGCCAATAATCATAGGTGGAAACGCTTACCTCCCTCTGAAATTCCTTTTGTTATTTATACTGTCTTTAAACAATGGTCTGCACCAGACGTATTGGTAGCCCGTTCAAATAGCAAAAGGAATTCGAGGGGAAGATAAGAGCAACCATCTAAGTTGGATGTTCCGTGTTTGTTATACCAAATTTGTTGTTGCATATTTGCAGGTGCAGTTCCACAAAAGGCGCTGGTCAACAATAGGCTGTAGTTTCCAAAGATATATAGGTAACAAAAGAGGATGGTGCGAAGAAGTAATGTGCACCAAATCACTTGTCACACCATTCTCTTCAGTTTCCCATCTAGCTTTGGTGAAATGCACATGATCGGTGATCAGATCCTTTTGTGGGACTGAACCTGCCAACATGCATAAAATAATTTTAGTGATCCATCACTGATATTCCGTCTATTTTTGATATTTAACTTGTCTTCATACTATCAAATCTGGTTATTGAATATATAAAATCTGCTAGTGAATGATAATGCATGATGATAATATAGATAATAGGGTTCAGGCCAGCAATTACAGAAGTGGTACCCAAAACCGGCCTTGGCTACAATCATGTGATTGTTGTTCGTACCACGACACACTTTGGTACTTTGAGCCTCCACTCGAAATCCCATTGCCATGTCGATGAAATATGTGCAAAGGTTTGCGCCAAACCCATTGCAATGACAGTGACATAGGAATGGGTTTTCGAGGGGAAGCTCAAAGTACCAAGGTGTGGTGAAGGAAAAATTGTCGATTCTAGAAAACCATGTGGGTATTAGGACTCGTGTTGAATGGGATAATGAAGGAGTGTGGCCTGTCATGAACAATACAAACTATATCATTATCACAATCAACACGCCTCAATTATCAGAGCCCATCTATCAAACGATGTATATGGGTTCCATTGCTTAATTTGACCGAGTTTCCTAAAACCATTGGTGTGCTTGATAGACAAATGGTTTTAGGGAACTCGGTCAATTTAACCAATGGAACCCAGCTACACTGTTAGATAGATGTGCCCTAATAATTGAGGTTTTCAAGGTGGAGTTCAACGTAGCAAGCTGTGTATGGCCACATCCACTAAGTAATGTGGGCACCTTATTTTCCTATGATATACATCATGCATTACATGCAATAGTCATAACCAAATTGAAGGATGACCATTCACCAAATCCAAAAAAAAGGAAGATATATTAGGTTATTTCACATACGTTGCTTCTGTATGCATCCATTCATTTAAATTTGAGTTGAACCTCTTAATCAATTTGACAAAATCAAATTTCGACAATTGATTACTACGAAAGACTACAAATCGAATCCCATGAACACATATTAATATATAATTTTATGGCCACAGAATCTTTAATTTTGAAATTCAGATTAACTAAAATTAAATTTTATACCTTTGAAAGGCAGACATACGAAGTATATATATGGCAACTGAACAACAGCCGATGTTGATCTGAGTTGAAGCATAATGTAGTGAGGTAGGTGAGTGCGAAAACTTGAGAGGTACAAAAATATTGACAAAGTATCAATGATGGATGCACAGGCCATGTGAATACAGTAATAGGTTACCTTGGTCTCCATACATCCATCATTGATATTCCGTCTATTTTTGTTATTTGCTTTGTCTCCATAGTATGCAATGAGGCTGTTCAGTTTCCCATGTAGCTTTGGTGAAATGCACATGACCAGTGATCAGATCCTTTTCTGGGACTGAACCTGCCAACATGTATAAAATAATTTTAGTTTCTATAAAAATGTAGACCAATTAGATAAGCAGATAACCATTGTAAGAAACACATAAAGTAAATGAAGGTGTCTCTTGCCAATAGTATAATGAGCGATGATCAGTGTCTGTCGAAAAAAAGCAAGTGCAGGAGAAACAAAAATGTTGACAAAGTATCATTGATGGATGCACAGACCATGCGAATATAGTAATAGGTCGACTCAGTGTCCGTACATCCATCACTGATATTCCGTCTATTTTTGATATTTAGCTTGTTTCCATAGTATCGAATTTGGCTATTGAATATATAAAACCTGCTAGCAGGGTAAAAAAAAAAAAAAAAAAAAAAAAAAAAAAAAAAAAAAAAGCAGGCTCATGTAGTAGAGTGGAGTAAGCATGTGCAACATGCCAAATGAACCGAGGCACTTTGAAACAAAATAAGTTTTGAATTCCAAAGAGAGTAGGCAGTAAGAGAGGATGACTGATGGTTAAATGATAATATATATAATAAGGCTCAGGTGAGCAATTACAAAACAGCTTTCATCATTGCCTGCTATATTCCTCGTGCATTACATAGATATCCAGAAAGAAAAAAAAAGGAAGATATATTAGGGTATTTCACATACATTTCTTCTGTATGCATCTATTCATTTAAATTTCACTTGAACCTCTTAATTAATTTGACAAAATCAAATTTGCAACAATTGATTACTATGAAAGACTACAAATAAAATCCCATGAACACATATTAATATGTAAGTTTATGGGCATAAAATCTATAATTTTCCAATTCAAATTTACTAAAATTAAATTCTATACCTTTGAAAGGCAAACATCCGAAGTATATATATGGCAGCTGAACAACAGCCGATCTTGATCTGAGTTGAAGTATAATGTATTGAGGTAGGTGAGTACGAAAACTTGAGGGGTACAAAAATATCGACAAAGTATCAATGATGGATGCATAGACCATCTGAATACAGTAATAGGTCGGCTTGGTCTCCGTACATCCATCGTTGATATTCCGTCAATTTCTGATATTTACTTTGTGTCCATAGTATGCAGTGACCCTGTTGAATATATAAAACCTATTAGCAGGGAAAAAACAAAAAAATATAAGTGGACTTATGTAGTACAATGGATTAAGTATGTAAATTTTAGCAATACTTATCTTTTGTTTATTCTAGTTATGTAGCAACATGGCAAATGAACTGAGACACTGCGAAACAAAAAGTTTTGAGTTCCAAAGAGAGTAAGTAGTAAGAGAGGATCAATGATGGGTTAACGATAATGCATGATGATAATATACATAATACACCTCAGTTCAGTGATTATAGAAGTGGCACCCAAAATTGGTGTTCGCTGCAATCATCTGATAGTTATGCCAAGGCACGGGTTATGGTAAGCTACACTTACCAAAATAGATAATAGTAATGGCTTTTATCATTGCCTAGTAAATTCCTCATGCATTATATAGATATCCAGGAAAAAAGGTAAATAAATAAATAAATAAATAAATAAATAAAAACACAGAAGTAGACCTTGGAACGCAAAGCTGTAATTAAAGAAAACAGGGTATCATTAAGCATTATATACAACTCCTTTGACTCGACTAAAAAAATGGTAGCTTGTTAAAAAGTTTAAGCACATGAGCAATGTCAAACACAGATGTGTTTTATGCATCTTGGCAGGTCCGGTGGTACAAAAGGTTATGATAATCCGTCGTCTGCATTTGAGCATAACAGCAACCACAGATGATGTATATCGCTTGTCAATATTAGGAAATGAAGATTACCTGGTATTCTTTATTTGCCGATACAAACAATTGATGTTCTGTGTCTGTCATAGTAAGTTTGTTTTCGCATATTTGTAACTCCAATTCCACAAAAGGTCCTGATCAACAATATGGTTCAATTTTGAAAGATAGATGGGAAACAAAAGAGGATGGTGCGAAGAAGTAATTTGCACCAAATCACTTGTCACAGCATTCTCTTGTATTTCAAATCTATCTTTTAGAATTGTACGCTATTGTTGATCAGGCCCTTTTGTGGAACTGGAGTTACAAATATGCGAAAAAAAAGTTACCATGACAAACACAGAACATCAAGTTTTAGTGTCGGCAAATAAAAAATACCAAATAGTTTTCATTTCCTAATATTGACACACGGTGCACAGCATTTGTGGTTGCTCTTATGGTGAAATGCAGATTACTGGTGATGAGAAATTTCTGTAGCACTAAACCTGCCAAGATGCATAAGAGACAGTCGTCTACTACGGTGGAGTAACATTCTAAATGTTGGATTTTATAACCAAATAGGGTGAAAAAGATGTATGACTGGCCATGGCTGCAAACAAACATGGTTGCATAATGATGCCATCCAGTTGTTTCCGTGCCAAATTACAGTTACAATATTTGACTATCCAGTTTATTAGTCTCTAAAAATAGGTCTTAATCATCATAGCCCTATCGTAAGTAAAGCAATGAATGACGTTTTATAGGAAAATAAATCAAATAAAACTGATAGCAATCTATAGCTGACCAACAGCCAATCTTGATATGAGTTGAAGCATAATGTACTTAGGCAGGTAAACGTGAAAACTTGAGTGTTGCAAAAATATTGACAAAGTATCAATGGTGGATGTATAGACCATGCAAAATCAGTAATAGCTATGTTTGGGGTCCGTACATCCATCAATGACATTTACCTTGTCTCCATAGTATGCAGGCAGTTTGTTGAATATAAAAAACCTGTTGGCAGTAAAAAAAATATTCTAAACAGACTCATGTACCACAGTTGATTAAGCCTGTAAATTTATGATATCATAAGCATGGATATCACTAAAAGTGGGGAGGTGCTTTCCTCAAAAGTAAACCCAACATTTAGTTGTATTACTCCTATTGGTTGATATCTCTAAGTGATGCACATGGCAATGATAAATTGGGTATGTAAATATATATTTTTTTAATAAACACTATTTAGGCAACTATTTTGCACTGTTTTACGCTGTAGCATATAAAAAAAAACCAAGCATTCTGAGGTTGGTTGCAGCAACTATATCTGGATTTTTTTTGTCGACTTCAGGTTTTCAGCGTCCAGGTGGCCTCTACTCCCATTGTGATGAAGTGTACCATGTACAAACAAATATTTTCCAAACATTCTGCTGGAAACTGTAGCAGCTATATGTGGCCTTGGACGTTGAGGATCAATGATGGATCGACAATATGACATAAAAAAATTAGAGCAATGCTCATCTTTTGTTTGTTTTAGTTATGTAAGAACATGGCAAATGAAGTGAGAGACAGCGAAACAAAAAATTTTGACATCTAAAGAGACTAAAAAATTTGAAACCACAAAACTGATACACTAAATCATTAGGCTCAGATTTATAATTGGAAAAAGGGTAAAAAAAAGTCTGAATTCCAGCATGGCTGCAAATAAAACCGGTTGCATAATAGCAAGTATGCTATCACGCCATACAGTAATTGCCTTGCCAAGGTACGGGTTCAGACTTCCTATTACCAATATCATTTGATTCAGAGAACAGGCAATCATCATAGCCCATTACTATCCTAGAAAAATAGAACCCGTTCAAAAATTTGAAATGACAAAACTGATATAACAGATCATTACGCTCAGATTTGTAATTGGAAAAAGGATCAAAAAAGGCTGAATTCTACCATGGCTGCAAATAAATGCGGTTCCACAATAGCAAGTATGCTATCACGCCATTCGGTAATTGCCCTGACAAGGAACGGGTTCAGACTTTCTATTACTGCTATCAGTTGAACCTTACACACATAAAACACCCTCATATAGGCCATTGGGTTAAAACCAAGTGGCCAATTAGTATTTAAGTCATCCAGATAATGGTTAAAAGGTTGTGATTCTTTTCTTATTCTAGATGCTATAGGCATTCTATATTTATATTTACAAATACTAGAAGTAAAGAGTAACTGGATAACAGTTGTGGATGTAGAAAATAAGTTAACAAAATAGTAGCTATGCATACAATATTACAGAGCATAAATTTAATTAAGAAAAAAGACTACATTAGAAAGAAGAAATAGAATAGGTAAATAGTAAAATCTAAAAGATTATATGTTGTCATCGATGGACCCAAATGTGGGGGAAACATGAATTACCTTTTAAATAATAGCCAATTTAACCTTGTAAGTACTTGAAAATTGTTCCTGTGTACATAAACATATCACCAGGTCAGTTATAAGACCAAAAGGAACATTAAAAAAAAAAAAAAAGAAAAAAAAAAAGCCAAAGCTAATGACACCTAAATATGTTTCTTTTGTGTGTAGGGTGATGGCAGATTCAAGAGCACAAAGATCAAGAGTAGAATTTTCTGGGGGGTGATGGCAGATTGAATACAACAAAAACCAAGAGGAGAACTTTCTGGTGTGATATTTGAATGCCAGAAAGTATGGCAGAAGTTTTATAAATTCATAAGCAAATAAAACCATTGCAACTTTCATTTAATGCATCACAACACCTGGACGTCCAAAGGCAGATATAGCTGGTACAGTGGACAACAAAATCTTTGGATTTTTTTATTTTTTTTTGCACATGATACAGTTCATCACAATGGGAGATCCGTAACCTGGTGGCCCATTATAGGCCATTACTATTGTGGGAAAATAGCAATCTATAGTGGTGATCTTCTGATCCAATAATATATAATTACATCGGTTTAAAAAATTTGAAACCACAAAACTGATACACTAAATCATCAGGCTCAGATTTGTAATTGGAAAAAGGGCAAAAAAAGTTTGAATTCCAGCATGGCTGCAAATAAAACCGGTTTCATAATAGCAAGTATGCTATCACGCCATCCGGTAATTTCCCTGCCAAGGAACGGGTTCAGACTTTCTATTACTGATATCAGTTGAACCTCACACACATAAAACACCCCCAGTCTAATATAAAAAAAGATATCTTATTAGTTGGTGTAATAGAGCTGATCATATGTCCTGTTTGCACACGTGGAGGTTGCTGAGACAACTATTTGTCATACTCTAACATCCTTCCACTTGACGCAGCAAGACAATAGATTAATAGGATCATCAGACACAACTCAAGCGCGCAACTGACAATACATACCTCAACAACCTTACCTGCAAAACAAATCAAGAAAATCTCCAAATTAAGAAAACCCTATTTTTACATAAAAATTAAAATCAAAGGAACATCTAAATTAAATGATGAATTAACAAAAACTAAATCATAATCAACCATAGAGAAGTGAAAAAGCCTACATATATAAAATCCCAAATTAAGAAATCCTAATTGCCTAATAAAAAAAATAGGCTAAAAGCAGAACAATAACCTCACACACATAAAACAATCCGAATCTAAGATCAAAAAAGGGATCGGATTACTTGGTAAAATAAAGTTGATGATATGTCCTATTTGCATACGTGGAGGTTGCTGAGACAACTATTTGTCGCACTCCACCATCCTTCCACTTGCCGCAGCAAGACAACAGAGTTATAGAATCATCAGACCCAATCCAAACGCACAACTTACAATAGCGACCTCAATAGGCTTACCTGCAAAACAAATGAAGAAAATCCCCAAATTAAGAAAACCCTAATTTGACATAGAAATTAAAATCAAAGAAAAATCTAAATTAAATGATGAATCAACAAAAACTAAATCATAATCAACCATAAAGAGGTGTAAAAGCCTACATATATTAAACCCCAATTTAAGAAACCCTAATTGGTTCATAAAAAAAACATGCCAAAATCAGACCAATAGAACTTTCTGGTTAAAACCTTCAATGGCAGAAACTATCGGCTAAATTTATAAGGAAGCAAAAACCATGTAACCCCTCATTTAATGCATAACAATGGGAGCAGAGTCTACCTGCACAATGGGGATCTAAAGTGGGAAAAAACCCCAAATGTAGCTGCTACAGTGGTGCTCGAACTTTAATAAAGTGTGCAACAGTGCAATACAGTGCAGCACAGTTGCCTAAACAGTGTTTGCAAAGCATAAAATATTTAGACAGCCAATCTATACTTGGCATATGTACAACTTTAGGCTATCAACCAATGGGAGTAAGCTAAATAAATGCCCCGCTCATTGTTGAGGAAAGCACCTCCCCATCTTTAGTATATATATATATATATAATTGTTCTTCTTCCATTATATCTGATACATGCGTAGTTTTTTTTAGCGTTTTATCTCAAATAATTCACTTTAGTTTTTATGTGTTTAAAATTTTGGCGGGAAACTGGTCTTTTTAACCGAAATTCGTTGTGCTTACCCAAAGCTGAAATGTAGAAAATGAAGATGGAATATATTACCAAATTACTCTTAAAGGTTGTATATAATGAGTTTTCTAAAGTAAAGAAACATAATAAGTTATAACTGCGAGTACATAGAGTATTTATAGCTTTTTATCATATATATTATTGAAGTTTCATTTATCTACAAAATTTAAGAGGCTATACAAGTTTTTGGAAATTATAATTGGACATCTTTGCATTATTTTTGTTTAATAATTTTGACCAACAATGAAAATGTGGCATTTGGTTTGTTGACATGAATCACAATGGGTATCGGATTTGCTATGAGGTGGAATATGAATGGATATAATGATTTCAAAAGCTCTGTTTGGTTTACAATTGTGTTTCAATACCTTTCATCTTCAACAAATTCATATACTTGCAACTTTTTGCCTTTTTTAAAACTAATTATAAGAAACAATGTACAAATTTATTGTAAGTTTCTTTAGATAAAATATTGAGAAGCACTTTTAACCCAAAACTAATAAATATACTGTTAGAAAACACCCCACAAAATTCATTGTCGATCATCTTCAACTTCAACTTCAAAAATATGAGCAACATTAAAAGCCAAAATCATAGAACAACCTTATGTTTTAAATTACCCAGTAGAAATAAAAACCAAATTTGTTGTAGCCAACTAGCCATAAACAAAGCATCAATGTAATCTTATGGTAAGCAACAACGTACCTTTTGGGTTTTAAGTTAAGATGAGTTGAAAACGCTTTACAATAATTTTTTATATGTAAGAACAGAAAATAACATAACTTCTTGATACGGAGGAAAATTACTTAATTTGGAGAAGAAGAACCCATGAGAAAATTGGTGAACAAAAATAAAGGAAGAAGATGATACGGAGTAGTATATTTGTGGCGGAGAAAAAAATTTAAGAGGGCCCACAGGAATGAGTAACCATACCTGCCTCTCCCCCTAGAATGAGTTTACGGGTATGATTATATTGTTTGATTTCTAATATGAGTAACCAAACAATTGCAATGGATGTGATTGTGATTGCATGATTCCGATAGTGGTATACCAAACGCACCCTAAATATTTTGATACCCATTCCTCACTATCAAACCAAACATTTGTATTGCATTTACTATCTCAATTCATATCCATTTCCATTCTACCTTATTATTAAATTCATACTAATAGTTGACCGGATCTACACACACTCCTTGTGTTAGATGTGATACAAAACTTAGTCTAGCACGCGAAATTTACTAGCTAGCACTTAGAAGATCTTATATGTTTTGTATGAATTGAATAAAATAAAGAACACAGAATAAATAACTTCCAACGATTCAATATTATTAGCAAATAATACGAGTGATCTTCCTATCACTAGGGTTTACAACCTTGAATCTTAATAATACGTATAAACTCACACCTTTCTATCGTATGTTCTATATATTTTAAACCTTAACCTAGGCAATCCTTTTATAGACTAAGGATTCCTGTACAAGATAACTATCAATCTATTCTTATACGATATACACAATATATTTTCCATAATTATCTACTTTACAATAAATCATAAACCGTCTGAACTTCTATACTCAGCAGTCTTAACTGCTCTTGTCTTTAATACTCCTTCAGCAGTCTTAACTTCTTCCTTCAATAGTTCTAACTGTTACCTCCAACAGTCTTAACTGCTTAAGCTTAATTACTAACAATCCTCCCCTAAACTTATGATTTCCTCCCAATCATTAAGTTTCTTCAAATTAAGCTTCTTCTTCTTAATGCTGAAAATTCTTTCAAATACCCATCAAGCAAATCTCTTAGATCTAGCTTTTACTTCTTGTGCAAGGTTGAATATCTTCGTTACCAGCATATTAGCCATCTCAGACTCTTCATTAGCTTCCAGTTTAGCAAATACCAGCATAGTCAAAACACCTGGTCTGAGTGGATAATTCTTTTCAACCAGCATATATATCTCTACTCCATCCTTTGTAGATACTATATGTACTCCACATGTACCAAATAACTTCCAAGAGATATCCTTGACTTGAGCTTGAAATCTCCAAATCGATTCTCCACCATCTGGTTCATACAATCTCTTCAATTGTACCCATAGTTCTTTGTCTTTATCTTCAACTGGATCAATATCTCTGAACTTCTCTTTTACTAAACTCCAAAGTTGATTTAGATCTTCTCTGTCAAATCCTTTAAGCAAATCTTCAAACAACTTATATCTTTCAGAAATATCTCCTAACCTGATAATCTTCCAACCCTTCATTCTACCATCAGTAAACACTTCCTAGTCAATTATTGGATGTTTGACCTGCAAAGGTTTAATGTAAGAATACTCTGGAATAATCACCATCATGCTTTTAATCTTCTCATCAGTTAATCCTTCTTCACCACACTTTTGTTTCTTAGCAACTTCTGATTCTATAGATTCTGCTTCCCTCTTCTTACCTGTTTTGACACTTCTTTTTGGAGAATTCAAAATAGCATAAGTTTCACAGAATTCTTTTTCAATAATAGCATAAGACATTCCCTTGAAATCTTTCATTGAGTAATTTGCTGAGTTTCTCAAATAATGCTTCATATCCTCAACAAGTTCTCTCTTTGTAGGTAACTTAGTCATGTACCCTGACTTCTGGCTTTCTCTTATTCTATGAATCAGATCTTCCCACTTTTTAACTCTATTCTTCTTGAGTATAAATTCCTTAAGAAACTCTGTCTTCTCATCTTCATTTAACTCTTGATCTCTAAGAACCATAGAAGCTTGTGCTCTTACCATCACATCAGAATCTAGAAAATATTGCAACTGATCATTGAATTCTTCTACATCAACTTCATTTGATCTTTTTCTTTCCATGAATTCAGCTATATTCCTTATGTCATCAACAGCCAATTTCCTTGCAAATTCTTCATCTTGATCCATCTGGGCTTGTTTAGCTTCCTTATCAACCAAATCTTCTTCTAACATTAGCCTTGCAATCTCTGCATCATGATCAATCTGTTCTTTAGTTTTTGGCTTCAACCTTTTAAGTCTTTCAAGTTCTTGAACAGCAACCACTTCTTCAGATGTCATAGGTTTCTTTCCTTTATTTGCTCTTCTCCTTTCATATTCTTGTTCAGCAGAAGTTTCTTTAGTTGGAACTGCTTGTTGTTCTGACTCAGCAGTTTGAACTGTTACTTGCTCTGTCTCTTGCTCTGACTCAGCAGTTTGAACTGTTACTTGCTCTGTCTCAGCAGTTTGAGCTGCTTCTTCATATGGAACTGCTTCAGCTGAAACTTCATGAATATTACCAGAACCTAAACCTTTATCATAACCTTTTTCTTGTTCAGAACCTTCTTCATACCTCCCCTGAGATCCTGATCTATCTTCAAATTTCCTTTCTTTACCAAACTTCCTCCCCTATTTGGAAGAATTTTCATCATCCCCGTCTGAACCATCTGAATCATCATCATCAGAATCATCATCTACTATCACTCTTGCCCTCTTTCTCTTGTTCAACTGTTCTTCAAGTTTCTTCACCCTTTTTGTTAGCTTTGTATAAACTTTGGCAAAAGTCTCCTTGTGAGCTTTAAATTCCTCCTTGGTTTACTTTAGCTCCTTCGCCAAATTGTCAACCTGGGCTACTAACTTGGTACATAAAGCCATCAATTCAGTTTGTGAAGAACTACCCTCATCACTTCTAGCTGTATTACCTGCTATGAGAGGTGAATCTTTGGGCAAGGATTCAGTCACAACCCTAGTTAGACTAGGTTTAGACCTTCTCCTATAAGTGATGGGTGGTTGTTGGGTTGTTTCAAAGTCTTGAGTGGATGTGTGATGGGGATCAGTTGGAACTACTGAACCTTCACCCAACTCAGTTTGAATCATTTGAGGAAATAATGGAAGTGGTTCCCCTTGAAAATGTTTACTAGCCATAGTCATATTTTGAAAAACCTTCGATTGTAGACTAGGTGTAGGAAAAATTTCAGTTGGTTCTGTAAGCATGTTTTTCTTTTTATTTAAAATTGTTTGAACAAACCTGGGATACATTAAAAACTTTGTTTTACTATCAACATTTGATGCCATACCCTCAAAAATATATTTTGACCAGTTAAAAACTCTGTTTGTAGACAAGCAAATGAGAGCAATAGCAATATTGCTACTGAATTGTTCCCAAGCAGTTTTTTTATTACTTAAACATAATAGAAGAGTATGTATCAAAAATCTCCATTGGGGTGAAAAACATGCCTTTTGAAAAGTCAATTTATGTTCAGATGTATTATACCCCATTTTTTCAAGTTCTTCCTAAATTTCAGTATTTAGCATGGTGTCGATACCATCTGAGTCATTTAATTTAAGATGTCTCCTAAGTATAGACTCGGTAACAACAAATTTAATGCCATCTACTTTAGTATGAATTTCTAAGTTTCCATCATCACGTGTCAAGATAGATGAATTCTGCCAGAACTGTGTGATGTGCAAAACATAAAGAGTAGGAGAAACAGTTAGAGCATACCTTATGTGAGAGTGGTTGAGAAAGTCCACAACCTCATAAAATTTTGGCCCATCTCCTTGCTCTGTTTTCTCTAAAAACGCAACCTGGTTGTGACGCTTAGCAAAATCCAATCTTGCCATTCGTAGTAAAAAATGTGAGTTAACAGCCTTGAATAGTAATAATGGTGAGTGAAAAGATAGAAGATGAAAGTAATATTGAGAGTTTATGGAGAGAGTTAGGGTTACAAGTTGACCGACTTAAGAAATATGGTAACTATTTATTTTAGTATAAGAATAAAATAAAATAAAAGTTAAAAATATCTATAAGAGGATCCCTCGAAATCCGTAATTCATCCAGTAAAAATCGCAACAAACCGCCAACGGCTAGTTTTTACTCCAAAATTAATTACCGACACGTCAGCCATAACGGCTAGTTGAACCGTACCAATATTTTGTACTAACCGTCCCAACTGTTGAAATTTTTTATTGAGCCGTCTCAACTTTTTTAAAGAAAATTTTAAAATAACATGGCTCATACATAGTTTTTAGCAAACTATCAGCTATCAACGGATTTGATATGTCTTTACCAATAGCCGTTTGCTTTGGACTAGCCAACTCTTCACACTTAGATATGGTGAGCTGATAACCATACAATTTTTGGCAAATTGTCAACCATAAACGGATTTGATTAGTCTTTACCAGAAACCGTTTGCTCTGGACTAGTTGGTTCTTATGTGGATAAGACATGGTGAACCAATTACCATTTGTTGTATGCAAGAATCACATACTAATCTCCAGAACACCATTTAGTCCAAAACATCAAGCATTCATAATCCCTTGGTGTTTACTCTCCAATCCTGCAATTGTTTGTCCAAAAACAAAGAAACCAAATACAAGCATATGACTAACAATGCATATAACAAGAAAAATTAATTTCCTTGTGGAACCCAAGCCAAATCAGACTTAGGCTTTCCTCTAGCATCAACATAATTTATTCTTTTCAAAACAGTCTTAGCACCATTGGGTTGAATTGGTCTCCATACCCAACATGCTGAAGCATTCATTCCATTTCCCATGTTTCCCTTAGCAGTGTTTTTATTCACACCAGTACCAATAACCCTGCTAGCAGTTGGAACTGCTGGCTTGGCAGTTGTTACCTTAGGTTTCCAAACTTGGTTTTTCACCACTGCTTTCTCATAAAAAGTTCTTTTACCAGTTGTGTATGATGGTTTAAAAACATTTATTGGATTTTGAACTGGTGGCCTTGGGTGAATTGGTCTCATAGGTCTGACAGTCAGAACTGTTTGTCTAGCAGTTGGAACTGCTCTAGGTCCAGCCCTTAAAAGAACTGATCTAGGTATCATCCTATCATTCCTAGGAAAAGATTGAGGTCTTGCAATGCTCAACCTATGATTTGTATATCCAGATACCCATTTATCACAATAATCTGCAAGATGATCAAAGCTACCACAAGAGTAACAAGCTTTCCTATAGCAAACAAAATCCTTTCCTAATTGGTGGGATTTGAGGTCATTCCAATTCCTCTGGTTACCTCTTGGCTTGTTGTGGTTCTATACATCTCTGCATACCTAACTGTTGGTCTAAAAGGTTTGGCATTTGAACTAGGCCTAACAGTCTCAGGTTTAACCATCTTTGGAACTTTTGGTTCCTCCACATTAGCACTAACAGGCTTAACCACAGCCTGATCATCCTCATCATCAGAAGTCCATTCCTTAATTGTTGGAGCATCTGAGTCCTTAGGTGAGGACCTATCAGAAGACACCTTGTCCTCAGATAGTGGTTTATCACTTGCACTAACAAACACAAGTTTATCAACTACATCCTTCTTAGGTTGAGGACCATAGTTAAGTTCAGGTAATTGAAATTCAGGCAGTCCTGTGTGTTCTAAGTCTATACCTTTAGGTGATGGAATTCCTCTATAAGGAGGTGGAACTGAATTATATCCTAGGTCTGACTTAGCTTTATTCTGAATCTGACTCTCAATTATCTTTTTAACACCTTGTGATGTGTATTCAAGTGTATCTACACTCATCTGAATGTTCTCCTTAGCCTTCTTAACCTATTCTAGCTTATGTTTTAAAAAAGTGATATCATTCTCTCTAAACATTAAGTCTCTCTTAACAATAATCATATCATCAGAAAACTTAGACTCATTGTTTTGATAATGAATAATTTTCTCCTCTAACACAGCTAAAGCTCTCTTATGATTTGCTAAGTTAAAAGCAGTTTCTCTTAATTCTTTCCACTGACTCTCATATTTTGTTTTAAGTGTTTCTAATTCTTTTAAAGCTTCACAAGATTTAGAACATTTTGAAAGTTGTACCTCAGAATCAGAAAATGCCATGAGAGCAACTTCTATAGATGCTTCTGCTTCCTCCTCTGCAATATAGCTCCAGTCAAATCCTAAGCCATCAATAGCAACCATTGCTTTCGAGCTTGAATCAGTAACCTCCACAACTCTTGACTTGTTTCCATATGCTCTACTCTTTCCATCTTGTTGACTTGGCAGTCTGCACTCCCTTGAGTAATGACCTTTCTTGTGGCAATTGTAGCACTCAATCTTGGATTTGTCATACCCTGCAACATCATTACTGTTTATGACAATCTTCTTGCCAGTCTTCTTCAAGAATCTTCTAGCTCTTAAGATGAGAATAGAGAGCTGCCACTTAATATTCATCTCTTCAATATCATCTTCATCAATCTCTTGAAGATCTGAATGAGTCAATATACTTCCATTGTGCTGAGTGGTCAGGAATGCACAATAAATATCATCATTCAAAAGTCCACTAGTACTGCTTGAGGTGCTAGCAGTACCAAAATTTGCACTAGCAGTTCCAACTGCTCCAGCAACTGTCACTTCATCATCTGGATTTGAGGAACTGGGAGTTGATAGAAAGGCCAAATTCCCTGCGCTTTAGCTTGAACTTGATCCAACAGTCTTCTTTATCTCATGTTCAACTATCTTGAAGTTGGTATATAGATCCATTAAGCTCATGGAATCTATATCAGGCTTGTTTTTCCATACTACCACATGCATAGCCCATTCAGAAGGTAGACTTCTCAGAAACTTAGAGTTGAGATCTTCCTGAGGCATCTCAATCCCTAAAACAGCTAATTGGCTCACCAACTTTTGAAGCCTATTGAACATATGATCCAACGACTCATTGCTTGTTGCAGTAAAGTTCTCAAACTGATGCTTGAGAAGGGTCTTCTGGGTTTTCTTGGTGGCTTCATTCCCACCATATCTTGCAACAATCGCTTCAAAAAGAGATTTAGTACACTTGAACTTACTGAAATTCAGCAACTGATCATTGGGAATGGTCATCAAAAGCAAACTTCTAGCCTTAAGATCATTCTTGTATCTTGCCTTCTCTTCATTAGTGGCTGGCTTTGTCAGTACTGTAATCTCAGATTTACCATCAACGACAGTTGTTGTTTCTACTGGGGTAAAAGAGTTTCCATCTTCAATGATCTCCCAAAGTGCATAGTCTTGCACATGGAAAAACTGCTCAATTCGAAGTCTCCACATATCGAACTCATTAGGTTTAAGCAAAGGAAGCTTAGTAGCAATGTTGGTTGTGGATGGTGTTGTTTCCATGTCCATCTTTGTTCTTCTCGGATCTTCTAAATCGATGTATCAGAAACCTGTCTCTGATACCACTTGACCGGATCTACACACACTCCTTGTGTTAGATGTGATACAAAGAATTATACTTAGTCTAGCACGCGGAATTTACTAGCTAGCACTTAGAAGATCTTATATGTTTTGTATGAATTGAATAAAACAAAGAACACAGAATAAATAACTTCCAACGATTCAATATTATTAGCAAATAATACGAGTGATCTTCCTATCACTAGGGTTTACAACCTTGAATCTTAATAATACGTATAAACTCACACCTTTCTATCGTATGTTCTATATATTTTAAACCTTAACCTAGGCAATCCTTTTATAGACTAAGGATTCCTGTACAAGATAACTATCAATCTATTCTTATACGATATACACAATATATTTTCCATAATTATCTACTTTACAATAGATCATAAACCGTCTGAACTTCTATACTCAGCAGTCTTAACTGCTCTTGTCTTTAATACTCCTTCAGCAGTCTTAACTTCTTCCTTCAACAGTTCTAACTGTTACCTCCAACAGTCTTAACTGCTTAAGCTTAATTCCTAACAATAGTGATTCCAATATGCAAATCAAACGACACCTAAATGCTTAATTTTGGAGTTTTGCAGCGGAGCGCGAATAAATACTCCTTTTTTTTAGATACAATTCATTGTTGCAAATATTGTTGATGCAAATAATGTTCTAAAAACGTTATTTCTATCTTTCGATAAGTTCACGTTTTGAGGATGAAAAAATGTGAAAACACGTTACGTTAAAATTAACGTAAACAAGTTTTTAATCGAAAGTTCCCGTTTCTACGCAATTCACTCTAGAACAAATTTACAACTTGACAAATGATCAAAGAAGTGAATTTGTGTTTTAGACATCACATTTTTATGTGACAAAATATTTCTTTCAAAAATATACTTTACAAATTATTTTTGAATAATTAAGAAATGCTTTAATGGAAAATTAAGTTCAAAATACATAACAGCTATTCCCCCCCCCCCCCCCCCCCCAAATAAGCTCCAAACTTCCCCAAATAAATTTTCACCAGAAAAGACAAAAAGAGGAGCGTTTTTGTCTGGCACGGTACCACTAAATTTAGTGGTGCCGTGTCCCTATAACGGCCAGATTTTTTCTTCCTGTAAATACCAGCACACTTCACAGATTTTGGGCATCCTTTTTCACACAAAACTTTCTGAGTTTAATACTCTCTTCACATCTTCTCTTCTTGATCATTTAGTTTAGTTTTCTTTTGTTTAAGAGTGATCCAATGATCCATCCAAGTGATCCTCTTCATTCCACTTCTAGTGCAAGAGAAGAACTCAAGGTATCCAAGAAGATACAAGAGTTGTAGTTGTAGTTAGAGCACTTGTAACATTTGTTACACACTTGTTGTATCCTTGTATACATCAAGATCATTTTTCTTTTGAGGGAGTATGAGAGAAGATCATTGTGATCTTATAGAGATAGTGAATATCTCTTGTAGCTTTTGAGCTAGTGTGTTGATCAAGTTGATCAATAGTTGATAGAATAGGTTGAGTTAAGTGAAAGGTGATCATTGTGATCTTGTGAGATCCTGGGGATCTCTTGAGTCTTGTGTATTGAGTGTGTGAAGTTGAAACTATCGGGTAGATCATGGTTGATTGGTGCTAGCTAAGATTAGCACTGGACATCTAGCTTAGTGTCAGAAATAGGATAAGCGACGTGTATGGTTTTCTCCGCCTAAAGGGAGGTTGTTGACATAGTGCTTGAAACTCTCGAGTATGGTACTCGGGGAGTGGAGTAGGGCGAAGAAGAGCTTCGTAGCCGAACCAATATAAATCCTTTTGTCCCGGTTTGATCTTTCCATCTCTTCTCTTTACTTTCATTACTTATAATTAGTTAGTTTAGTGTGTTGTTCATATTGGTGTTGATTGTTGAACATAAGACTCGAATCAAAGTTTTTCAATAGTAAAAGATTTTTTGAGACAACTTAAAAACCGATAAAACTATTCAACCCCCCCTTCTAGTTTTCTACAATTGGTATCAGAAGCCACGTCAGTCAAGTTTTTAAAGTAAATTGTATTTTAAAACTTGAATCGATCAATGGATTCCAACAAATATCTAGAAGGACAATCTATGCAAAGACCACCACTTTTTGAAACCGATTGTTTTATCTATTGGAAAACAAGATTCGAAACTTATGTGAAATCAAAATACATTGATCTTTGGCATGTTATTACCGAGGGTGACTTTCAACCGATTCAAAAGAATCCGGAAACTAGAATGGATAAAATATTTCCTTATGACAAACAAAGTGATGAACTTAAAAGAAAACTAGCCAAAAATAATGAGGCTAAAATGATGATTTACAATGCTTTGCCTAAAAAGGAATTTGAAAGAATTTTCATGTGTAATACGGCAAAATATATTTGGAAAACTTTGTTAGTCACTCACCAAGGTAATAATCAAGTCAAAGATAACAAGATAGATCTTCTTGTTCAACAATATGAACAATTTTCCATTTCGGAAGATGAGTCTATTGATAATGCTTTTGCTAGATTTAATACTATTATTACTAGTCTTAAAGCTCGTGATGAAGGTTATTCTAGCAAGAATTACGTTAGGAAGTTCCTTAGGGCTCTACATCCTAAATGGAGAGCAAAGGTCACCGCCATTGAAGAGTCAAAGGACTTGGCGACTTTATCACTCGATGAACTAATAGGAAACTTGAAGGTTCACGAGATGATAATCAAGAAAGACTCCGATATAGTCAAAGGCAAAAGCGAAAGAGTTAGATCTCTAGCTTTGAAAGCCCAAAAGGAGTCTAGTGATGAGGAATGTTCGAGTTCCGATAGTGAAGATGAAGAGTATGCGTTAGCCGTTAGAGACTTTAAAAAGTTCTTTAGGAGAAGAGGTAGGTTTGTTAGGCAACCTCGTGATGACAAGAAGCCGTCACACAAGAACCGAGTTGAGAAGAAAGGGACAAGTGATAGGAAATGCTTTAGATGCGGAGATCCTAATCACCTCATAGGAGAATGTCCCAAACCACTGAAAACCAACAACCAACGAGCTTTCATAGGAGACTCTTCTTATTATAGTGATGATAATTCGTCAATAGATGATAACATACTAAATGACGAATATAATAAACTATGCGAAGTAAGTTCTAAAATTTTAGGTAGAAACAAAACACTAAAATTAAAATTGCATGAACTCGAAGTGCAAGTTTTAGAACTTAAGGATCAAGTCAAAAGACTTGAGAAAAATAAAGAAGTAGATGTAGGATGTAAGTCATGCTTAAGTCTTCAAGTAGAGAATGAGAAACTCAAAGAAAATGCTTTGAGAATCATTAAGTTTGAAGAAGGAACAAAGATACTTAATGATATGCTTGAAAATATTAGATTTAATGAACATGATCGTGCGAGATTAGGATTTGACCCAAACCAAGCTTCTACAAGTAGTACTAAACAAATAAAATTTGTAAAGTCGGAAGTATCTGAATCTGTAGATGACGGAACCACTAAAGGTACGGACGGCACCACTAAAATTAGTGGTACCGTGGTACCGTCTGGTGCTAAAGTCAGATCTGGGTCAATTTTGAAAAATAATTTAAGCCCTAAACCGAGTTAGTTATTAATAATGTAGAAGTACCTAGTACTAGTAATAAGGAAGTCAAAAGTATTTACAAATCCTTGTCAACCCCCGGACTTGGTTATGTAAAACTTGATGTTAGATCGAAGACTCCTTCACCTAGAAAAACAAGTGCTCCCAAGACTCGGTAAAGAACTCCTCTACCGAGAGGTAACTTTAGAAGACAAAGTTATCCAAGTAACTTTCCCGTAACTATGAATAATGGTCAACCACAAAGTTAATTACCATGGGAAATGTGTCCTCCATTCTCACATCCTAAACAAATGCGACAAATGCATAGGATGTTTAACACTAACAACTTTGGACCCATGAGAAATTGGGGACCAAATGTTTGAGCTTCTGTCTTGCCAGATAAAGATGGTCTTGAAGCAACTTTAAGTCCATCAAATAGAGTATGATTAGTGGTTGCACTAATCTTGTAAAGTCAAGTCGTGTCTCGTATGCCTAGCTTTCAACAAAGGTAGTCTAGTCTTCTAGTTTTAAGGGCAACACCTCAGGCTAAGGTACGCTTTCTTAAAACATCCTTTGTTAGTAGAAATGCTAAGCATGTAGTGTTATTAGAATCTAATATAGTAGGCACTATCACAAAGAAACGAAATTCACATTTCATCATGACTCAAATATTTGTCGAAGACAAGTATGACAAACTCAACTTGTCCAAAAATGTACAATGATCACTCAAAGATCATGCGTGACAAGTTTGAGATGAGCATGATGAGTGAGTCAAGTTTCTTCTCTAGCCCTCTCAATATATCACTCATAGATAGCATCTTCTTAAATCTAAGTATACTATTAATATATATATATATATATATATATATATATATATATATATATATATATAATTATATATATAAAAGATACTTAACATGGAAAAGTTTTAATCAATATTAACGCCCATGTCCGCGAAAACGAATCTCACAAGAGACGATGAAGGTGAGTGCACGGATAGTACTAGGTTAGGGGCATGATAGGTAATCTAATTTACCTAATGGCAAGTAGGCTCGATATCATGTCTAGTGTCTGCCCTTGTGCACGCTTGTAAGAAGGATCCCAAAACCTCTTGTCGTATAAGCGGTTAATTGTATCTTTCGATGCATTAAAGGCACTATACACTTGGGATTATGATATCTCAAGGAGATTGGTATAGAAACTGTTGTCTATACCAACTCTGATAATGCGGGAGATAAAGTGGATTGAAAAAGTAAGGGCGACATTTGTACCCTCATAGGTTGTTGTCAAACTTTTTGGTTCTCCAAGAAACAAAGAACTCTTGCTAACTCCACGACCGAAGCCGAATACGCAAGCGCCGGAAAGGCATGTCAACAAGCACTATGGATGAGACAAGCTCTAATCAAATGAGACGTCCATCTCAACAACACTCCTGTGAAGAGTGACAACTGAGGTGCAAATAGACTTGACCGAGAACCCCGTGGATTGCTCATGTACGAAGCTCATCGAAGTACGTCATCTCCTCCGTCGCGATAATGTCTAAAGAGGAATCTTTTTTTTTTCTTAGAAAAGTTTCCCTCAAAGGACAACATCGTCGATATCCTAACCAATACGTCCTTCGCATCCCTCTTATGACTATTTGAATATTTCTTTGGAAATATTTAAGTCATCTCTTATATCTCGTCTCATGACTTTCTAAATATTTCACTGGAAATAATGAAGTCACTTTTTACGTCTCGCCTCATGACTTCTTAAGTCATCCTTCTCATTCCTCTCATGACTTTCAATATTTCACTGGAAATATTAAAGTCATCCCTTACGTACTATCTCATAACTCGCTCAATATTTCACTGGAAATATTAAGTCACTCCTCTCATCCTTCTTATGACCACTCGAACATTTCACTGGAAATATTGAAGTCATACCTTACATATCGCCTCCTGACTTTTCAAGTCGTTCCTCTCATTCTTCTCATGATTCTTAGTTATTTCACTGAAAATACTAAGTCATTCTTTACGTCTCGTCTCATGACTTCTGAATATTTCACTGGAAATATTAAGTCATTCCTTACGTCTCGTCTCATGACTGTTGAATATTTCACTAGAAAGATTAAGTCATTTCTTACGTCTCGACTCGTGACTTGTAAATATTTCACTGGAAATATTAAGTCATTCCTTACATCTCGTCTCATGACTATAGATATTTCACTGGAAATATTAAGTCATTCCTTACATCTCGTCTCATGACTTACAGATATTTCACTGGAAATGTCAAGTCATTCCTTACATCTAGTCTCATGACTTCTACATATTTCAAGGGAAATATTACAAGTCATTCCTCATTTTCCTCTAATGACCACTTATGCATTTTCTCGGCAATACTAAGGTCATTCCCTGTCATTCTGCCTAATCGTTTCTGTTAAAAGAGTTTATTAGGTATAAACTCTTTCCTCGTGTCAAAAAGTCTTACTAAATAAGTAAGACTAATTAGTCAAGAGACAAAACAGAACAAAAATTGGTCTCAGACATACACGGCACCATTAAAGTGGCACGACACCACTAAAATTAGTGGTACCGTGGTACCCTGTATCTGCTGAAGCCCGTTTTTTCTTCTATTTTCCCTCTGCACAATCATTTCAAACAAACATAACCACTCCCATCTGCTGTCAAAACCGAAAACAACACCCAAATCCTACTACACTCTTGTTAATCAAGATCGAGGCATTGCAATCAAAGAATCTTAATCACTACAACACAAATTGTAAGTCAATTAACTTTAATTTCCTTTCAATTTGAGTCTAGGGTTTGTTCTTATGCATAAAATCGAATTGGGGTTTTTCAATTTTAATTGAAGCTTTATGCAATTAAGACTAGAATTAGACAATGTAGAGTTTACATGATTCCCAAATCATAGGATTTTCATAAACCCATTTATATTGCATAATCTAGTCCGAATTTCACTAGTTAAATCAGATTAAGATTAATTATTTTTAGTGGAATCATATCTAGGATACTTAAAATTGGATTAGGAATCATTAATATTGAAGCTTTTCAATTTTAAGTTTTATTGCGCCAAGTTGACGCAATTCGCCAAACACCCCAATTCCATTGTTTTCAAAAAAATTCACGTATCTAGGATCATGAAATCTTTTTCATGCATTATTGATGCAAACTAAAAACGTTTTTGCATGCATACATAGTCTCAAAAATATTGATCGAATTGCATAATATATGTGTATTCTTCGACATATTTGGTTGAGCAAAAGTGAAGTTAGAAGCGTTTGGGTAATCTCATTAATTTTGTTTTTAGAGTCGAGATTACCGCACCTCCACATTGTTTGCATTTAGGCACACACACATTAAGAATGTGATCATCAAAATGCAACAAGTTAACATATACATAATTAAATTCTTGTAGGTAACAATGCCTCGTGTAAGATATCAAAAACACATAACACACTCAAGATTTGAGTTTAGGCCGTGTATGAATGTAGAGGGAGAAAGAGATGGAGAGGGAAACTTCTAGTGAGAGAAAATAGAAGTGTATTAGATTTAGCAAATGAAGTTCCAACACTTTCCATTGGTGGGAAGGGCTATTTATGTAAGACACGAAAACGCCTCTAGTAGGCTATGGACCGGGTTGACAGTGGGTAAAGACCCGACCGACTCCATGGTGAAACGAAATTTAAACTAATATGATTAAACCTACGAGCTACTCAATACTAATCTATACTTGGGGTGACCGAGTCTTTCATGTGAATATTTATATTCCTAACAATCTCCCCCTAAGGGAGGTCACCCCGGAAATTACACTTTGAATTCTAGCATTCTATTACATGAATTTGAATTCCTAGCTCGTAGTCTTTGATTCTTCTAAGTCATTAATCTTGTTACTTTCAGCAGTGAACTTTTGATGACTGTTCTTTTGTCTTGGATGATCTTTGAGTATTCTTTGAGGTCATTATCCAACGTACGTCTCCAAGTCATCTTTTTGCAGTATCGTCTCCATGTGACGTTGTGATCTTTGGACCGACATGCTCACACTTTTCTGGATCATGATTTTCAGCATCAGAGTCGCGGAAGCAGTGTTGAAAGTCTTTCAATTATCATTATTTCATTTATTATGATGGTGAAGTGTGAGCATGGGGTGATGGATCGGCATCTTTTTGGCAATCAGCTGCAACCGACAGGGATTCCTGCATACAACAGTTAGCAATAAAACGTCCAGCACTTATAGGTTTGGATTTTGAGATCGTTAACAGCGTAGTGTGAAAACTTTCTATAATCCTTGCCAAAGCCGTTCCTGAATCGGATACCCCCGAGAGGGCTTACAAGATCTACCGACGTACATCAACGATTAGGTGAGTTGCTGGAGTTCACTCCACGAATGTAGACCGTTTGAAACCGCCGTGACCACTAAGCGTAATCTACAAGGAATTACTGAAGTGACCTGCTTTCAGGGCTGTTTGATGTTGACCCTGGCAGGAATTTCCATTCAATCATTGAGAATTACATTTGTAAATTCCCTCATAAATGTTCTGGCAGATTGCTAAGATCTGCGTAGGACTCATAAGTTTACAACTGGTGTCCTTAATGTTGAACAACCAGTGTAGAAGTAACATGTGTTCCTATGAGATCTTTTGATGTATCTTGCGGCTCTAGACTCGATAACTGCAATTTTTGGTAGTCGGAGACTGGAGTGGTGTCTCCTGTTTCAATATCAAAATAACTCGTAATGAACGGTCGATAGATTATGCAGGGTTCCCCGTGAGAATGAAACAAGTTATTTTAAGAGAACTTGAGTGGCTAGAAGGTTTAGTGCAGTGCGTCACTGGGTCCATGACATCTTGTCTTCAATACCGGCGTCACCTTAGTAACAACCAGTAGCATATGAGTTGAACCCGGTTTCTGCCCTAAGGTTGAATAATTGGAGGGCTATTTCTTTTCACCATTTCACATTACATTTCTTTTTAATTCTTCAACCCTTTCTTTCTCCTTTCTCACATTACTCCTTTTTTCATAATCATACCTAAGGACTTTCTAATACTAACTATTCGGTATTGTCCCTGGGTAGATCCCTCCGGCTCTAGCGGATCATAGGACGGTTTTCCTAACCTTAGCCACCTTATAACTTCATAACTATCCTATGTTGCCATTAACCAAATCCTTGAAAAAAAATCTCTCAAAGTGTTTATGATTATGAAACACATTTTGCTAACACTTTGAGAGTTTTATACTTTTCAAATGCTCCCCCTTAACATGTGCTCGGATGATTTCATTATAAATTTGCACATGTTGGGAGGAGTTCGCACTTTTTGAATTGATCCATGATGCGCGTGATGTGTCGTTGCGGTTTAGCAGTTTTAATGCCGACTCAAGTTTTAAATTTATATTTAGCCGACTTATCAATAACACACACACTTAACGAGCAGTGTACCCGGTCAGTATGAAGATAATGGTAAGTAGAGTGTCGATCACTAAGAGTGGAACGTATTATCTAGTTATTCTAATCAGTATTTTAATATCCTAACGCAAGGGGGTTTCAGCCTGAGAGACTGGCACGGTTTTGTTGTAATTAAATAATAAAATAAACAAATAGGCACGAATCAGCAAGTAGCACACACGTACACAGATAGATACTAGAGACAATAAGAGGGCTGTCCTTATGATTAAGTAGATTGTCACTTGTTTTATTGATAGCTTTATATGAAGTGTATGTAATTAACCCTTTCTCGTTGGTCCTATTCTCATCGGCGAGTAAACCCTTAATGATTACTTATGTCTAAAAGTTATTCCTAAGTGATCAATTTAGAAACAACCGTGGGAGCCACATCTTGTCCCGCAGTCGGATGCCCGCAAGCCACTAATAAACACAGAGGTTATCAATGCACTAATAAGTAGTAACCAAAGACATCAACATATAAACTTTAATTGATGGGAAAGCAAGTATTAAAGGGAGTGCAATCTTTCGTTGTCACATTACACAAGCCACCAATCCTGATGAATCAAAGTTTGCTAACACAATAAAACAAAACTACTTAATGAATTAAATACATGCAGCACCTTCTTACAGCTCTTGTATCTTCGATTTGGGTGTGTCTTGTGCTGCCTCTTGACTGAATTCGTCCTCCTGTTCTGCTGTCCGAACTTCGGTTTTAGGGTTTCGAACTCTTAACTCGTCTGGTCTACGGGGTATTTATAGTTTCTGTCTGAGGGAAGATGCGGCGCATCTACTTAAGTAGATGCGGCGCATGTACTTAACTTCGCGTGGGGTCCAAGATTATAATATTCAGGAATATTCGTACACCGCCAGAAGATGCGGCGTAACCCTTTATTAGATGCGGCGCATGTCCTCTTGTATCTTGGATCGTATCTGGTGATATCTTGATAGAGATGCGACGCATGTCCTGAGTGAGATGCGGCGCATCTGGAGCAGATTAGTCTTGATCTTGTCCATTTCAGCAGACTCTTCACATTATGCATGTTTTGCTCCATTATTAGTCCAAAATAGCTAAGTTTCACCAAATGCTTGTTTTTACCTGAGAATTACAAAAGTAAACGATTAAGTATCAATCCTCATACATAATATAGTAAAACAAGTCAAATTAATAGGATAAATGATAGTAATAAAATGTACTTATTTGAGTTCATCAAATATCCCCCCACTTGAACTTTACTTGTCCCCAAGTAAACCTTAGAATTTCATTTATGAAAATGTATCCTAAAAGATGTATTAGGATTTATTTTTATATTTAAGCATGTATTCGTTTATTTCATAATCACACAACTAAACACTTAACGAATTAGAAGTTAAATAAAATAAGTCGATAAAAGCAAATCTAATCGTTTAACTGTCCAGTCGCGACGAATATTCTATCATAAGCTTGGCAAGTATACACATCTCCACCACTAAAGCTAAGGAATAACAAGTCTAAAGCGGTAAAAAGGGTTTTTAGGCTTAAGGGTTAATTATTCTTAATCACTACCGATCTCAAATTCCAGAAAAGGCGACAAAATCACAAATACATGATCGAATCCACGAACACGATACTTGCAATTGCTCAAATCCTTAACTCGAATAGGCTAAAGATAGGTCCAAACTTCACCAATAATAATATATCAAAAAGGGCGACAAAATCATAAATACATAGCCGAATCCACGACTACGATACTTAAGATTGCTCAAATCCCTAATCTCAATAAATCAAAGGTTTGGTTGGATAAAGAACAATACAGGGTATGGATAATATTTGGGATATAAATTGGTGTAAAATGAAAATAAACAAAACAAAACAAATAAATTAAAATCCTAAGTGTGGTTAATCACTATCCCAACCATCCCATGAATAAGACTCATATCATTGAATAACTCACGCTTTAACACTTGAAACACACGCTTTAGGTAGACACGAATTATACTCAACAAGATCTTAATCAAAGAATAAACCTTAATTGGCGTTCCCATAACTGCCAATTCCCATTCAATCATAGATATAATACAACAAATAGTGGTGATATCGACCACTTACATAACTCTACATCGTTGGCTTAAAATAAACATCCAACTCTTTTTTTCTTTCTTTTTCTTTTCTCATTTTTTCGATTTTTTTTTTTTTTTTTTTTTTTTTTTTTTTTTTTTTTTTTTTTTTTTTAACCATAAACATAGATGTGTAAAATTTCACCACATCACTACAACTTTCTTTCTGGATAATTTTTTTTTATACTTTTCATACTTTCAGAAATAACAGTAATAGTGAAAGTAGTAAACACACGAAAAATAAACTCAAAAATATACAATATTTACTTTCACTCCAATTGCATTGTGCAATTTCCCGACCTAACCATAGATAATGAATTACGCACGCGAACACAGGTAATGTAAGGAAACACACTCTGCCTATAGCAATTAACCAACCACGGATTCTAATCTACAGGGTAGGCTAAGGTTTAAGGTGTAACGAAACATTTTAGACATAGGTGTAAGAAACGAAAGGAATGGCTCTGAGGGTTTTTCTAGGGGTATCTTACTCTAAAAATGAGAGTAACAAAAGGTTTTATACGGGGATTAACTAACCAGTGTAGTTAGCTAATAACACATAACATATAAAGGCTATTTGGGTGTAATCCTAGAATCTTACCAAGTTAGACAAGTCATTCCAATTATATAAATAATACTTATTATGGTGGTCTCGAATAGTATACAAGCCAAGTTCTAAAGTTTACAAGTCACCGGCACACTCATAGATTTGTGAATTTTGAAAAATCACAATTTTTGAAAATAACGTCATGTGTGCAGTTATGCAACTTAGATCTTAAACAAAAACATGCTAAAATTTTTTTAAGTTTGATATATTAAGCACATTTTAAGCATAATTTTTGAAAAAGTTGGACAAGTAAGTGTTAAGTGTTCTAATTCTCCTATCCCCCCACTTAAGTTAAACAACGTCCTCGTTGTTTGTATAAAAGGTTAAAAACTGGAAAATAAAAGAATTAGAACAAGAAAAACTCCCCTGAGATTTGCTCGGTATGATCCTCCATTAGTATAAGAGCAAAAATCATCTTCTTGTGGATTAGAACGTTAAAACTTCATACTTTATGTATCCACAGGAAATCCAGGAAACTATAATACCACCAACACTTTAAAACACACCTAAGATAAGAAAGGTTCAACTTGCATAATACATTAGTAGTTAGATAAAAATAAAACTTAAAAATTAAAATTGAAAATCATCAGGTCAGTCGATGCGCCGTATCTTATTGAAGAAGATACGCCGTATCGAGCCTGGAATTAATACGGATCAGAATAAAGATGCGCCGCATCCTTAACCAGGGATGCGCCGCATTAAAATAAACTGATAAATAGTTTTAAAGTCGAAAATAAAAATGCAGAAAAATAAAATAAGATATGACCATTGCAGAGGATGCGTCGCATCTCAGGACTGAGATGCGCCGTATCTTCGTGCGGCCTGGACTGACTATAAAACAAAATAAAGGATAGGATGCGTCGCATCTGTTTAGGCAGATACGTCGCATGTAGTAACCAAACAGACTGTTAACAATCTGTTGCAAAAATGGCTCGTTCCACGGTTTAATCTCATACGTCCTCTCGTTCTCTCATGCTGAACTTAATGCCAGTCTTCGTCAAACATAACAAGAAATATAAACTGAAACATTAAACATAAGCATAAGAATAACGATAAGTACAATCCAAAATGTAATAATAATGTGTGGAACAGTCTATGAAATCAAGAGAGTAAGGTCATGGGTGAGTGCGGTCGTCTGGATGGGTCCCGGAAGTGCTGGCTCCATCAGTCCTCTGGCGGACTCTGCGCTCGTATGCCCGTGTCACTCTTGCAACCTCAGTACCATCTGGACGAGCGTGTGTAATACCCTGCTGCTCTAGTAGTCTGCTCACACTCATGACCACCCACTCTAAGTCTCTCCTCAGTACCATCACCTCTCCCTCGACTGCGTCGAGTCTCTGAATCACAGTGCGTGGGGGTACTGGTGCCTGTGGCACCTCCTCGTCGGCAGGAGCAGCAGCCGGAGGATCCTGAGGTCCTCCCTGCTCCGCCTCTGGCCCTGCAGCTCTGGCGGGCCCTAATGCTGCCCAAAAGTGGCCCCCAGCAGCCACCTGGCAGATCGCCAGTCTAACCAAATAGTCCCTGTCGATAACTGGGAGACGAGCCACCACAACCTCCAGCCCCGCTGGAATCTCCGCTCCAATAACTCCAAAATGGCGGGCCAGCCTCGAAACAAAATGCCCGCCAGTCATGTGGCTCCTCCGATCTCTCCCAGCAGCTGATCGGTGGAGGTAGTGTGCCAAAAAGTGGGGGATGTTCACCGGCATCCCCTCATCCATGCTCCTAAGTAGGAAGAGGTCCAGAGTGGTCACCTTTTCAGGTGACTGACCCCTCCCAGCAATAGTAAGTGCAATCAGCCTGTGACACAGCCTCCTCATCGGCTCCCTGATCAAAGTATATGAGGGGGTGGAAGTAGTGATGTCGCCCCCCGAAGAAATCCTGAACCAGTAATCACTGAATACCCCTCTGTCAGGGACAACCCGTAAACTCTCAGCCCAGTACCTGGCAAACCCAGCAGATCCAAGCTCCTCCTCAGTGTGTAGACCCATGGCTAAAATAAACTGCCTCATCGACATCTGCCTGTGCACACCTCCTAACCTGAACACCAGAGTGTCAGCTGTATCAATCTCCACATCCGTCTCTCTGTAATGAATCGTGCTAAAGAACTCCAGCATGAGCTCCCTAATCAGAGGCTCGTCAACCCTAAACAGTCGCTCCCAAGCACTAGACCTGAACTCCACCTCATCATCACCTCCAACAACTACCATCTCCATACGACGCTGTAAGCTCGCAGCTGCATGTCCACCACCGATCAATCCCACATCGTCAAAATTCAGAACCTGGACTCTGAATATTTTCTTGAAGTAAACTGAGTCAAGCCTATGCAAATAATCCTCTAGAGTGCCATCAGTAAGTCCCATGTTCTCGAATCGTAACCATTGGTGCCTTTGTGCGATATCTGGTAGTGTCATCTGAAATAAACATTCAAAGTCAGTAAACAGTCTGCAAGTAAGGTAGATACGACGCATTTGATTAAATCAATGCGGCGTATCTGTATAAAGTACAAGAGATGCGGTGCAAGACAACAGATACGGCGTATTGAGATGCGTCGTATCTAGATTAATCAATACGGCGTATCTAAAAGTTTATCAATTTTGAAATAGGTCGTTACGCCGCATTGATCAACCCAGATGCGCCGCATCTAAAAGCATATCAGTATAAAATAAAGGGTTAGGCACGTTTATCGAGAATCCGTATCCGTGACGTAATCTACCACTAAATATCACAGTATTATATACTCTTTATATCAGTTCAAATATCGCATTCCTCCACTACCAATTCGCCTTCCTGCTAGATATTCAAAATCAAACCCAAAACCTAAATTTTCGTTCGATTCAATTAGTGTCAAATTCGATGTCTTATTCAAAAATTAACTTAGGGGAAATAATTAATGCCAAGTTCTAATCATATCCCTATATCGTTTAAGCGCGAATCGATTCAATCCTATAAACCCTAATTTTCGTATTAATCAAAATTAAATCGAAATGTAACAATTACCTTAGTTTTTCGTGATTAGGAGAAGGATTATAGCTCGGATTAAAGGCGGATTAAAGAAGGATGATCGGATTTTGAGTATAATTTTAGTGCGTGTTCTTAACTGTGTGTATTTAAGCGGCGTATTCCCGTCGTATTTATAAGGCGACACGATGCGCCGTATTAGAAAATTGGGATGCGCCGTATCTTGTTAATTCCGTTGACTAGTCAATAAGTCCTAGTTGGTCAGGGATACGGCGCTTTGGATATTTAGATCCGCCGTATCTCTATGTTAGTTAACGAAATTTAAATGAAGAACGTACCTTGGCCTCCGCAACACTTTTCCTTATACATCAAATTTGGGTAAAAATGGCACACCATATAGATGAATTCAAAATAAGAGTAATAGGCATAAACGTTTCATTAATAATCGTAATCTTATTGTTTAGTGGATAAGGATTTATTCCGAGGTTAGGAACAAATATCGTTTTTTGAGCATACAAAATTAAGATTACGAATTGAATCAGACGTATAATAAGGATAATAAAACTGAGATCATAGTGTAGAGAACTTTCCTTTGGGCAGTTGAATTATCGTAGAGTTTACCTGGGATTCAATTTCAAGAATTAAGGAAGTTCAATGTTACCAATACTGAGTTTTCCTCCACTCTTGTCGTCTTAGGTTCGGTCACTTCAGCTAGCGTCTCTTAGTTTGGTTCAGAATGTAATCCTTCTTGGTGATGCTTGAGTCATCATTTATCCTGAAAATAAACAACTTGCACGCGAGAGTAGCGGACCGATCAAGGTAAATATCAAAAATCAACTATATTTATCAAATTATATTCGTCGTATTAACAAAAGTTAATGCGCCGTATTTTCGTTACGTTTAAAAATAAAAGATTTTTGATTCAGTAAGATGCGCCGTATCGACAGAGATCGATACGTCGTATCTGTTTAATAATTCGCAAACTGTTTTTAATTAAAATAATAGATACGCCGTATCTTCAAAAGAAGATGCGTCGTATGGCGTTAATGTTTTAGAAAAATTTTTATCAAAAACAGATACGCCGTATCTGCAAAAGCAGATGCGTCGTATTACTTTATCGCTTAGAAAAAATTTTCTTATTAAAAACAGATACGTCGTATCTTGGGGAAAAGATGCGTCGTATCGAATTAATTAAACGCGTTGTATATAAAAAAAATTAAACGCAATACGCCGTATCTGAGAAATCAGATGCGCCGTATCGTTTGATTTAGCACAGTACAACGATAGCAGAACAGAAAAGTACGAAAAATAAAAACAAAAATTTAAACACACAAACGAAAATAAACACACAAAAATAAAAAGAAAACAATTAACACAAAGCAAATAACACACAATACAACAAATATGCAAAATAGTACAATGATGCAATTAATCTAATAAAAAGAAAAACAAATCAAGATACACCACGAGTATTTTAATTAGGTTTTTCTATTAAAATACTAAATCAAATTAACAGATAATAACAATTCACTCCCCGGCAACGGCGCCAAAAACTTGATGCGCGTGATGTGTCGTTGCGGTTTAGCAGTTTTAATGCCTACTCAAGTTTTAAATTTATATTTAGCCGACTTATCAATAACACACACACTTAACGAGCAGTGTACCCGGTCAGTATGAAGATAATGGTAAGTAGAGTGTCGATCACTAAGAGTGGAACGTATTATCTAGTTATTCTAATCAGTATTTTAATATCCTAACGCAAGGGGGTTTCAGCCTGAGAGACTGGCACGGTTTTGTTGTAATTAAATAATAAAATAAACAAATAGGCACGAATCAGCAAGTAGCACACACGTACACAGATAGATACTAGAGACAATAAGAGGGCTGTCCTTATGATTAAGTAGATTGTCACTTGTTTTATTGATAGCTTTATATGAAGTGTATGTAATTAACCCTTTCTCGTTGGTCCTATTCTCATCGGCGAGTAAACCCTTAATGATTACTTATGTCTAAAAGTTATTCCTAAGTGATCAATTTAGAAACAACCGTGGGAGCCACATCTTGTCCCGCAGTCGGATGCCCGCAAGCCACTAATAAACACAGAGGTTATCAATGCACTAATAAGTAGTAACCAAAGACATCAACATATAAACTTTAATTGATGGGAAAGCAAGTATTAAAGGGAGTGCAATCTTTCGTTGTCACATTACACAAGCCACCAATCCTGATGAATCAAAGTTTGCTAACACAATAAAACAAAACTACTTAATGAATTAAATACATGCAGCACCTTCTTACAGCTCTTGTATCTTCGATTTGGGTGTGTCTTGTGCTGCCTCTTGACTGAATTCGTCCTCCTGTTCTGCTGTCCGAACTTCGGTTTTAGGGTTTCGAACTCTTAACTCGTCTGGTCTACGGGGTATTTATAGTTTCTGTCTGAGGGAAGATGCGGCGCATCTACTTAAGTAGATGCGGCGCATGTACTTAACTTCGCGTGGGGTCCAAGATTATAATATTCAGGAATATTCGTACACCGCCAGAAGATGCGGCGTAACCCTTTATTAGATGCGGCGCATGTCCTCTTGTATCTTGGATCGTATCTGGTGATATCTTGATAGAGATGCGACGCATGTCCTGAGTGAGATGCGGCGCATCTGGAGCAGATTAGTCTTGATCTTGTCCATTTCAGCAGACTCTTCACATTATGCATGTTTTGCTCCATTATTAGTCCAAAATAGCTAAGTTTCACCAAATGCTTGTTTTTACCTGAGAATTACAAAAGTAAACGATTAAGTATCAATCCTCATACATAATATAGTAAAACAAGTCAAATTAATAGGATAAATGATAGTAATAAAATGTACTTATTTGAGTTCATCAATCCACTTTCAGTGAACATGACCGATTCGAGACACGCTTACATCACTAGTTAGACTAGCTTGAAATTATTACCCGGCCTGGTCAAGTCCACAGAAAGTTTCTCGAAACGGTACACTCTACTCAGACAAGTCCTCTTCGAGACATGCTTACATCACTGGTTAGACCAGCTTGAAATTATTACCCGGCCAGGACAAGTCCTTTTGATTAATGATAGTTTTCGTTTCGTCAATTCATTGGTGAAGTCTGAGTCGCACTCACATGAGATGCCATATCCTTTTTGTCACCACAAACCATTTTCTCCCCCTCAATATGTGCATTAATATACAAAAGAGTTTAGCACATATGGGAGAGCTTACATTTAAGTCCAAAACATCACATTTTTATCAGATTGCATATTTAAATCACATTCTCTCCCCCGATCAGAAATTTCAAACCTTTTGAGATTTTGTGATCCCAATTGATTTAAATAAGTTTAGAAAATATGGGAGAAAATGTGGTCAGGTTTAATATGAGTTGATAATGGAACATACTAATGCTCCCCCTCAAACCAAGAGGGAGAGTGTCTGATCACTACTGATGCTGCACAAAGTTTAAAAAGGTGTCAGAAATTTGAAGAAATACTCTCCCCCTCAATTAATGACCCGTTTTCTATTTAAAGAGCTATAGCCATTGAATTGAGCGTCAAGTATTTGTGAAAATTTAAGTCCAATTACCACCTTGTGAAACACAAAAACTCTCCTGAAGAATCATAGACGAGAAAGAATTTGTGATGCAAAGAAGACTTCTCTTCTTATACGAGAAATAATGCACTGAAACGTACATTAAATCGAAGAAACATGGATATAAAGTAATCCATGCCCGGGTGAACTTCACCCAGTGGGAGGAACAACCGTCTTTTTGGCGACGAGCTTTCCCCATAATGAAGAACGGGTTACAGTCTGAAGTAACTGCTAGCCGTTATGACATGTTTTCATAATTCGTTTGAACTTCTGCTCGAGCTTCATTTAAAGTCCCGTGTCATTATTGAATGACATTTCTAGGACCGTAAATGTTATCGATAAACAGAAGACATGCCTAGAGCAACTATTTTTGGTATTTTTGTGTTTTTCTGATTTTTATGGTTTTTATAAGTTTTATATTTTTCTATTTTCTTTTTGGTTTAACATATATACAAGGATATATGAAGCAAATCCATTACTCCTCATTCTCTTCCTTAAGACGCTTGAGGGTTTCTGGCGTCAAACTCTTCATGCCAAGTCGCGGGAGAATAAATTAGAACCGTTCTCTCAGGAGTGCCTTAGTGAAGATATCAGCCAACTGAAACTCAGTCCTCACGAAGTAAAGTTCAACAACCCCTTTCTCAAATTGTTCCCTTATAAAGTGATGCCGGATATCGATGTGCTTTGATCGGGAGTGTTGGACATTGTTGCAGCAAAGAGCTATAGCACTTTTGTTATCACAATACAGAGGGATCTTGTTGTATGCAAAGCCATAGTCCGATAGTTGAGATCTCATCCATAGGATTTGAGCACAGCACGCAGACATGGCAATGTATTCAGCCTCTGTGGAAGATATAGACGTACTCATTTGCCTCTTAGATGACCAGCTTACTAACTTTTCTCCTAGAAACTGAGCACCTCCCGACGTACTTCGACGAGTGTCTTGACACCCCGCATGGTCTGCATCTGCATAGGCCATGAGTGCCATGGCGGTGTCCTTAGGGTACCAGAGAACCATGTGAATAGTCCCTTGAAAGTATCGAAAGACCCACTTTACCGCTTCCAGATGCCTTTTGGTGGGCTTAGACTGGTACCGAGCGTACATGCATACTGCGAACAAGAGATATGGCCTACTAGTGGTGAGATACATTAGGGATCCAATCATGCTTCGAAACTTGGTTTGATCAACAGGGATTCCAGAGAGGTCTTCATCCAACTTTGATCTCTCAACCATAGGAGTGTCAACAGGATCACTTGAATCAAATCCAAATTTCTTCAGTATTTCATTTGCATATTTGGATTGATTAATGAAGATGCCTCCGGGACTTTGAGAGATTTGTAAACCTAAGAAGAACGAAATTTGTCCCATCATAGACATTTGGAACTTAGAACTCATCTTGTTAGAAAACTGATCACATTCCATAGGATCAGAGGAGGCAAAAATAATGTCATCTACGTAGATTTGAACGTGAAGTAGATGTTTGCCCGTTTTCCTAGTGAATAGTGTAGGATCAACAACACTTTTGGAAAATCTGTTTGCCAGAAGAAACTTAGACAAAGTGTCATACCACGCCCTAGGTGCCTGCTTTAGGCCATAGAGGGCCTTCTTCAAGCGATAGACGTGAGTAGGGCGATCAGGGTCCACAAATCCTTCAGGTTGACTGACATAGACTACCTCTTTCAAATCACCATTTAAGAATGATGTCTTTACATCCATTTGGTAGACTGTCATATTCTGACTGGCAGCATTAGCGAGAAAGATTCTGATGGCTTCAATTCGAGCAACCGGTGCAAATGATTCTTCAAAGTCTATGCCCTCTTCTTGACGATACCCCTTTGTAACAAGTCGTGCCTTATTTTTCAGAACATCGCCATGCTCATTGAGTTTCACTTTGAAGATCCACTTTAGAGCGATAATCATTGCACAATCTGGATGTGGTACTAATTCCCATATTTAAGTCGATCAAATTCATGAATTTCTTCTTGCATTGCATTAAACCAACTGTCTTTGGACATAGCATCTTTGAAGTCTTTGGGTTCGACTTTGGATAGTACGGAATTAAAGAAGCACCACAAGGCATCGGTGGCAAGTTGCTTTCGTGTGGATACTGGACGAGAAGGATTTCCAATAATGTTGTCAATCGGATAATCATTAGTCCATTTTATGAGATGTTCAAGTGGTTGATGCTAGGGAACTGATGTAGCCGTGTTAGGATCCCCTGAAGAAGATGTCACAGTAGGAGATTCAGGAGCAAATATATTCTCGAATGGAACATCATCAGCAAGAGCAAAAGGATTCACTTCAAAAGAATTGTCAACTGCAGAGCCTTGCTGTACCGAAGGAGATTGAATATTTGATGATGATGGTGAGTGACTGGCAGATGGTGCATCTTGACTAATTGAGACAGATACAGATGGACCATCTAAGTTGTGTGGAATTGGAGCATCAGCAACTGGAGGTAAAGGTGGAGCGTCAGATGTAGTATCAACAGTTGGTGGCTCAAAGTATTCATCAAACATCGGATCAAACAAATTCTTCAACTCTTCACTCATGGGGGGTACATAAGGAACTGCAGGAGTGGAATGCTGTACAAGACCTGAACTAATTGGTCTAGGAGGTAAAAGATTAGGTGCGGGTCAGGAGCCATTTGCTCAGTCAGCTCATCGAATATCACGTGAATGGTTTCCATAATTTGTCGGGTTCGTTTGTTGTAGATTCGGTATCCCTTGCGATCTGGTGCATATCCAATGAAGAATCCAATGTCTGCTTTAGCCTTTAGTTTTCCCAGATCCTGACTGTCATTTGTTGGGTAGCATAGAGCACCGAACACTCGTAGAAAAAAAAGATCTGGTTTCTTGCCATGTATCAGCTCATAAGGAGTTTTGTTGTGAAGAGTATGTATCAAGGATCAGTTTTGGGTGTAACAAGCTGTGGAAATTGCTTCTGACCAAAGAAACATTGGTGCCTTGGAAAATATCAGCATGGTTCGTGTAGCTTCCACAAGAGTACAATTTCGTCTTTCAACAACGTCGTTCTGCTGAGGAGTGCGTGGAACACTTTTCTGGTGAGTTATGCCAATACTTTCATAAAATTGAATGGGTTGTTTGTTAACAAACTCAGTTCCATTGTCTGTCCGGATGATTCTGACGGTTTTGTTGAGTCTTACTTGTAGCTGTTTGATAATTTTGATGATAACCTCTGGAGTCTCGTCCTTGGTTCTCAAAAACTTCACCCATGTAAACCGTAAGTAGTCGTCGACCACCACAAGAACATATTTCTTCCCATTTATACTCTGCACTCTCATTGGTCCGCATAGAACCATGTGAAGGGTGTGAAGAACTTCCATGATGGTGTTGACAGTTTTAGGTTTGTGAGTATGCTTCTTGCTTTTTCCCAGTTGACAAGCAGAACAAAGATGATCTTTTTCAAAATTCAATCTGGGCATTCCTTGAACAAGATCCTTGCGAGTAAGTTCATTTATGGTGCCGAAGTTTAAGTGATTTAAACGACGGTGCCAAAGCCATGATTTGTTCTTTGAGGCCTTTGACAGCAAGCAAATAGGAGAAGACCGCATCATGTCTTCAATAGAGATGGTGTATAGATTAGTGCCACGACTGCCTTTAAGGAGATCAATACCATCCAATTCTCTGACGAAACATGTGTGTTTTCTGAAAGCAACTTCAAGATTGGAATCACAAAATTGACCAACAGTTGTGCTCAAGTCCTTCCACGTAGTATACCCTGGAAATTACACTGTCACCAAAAACATAATCTCCATAGCCCATAATTTCCCCAAAATGGTCGTTACCGAATCTAACTGTCCCGATAAACTTATTCATGAAATTCTTGAGCCGTGAGCGATCCCCAGTCATATGTTTTGAGCAGCCTGAGTCCAAATACCAAAGGACGATTTGTACGACCTGCATTTTAAAACAGACAACGATGGATAGCTGAAAAAAGTGGATCCCCACGTGCAACTGGGGTCTGTTTGGTTAGCACAAACAAACTCTGGAGCAACAGGATTCATAGATGCCATGGTATTCACATTGGAAACTTCACAAGTAACAGCAATTGACCTAGTTACAGGGCATTGTGTCTCTAAAGGGAAAATTCGACCAGTTGGCTTCCATTCCTTAACATTCACCAATTTATGATTAGTCATTCTAGTTAAGGGGCACTGATCTCCTAAAGTGAATTTTCTTCCAGTGGGTCTCCATTGATAACCAACATTAGCAAACATTTTTCCTGTTGCTTTCCAAATTTGCTTACTCAGTTTTAGGTTTCCTAACATTTTTAACTGGGGATCATTGAGAAGACATCAAGAATGACACAACACATTCATCATGATTACCAAAAATTAAGCATTCATTACATGTCTTACAAATAGCATTAGAATTTGAATTAATTACAGTACGCTTATAGCTAATACTAGAATCAACACGATTCTTTTTTATCAAATCAAGTTTATTGTTCCTAAGATGGTCTTCTACTTTCTCCTGATGAGCACTCTTAGCTGGCGCAGTCCTATCTTTCTTTGTATTGCGACTAGGCTTTGACCTGCTAGCTTTAGTGTCACTGTTTACTCCTGTAGAAGTGATGATGGGAATATTAGTTTGTTTCACTGCCATTTGTTTTTCTAGTTTTGATGTGCTGGGTTCAAATGTCGTTAATGGTACATCAAAGGTGACATGCTTGTTCTTAGTCATTGAGGATGATGCAATAAACCTATCTCGCTTGTTATCAATCTTAGGACATGTGCCAATGACGTATTCTAAGAGTTCCTGAGATCGTTTAGTGAAGAAGCAGGCATCTACAACTGCACTATCAAGTGGTTTATCTATCCTATCCTCTTCTACGATCTCACGAAGGGTATCAAGGCTATCCTTAAGGTGAGTGAGATATACTTGATGAGCAGACCTATTGTTCCTAAAGGGAAGCGGAATAGGCACAACATCAATTGCATACTTACTACAAGCAGAAACCTTTGGAACAACAATATCACTGGTGATGACTGGCATTTTCCCTTTCACCTGAGCCTTTAGATTCTCAATCTCATTAAGCAAAGAAGTTATTTTTTCATTGGTTTTATCACGTGTGATTTTAATCGAATCATATAACTCTTTGTAATGCTGTTTGACTTTTGAATTTTCAGCTTGAAAACAATCATTTTCATGTTGTAATTTATTGATGGTGTCTTGATAGTGAAAATTCTGAGAATCTAAAGACGATGGTTTATGGGTGCCAGTCACGTCACTCTTATCCGATTTTAATTGGGCAATTTGGGCCCTCAATTTTCGAATCGTGTTAGTGTGAACTTGAACTTTTTCATCTCGTTTGCTTAATTCAAAATATGCATCAAATTCAGGAGCATCCAAAGATGTCTTGGCATTTGAGATTTTAATTCTTTCTTCTAAATGTTGATATTTTAATTGCAAATTAAGATTATCAACCTCTAGTTTTGAAAAATGCCTGACCATGTTATCATGGTCATCGTTTTGGATTTTGTCATACAATTTTAAATTCTCCCCCTCAAGCTCAACAACACGATTCTGGGTAACATTCAATGCAATAGACAACTCATGAAATTGACACGCAGTTAATGCAGAATCAGTAGCAGTATAAAATACATCCTGTGCAATACATCTAGCAATCAAATTCTCATTGGTGATGAGAATATTCTTTCTTTCAATCTCACAGCATTTAAGATCAATAGCATTTTGTTTCCCTATATTTTCCATATCTTTAACCACTTCTTTCATTTCTTTTAATTCAGTTTCAAGGGTTTTTTGCATGCCCTCGAAATGTTCTTTGAGAAGTTTAAAATATGGAATAACCTCAGTTAAGTAGCACCGTTTCGTCTGTTCAAAGCACCTTTCCCCTTCAGTAATTCCTGTTGGCGTAACTCTCTTCTTACATGTTTTATCGAAATCAGCAAATAATTGACAAAGAACATATATGCTAATTAGAGTTTTACATTCTGTGGGAAGAGTTAAAGGAACTAAGTGCATGGGTTTATTGGGTGGGTACACCGTTGCTGCAGCTATCTTTCTAAAGGGTGGAGTTTTGGCTTGAAGTTCTTCGGCTTTCTTTTTTTCTAAGTCTAAGGACCAAAATATTTGTTCTGGAGTCAACTTAGTTTGAGGTACAAAAATAGCCAATCGGTTCTCCTCAGAGTAATCATGGGGTTTGATTATGACTCAATTTGCTATACATTTGGGATCCTTCATATTTTCAGCCAATCTTTCTCTATTTATTACTTCTATCTCATTACTCTCTTCAAATGATGACACATCAGGAGAGGTATAACCAGGCTTAAGCATTACATTTGCATCATATAATGCAGTGTAAGATCTAAACATATTGATTGTGTGGATCGGGTGGTCTTGGATTGTGGAAGATTATCTTCATTGTTGAGTTAGAGAGAGAGACTAGAGAGAGAGTTGGGAACTTGAGAGAAACTTTGTGAATATTAGATTGAAGTAAGAATGAGTTCCAAGAGTTCCAACCCTTCCCTTGTGTGGGAAGGGGCTTATATAGTAGCTAACATATGGTGCCCCTAGTGGGCTGTGAAGTGAGCTGACAGTGGGTAAAGACCCGACCCACTCCACAAATATAAATATAACTACACTAATAATACTAATAATACTAATAATAATAATAAGCCTACGAGCTACTTAAATGCTAAATAGATACTCGGGGTGACCGAGTCTTCACATGAATATTTATATTCCTAACATGCAGGTTGAGCAACTTTAGCACTCCTAAGAAAAACTGATTTAGGTTCACCTACATTCTTTACACTATTTTCATCACACAACTTTTTATGCTTTTGAATCATTTGAGCAGTTTGTCTGGTCTGGTCTTGTGTGTACAACTTGTTTTCAATCTTATTCTTTAACGTTTTAAGTCTGGAAAAATCATTTAAGAGTTTTGTTTCTTTTTCTTTGAAATCATGTTTTAGTGTAATTACACTTTCTTGGATCTCCTGTTTTTGTTTAACAGTTTGATCAAGTTGTTTTCGTAAAGAATATAACTCCTTTTTCAATGTTTCTTCCCTTAAATTACGTTCTGTTATGAATGTACGCATTTGACCATTCATTTTCTGCTCACATTCAGTTAGCTCAAATTTTGCACGTTGTTCATATATGGCCACCTGATCTTTATAGATGTTAAGTCTAGTGGTCAAAGTGTCATCAGGGATAAACACGGTGTTCTCATGCAACTCACAAGTATTATCGACAACAGAAGATGCACTACTTGGTACAACAGATACGTCGTTGTGATTCACATATTGTTCATATGGGATAACATTACTATTTCCCATATCAGCAGTATCTGATTCAACAACATCTGTCTGTTGTACTTTGTTGGGAATCTTCTGTTCATCGACCATATTATACATGTCATACAGCTTTAGTACCTCAGATATGACAGATGCGTTAGAAGGACCAGATTGTTGTGGTGATGAGACTGCAGAAGACAGATTAGCCATGAAGATGGTTTGAGCAGTGGGTTCACCATCAACGTCATAGTCAAAAGCATCACAGTCATCAGCTTGGAAGATGTTGGGATCATTTAGTGCCAAGTACTGAACTGGTTGATCATCCACATCAGCATCAAACGTGTTCCCCTCATCACCAGCAAGAAACAATAACTCTTCTTCATCCAAAGCTGCTCCATTCTCTTGAGCTTGCATCAATAGCATCTTATCTTTGAAGTAGTCAGAGTTCTGTAGACGCTTTGGTTGAGTGCAGTTCCTTGCTATGTGTCCTAGTCCACTACAGTTGTAACATTTGATTTGCCTTCCATATCCCTGATTAGCATTCCCAAATCTATTTTGTATGTTACCCCGACCAATGTTCCTTTGATTCACATTCTGCCTTCCCTGAACATTCTGAACCACAACTCTTCCATCTTCCACTGTTGCTTGATTACGTGGATTTGATGAAGTTCGAAGTTGGTTGTTGGTTTGAGGGAGTGTTGCTCTGAACTGTTGGACAAGTAAAGAAACTTGGTTGGAGAGATTATCAATCATCTTGTCAGTATAAGAGTATCCTGAGTCCAGTTGGGTGTTCACAGCAGATGGTGGGTGCAAAGATGATTGGAAAAATGATGTCTGATTTTGTGACAAAGAGGGATGGTGATAAACTTGATTAAGTGAGGATTGATTGAATGGCTGAACATTTGCGACAAGTGCAAGTGGATCATTAGTTGTCGTTGGATTGATTCTTTCCCTTAATTGACAATCATAGACAACATGCTTTTCATGTTGTTGTAAGTAAGCATACAGCTGTTCATAATTCGTCTCTCTCAATCCTTTGTTGAGCTTCACGGCTATGAAAAATCTATCCCACTTGGGTGACATTTTGTTCCCAAACTTAGAATTGAGCTGGATATTTGGCATTGTCATCCTGATGATCCTCATGTCATTCACAATCTTGTGAAATCTCACATAATAGTCAGTGATGTTTTCACCAGGATTCATCTTGAAGTGCTCAAAACTCATCATACAACTGAGATTCACGATCTTCTTTGGTCAGTTCAGATCCAGCCAGAAGCATTTTAACATTGTCCCAAACAGCTTTGGCTTCAGTGTTGAAGTTGATGAGCTTGTAAACGTCTTTGGGAAGTCCTTGAATCACAATGTTAGAAGCTCTAATGTCTGCATCATAACGCTTCTTCTCCTCCTCATTGAGATCGTTGTAATTATGTGGCCTATCGATTCCAAGAGTGACAGTTCCATCCTCAGCGATAGTGACAGCATCTCTAGTGGTGCCCATTTGAAAAGGTCCTTCATCAATGGATTTAAGAATGTTAAATCCATTCTCTTTTCCCAAGCAATAAAGTTGTATTCTTTGTGCCCATGATTCATAATTCGTCCTATCAAACATAGGAGGGCGGGTATCGGACCCGGCAGCTTGAATGTCATCAGAAGAAGTGCTTGCCATGATGTTAATGTGCACGGGATTTTACAATTCTATGATTTAAACCGAGAAATAGAATCTTTCGTGGGATTTTACAAAAATCAAGAAGAAACCGTGAGACAATGATTACTTGAATGTGTTATGATTAAAGATTGGATCGATGTAATATGATTAGTGATTGTGTGTTGAAGTTGATGATTGATTGTTAGACTTTGTGGAATGTTGTTTGATTTGGTTGAAATATTTAGTTAGTCTTAAGTGGTCTTCAAAATGGTAAACCGCAGAGTCCAAACCTCAACATCAAACCGCAATGCAGAAGTTCAAAACGCGGACCACCAAAACGCAGAAGTCCAAGACGCAGTAGCTCAAAACGCAGGAGTCCAAAACGCAGTACAGCTTGATCAAAACGCAATGTCAAAACTCAACAGTCAAAACGCAATAGCATCAAAACGCAGTTTATCACAAAACGCAGAAGTCCATAACGCAGAACTTCAAAAATCAAACCGCAAGACTTCCAAAACGCAAGAATGTCAAACCGCAGAACTTCAAAACGCAACAGGTCAAAACGCAGTCACTTGGTCAAACCGCAGTGGAAAACAGACAAAACGCAAAGGACATAAAAGTCACTTTCATTGAGTTTTGTTCTTTTTCGTTTTCAGCTACAAACTAAACCGCAACTGAGATTAGACCAAAACGCAACCTGTGACTTCCAAGATTAGATCAAAATGCAATGACGAACACAACTTCGAGAGTCAAAACGCAGGGAAGAAAAACACTTCAATTTTCCAAGAAAGCCACCAAATGAGTCGTATACCACCAAGAAACAACACCAGGTGATAATCTAAGCCCTAAAGTACAACCTTTCAACAAATTTAACCACTAACAAAGCTCAAACAATGTTTTTCTTGCCTTTTATATTCGAACCAAGAAGAAGAAGAAAAACAAGAAAAAAACTATACCACGAATTGTACACACAATCTAGCTAGTCATAACCATGGCTCTTGATACCAATTGTAACATATTCATAATCATAACACACACAAGAGATTGATGTTTGGTTCGTTTATAGAGAGAGAAAGAGTGAGAGGAGGGAACTTCACTTGCAATCAATCTAACTTACTACTTTCATTTCTCTCTCTAGAAGTTCCCTCCTCTTAAGTGAAGTTCCCTCCTCTCACTCTCTCTCTCTCTATAAACGAACCAAACATCAATCTCTTGTGTGTTTTATGATTATGAATATGTTACACCTCGTATGGATTATCAAGATACCAGACGCTACATCCTCATTCTAATCAATGATCCAAGCATCTATGATGAGCAAAGAGCTTATCTCGCTAGAGTCCAATATCGATTTATACACGAAGGTCGTGTAGTCGATGCTCTTTTTGTTCTCTTGGATAACATCCAAGCATGTTTTCCTACAATCCAATTTGATTGTTTATACAAAATAAACGATCAAATTTGTCCTCGTTTTGTCCTCGAATTCTATAGTCGAGTCCGCACCTTCAATGATCTTGAGGGTAATGTCTTCCTTGATTTTTGGATTCAAAACTAAAACATCATGTTGTCCATCACCGAGCTTGGTGACATTCTCGGTGTTCCTTCGTATGGTCAGTGTGCATATACTGAAGACCATTCCCTAGGGTCACTTTACTATAATCTTGAAAGTGAAGGTCCTTATCGTACCGAAATCCCCAACCTTGAAACCATAAAACAACACATCCAAATTCCTCGAGTCGCCAACACGCATCAAAAGCGTGATGGTTCCGTTGTCTATCTCGACCCCAATCGACTCTATCTCAAGGAGATTCTTCCCGATCTTAAAAGTTGGGAACATCTTCTACGAGAAAACGTGTTGTATCTTGTGGGCAACCGGGATCATGTTCCGGCTAGTCTTGCCCACATGCTCTATTGTCTTAGTATCGAGGAGCCTGATGCGTTCGCATGAGGTTTTAAATTTATAAACAAGAATTACCGATTAACTAGGAACACATTCGGGCAAGTATACCCTAGTCGTATGTAGTATTGGGGTTGGTAAGTCAAGATCGTCCCAAGAGACTTGGTTGCACTCAAGTGGCGTTTTTTTGTTTAAGCAAGTAACAAGTTGATGGTTATGATTGTCACGGATCAAACCAACAAGAAAAGCAATATAAGAACAATCACACAAAGAACATACATGTTTGGACAAATGATCACATGGATATTTGGATGGTTAATTTGGAAAATATATTATCAAAGGTAATCATTTCGACCTTTAGAACCAATAATAATTTAGTGTTTTATAAATCAAATATGTATAAGCCTCAATCAAATGGTCATATCATGAGCCTTATGCCTATAACAAGAAAGAATCCTTTCGAACCTTAAAATTTAATATTATTAATTCGTGAAGTTCCATTTACTTGAAAGATGATTAGAACACATACTCAAAAGATGCCTTTCGACCCTTAATCCAAATTAAACTTTCACTTGTTATGTTTATTACGTTTCTCATACAATCGTCACAAAGTACAAGACCAAAACATTCGTCGACTAATGAATTGAAATCAACCACTATTGAGAATCCTTTCGACATGTAAACCCAACAATCATTAATCAAAACAATAAACAATAACAAGATCCAATTTAACCAAATATGATGTCATCATCATAATCCAAACAAACACTACCATATTATCCAAACATCCCTTTATCACAAGTTATCATCTGAACCAAACAAGTATTAAGACATCATTCACAAGACAAAAGCACATATCAAGAATCACATCATCAACACAATCAAAGAAACCAAACATGAATATTATTAAAAGAGAGTATACCAAAGTTCATAAGATGACATATAAAGTCCTAGGATGCACACATGAATCCTCCATTGTTCCACCGCCAATTACCAAGCCAACCCCCCAACACCTCTGAAAAAGGGTGAGGGGTGGTTAAGAGAGATAGTTTTTAGAGTTTACATATGAGTTATGTGTTGTTGGATAATAGTTGGGTTATGGGATAAAAATAGTTGCATATGGGATGATGAAAACACTAGCCAAATGGGTCCTTTTATACTACTCTCAAGGCTTTAGGGTATTAACTGGTTTTATTGGGAACAAAGTAGCTTAGAATGGACTAGCATCTGCTTGGGAAAGATCTAGAATTGGTTTGTACATGTTTTGAGGCTTAGTGATGAGAGAAATAACGAGGCCTCCATCTGATCGGATGCGGGCTCCATCTGATCGGTTGGAGTAAGTTGTCCACTTGAAAATTGTAGATCTTTCTCTTAGCTTTCCGTGGCCGCTTGAATCAACTAAATCCGAGTTCGTATGCTCAAGTTATGGCCAAAATGGTGAAGGTGTGTCGGGAACAACGAGTCTTCCATTATTTCTTCGTTTTAGCTTCTTTTCTTCATTTCTTTCCTCGTTTTCCTTCTTGTACTTTCTTCTTGAGTCTTTGGAGTGACAACTTCATGACTTTATCTTCTCGAATATATTCCACGAGACTTGCTTTTGTCGGGAATTCTTCGTATATGCATAAATCTTCGTTTATTGATCGTTTCTTCGTCTTTTTCTTGGTTTTCTTTGTCGTGAGCTTCCATGAACCTAAAATAGAAATTATACTTCATTAAGTACCATAAGTTCATAAAAGTGATCAATATATATGCATAAAATCCATGATAACGCTCCTAAAAACATGTACAATTTGAGCGTTATCAGAGCCATACAACCTCGCGTACTACATGGCAAAGAGAATGGCAAATATTCATAGTCGTACTGATAAGCTCATGCCATACGGTATGTTGCTTACTCGTCTCTTCCGGTGGGTTATGGAAAATTACCCACATCTTAATAGTGTCGACTATGTCCTAGTCAATCCCGTCATGAAACCCCTTGGTGGACCACAACGTCGCACAAAGAAACGTAAAGACAAAGGGTCTAAACGTGGTCGTAAATCCACTTCCGATGCTACTTTCTCGTCTTCCTCCTTTGATCATGGTTCATCATCTCAACCTATGGATGAGGATGATGATGAGGTGAACGAGGAAGGAACGTCTCGTCCTCGTACTCCCTCTCCCGACACCTTCTTTCGCAACCTTGACACATCATCGTTCGAACAAACCACCGACCTTCCTTTCAACCAAACAAACTTAAATTCGGTGATGAGAAGGCAAACAACCATGTACAACCGACAAGTGTCGATGCATGTGTGAAAAACTAGAAGGGGGGGGGGGGTTGAATAGTTTTACGTCTTTTTAATTTTTATTATGAAAACTTTGTTTACTTTTAAAAACTTAGATTCGTATTTATGTGAACTCAACTCTTGAACAATATGAACAAATATAAGTAAATATAAGCAAGCAATGCAAGTAAGGTAATAAAATGAAATGAAAGATAGAGATGGAAAGATCTAACCGAGACACAAGAGATTTATAGTGGTTCGGCTACAAGGACACCTTCCTTGACCTACTCCACTCCCCGAGCACCAAACTCGAGAGTTTTCTTCACTATGTCAACAAGCTCCCTTATGGCGGAGAAAACCTTACACAACTTTAGCTTACATCGGCTTAACGACACAAAGCTAGATGTCGGGTTCTAATCGTAGCTAGAACCAATCTCACAACTCATACACGACTTGAACACACCTTCTTCACAACTTCTTCTTCACGACTTCTTCTTCACGACTACTTCACGACTTCTTCTTCACGACTACTTCACGACTTATTCACAACTTCTTCACAACTTATATACTACGTCTTCACACCTTCTTCACAACCTAGCACAACCTATGTACACTTCTACTTCTTCACACCTTAACTACACAACTTCACTACTTACACACTAATCTATCCCAAACAATTATTCACACAACTATCTAACAAATATACAAAACTTTATATACAAATGAATGATGACACAAACAACTTAGGTAGCTAAGTTGCAATACTTCTTCTCTAGTTGTTGAAGGAGTATTCTTCTTTTGCACTTGAATGGAGGAAGCTTGGATCACTTGGAAACCAATGCTTAAGAAGATATGATCAAAGGATTTTAGAAAGAATTTACAAGGATTAGAGAGGATTTAAAACAGAAAGTTTTAGTGTGCAAAAGGTGAGTAAAAATCCAGGGGAAGGCTGGTATTTATAGGCAGAAAACTCGATAGCTGGAAGGCTACTGGAGCGTGGCCGGCCCCCTTAAATAGAGGGGCGGTCCCCTTAAAATTAAGGGGGCCGCCTTGTATAATTAAGGGGGCCGCCCTCCCTAGCCGTTGCCCAGTTTTGTCTTTTTGTGGGGGAAGGTTTTTCTGGAACATTTTTACTGATTTTGGTTAAAAATTTGAATTCATAATTGTATAATGAATTAAACCTTTTTATTTATTACCAAAAATGTTTTTCTAAAAGATATAAAATGTTTTTGACATTTTATAAAAAATCTAGTTATTAAGAAAATGTTCCTTTGATCATATAATGCATTAAGCATTAGTTCATTCATACCTTAAATGATTTTAGTTGTAGAAGTGAATATTTACAACTAAGTACTTGTTTATTTTATAAGTTTATGTTTTAATGAGTTTACATTTTGTGATCATCAACACATAGAGATATGAATAAATATTGATAATGTTTTTAGGCATTATTTATGTCAACAGCATGAGCAAACAATAGGGGGGTTCAAGCCTATTGGCAAGGCAATCAAGGGACTCGGGAACAAGATTAAAAAGTTGGGGAAGAGAAGAGATAAGATAGCACTAACTTAAGTAGTATCACTAGCTTAAGTATTATTAAGCTATTATTAATTGGGTCATGGTAATGTCCATCTAACATTTACAAGTTTAAATTTTCTTAACAATTTTTACTTGACATTGGTAACTTTGACTAGTTAATCAATCTTAATGTTTTATTATTTTCATGAACTTTATCTAGTTCATATTCTTTGTTTTATATTTCTCATGTATGCACTAGATGATAATATTGCTTGGCATAATGCATGCTTAATAGTTGCCTAAACATAGATGATCATATGATATTATTAGTTGCTAGTTGAGACTAGTGTTAGGAAAACAATCTGATTGATCTTTAGTGAATTGAGGCTTTGGGATTTGCTGCAAATAGTCCACCCAGAATTACCCATTTAGGCAACCTAGAACCTGCAGAAGTGGAAAAAGAGTCAACTACAGGCCACGGCTACACTAAATAGGACATGACACCACTAAATTTAGTGGTACCGTGGGTCATTTAGTGGTACCGTACCCTGGGGAGACGAATTTAACTGTTCTCTTCTACTTTTTGACTCACTTTTCCTGAAAATCTGCAAACACATGCTAATTACAATACACCCAAATCCCCAAATCCACCATCCTATCCATCCTTGCATGCTTTGATTTGGCTATATAAGCTCATATCATGCATTGCTCTTCCACCACCATTCCACACACACCATACACTTATCATGTCTTCCACCATGGCTACTACTTCACACCAAGCCAAGAAACCAAGGTTAAACCTCAAACCAACCAATGAGATCATTCTCATTGATCTCACTTTGGATGATGATGAAGATGTCCACACTCCACTTACCTCAACCAAATCCACCTCTTCAATCTCTACACCCCTAGCTCCATCAAAGGCCAACTCAACAAGGCCAACATCATCATCCACCTCCACCATAAGAATCACCACACCTTTGCCTCAACCAAGTCCTCCTCAACCACTAGCCTTAACACTCACCCTATCGCTTGGGAGTAACACATCATCATCTTCCCTCTCACCATCCCCACAACCACTAATGGGTCATCCCATTCTTTATCCCCTACAACCACATACCCTTAGTTGTCCTTGTTGTCATCACAACCAACACCTCATCATGTGCCTTAGGGATGAGTTGAGCTTTCAATTCTCCTACCTTGAGCACCTCCTCACACCACCACAAGGACCCATCATACCACCTCCTCCACCACCAAATAGCCCAACCAACTAAACATGTTTATGTTTAGTTTCTCAAATAAAAGCTTAGGACCCTTTTGGCATTTGAAGCAAATCTTGAAGTCTCATATCACTAATGATGTTTATGTGCTTTCTTGTAGTTTGTTTTGTTTCTATAATGTAGTCATACCTATGTATGACATTTGTTTTATCTTTATGAATGAATGGGCTTTCATGTGGTTGTTTCATTTTTATGCTTGGCTACTTAGTCGTTTATTTGTGGTTGGATATTTGTCATAAGTGCTACATGTTAGATCTTGTATACTTGTTATCTAACCTTGTTTTGTAGCACGAATCATTGCTCGATTCCTTGGTGTCCTCCAAACGAGGGGAAGTATACATCAAGGGGGAGCCTTAGCAACCTTTTTGTTTCGACAAAAAAAGGGGGAGAAATGGGAGTAAACTCATTAAAAACTTGTTAAAACTAATTTTAAACTAAAATGAGTTTATGTTTTGTCATCATCAAAAAGAGGGAGATTGTTGATGCAAATAATGTTCTAAAAACGTTATTTCTATCTTTCGATAAGTTCACGTTTTGAGGATGACAAAATGTGAAAACACGTTACGTTAAAATTAACGTAAACAAGTTTTTAATCGAAAGTTCCCGTTTCTACGCAATTCACTCTAGAACAAATTTACAACTTGACAAATGATCAAAGAAGTGAATTTGTGTTTTAGACATCACATTTTTATGTGACAAAACATTTCTTTCAAAAATATACTTTACAAATTATTTTTGAATAATTAAGAAATGTTTTAATGAAAAAATAAGTTCAAAATACATAACAGCTATTTTTCCCCCCAAAATCAGCTCCAAACTTCCCCAAATAAGTTTTCACCAGGAAAGACAAAAAGAGGAGCGTTTTTGTCTGGCACGGTACCACTAAATTTAGTGGTGCCGTGTCCCTATAACGACGAGATTTTTTCTGCCTATAAATACCAGCCCACTTCACAGATTTTGGGCATCCTTTTTCACACAAAATTTTTTGAGTTTAATACTCTCTTCACATCTTCTCTTCTTGATCATTTAGTTTAGTTTTCTTTTGTTTAAGAGTGATCCAATCATCCATCCAAGTGATCCTCTTCATTCCTCTTCTAGTGCAAGAGAAGAACTCAAGGTATCCAAGAAGATACAAGAGTTGTAGTTGTAGTTAGAGCACTTATAACATTTGTTACACACTTGTTGTATCCTTGTATATATCAAGATCATTTTTCTTTTGAGAGAGTGTGATAGAAGATCATTGTGATCTTATAGAGATAGTGAATATCTCTTGTAGCTTTTGAGCTAGTGTGTTGATCAAGTTGATCAAGAGTTGATAGAATAGGTTGAGTCAAGTGAAAGGTGATCATTGTGATCTTGTGAGATCTTGGTGATCTCTTGAGTCTTGTGTGTTGAGTGTGTGAAGTTGAAAGGATCGGTTAGATCGTGGTAGATTGGTGCTAGCTAAGATTAGCACTAGACATCTAGCTTAGTCTCGGAAATAGGATAAGCGACGTGTACGGTTTTCTCCGCCTAAAGGGAGGTTGTTGACATAGTGTTTGAAACTCTCGAGTGTGGTACTCGGGGAGTGGAGTAGGGCGAAGAAGAGCTTCGTAGCCGAACCACTATAAATCCTTTTGTCCCGGTTTGATCTTTTCATCTCTTCTCTTTACTTTCATTACTTATAATTAGTTAGTTTAGTGTGTTGTTCATATTGGTGTTGATTGATTGAACATAAGACTCGAATCAAAGTTTTTCAATAGTAAAAGTTTTTTTGAGACAACTTAAAAACCGGTAAAACTATTCAACCTCCCCCCTCCCCCTTCTAGTTTTCCACAAATATGTTCAAAACAATCTTTGTTACTCGATGTTTATTGCCAATGGGTTATTTGTTATGTTTTGTAGTCCAAGCCCATATTATAGACTCTTCTTATATATTGTGATATTGTAAATGAATAGAAGAGAGGGCGTTTGGTTGGGGAATATTGAGTATATTGGGGGCATTTGCATTTTAATTCCCTTCAAATATCCTGTTTTGTAACTCAAATGAAGTAATTTATAATTCAACGAATTGCCAAAATATAGAGAATTAGAATTGCTTCAAAAAGTGAGGAATTTTAATTTAATTGAAAATTTTTTATAAACTTTTTTTTCTTATTGTTTTTTTATAAACTTTTAAATAGAATATTTATGAATTTTTTTATAAACTTTTTTTTATAAATTTGTTATAAATTTTATTTTTAAACCTTTTTTATAAATTTTTTATAAACTTTTTTTATAAAATTTTTTATAATTTTTTATAAATTTTAATAATTTTTTTTTTATAAACTTTTTTTATAAACTCTTTTTTATAAATTTTTTATAAACTTTTTTTTATAAATTTTTTATAAACTTTTTTTATAAATTTTTCATAAACTTTTTTTATAATTTTTTTTTTTATAAACTTTCAAATAGAATATTTATGAAATTTATATTAAAAAATATAAAAAAAAATATATTTATAAATTTCTGTCAACTAAACATGCGAAGGTATTTTAAATTCCGAAATTTCAAATTTTTAAGAATTTAAATTTTCTAGAATTTGAAATTCTGGAATTTCAAATTCCGCGACCAAACGCCCCCAAAGATTTTACCAATCTAATATGATAATGTAATGTTATTTTGTTTGTTATTGTTTATGAGGAATATAAGAATAGACTGAAAAACATAGACAATAAATAACGAAATTGTCTCTGAAAGAGGTAAGGCTAGAAGAAATTAGAAGATAACAGAAAAGTAAAAGATCTGCTTTTGGTAAAGAATATTTGAAAGAGAAGAAAAGCCAAAAGAGTTTTGACAAAATAGAAATCTAAACAATAAATAGTATAGATATTTATGGATGAAAATTTTAGTCGACAAAAATGTCACCTCCTAGCCGTCCTATCTTGTCCCCTAAATTTACATGTTTGTGAATTCAACAGATAGATCATTACCAACATCAATCTGGCCTAGTGGTTGGGGCTTATTAAGTTAAGCTTGAACATGCGGGAGCCCACAGGGAAGTCCTCGCATGTGCAGGGTCACTTTGCTCTATTGGTATCAGGCAATGAAGATTTGAACTTCTGTTAGCAGTGGCGCAGGTTCGAATCTGAGCCAAGCCCGGTTTTCATCCTGCCGTTATTCAGCAAGGAAACTTGTGTGGAGGCGGTACGATTTTCGGATGAACGCCGTTAAAAGTCCCCATTGTTTCACCGTGGGCCCGGTTAAGACAACATAGTCTGGCCTGTGGTGGATGAGGGCCTGCCTTTGAGGCAGGCACGACTATATCAAAAAAATTAATAATAAATTATGAAAGTCGCCGTTCAAAAAAAAAACCCAGTTAAATCATTACATCTAAATTCAATAGATAAGACTATGCGTAGTGGGTGAAACAGCGCCCCATTTTGCCTGCAAAAAGCCCCAACAGCGGCCCCTCTTCCAAAACGTAAGGGCGCTGTTGCTCAAAAAAATCGACCTCTCGTGGTTCTGACAGTGCCTAAGCCTCACACATCAACCAAGAATTTAGCCGTTGAAACCCCCCACTCACCACTACACCACTTTTTCCACAAAGCCCACATGCCACCTGTCAAACAACCCCCCACCATCTCTTACGCACCACTACACATAATCTAAATCATGTAGTATAAATGTAGCACGGAAGTTATGGAATATGATGCACCAAGATCAGTTTCCTTAGGCCGGGCACAGTGGTGACCATGGTTACCAGTTGCCACATCAGCTTTCTCTCTGCGGTGATCAGACATGACCAAGTTGACACAGTGGTGACCGAATTTTATTTATTTATTATTATTATTATTATTATTATTATTATTATTATTATTATTATTATTATTATTATTATTATTATTATCATCTTTTATTTTTTATTTTTAATTCAAACACTCTTCAAATATGTGTGGTACATGCATGCAATTAAACTCTCCCAATACAAACACTCTCCAAATACGTGTACATATGCAAAGCTCTATATTAATATATCAAATACGTGTTGTGCACGCATTCCAAAGACTATATATCAACTCATCTTCCATCTATATCTTCCATTAAAATGCAAAATGCAAAACCTCTGCCTCTTGGAGAAAACCTAGACTCCTCCTTTCCTGCAAAAATTTGACCTGTTGTAACAACCTTCAATGCTTGTTCTTCGTCTTCTTTGCCTTGCATACGCTGCTCATGGACAAGTAAACTTCCTTGAAGTCCATGAAGTAAACTTCCACAGCACTTTTCTTCGTCCTTTTGTCCATATGTGAGTGTGTTACAATCGGTCTAAAATTAGACCGATATATGTTTTCTTCCTTACTCGACTGATATTTGACCATAACAACACAAAGGGTGTGACCGACTTTGAAGTCGGTCGACAAAATTGAGTGACCGATAGATCACAGTCCACTGTGGGTAGCCTTATTAATCTATACTTTTTTCTCTATAATGATTGTCTGATTCTCGAAAGTTAATTATATTGTTGTAGATCTCATTAATTATAACAAGTTATAAACACGATCGTTTAGTAATCAAGAATGGTTTAAAAAAATCAATCAAAGGATACGTTTTTAGATTTTTGAATTTGTAATACACAAAAGCATTGTTTTTAATTCTCAGAAGGTACAACACATTACCATCTACCAACTCTATTTTTGTAAAACCACTTTCTAACCAAAAAAGAAAAATGTATGGTCTTTTTGAATGATTAATTGTTTCACAAAATAAGGATTGTCATACGTACATTTTTTTTATTGAAAGCGACTCACGAAAAATGTGAAAGAAAAACCACAGTAATATACTATATGAAAATAAGACTTACATTTATTAAACTGAGACAACTAACTTTTCTTAGTTACTTCTTATGGTAATTCTTATGTTAACTCTCATTAGCATATATTCTAGTATGCTAATTTTTAGTCTTAGAAATATAAATTGTAATACATGCATACTAATCTTTATTCTTATATTTACTAATCTTTGTTTCATGTTAATTTTTTATATAACTTTGTTAAACCAAGTTTTTATTTCTTAATTATCTCTCATCGATTTATTTTTATAAAAATCATTTTTTATATTTAAATACACAACGGCTATATAAAACCAAGACATTTGGTATAGTAGTATGTGAGTTGCCCACCAACTTCGAGGTTATGGGTTCAAGCCTCGCAGGAGGCATTTGTGAGATATGTGGTATAGGTGTGAAAAAAACTACCGTTAAAAAAAAGAAGGAAAAAAGCGGCTATATAACGGTCATAAATGGAAACAAACAACGTTATAGTGACTCTGTTTTTTCACTATAAATTGACAACTACTGATCTTCAGTTTTTTCAAAAACCCAAAGCTTCTTCTTTCCGAAACTCAAAATCAATCAAGATTTATGTTTTCTAAAAGATGGTTAGTCCGGTTTTAGTTGTCATCATTATAGTACTCTTGCTACTAATTTACCTCCTTATTAATCTCCCTCCGGAGAACTGTATTATTTCATAGGCTTGTTTATATTTGTGATTTTTCCACTACTATATATTGCCCTTTGTATCGATATTAATGGATTCTAATTTCTTATTGTTTATTCATATTTGATAGTTTGTAACATGTCAAGTATTTCAAAGATCGAATTTGTCGTCCTTGATGTTGATGGCAAAAACTATATGCAGTGGGATGGAAATGTTGAAATGTATCTTGAAACTGTGGGCCTTCTTGAGGTGATACATGAAAACAACGATTGAACATCGCAAAATAAAGCAAAAGCAAAAATTTTCCTCCACAAACACCTTGATGAGGTGTTAAAACTTGAATTTTTCAATACAAGAAATCCCGTCATTCTCTGAGGTGAACTTAAACAGAGGTTTAATCACCAAAGACATGTTTTGCTTCCTGTTGCGAGGCATGAATGGCATACTATAAGATTTCAGAATTTTCCAAAAGTGTCTCAGTATAGCTCGGCCTTGTTAAGGATCCGTGCAAGACTCAAATTTTGTGGACAGACTGTCACTGAGGAAGAATTGTTGGAGAAAACATACTCCGCTTTTCATGCATCAAACATTAACTTGCAACAACAATACCGCAATATGAAGTTTGAAAGTTATGCTGATTTAAACTCATGTCTTTTAGTTGCAGAGCAAAACAATGAGCTACTAATGAAAAATCATCAGTATTGTCTTATCCTACTGGATCAGTAGCACTTCCTAAAATAAATGCTACATACAATGATGGTCCTAAAAATAATACACGAGGATGGAGACGTAGTTTTACCGTTTTAAAATTCTTTTGCTTTGAATACTTAACGTGATTTCAAGTTATGCAAAAAATAAACAATGTATAACAAGTAAGTAGAGAAAGAAACAATCAAACCACAACACGGATGTTTATAGTGGTTCGGTCTACAAGGACTCTCTTCCTTGCCCTACTCCACTCCTCGAGCCTCTAACTCGAGAGTTTTTCTTCACTAAGAAATAAGCTCCCTTCTCGGCGGAGAAAACCTTTACACACGTCGCTTACACTTTTTCCGGTACAAAGCTAAATACCGAGTTCTTTTACAAGGGCACAACCACTTCCAATACTCTATGTATTTTGAGGACTAAAATACTAACCGATCACAACAGAGGTATATGATAGTTTGGTACAACAATGATGTGTGAAAAGTAACAAATTCACAATATGACTAATCTAACAAGTCTTGCAACGCGTAGTTGAAGCTTGTGATGCTTTGATCTCTTTGCTACAAAAGAAAGATCACTAAGAATGAAATATGTAATATGAATGGGTTAGTAATGAATGAAAGAATGTATAATGTTGTTTATGCTTATGAGTGATAAAGAAACATGAATGAGTGGCTTGCTATTTACAGGCAAACTACCTTGGCAAACCACGGATGGGATGGATCCAATTTTAGGGATCCGTCCGTTATGCATTTTGGATCCGCGGGTTCCTGAAAGCAAATCTCCAAAATCTTTCCCAAATCTAACCAAGATATTTCCATATCTAATTCTTTGTGTGAAGATCAATCCAAGATATTTATAAGATCTTCAAGATATCCTAAAGATATCAATGTGATGCATGCCATGATGTCATTGTACAATTTCCATATTTAGAATTAAATTGTAAATGAATATAACATGTAAATGTAAATGTATGTAACATGTAAATGTTACTAGTGATCATATATGTAGCATGATGTTATGAGTTTATGAAAAACTTGTGGCTATATATGTAAAAGACTTAACTATATTTATGTTTTGCAAAAAATAAAATTTATAATTGTCATTAACAAAATATAGCAAAGATCGTAAAATATAAATAACGTTTTTCAGACGATATTTGTATTAACAATCTCCCCCTTTTTGTTGATGATAAAACATAAAGTTTATTTTTAAGCAATGAAATAAATAGAGTGCAAGTCTTTTAAAAATATAGATTAAACTAGTTTTATGCAATTTTTAAAGTCAATTTAGGCATTTTAAATTGTATAAAACATGTAATGTATGAGTTTAATATTATCTCCCCCTTTTTGTCAAAACAAAAAGAAGAAATGCATAGCGAAATTGTAGTGCAAGGCCCTTGGTTATTACTCCCCCTAATTGGAGTGCCAAGTATGATGATGTATGGATTTTGAGTGCTTAATAGCTCCCCCTTGGACAATACTCCCCCTAGTTGGAGTGCCAAGTATATGATGCATGAAATGAGAATTCTAGAAAACAAAGGTTAGTGCTTGATTAGCTCCCCCTTGACCAATACTCCCCCTTGTTAGGGTGCCAATGTATATGATGCAAGAATGCTACAAAACAAATGTTAGTTGATAAGAAGTTCAAACCAACCATAAAATGATGCATGATGAATGAGAGCTACAATACAAAGGTTAGTGGTAATAGTTTAAAACAACCATATAATGCACAATAAGTGATCACACACAAACATTAACAAACATCTTTCATTGGAAAATTATTTGTGACAAAAGTCACAAATTGAGATGCTACAAAGGAAATAAAAAGAAAAAGAGTCCTAAAATAAAAATCCTAGAAAAGAAAAAAAAAATCCTAAGATAATAGGCTCCTAGTTGAGCATCTATTGTGGTGGGTGTGAAAGAGTGTTGAGGCGCTCAAGGATATGGTTCAAGATGAACCTCATCTCATTTTGTAACTCATGAACCAAAATGTTGGTTCGTTGACTGAGATGGGCTGTTCTCTCACACATGGGGCAACCATGGCGAGGGAAGTTGGGTGGAAGGTTTGGTTCGTTAGTTGGTGGTGGTGGCGGTGGAGGTGGTGGAGCATGAGTTGATTGTTGGTTTGGGTTAGGTGGAGACATAATGGATGCAAGCAATGTGGATTGTAGATCCGTTGCTTCATTGAGGTGGGAATCCACCATGTTTGAAAAGGCGTAGAGGCGGTCAAGTTCCTCATTTATTTCCTCTTGAGTTTGGGGTTGGTTAATCCACATTGACTCGTCAATGCCTTGGAGTGTGGAATTTGGTAATAAAGATTGAGGTTGAGGTTGAGGTTGTTGTGGTGGAGCTTGTTCACGGTAGAGAGGACCATGGATGTCCCTATAGATGGGGTGGAAAAGAAGTGGTTCTTGTTGTGAAGGTTCTACCTCAAAAGGCATTGGTTGTGGATTGGTGGACCTAGGTGGAAGGTTTTTCAAGGTTTCTAAGTAGGGGTGAGGAGAGGTTGGTGGTGTGGCAAATAACTCTATCGGTTGAAGTTTAGGTGAATGAGGGGGTGATGGTGATCTTGTTATCTGAGATGGTGCGGGAGGTGGTGTGGTGGCCACTGGTGTTTTGGTAGGAGGTGGAGTGTTAATGATGATATGTGGTGGTGTTGGAGTTGACAAGGTAAGGAAGTTCTCATTATCAATTGGAGATGATATGTTTAGGGGTAATGATTCTGAGGATGAGGAGTTGATATTAACAAAACAACATGGTCTAACACTCATTCTGGCTGTTCTTCTGTGTGGTCTGGATGTTGAGGAGTTGTTTGACTTAGGTATTGTGGAGAGAAAGGTTGAGATATGAAAAAAATGCTACTAGAAGTGATGGTGAAGATGTGAGAAATGATCATCTAAAAGCTGGCCAATTTATAGACTCCAAGGTTCATGGAAGAGTTTGTTTGGATTTGATGTTAAACCATACAAAGATGGTGGTTCCTAATGATTTGGAAGAAGAAAAGAAGCTAGTCATATCATCAAAGTCAATCCAATAAGATGGAGTGATGAGTGTCTAAATACTCATCATTTTTACCTAATCTGAGCTGCCAAAACTCTCAAAAACACTCAGAAATGCATCAAAATACTGAAATTATCCCAGAATTGTGTTTTATATGTTTCAGATGCAAAATGTTTAAAAACAGTTGAAAAACGAACAAAGTTTGCATAATTGGCAGTTTCAGTCCCTCAACTTTTATAAATTGTCAAATCTAGTCCCTGAAAGTTCAAAATGATAAAAAAAAAGTCAACTTAAGTCCAGGGGAACTCAAACTTATTCACAAATAGTCCCTGGATAAAAGTTTATACAACTTGGCAATTTTCACCCCTCAAGTATCAAAATTGGCAAAAATGGTCCCTGGGTATTTAAAAATGGAAATTTAACAAAACATACCCTTGTACTATTCATAAAAATACAATTTGGAACAATTTGTTAACTTGTGGAAAATTACAATTTCACCCCCTCAACTTTGGTGAAATTACAAAAATGGTCCTTGGAGGTTTTTAAAAATGGAAAAATACATATTTGGTCCTTGTGTAATTGTTTTAATGCAGGTTTAGTCCTTGAATGAAGTTTGGAAACTTGCCAAATTCAGTCCCCCTAAAATCCAGAAATTACATAAATGGTCCTTGTACTTATCCTAAAACCGGATCCAATTAATACTCCTTAAATCCAAATCCTATAAACCCTTAAACCCAAAATAAACCAACCCCAGCCCACAACTAATTTACCCAAGCCCAAAACTAAACCCCTTGACCCGGCCTTTTGTTTTAAATAAATATCCAGGTCAAACCACGGTCAAACCCGTCTCTTTTCCCACCATACCGCCAAACCACTAACCAAAACCACCATCATCCACCACCTCCTGACACACCCACTCCCCCTCCTCTTATCACTTCACCTAACACATCCAAAAGCATTGAATGCTTCTTCTCCACTCCCCTGAAAAGCATTAATTGCTTATACCTGCTCAATCCACTAACCCATTTTTCCCGCCAAAAAGCAATATCAACGATTAAGATGCATTTGACCGATCCAATGGTTGGGAAATGTTCAGAGGAAGGTGCAAGGAAGATCCCAGTTACTTATTGTATAAATAGTCTAGCTTGTAAGCCAATTTTGGCAGGTAGTTAAGTTTTAATTAATCGTATTTTTCAATTCAGTATCTCCTTATTGTAATTCTCAGTTAAGATTATCAATATAAGTTGTTTCAAGTATCTTTGTTCCATTTTAAAGTTAATTAGTACTCAAGTTCAAGTTATATTTAAGTTCAAGTTACTGTGATTCGTATAAGCTCTGAGTATATTACATTACCATCAAAAGCTCCAAACAAACCTTGCTATAAGCTCACATAAGCTCATCATAGCTTTTGCAAGCTTGTATTAGTTAATGTCAGTTCTAAATTTCAAGTAATGGAAAATGGTCAACGAAAGTCAAACAAGCTCATGATAAGCTACTCTGGGGTAACAAGCTGAAATTCTGGAAAGAAATGGTTTAGTGGCTCTATGGAGAGCTTATAGGTTGGTTCTGTCCTTGGTTCCTCTGAGTTTCATTCAAATTCGATTGTAAGCTCATATTACCAATTTAGCTTAATTTTTCATTCAATATCATAAGCTACCTAAAACTAGTTTAAAAGCTATTAAACATCCTCAATATTAGTTATATATCATTTATAGTTCAAGTTCTCAGCTTGTTTTAGCCATCTCAGTTCAAAAATCTCAAAACACCACCCTAAAGGGGTGTTTGGTTTAAGGACTGTCACAAGCCATAACAGCTTGTACTGTTACTTGACCATATGGTCAACTTTGGTTAAGCTTATCTCAGCCCCTAGAAGCTATTTTCAACAACCCATAAGTCCTATAGTTCAGTTTACTAAATTTCTAGACTTAGTGTGATTTTCAGTCAACATAGAGCTCATATAAGCCAATATAAGCCCTAAGCTTATTTGGCTAATTTCCTTGGCACTTTTGTTCTCATTTTAGTCCATATAGTATGTGCAATAAGTCTCAAACCCATTGCATAAGTCTGCACTGAGTTGCATACCAACTCAGTCTAACAGACTGATCTAGCAGACTTTGTGGTTATTCAGAAACTTTGGAATTTTCTAACTCCCAAACCATAAGCTCGATTAAGTTAGTTCTTTTTGATTCTTAAACACCACTAGCTTGTCTCAATAGGTGATTTTTATCACGATTTTTAGATCACTCTTAGGCCTCTAAAATAGCCCTCGAATTAAGTACTTTTACCCTGGTGCAGGGCACCTCAACAGACCACTTGAGCCATAAGCTCTTTTGAGCTTATGTGGCTTATTCAAGCCATCATTTTCGATTCTAATAGTTCAATTAAGTTCAATACAGTTCATAGATACTTAGTTCACAAGCTCATAGCTTCTTAATTAGAATTAAGCTTGTTTGATCCTTAAAAAGTTCATAAGCTCAACTGCATAGTAATAAGCTCATTTTCTGGCTTATTGGTTGAGATCCATAAGTCGCTTTAGTTATAAAAAATACTCACCACTAGCTTATTAGTAAGTTCCAATAGATAAAAGTCAAAAATAAAAATAAAAAAAAGTGACAATAGCCGGATTCGAACCTGGGACCTCTAGGGTTGACCTGGTCAAAACTCAAACCAAACTTGTGCACCATCTGGGCTAAGTGTTACTTAGTGTTTTAAGTTTCATCAGTTACTTATATACTTGTCCAGTCAAAATAAGCTTATTTTCTTATTAGCTTATTTTCTGCTTATCAGAATAAGCTACCACCTCCATTTTATTTTTTATACCTCAGTAATCACTTAGAGTAATCTATAAAAAAGTTTCAGATTTTTATTAATAGTTAAAATATTTTTAATCTTTTAATTAGTTTAAAATAGTAATTAAATCATAATAAATAGAATATTAATCAAAAAAATATAAATCCAACTTTCATAATTTTCTTTTGTTATTTGTAATCTAGGAAAAATATAAAAATATTTTTAGGTCTTAAGAAAATCAAAAATAGAAATAAAGTGATAGCTTCTATTTAATAGAATTTATCTTTTTAAATTTTAATTAAGTAAATTTCAATTTTATAATTTTCTTAGCTTTTTAATATCATATAATATTTATAGAAAAAGTTTTAGAATTTTCTTAGTTCATATAGTATTTTTTATAAATTTAAATAGTTTAAATAGTTATTAAATAATAAATAATTAATAATAATTAAATAAAAAGTGTAGAAAAATATAATTTAAGTTTTTAAATAAGTTTTAAGTCATTTTACATTTTTAGGTTTTAAATTTCATAAATTTTAATTTTAGTCCCATTTTAGCTGTCCCGTTACGCGTTTGTAATTTATTTTATTCGCGTTTAATTTCCCTGTGTATATCTGTTTTTAATTGTTATTTAGAATTGTTAAAAAAGCAAAATCAAAAGCAATCTAAATCATCTGTCACTATAATCCTAGCTTTTCACAGTTTTCCATTCACATCTCGTTGGGAAACGATCCGGGTGATCACTTGCCTGGTTTCACACACTACACACGAGCATCCTGTTCTGAGGCTGTTTGCTTTTTATCATCTATTACGGTTGACCATTCACAAGTGGTTGACTTGTGTGATAGAGAAATAAAAGACATACGTTTTCAGACGGATCAAATTTTGGCGCCGCTGCCGGGGAGGTGTGCTGCGACTATTGTGTAAGTTTTAGCGATTAGTGATTCGAGATCCTTCTCCCAAGAAGTTCCTATTTCCCAAAAACAATATAAAATACAAAAATATTTTCTTTTCTTTTCTATATATATTATTATTATAATTATCATATAAATTAAAAACCCAAAAACATTTTCCACTTTCTTTAATAATAATAACAAATAAAAATTAACCATCGAGAACCAAGACTGAGCACTACCTAACTGGGGGTGCGACCATAATAAGTTCCCAAACTTAAGATAAAAACTTGCCTTTGTATCACTTGCGAATATCGGCTCACCTTTAATTGATAAACAAACTCTAACGGAGGTTCTAGGATAGTCTGACATTAAATTGTCGGACTGAAAGAAGCGGGTTTTTAAGGAGCGTAACTGCCCACCTTTGCTTCTCCGCCACTCTGTGCGTTTGTCAGTTAGAGAGCTACCGTACGCTTGTTGATTATTGGTTTAAGTTCACTTGTGTTTTTTCTCGATCTTGATTTTTAATAGAAAAATTTTGTTTTCATAAAATCCAAAAAGAATCTTCTTACCCCTTTTCTGAGTTTCCTCCACTATAAAGGATTCTTAGACTCGTCTTAGTGCATGCGCACTCGTTCTTCTAGGTCTACAAGCCCTCTCCGTGAGCTTGGAAAAATACCTCGAAGACGTCGTAGACGTTCTGCTCCGTCAGTCGTACCCGAGTTACGTACTGAACCCATTACCACTATCATCATGGCAGAAGACCGCCCTATGAATGAGCTTCTCCAAGCTCCCACCACTGGGTACGGAGATGCCATTGTTGTCCCAGCCATCGTGGCTGAGAATTTTGAGCTTAAGACTGGGTTGATAAACCTTGTAACCCAGCGGCAATTCTATGGTTTTGAAAGGGACGATCCTCAAGATCACATTAGATGGTTCAATAAAATCACATCTACCATCAAATGCAAAAGTGTCCCTGAGGAATCAATAAAACTTCTTCTTTTCCCGTTTTCCATCGATGGGGCAGCCCGGATTTGGCTTGACAAACAACCCCCTCGATCGATAACAACATGGGAAGATTTGGTTCAGAAATTCGTGAATGAATTCTTTCCTCCTTCTAAAACCACGCATCTCAAAAATGAAATCATGAAATTCACTCAAAGGTTTGATGAACCATTTGGAGAAGCATGGGATCGTTTCAAAGAATTGCTCCGCAAATGTCCTCATCACGGTTTCACCGATTTGATGCAGATGGACACCTTCTACAGTGGGTTAAACCCATCTGACCAAGATTCTCTCAATGCCTCAGCTGGAGGTAATTTTCTGAGCAAATCCACTAAGGAAGCCATTGCTCTCATTGAAAATAAGTCTAAGGTCCGCACTACACGAAACAGGACATATAACTCCCAGGCTAGTGCTGGTCCTTCCACTTCATCTCCCGTGAGTCAGTCCAGTACTGATACTCAGCTTGCTGAACTCACGAAGGTTATTCAAGCTTTGGTTTCCTCCACACATAAGAAAGAGTCCGCTCCGCAAACTTCTCACACTGCTGAGGTTAAAAAAATAGAAGTTTGTGTTACTTGTGGTGGTCCTCACGCTTACTACAATTGTACTGCCACTGATGGCAATACATTTGATGTCAATGCTATAGCCGGAATATCCAATCAAGGAGGTAATCAATACCGTCCTCAAGTGGACCCAAACCACCGTGCTAGCAATCAATTCGGGCCACCCGGATTTCCTCCTCCCAACAATCCAAATAGGAGTAATCCTAATCAACAGAGAGGGCAGAACATGCAAAACCAATTTACTGCCCCAAACAATCAATACCCACCCCAGAGGGGTAATCAAGGGTATTCAGCTCCGAATCATCAAGGACCTCTCCCAAATGAACTTGATAACTACATCAAGTTTAATGAGAACAAAATGAAGGCAATACAAAATCAGATATCTGGATTGAGAAATGAATTTCAAACTACAATATACAAGCAAGGAACTGAGCTTAAGAATGAGCTTTCTAATAAAATTGATCATTCTCAAAGCGAAGTTAAGAATATGCTTACCAGTCTCATGAATCATATCAATCCACCTTCTACCTCGGGAGGTCTTCCTGGTAATACCATTCCAAACCCAAAGGGTGAACTGAAAGCTGTCACCACACGCAGTGGTAAAGCTTATGATGGACCCACTATTTCTACTACCACTTCTTCTCCTCTCCCCAAGGTAGTGGAAAGTGAACCTGAGGTGACTGAGGACAAGGAACTTCCTATTAATAACGGAGGGACCAACACCGTCCTACCTCAAGTTGTCCAGAAACCAAAACCCAAACCAGGAGTTGTTTTTGAAATCCCTGTTGAAATCCCTAAATCCAAACCTTCTATTCCTTATCCATCACGTTTACATGAGCAAAAGCTCCGCGAGAAAGCTAGTCAGCAAATGGAAAAGTTTTTCAAAATTTTCCAGGAATTACATTTCGATATAAGCTTTGCGGATGCCATAATTCTGATGCCCAAATTTGCATCCACAATCAAACATATGTTGAGTAACAAGGAAAAACTGCTTGAAATGGCAAAGACTCCGTTAAATGAGAACTGCTCAGCAGTTATTTTGAAAAAGCTTCCGGTGAAGCTTGGAGATCCTGGAAGATTCTTACTACCTTGTGTCTTTCCAGGAATGGTTGAATGCTACGCCTTGGCCGATCTTGGTGCGAGCATTAACCTGATGCCTTATTCAGTCTGGGAAAAACTTTCTCTTCCTGCACTCACTACTACCTGCATGACTCTTGAGCTTGCAGATCGTTCCACATCTCTTCCTCGCGGCATTGCTGAGGATGTATTTGTGAAAGTGGGAAAGTTCCATTTTCCGGCTGACTTTGTGGTTGTCGATTTCGATGCTGATCCCAGAGTTCCTCTCATTCTTGGGAGAGGATTCCTAAAAACGGGACATGCTCTCATTGATGTATTTGAGCATGAAATCACATTACGTGTGGATAACGAAGCTGTTACATTTAACCTCGATCAAACTTCGAAGTACTCTTCAAATAAAGATCCTGAATCGGTTAACCGAATCGATGTCATTGATATTGTTTCAGAGGAGTACTCACAAGAGTTTCTTGGTTATTCTCATAATTCTGTGAGTGGGGATACCACCACATCTTCTCTACCTATCATTTCCGACTCTTCCCCCTCTCTCACTCCGTTTGAGGGAAGCAATTTCAATTTGGAAGAGATCGAGGCTTATCTCGAGTGTGATTCATTTCTGGAAGGAATTGATGACGCTGAGATTGATCTGGAGGGAGATATTCTTCTTCTTGAGACATTGTTAAATCAGGACAATTCTCCTCCACTCCCTCCCGTTGAACTTCATAATGAGGAAATTAAGTCGGTTGAGAAAAACGATGAATTTCCTGAGGTCGAACTCAAAGACTTGCCACCTCATCTTGAGTACGCATTTTTGGAGGGTGATGATAAATTACCCGTCATTATTGCTAAAGACTTAAGTGATGAGGAAAAGACTGCTCTAATAAAGGTCTTAAAGTCACACAAGCAAGCAATTGCTTGGAAACTCTCCGACATAAAGGGTATAGACCCTGAATTTTGTACTCACAAGATTTTAATGGAGGATGACTTTAAACCAGCAGTCCAACACCAGCGAAGGGTAAATCCCAGAATCCACGATGTTATCAAACAGGAGGTTATCAAACTTCTTGATGCAGGATTGATTTACCCCATCTCTGATAGTCCTTGGGTTAGTCCCATCCACTGTGTTCCAAAAAAGGGTGGCATAACTGTTGTCACAAATGAGGAGAATGAGTTGATTCCAACTCGATTGGTTACTGGGTGGCATGTTTGCATTGACTATCGTAAGTTAAATGATGCCACCCGAAAAGACCATTTTCCTCTGCCCTTCATGGATCAGATGCTTGAGAGATTAGCGGGAAACGAGTACTATTGTTTCCTTGATGGTTTCTCGGGTTACTTTCAAATCCCTATTGATCCACAGGATCAAGAAAAGACCACATTTACATGCCCTTATGGAACCTTTGCTTATAAACGTATGCCTTTTGGCTTATGTAATGCTCCAGGCACGTTCCAAAGGTGCATGATGTCCATATTTTCCGACATGATCGGGAAAACGATGGAGGTTTTTATGGATGACTTCTCAGTCATTGGGGATTCATTCGAAACATGTCTCTCCCATTTAGAAAACATGTTGAAACGGTGTGAAGACACCAATCTTTGTCTAAATTGGGAGAAGAGTCACTTTATGGTCAAAGAGGGCATTGTCCTCGGCCATAAGATATCAAAGAACGGGATTGAGGTTGACAGATCTAAAGTTGATGTCATTGGTAAATTACCTCATCCCACTACCGTCAAAGGTATTAGGAGTTTTTTGGGTCATGCCGGTTTCTATCGTCGATTCATACAAGATTTTTCTAAAATCGCCCGGCCTATGACTCATCTTCTTGAAAAGGATGCTCCTTTTATCTTCTCACCCGAGTGCATCGAAGCTTTTGAAACATTAAAGAAAAAGCTTACTGAAGCACCCATTCTGGTTGCCCCCGACTGGGATTTTCCCTTTGAACTCATGTGCGATGCAAGCGATTTTGCTATCGGTGCAGTCCTGGGGCAACGAAAAGCCAAACATTTTCAGCCTATCCACTACGCAAGTAAAACCATGACTGAAGCTCAAACTCATTACACCACTACAGAAAAAGAATTGTTGGCTGTGGTGTATGCCTTTGAGAAGTTTCGGCCATATTTAATCTTGACAAAATGTGTAGTGTATACGGATCACTCGGCTCTTAAATATCTCTTTGCAAAACAAGATGCAAAGCCGAGATTACTCCGTTGGGTTCTCCTCCTACAAGAATTTGATATCACCATACGTGATAAAAAAGGAGCTGAGAACCTAGCTGCTGATCATCTATCCAGATTAGAGAACCCACACCAAGATGTTTTCGAGAAAAAGGAAATAAATGAAACATTTCCTCTTGAGACACTCAATGCGGTTGCTTTTCGTGGAGATTCTACTACACCGTGGTTTGCCGACTTCGCAAATTACCATGCGGGTAACTTCATAGTGAAAGGGATGTCGACCCAACAGAAGAATAAATTCTTCAAGGATGTTAAACATTACTTCTGGGACGATCCCTACTTATTTAAAATCTGTGCGGATCAAGTCATCCGACGGTGTGTTTACGGGCAGGAAGCTGTTGACATTCTCAAAGCTTGCCATGCTGGGCCCACTGGGGGCCATCATAGTCCAAACTACACCGCCAAAAAGGTGTTTGATTCCGGGTTTTATTGGCCCACAATCTATAAAGATGCCCAAGATCTCATCAAAACTTGTGAAGCTTGTCAGCGTCACGGTAATATTTCACAACGAAATGAAATGCCACAAAATGCAATTCAAGTCTGTGAAATCTTTGATGTCTGGGGCATTGACTTTATGGGGCCATTTCCATCATCTCGAGGAAACAAATATATTCTCGTGGCTGTTGACTATTTGTCAAAATGGGTAGAAGCAAAAGCTTTACCCACTAATGATGCCCGAGTTGTAGTAAAATTCCTGAAAGCTCTGTTTGCCCGTTTTGGAACTCCACGTGCTATAATCAGTGATCGTGGTACGCATTTTTGCAATGACAAATTTGATAAAGTCATGCAAAAGTATGGTGTAACTCACCGTCTTTCTACTGCGTATCACCCACAAACAAGTGGACAAGTAGAAGTTTCAAATCGGGGTATAAAAAGAATTCTAGAAAGGACTGTAGGAGAAAATCGTGCATCCTGGTCGGATAAGTTGGATGATGCACTATGGGCCTTTCGTACAGCTTACAAAACACCCATTGGGTGTACGCCTTACAAACTTGTGTACGGAAAGGCATGTCATCTACCGATCGAATTAGAGCACAAAGCCTACTGGGCCTTGAAACATGCTAACTTTGACCTCCAAACTGCGGGTGATCACCGTAAAGTTCAAATGAATGAACTAAATGAACTGCGTGATCAGGCCTACGAGAACTCTTTGATCTATAAAGAAAAGACAAAGAAGATTCATGACTCAAAAATAAAGAACCGCGTTTTTAACATTGGTGATCGAGTCCTTCTTTTCAATTCAAGATTAAAGATCTTCTCAGGCAAACTCAAAACCCGTTGGACTGGTCCATTCACTATCACAAAGGTTTATCCGTATGGTACCGTTGAGTTATCTCAAGCTGACGGTCCTAATTTCAAAGTGAATGGTCATCGTTTAAAACACTACTTTGGAGAGGACATACCATTCATGGTTGTCCCGGATATTCAAACTTTCCCCATGAACCAATGAATGCGGGGATCGAGTCAAGCTAGTGACTCGGTGATCAAAAACATTAGCAAAACATGGGTTTTCACCCGTGTCTCTGTTTTCTTTCTCTTTTCTACCATCTAGTGTGGGGGAGATGCCCCACATGTTGTATATATGTATAGTCTTAAAAAAAAAAAAAAAAAAAAAAAGAGGGGGAATTTGCATGCCTTAACGGCTTAAATGCAAATTAAATAAAAATAAAATAAATAGCTATATGAAATAAAAGGCTATTAGTATTTCCCTTTCACGTTCTAAGTGTTGGTTTATCAGCCGGTTCTTTGAATATTGAGGGCAATATTCAGTTCTAAGTGTGGGGGGAATTCTCGCGAATTTGATCAAATGTACCATCTAGTACCCCCATTTTAGCCAAAATTTTAAAATTTTTTCTCACTTAGAACTCAATAAATGGTTATCAGTCCGCCATGTCTAACCCACATAAGGATTGGCTAATCCGAGAGCAAACGGCTCTTGGTAAAGATGTCTCAAATCCGTTGATGGCTTACAATTTGCCCAAAATTGTATGGTATTCGACTAACCATATCTTCATAAGTGAAGAGTTGGCTAGCCCGCAAGGTTATGGCTTGTGGTAAAGGCAGTAGAAAAACCATGATTGGTGATCAGCTCACCAAAGATAATATTCATAATTTATCTAAGAGTTGGCTAGTCCAGAAGCAAACGGCTTCTGGTAAAGACAAATCAAAACCGTTGACAGCTTGTGGTTTGCTCAAAATCACTTGGTTATCATTGTACCAAAGTTCTTACTTGAACTGAAACAATTGGCTACTCCAGAAGTAATGGCTTTCGGTAAAGAGTCTTTCAAATCCATTAAATCTTCATAAAATATTGCTAGGGACTAGCAATAGTTTAGTGTGGGGGATTGATGAGTGTCTAAATACTCATCATTTTTACCTAATCTGAGCTGCCAAAACTCTCAAAAACACTCAGAAATGCATCAAAATACTGAAATTATCCCAGAATTGTGTTTTATATGTTTCAGATGCAAAATGTTTAAAAACAGTTGAAAAACGAACAAAGTTTGCATAATTGGCAGTTTCAGTCCCTCAACTTTTATAAATTGTCAAATCTAGTCCCTGAAAGTTCAAAATGATAAAAAAAAGTCAACTTAAGTCCAGGGGAACTCAAACTTATTCACAAATAGTCCCTGGATAAAAGTTTATACAACTTGGCAATTTTCACCCCTCAAGTATCAAAATTGGCAAAAATGGTCCCTGGGTATTTAAAAATGGAAATTTAACAAAACATACCCTTATACTATTCATAAAAATACAATTTGGAACAATTTGTTAACTTGTGGAAAATTACAATTTCACCCCCTCAACTTTGGTGAAATTACAAAAATGGTCCTTGGAGGTTTTTAAAAATGGAAAAATACATATTTGGTCCTTGTGTAATTGTTTTAATGCAGGTTTAGTCCTTGAATGAAGTTTGGAAACTTGCCAAATTCAGTCCCCCTAAAATCCAGAAATTACATAAATGGTCCTTGTACTTATCCTAAAACCGGATCCAATTAATACTCCTTAAATCCAAATCCTATAAACCCTTAAACCCAAAATAAACCAACCCCAGCCCACAACTAATTTACCCAAGCCCAAAACTAAACCCCTTGACCCGGCCTTTTGTTTTAAATAAATATCCAGGTCAAACCACGGTCAAACCCGTCTCTTTTCCCACCATACCGCCAAACCACTAACCAAAACCACCATCATCCACCACCTCCTGACACACCCACTCCCCCTCCTCTTATCACTTCACCTAACACATCCAAAAGCATTGAATGCTTCTTCTCCACTCCCCTGAAAAGCATTAATTGCTTATACCTGCTCAATCCACTAACCCATTTTTCCCGCCAAAAAGCAATATCAACGATTAAGATGCATTTGACCGATCCAATGGTTGGGAAATGTTCAGAGGAAGGTGCAAGGAAGATCCCAGTTACTTATTGTATAAATAGTCTAGCTTGTAAGCCAATTTTGGCAGGTAGTTAAGTTTTAATTAATCGTATTTTTCAATTCAGTATCTCCTTATTGTAATTCTCAGTTAAGATTATCAATATAAGTTGTTTCAAGTATCTTTGTTCCATTTTAAAGTTAATTAGTACTCAAGTTCAAGTTATATTTAAGTTCAAGTTACTGTGATTCGTATAAGCTCTGAGTATATTACATTACCATCAAAAGCTCCAAACAAACCTTGCTATAAGCTCACATAAGCTCATCATAGCTTTTGCAAGCTTGTATTAGTTAATGTCAGTTCTAAATTTCAAGTAATGGAAAATGGTCAACGAAAGTCAAACAAGCTCATGATAAGCTACTCTGGGGTAACAAGCTGAAATTCTGGAAAGAAATGGTTTAGTGGCTCTATGGAGAGCTTATAGGTTGGTTCTGTCCTTGGTTCCTCTGAGTTTCATTCAAATTCGATTGTAAGCTCATATTACCAATTTAGCTTAATTTTTCATTCAATATCATAAGCTACCTAAAACTAGTTTAAAAGCTATTAAACATCCTCAATATTAGTTATATATCATTTATAGTTCAAGTTCTCAGCTTGTTTTAGCCATCTCAGTTCAAAAATCTCAAAACACCACCCTAAAGGGGTGTTTGGTTTAAGGACTGTCACAAGCCATAACAGCTTGTACTGTTACTTGACCATATGGTCAACTTTGGTTAAGCTTATCTCAGCCCCTAGAAGCTATTTTCAACAACCCATAAGTCCTATAGTTCAGTTTACTAAATTTCTAGACTTAGTGTGATTTTCAGTCAACATAGAGCTCATATAAGCCAATATAAGCCCTAAGCTTATTTGGCTAATTTCCTTGGCACTTTTGTTCTCATTTTAGTCCATATAGTATGTGCAATAAGTCTCAAACCCATTGCATAAGTCTGCACTGAGTTGCATACCAACTCAGTCTAACAGACTGATCTAGCAGACTTTGTGGTTATTCAGAAACTTTGGAATTTTCTAACTCCCAAACCATAAGCTCGATTAAGTTAGTTCTTTTTGATTCTTAAACACCACTAGCTTGTCTCAATAGGTGATTTTTATCACGATTTTTAGATCACTCTTAGGCCTCTAAAATAGCCCTCGAATTAAGTACTTTTACCCTGGTGCAGGGCACCTCAACAGACCACTTGAGCCATAAGCTCTTTTGAGCTTATGTGGCTTATTCAAGCCATCATTTTCGATTCTAATAGTTCAATTAAGTTCAATACAGTTCATAGATACTTAGTTCACAAGCTCATAGCTTCTTAATTAGAATTAAGCTTGTTTGATCCTTAAAAAGTTCATAAGCTCAACTGCATAGTAATAAGCTCATTTTCTGGCTTATTGGTTGAGATCCATAAGTCGCTTTAGTTATAAAAAATACTCACCACTAGCTTATTAGTAAGTTCCAATAGATAAAAGTCAAAAATAAAAATAAAAAAAAGTGACAATAGCCGGATTCGAACCTGGGACCTCTAGGGTTGACCTGGTCAAAACTCAAACCAAACTTGTGCACCATCTGGGCTAAGTGTTACTTAGTGTTTTAAGTTTCATCAGTTACTTATATACTTGTCCAGTCAAAATAAGCTTATTTTCTTATTAGCTTATTTTCTGCTTATCAGAATAAGCTACCACCTCCATTTTATTTTTTATACCTCAGTAATCACTTAGAGTAATCTATAAAAAAGTTTCAGATTTTTATTAATAGTTAAAATATTTTTAATCTTTTAATTAGTTTAAAATAGTAATTAAATCATAATAAATAGAATATTAATCAAAAAAATATAAATCCAACTTTCATAATTTTATTTTGTTATTTGTAATCTAGGAAAAATATAAAAATATTTTTAGGTCTTAAGAAAATCAAAAATAGAAATAAAGTGATAGCTTCTATTTAATAGAATTTATCTTTTTAAATTTTAATTAAGTAAATTTCAATTTTATAATTTTCTTAGCTTTTTAATATCATATAATATTTATAGAAAAAGTTTTAGAATTTTCTTAGTTCATATAGTATTTTTTTATAAATTTAAATAGTTTAAATAGTTATTAAATAATAAATAATTAATAATAATTAAATAAAAAGTGTAGAAAAATATAATTTAAGTTTTTAAATAAGTTTTAAGTCATTTTACATTTTTAGGTTTTAAATTTCATAAATTTTAATTTTAGTCCCATTTTAGCTGTCCCGTTACGCGTTTGTAATTTATTTTATTCGCGTTTAATTTCCCTGTGTATATCTGTTTTTAATTGTTATTTAGAATTGTTAAAAAAGCAAAATCAAAAGCAATCTAAATCATCTGTCACTATAATCCTAGCTTTTCACAGTTTTCCATTCACATCTCGTTGGGAAACGATCCGGGTGATCACTTGCCTGGTTTCACACACTACACACGAGCATCCTGTTCTGAGGCTGTTTGCTTTTTATCATCTATTACGGTTGACCATTCACAAGTGGTTGACTTGTGTGATAGAGAAATAAAAGACATACGTTTTCAGAAGGATCATGGAGTTTAGTGAGATGAAGAAGATATGCAGTAAATGCATAGTGGTGAGTGGGAAATCTAATGATGTGATTGATCCACGGATTGCAAGGAACCATTTTGAGGGATCCTTGCTTATTGGAGAAAGGTAACTTGAGTGATTATTTGAATTTTCAAGTTTTAGTAGGAAATGTATTTCCTATTGTTCTAAGTGGTCTAAGATGATCCTAATATGAGTTATTATCAGTAAAACTATCCTAATGACAAGAATGAGTTAACTAGAGTGCGGGATTTGTCAAAAATTTAAAAATATGACTGTTGATCCGCGGAACCAAACGACTACACAGGCAGATCCCTGTTTTTGGTTCCGCCTGATCCGGTGGGTAAATTTTGGCGGCACCAAAAAATTGGACAGACGGAACCATATTTTTGGTTCCGCCATATCCGCCGATCAAAAAATGGAGACAGTGGGCATTTTTGAAAGCCCAAAACCCGTTCAAATCCCGTAAATTTTCCTAAAACATGTGTAATTAATTAGTTGTGATTGATCAATAACAAAAGCACATGTATTAACACATGTAAGCATATAGATCAAACCGAGGCTAAAGAACTTACTATTAATGGAAGTTAAGCCAAACAGTGGCTTAAGAGTAGAAAATTGATAACATCAAAGTGTTATCGCCCTGCATGATCATGTTAGTTCACAAAGTTGTTTAATGATAAGTTAATTTCCTACAATCATAAAAACTCGTCACATCATTGTTTAAAACCAATTGTACCAAACACTTATTAACCTCTCACTGCCTGTGTAGTTTCTTGTTGATCTTTGATAGGAAACGCCCGATGTTCTTGAACATCCCTCTCATTTGCTTGAACTCTTCAGTTTGTTGTTCAATGGGTGGAAGTTGGTTAATATATTCTGGAGGTGGAAGCCTAGAGTTTGGGAGTCCGTCATCCTCGCTCATGGATGATGATGATGAGGAGGTTGGTGGATGAGGACGTTTTTCTTTCAATTTGGCTACTCTCTTGTCACTCAAGGGTATAAATGTGTGAGGAATTAGGGAGTAGTCAGGGCAAAAACCTCTAGCATTAGGAGGGATAGGTGCAAATGCTCTAAAAAGACGGGTGAGAAGCATCCCGTATGGCATAGCGGTGGTTCCTAACATGGGTATGTCGGCCATCCTTTTGGCCACATAGTAGGCAAGGTTGAAAGTTGATGAGTTGACACGCAATAAAGCATGTAGCATAGGCTAGCATTGATGTGGTCTCTATTCCCTATGGTGCACATGACGTTGGCCCGAAGAATTTCTTCCCATTTCTTAAATTGTGGCCTAAGTTCGTTTAGCTCCATGCCAAACGGGTCTCGATTGACGTCATTGCCTTGTCGGGTGGTCCTAGTGTGGGAAGTTCTAGGGAGGAAGAGATGATCACGGATAATCTCTTTTGGTGTCAAAGGAGTGTCGTATGGAGTCATACGATCGACAATAGAATCAAGGGTTGACAAAGACCATTTGTCCGAGTAAAGGCAAGTAGCTTGACCTGGAATTCCAAGGACTTCCACAAATTGGTTTAAGGGAATGTTGAATTGGGATTGATTGACTTTGAAATGAATGGAGATGAGACCTGATGAGTGTCTAAATACTCATCATTTTATTCCCATTTAGGGGCCGTTTACTTTCAACTTAATGTCCTGTTTGGTAACAAAATTGGCTGGAAACAGGAAACTTTGGTGTTTCTTTTTAACTTATTGCAAAAGAGAATCCTTAATGTGGAAGGGGGCAAAATTTGATACTGTTTCTATTCAGGACGTCTTAATACGATTTTTTTCCCGAACTAGTGTAGGTGGAAAAAATAAATTCGAAAAATTTAGAAAACTTCGAGAAAATTTATAAAAATTCAAAAAAAATTTAAATATTCGAAAAATTTATGAAAATTGGAAAAAATTTATAAAAATTTTAAAAAAATTCAAAAAATTTTAAAAATACAAAAAATTTATAAAAATTAAAAAATTTATAAAAATTCAAAAAATTTATAAAAATTCAAAAAAATTTATAAAAATTCGAAAAATTGATAAAAAATCAAAAAATTCGAAAATTTTATAAAAAATTTATAAAAATTCAAAAAATTTATAAAAATTGAAAAAATTTATAAAAATTCAAAAAATTTATAAAAATTCAAAAAAATTTATAAAAATTGATAAAAAATCAAAAAATTTATAAAAATTCAAAAAATTTATAAAAATTGAAAAAATTTATAAAAATTCAAAAAATTTATAAAAATTCAAAAAAATTTATAAAAATTTGAAAAATTGATAAAAAAATCAAAAAATTCGAAAATTTTATAAAAAACTTATAAAAATTCAAAAAATTTATAAAAATTCAAAAAATTTGAAAATTTTATAAAAATTTATAAAAATTCAAAAAAACTTATAAAAAATTTGAATTTATTAAATTTTTTTTCGAATTTTTATAATTTTTTTTGAATTTTTAAAAAATTATAAATTTTTACAAATTTTTTGAATTTTTAAAAAATTATAAATTTTTATAAATTTTTTGAATTTTTTAAAAGTTTTTATAATTTTTTATAAAATTTTCGAATTTTTTGAATTTTTATAATTTTTTTGAATTTTTAAAAAATTATAAATTTTTAAAATTTTTTGAATTTTAAAAAATTATAAATTTTTATAAATTTTTTGAATTTTTTTAAAATTTTAATAAGTTTTTTTCGAATTTTTATAATTTTTTATAAAATTTTCGAATTTTTTGAAATTTTATAAATTTTTTGAATTTTTAAAAATTTTCGAATTTTTTTAAATTTTTATAAATTTTTTCGAATTTTCATAAATTTTTCGAATTTTTATAAATTTTTTCCACCTACACTAGTTCGGGAAAAAACTCGTATTAAGATGGTCAATTAAGCATAAAAAAGAAACAACATATATCCACACAGGACCTAACTAGAAACAGTACACATATATCCACACAGGACCTAACTAGAAACAGGAAAAAAAAGAAACAGCACCTTAGACTGTTAAAATAGCCAAAAACACTTTGAAATGTCACATAATACTATAAATATCATTGAAATGTGTTTTTATATGATTCAGGAACAAAAAGATTGAAAACAAGTGAAAAACATGCAAAGTTCACAAAATTGTCATTTTCAGTCCCTGAAGTTTCACAAATTGGCAGAATTAGTCCTTGAAGGTTTAAAATGAAAGAAAAGTCAAATTTAGTCCTTGGGATATCAAACATGTTCACTTTTAGTCCCTGGATGAAAGTTTTCTAAAAATGGCAACTTTTACCCCTCAAGTTTCAAAATTGGCAAATTTAGTCCTCGGGTATTTAAAAAGTATAATTTATCAAATAATACCCTTGTACTATTCACATGTTACAATTTAGCCCCTTTTGATAACTTTTGGAAACTTACAACTCAGCCCCTCAAACTTTCAGAAATTACAAAAATGGTCCTTGTGTTTATCACTAAATCTAAACCGGACCCTATCCTAAAATCCAAACTATTACTAATCCTAATAATAGAACCCAACCCAAGCCCACACACAGAACATAAACCCAGCCCAATCCCAAAACCAAATAACCCGACCCACTTTTCCCTTAAACTAATATCGGGGTCAAACCCAAGTCAAACACACCTTCTTCCCTACTTGCCCGCCAATACCACCACCACACCCACAGGTTTCTCTACAATACCACCCCTGACACATCCACCATCACCTTCCCCCTCCTCCAATAAGAATACTTCACCTTCTTACACCCCCACTTGCTCAGAAGAAGCTAAAAATCCCACTTGACCTTTTCCCGCCAAAATGGCAATTAACGACCAAGATTGAATTACAACTATTTCAATGGTGGGATTAACTCGGATTTGATCAAGGAAGCTTTTGGGATTGCTATATAAAGAAAAGAAGGCCAGAAGAAATAATTGTCAGTAGTTTAAGACCACCAGTAGTGTAGAAAGTAGTTAGTACTTAAATCTAGTTTCAAGTTAAGTTGTTATTGTTAATTCAAGTTGTTTCAAGTAATCTTTTACTTCTGTATTGTAATTATTCCAAGTGTTATGATATTTCAAAGTTTTCATAATTCCTGTCATTCGTATTAAAATTGTTCAGTCATTAAGAACCAATCAAAAGCCTTAAAAACCCTTGCTATAAGCTTATGAAAGCTTTTCATAGCTTTTTATAAGTTTATATAGTTTAAATCAGTTCTGTTCCAAGAAAATTAGAAAAGTCAACAAAAGTCAACCTTTCAAGCAAATAAGCAATTGGGTGGAGTTAAGCTGGGGTGATTAAGCTGTAATGGGTTTTTAAGCTTGGTAAGTGACAAACCAAGTTAGGTCCTAATCAGTTTTCTCTGTTCCATTGCTTCATTCAGTTGTAAGCCATTTTTCCTTTTTTTATTTTTTGCATTATTTCCATTTCACTGTACTAGTACTTAATTTTAGCTTATTATAATTGTTTTCTGCTTATTATTAGTTTATAAGTGATTTTCTTCTGTGTTATCAGTATTATATAACCTGTTCTTTATTTTACTTAAAAACAGTTAAAATATCCAAAATTAGCTTATTAGCAGTATAGCTTATCAAACTGCTTAATTCCATTTCATATTTACTAATTTGTGTTTAATATATCTAGTTGAAGTCCTAGAAGTAAGTTTTTAGCCTAATATTATCTGTTTCACTTAAAAAAGCAAAACAGAACACCTTAAGGGGTGTTTGGTTTTTTAGTCAAACTGGGTCAAACCCATGCTCTACTGTTCATTTACCATATGATCAGGTTTGATCTTGCATTAAATAAGATAGAAAAGCTGTTAGTGATAGATCTTAGGCTGTTTTAAATGTTTTGAGTAGTTGGCATCATTAGGTGAATTTTCATAAGCTCAACTGCCTATATCAGCGTATCAATAAGCTGAGCTTATTTGACCTTCAATTTTAGCATTTATATGTTCTCTTTAGTGTGTTTAATGAATTCCCACAGGTTGGTTTAAGAGTTGTGCCCTCTGCACACAGGTCTGCACTCATACTCAGTATACACTGAGCAGATCATCATTGTTCTACCACCTGTTCTAGGGTTCAATTGGACTTCAATTAGCTTATTAGATTTAGGGCTTTTTGCATTTTTGTATACCCAGTAGTATTAGCTATCTTTTTCCCCCATAAAAGTTCTCACTTATCAGCTTATTGATTGCTTAATCTGCTCTGCAATTTGGCCATTTTCCTGAGTTTTCTGCTTAAATTGTGTAACTGCTTATCTGCCCAACTGCTTATTAGGGTTTATCAAACTTTTGATTTTAATTTTCCTATATTAAGAATATTATTTTAGACTTATCCTGAATTTTTCAGATTTTTCCTAAGTCATTTACTATTTTTAATCATTTTAATTAGTTTATAATAGTATTTAAATCATAATAAATAGAATAATAATCAGAAAAATATAATTTCTATTTTCAAAATTTTCTTTTATTAAGTAGATTCTAGGAAAAATATAATAATATCTGTAGACCTTAAGAAAAATAAAATATAAAATAAGTGATAGTTTCTATTTAATAGATTTTATCTTTTTAAATTTTTAATTAAGCACTTTTCATTTTTATAATTTTATTAGCTTCTTTTCACTTCACAATATTTATAGAAAAAGTTTTAGATTTTTCTTTGTTCATTTAGTATTTATTAAAAATCAAAATAGTTTAAATAATAATTAATTAGTAATTAATTAATAATAATTAGATAAAAAGTGTAAAAAAATATATAATTTTAGTTTTAAAATAAGTTTTAAGTAATTTTACACTTGTAGATTTTAGTTTCATAAATTTCACTTTTTAGTCCCATTTTAGATTTTCCGTTACGCGTTTTTAGTTTATTTAAATTCGCGTTTAATTTTCTTTTGTATATTTGTTTTTCATATATCAATTAGAATTAATCAAAAAACAAAAAAATCTCATATCTAATCATCAGTCACTCTAATCCAAAGCTTTAAGCAATTTGCCCCTTCATACCTCGTTGGGAAACGATCCGGGTAATTACTTACCTGATTTCACACTACACACGAACGTGAGTTTTTGCAAGTATCCTTTTTCACAAAGGGGTGATTTGTATTTATTCACGTGTATCCGTCATTGCATAATATTTATATATACGTTTTAGCACGGATCAAGACCATAATCATTTGAGCTAAGGACAACACTAGCATAAAACTCTAGTATAAATCTAAGACATATTGGTTCGTCAATGTCCAAGAGGCAATCAAATTGAATGGTTGCTAGTTGTTGGCGAATGTCGTTTCCTTCTAGAAAGGAAGGGTCTATGGTTCTAACCTCATGGACATATCTCTTCTCTAAGGCTTTAAAGATTTTCACTTGGTCAGTTGTAAGTCCCTTAGTCTTATGGTGTTTTGGGAGGTAGTTAAGGGTATCCTTGTGATCGTAGAAGGTTGTGGGAGGCATGATTTATCCTAGATACAAAAATTACATAGTTTAGTTAAACCTAACGAGAGTATAGATATAATGTTCTAGTGTGTGCCTATATGGGGACAATGTGGAGGTGTAGTTATCTCGACTCTTTTTAATGCATGAAAATTTTGTTTAGCAAATTTTTTAACAAAACAAGAGATAACCCAAACGCTCCTAATTCAATATAGCTTCGATTGAATGTACCCGAAAATACATATTATTTATTTATTCCCTTTAGCATTCAAGAGACATTATGCAAATGATGTTTAAAACATAACGTTTTTATTTCTATGAACAATGTGCAAAATCATTTTTCCTAATAGTGAGAAGGTTTTTACAAAAAATTTGACATGGGGTTTTTAGTGAATTATGATAATGTCTTAGAATATGCAATTCCTAACTAAGGGAAACATGATTAGTTATATAATTTAACAAATATGCTTCATGATTTTTACAAAAAGATGCATAACCCCCAAGTTTTGATTTTGTGCAAGAAATAGAAATCCTAGACTTAGATCAGGAGTGTAAATATAGTTGGGATACTTACAGTCTGAATTGAAGCACAAATTGGTTGGAGTAGAATGCCTAAATTCTGAGAATGGTTTGCTATGAGGCGAGTTTGTGTTGCTTGTGTGTTGTGAGAAGGAGAAAAGGAGTGTTTGTTTAATATATTTAAAAACTGGCCCAGGAACCCACGGATAGGGCGAAACCAAACACTGGGATCCGTCCTTGTTGTCGAAGGGTTCAGCGGGAAAAGTTTTGGTTTTTGGTTATTTTTGTCGTGTTTGGTTAAGCTAAGGTTTTTACTACACATTTGGTTCCATTAATCCTAAACCAAGTCTAAGAAGGTTAAATGGTTCTCTCTTAAGAGGTTTTGTTAGGATATCGGCAATGTTGTCTTCTGAGGATACTTTCTCAATTGAGATGTTTTCTTTTTGAACATTTTCGCGTAGAAAGTGACGACGAATTTCTATGTGTTTGGTTCTAGCATGTTGAACTGGATTCTTGATAAGGTCGATAGCTCCTATGTTGTCTCAGAGAATAGGGACATCGTTGAGTTGAATCCCATAGTCGACGAGAGCTTGTTTCATCCAAAGTGCTTGTTGACATGCTTTACCTGCAGACACATACTCGGCTTCGGTTGTTGAGATTGCTAGAGCCAGTTGTTTCTTTGAGAACCATGCGGTGAGACAATGCCCAACAAAAGTACAAATACCACTTGTACTCTTTCTATCGACATAGTCGCCGACATGGTCTGAGTTGGCATACACTATGGTTTCAATTCCCTTTCCTTTAGGATACCATAATCCTAAGTGTGTAGTACCTTTAATGTATCTAAAAATTCATTTTACGGCTTCAAGATGGGATGTTTTAGGATCTTCTTGAAAGCGAGCGCATAGACAAACACTAAACATAATGTCGGGTCTACTAGCCGTAAGATAGAGTAGACTACCAATCATTCCTCTATATTTAGTGCTATCTACGGATTCACCTTCTTCATCCTTTGTGAGTTTAGTTTCCGAAGACATAGGCGTTTTCATAGGTTTTGAATCTTCATGACCAAATTTCTTAAGCATATCTTTGATGTACTTAGATTGGTTGAAGAATATCCCATCTTCTAATTGTTTTATTTGGAGTCCTAAGAAAAAGTGTAGTTCTCCCATCATACTCATTTCAAACTCGTCATGCATGATTTTTGAGAAATCGTTGCATAACTCTTGACAAGTTGATCCGAATATAATGTCATCCACATATATTTGAACTATGATAATATGTGATCCCTTTTTCTTAGTGAAAAGAGTGTTGTCTACTAGTCCCATGGTATACTTATGTTCAACTAGGAATGTCTTAAGTCTATCATACCATGCTTTTGGTGCTTGCTTAAGTCCGTATAAAACTTTTTTAAGTTTGTACACATGGTTTGGTTTTTCAAAGTCGGCAAAGCCAGGAGGTTGTGCGACATACACTTCCTCATTAATAAAACCATTAAGAAATGCACTTTTGACATCCATTTGAAAAAGTTTAAAGTCATGTGCACATGCATATGCAAGTAGTATTCTAATTGACTCGAGCCTAGCAATCGGAGCAAATGTTTCATCGTAGTCAATACCTTCTTGTTGATTATAGCCTTGAGCTACTAGCCTAGCTTTATTTCTAGACACTACACCGTTTTCATCCATTTTATTTCTAAAGATCCATTTTGTTCTAATTATGGTTTGAAATTTTGGTTGAGGGACTAATGTCCAAACATCACTTCTAATAAATTGGTTTAATTCTTCTTGCATTACTATAACCCAAGATTCATCTTTTATAGCCTCATTTATATTTTTGGGCTCAATGGTTGAAATGAAACAAAAGAAATTATTTTGATTTTGAACTTTTGATCTTAAGGTTCTTTCATTAATTTCTCCTATGACATTATCTGATGGATGACTTTTAGATTCTTTTACATTGACTATTTCTCTATTTAAAGGTTCATCTTCATTATCTAAATTTTCTTGGTTTTCAACCATGTTGGGTTTAGAGATGCTGGTGCTCAGATTAGATGCAACTACTTATGGTGCTAAATGGAAAATTAACTAAGTGTTATACTACTGCAGGTTATAATGATACTACTGCTAGTGTATTCATACTACTGCTGGAGTTGCTGATAAAGATCAAGAGAATACACTAAGTGGATACTACTGCTAGACTTAGAAGATACTACTGCTAGAGATAGTTTCTGTTGCTGAAGAGATAACTATGTATAGTATGTTTTGATAAGTTTAGAATAGATACGAAAAGATTTATCTTGTGTAAAAAGTTATTGTAAACCGACTAGGACTCCTTAGTCTATAAAAGGAGGTTCTAGGGTTAGAATTTAGTACGTATCATTGTTAGAGTCGATTCACTTCAAGGTTGTAAACCCTAATACTTTTGAGTATTCGTATATCTAATATATTGAAGTGTTTGTTGAGAATTCTACTGTTCAATCAATTGTTCTTCTTAAGGTTAAACATTAGATTCCGCATAGTGTTTAACATTGTTTCAAGTCTAGTCAGTTTCTATACTTGTTGTTTTAGATACACATCTAAGATAACTAACTAGATCAATTGCTCAACTGGGATCAACAAGTGGTATCAGAGCTTGTGATCTAGAAACTGATATCAAGAAGAATTTGTGTTAACTTTGATCTGTTTAAACATCACTACAAGACATGGAATCCGAATCAACACACATGGTGACTGCATCAAAAGTGCCCATGCTCAAGCCTGGAGAGTATGAGCTTTGGAAGATGAGAATACAACAATACATCAAGATGCTTGACTACTCAATGTGGGAAGTCATTCTGAATGGTGATACTTTACCAGCAAAAGCTGCTGGGGACACCTTTGCCCATTAAATCTGCAGATGACAAGGCTCAAAGAAGGTTGGAGATCAAGACTCATAGTATTCTCATGATGGGCATACCTACTGAGTATCAGTTGAGCTTTAGTCATATTCAGGATGCTAAGTCTTTAATGGAAGCAATTGAGCTAAGATTTGGTGGGAATACGGCTACCAAGAAGTAAAGGAAAAATCTTCTGAAGCATCAATTTGAGACTTTTGTTGCCTCAAGTTCTGAAAATATTGGTGCTACATATGACAGACTTCAGAAGCTTATAAGTCAATTAGCACTTATGAAGGTTACTATTTCTCATGAAGATATCAATCTTAAGTTTCTGAGAAGTCTGCCATCTGAATGGAGTATGCATACAGTGGTTTGGAGAAACAAAGATGATTTTGACACAATGAGTTTAGATGATTTGTACAACAACCTGAAAGTGTATGAATCTGAAGTTAAAGGGTCATCTAGTTCATCCTCTGGTGGACAAAACCTAGCTTTTGTGTCCTCCAACAACAAAGTTCTGGCAACACTCAGGAAACTCATTCTACTGCTGCTTATGGAGTTTCTACTGCTAGCACAAATGTTTCTACTGCTGGTTCAACAAACAGTGATAACATTAGTGATGCTACTATTTGTGCTTACTTGGCTGAACTTACTACCAACACTCCAGTTATGAATTAGGATTTGGAACATATTGATCCTGATGATCTTGAAGAAATTGATTTGAAGTGGCAAATGGCTATGTTGACCATGAGGGCCAGAAGATTTTTGAAAAAGACAGGAAGGGAGCTCAAGTTTAAAAGACAAAACAATGTGGGATTTGATAAGTCCAAGATTGAGTGCCACAACTGTATAAGAAAAGGTCACTTTGCAAGGGAATGTAGAGCACCTAAGAAGAATGAAGAAAGTTCAAGGAAGGCTGCTACTGAAGTGACCAAGACTACTACAGCTTTGGTGTCTTGTGATGGTCTAGGAGATTATGATCGGAGTGATTAGGCTGAGGAAGGACCCAACTTTGTTTTTTTTGTTGAAGAAGAACCCAAAGGACACAACTTTGCTCTTATGGCTTATTCATCATCTGGTTCTGATTCAGAGGTATCTAATGATTCTAGTTGTTCATTCAAATCTTGTTTAGATACTGTAGAAGAGCTTAAGTCCAGGAATGAAAGTCTTAGAGTTGAAACTGAGAAACTTAAACTAGATAACTTAGGTTATAAAGTTGGTTTAAAATCTGTAGAACAAAGGCTTGAATTTCTTAAACAGAATGAGATAGAGTATGTTGATAGGATTCATATACTAGAAGGTTAGCTTTTTATTAAAAACAGTGAGATAAATATCCTTAATAAAAAGCTAGAAGAGGCTGAACAAGAAAAGGATGCAGCTTTAACTGAAAAAGAAAAACATGTAGTTAGAGTTGAGAAACAGCAATTTGCATCTGATCTTGTGCATAAGTCTATTGAGAGTCAATTAATGAGGAGAGGTAGTGGCATAGTATATAATGATGTAGCTTCTCCAGTTAAGAGTGCCTTTACACCCCTTAAGAAAGAATTGTCTTTCATAAGTGAACTTGATAGCAAACCTGTAGGTGAATCTAGTGAGGCTAATAAAGAAACACCTAAGGTAGAAAAAATGGTTTCTGATGCTCCAATTATTGAAGATTGGATGTCAGATAGTGATGATGAATAGGTTGAGTCAACACCACTGATTAAAAAGGAAGAAATTCCTAAAACAGTTGAATCTAAAGTTAAACAGGTTCAGTTTGTGATACCTGTGTTTGGTGACAGGATCTCTAGGAAGATAGTTGAATATAATGAGGAACCTAGAGAACAATCTAAAAGAAGGTATAACTGGCCAAGAGGAAATCAAAGTAACTGGAATAACCTAATTTCTCATAAGTTAGATAGTGATTTTCAGTTAGTTAAAAAGGCTTGTTATCAATGTGGTAGTTTTGAGCATTTACAGGAAAATTGTTATTACTACCAAAGACTAGTTTGGAACCAAAACAGAAGGGTGAACCACAAAAACTTTTCTAAAAAGACTCACCCTCATGCTAACAAAAACATGGTTCCAAGGGCAGTACTGATGAGATCTGGTGTAACGAGGTCAATTGCTACTGCTCCACCACAAAGGGCTTTTCATAAGTTAACTGGCCAAGAGGAAATCAAAGAAGGTATAACTGGCCAAGAGGAAATCAAAGTAACTGGAAAAACCTAATTTCTCATAAGTTAGGTAGTGATTTTCAATTAGTTAAAAAGGCTTGTTATCAATGTGGTAGTTTTGAGCATTTACAGGAAGATTGTTATTACTACCAAAGACCAGTTTGGAACCAAAACAGAAGGGTGAACCACAAAAACTTTTCTAAAAAGACTCACCCTCATGATAACAAAAACATGGTTCCAAGGGCAGTATTGATGAGATCTGGTGTAACGAGGTCAATTACTACTGCTCCACCACAAAGGCCTTTTCAAAATAATACAGATGTTTCTACTGCTAAGGAAAAAGCAGTTTCTACTGCTGAGCCAAAAGTGATAACAAACACTGTTTTGGGCAACCATTTTTATGCTGTTAAGGCCTCAGCTTGCTGGGTCTGGAAACCAAAAATAAAGGTTTTAGATCATGTTTTCAAAAACAGCCGTGCATCAATGGATTTAAAGAGATTTGTCTATGTTGATGCACAAGGCAGATCCAAGTCATTAATGGCTTGGGTCCCCAAGAGAAACTGATTCTCTTACTTTATGTGCAGGGTATTCTACAAGAGGAATTAAATGACAAATGCATATTTGATAGTGGATGCTCTGGACATATGACAGGAGACATGTCCAACCTTGAAGATTTTGAAGCTATTGATGGTGGATTTTGAAAAAGTGTACTTTGTAAAAGGGCTTAAGTTCAACCTCTTTAGTGTCTCACAAATGTGTGACAAAAAGAAATTTGTTCTTTTTACAGATACTGAATGTCTTGTCTTATCTGTTAATACAAATAGCGTCTCAAAAATGTTATTTATATTCTTTGATCTTTCATTAGTTTTGTTAATGACAAATAAAAGGAATATCTTTTAGCAAATAATAAATACTAGCTTAAGTCTCTTAAGTACACATTTTACACTTCACATATTAACCAAGAATTACAAGTTTAGTAACTTGTTTCCTTAAAAGGAAACTTTAATTCTAAAACCATTCCATGACATCATTGCATGCATCACATACAATATCTTTGATATATCTTGGATGATTTGGTAAGATACAACTAAGATATGGTAAGAGACAACTAAACCTTAGCTGTCACATCCCACGGATCCAAATCATATGAAGGACGGATCCCTTGTGAGGGATCCGTGGGATCCGTGAGCTGAAGATCAGCTTGCCTATAAATAGGAAGCTGATCATTTGGCTCTCTCATCACTCATATAGCTTTAACACACATATTCATTCAGTACATATCTTACTAACATCATTCATAGTTGCATTTCACTTTGATCTTTCATTTTGTAGAAAAGAGATCAAGCATTCAAGGATCTACAGAACCGTAATCCTTTAGTTGCATTACTGTGTGATATTGTAGTTTGTTTCACACATCATATCTATCATTTGTAATCAGTGAGTGTGGTTAGTGCTTTAGTCCTTAAAGCACAAAGAGTGTAGGGAGTGGTTGTACCCGTGTAAAGAACTCGACATCTAATTTAGTGTCGGTAAAGTAATTAGGCGACGTCAGGTTGGTTCTACCTTGTGAAAGAACCCGGTGTTTAGCTTAGTACCGGAAAAGGAAGTAAGCGACGTGTAAAGGTTTTCTCAGCCTAGAAAAGGAGTTTGTTTCTTAGTGAAGGATAAACTCTCGAGTAGGAAACTCGGGGAGTGGAGTAGGGCAAGGAAGAGAGTCCTTGTAGCCGAACCACTATAAACAACAGTGTCGTGTGGTTTGATCTTTCCTCTCTTTATCTTTTGTTTATATTGTGTGATTATTTATTTGTGATTGTTTCCTTTGAAATTAACATATAGTAACAAAGCAAATAAAACTTGAAAAACGGTAAAAACTATTCAACCCCCCTTCTAGTTTTCCACAATTGGTATCAGAGCCAGGTTACTTAAGATCTTTAAAATATATTGTATTTTAAAACTTAAAATGATCCATGGATTTTGAAAACTTTAAAGAAGGGCAATCTATGCAGAGACCACCTCTATTTGAACCAAATTGTTTTATTTATTGGAAAAATCGCTTTGAGACTTATGTAAAGTCAAAGGACATAGATCTATGGTATATTATAGTTGATGGTGATTACAAACCTATTAGTAATAATATTTCGGGTGGTCGGGATGAAGGAGCTTCTCTTACTCGTCACAGTGATGAGCAAAAGAAACTAATTGCCAAAAATAATGAAGCCAAAATGATGCTTTATAATGCCTTACCTAAGAAAGAATATGAAAGAGTTTTTATGTGTAAAACGGCTAAGGATATTTGGCAATCTCTTATTATCACACATCAAGGGTACTCACAAGTAAAAGATAACAAAATTGATCTTCTTGTCCAACAATACGAACAATTTGTTATCTCTGAAGATGAGACCATTGATAGTGCATTTGCTAAGTTCAATACTATTATTACATCACTTAAAGCACTTGATGAATCTTTTTCTAGTAATAATTTTGTCAGGAAATTTCTAAGAGCACTCCATCCGAAATGGAGAGCAAAGGTGACAGCTATTGAAGAATCTAAAGATCTCTCAAGCATGACACTGGATGAGCTCATAGGAAACCTTAAAGTTCACGAAATGATTATGGAAAAAGACTCGGAAATTGTCAAAGGCAAAAAGGAGAAGATTAAGTCTATTGCCTTGAAAGCCAAAGTCGAGTCAAGTGATGATGATGAGTCTTGTTCAAACAGTGATGATGAAGAGTATGCCATGGCCGTGAGGGATTTCAAGAAATTCTTCAGGAGACGAGGAAAGTTTGTGAAACCACCTCGTGAAGAAAAGAAATCCTCTCGGAAAGATCGTGACGATAAGAAAGGTAAGGTTGATAGGAAATGCTATAGGTGTGGTGACTCCAGTCACTTAATAGGAGAATGTCCAAAGCCTCCAAAGACCAAGTCTCAAAGAGCCTTCGTTAGTGGAGCTTGGAGCGATAGTGAAGGAGATGATGATGATGAGCCTAAGAACAACGAAATGGCACTTATGGCTAATGACACAGAAGAGGTACATTCTGATTCATACTCCTCTATAGATGACGAAACCTTAGAAGTAGAATATAACAAACTGTGTGACGTTACTTTAAAAATCATAAACAAAAACAAGTTTTTGAAAACAAAGACAACACTTTTAGAAAATGAAGTATTTTGGCTTAAAGAAAAAGCAATACGAATTGAAAAAGGTAAAGATAGTAAAGAAACGTGTGTGTCTTGTCAAGAACTAAAACTTGAATTAGAAACCTTAAGAACCACACAGGAAGATTTGATCAAACAAAATTCAAAGTTTAAAAGGTTTGATAAAAACATAAGTTGTGCAGATGAAATAATAAAAATGCAAAAACTACCTCATGATAAAACAGGACTAGGCTTTATGAAACTAGGAACCTTAAGTGATTATAAGGAACAGACTGTGAATAAAACTGATTCAACCAAGTTGGACACTCACGGATCCGATGGATCCAAAAATTTGGATCCGCCAAGTGTATCCAAAGGATCCGCGAGTACTGAAGTTGAACAGAAGGTTCACAAAGTCGACCGTTCCGAGTTTGTCAAAGTTACTAAGAAACCTAACAGTAGTATAACCAATAATAAACATAAACCAGCAGTATCTTTAGGAAGAGGACAAGCTAGAAATGAATATAGAGTTAAAACGGATCAACAGAGACCTCAAATGAGTTTTCTCAAACACCCTTTTCCAAAGAGTATAGTTAATCCACAACATACTTATCAAAATAATTGGAACCAAAACATACCTAGAAACTTTCATGGTCCTAGTTATATGTCATGGAACAATTGTCCACCATTTACATACATAAACCATGATAATGTCATGTTTAACCCAAACGGACCCATGAGATATTGGGGACCAAATGCTTGAGTCTTTTATGAACTTAGGTATGCTTGAAAGTTGATCTTGAACCTGATGAGTGGATCAAAGATAGTGGGTGCTCAAGACACATGACAGGAAACAAAAATCTTTTCTCAACCTATCAAGTGTATGACGGAGGTAATGTCACATTCGGTAGCAAGCTTAAAAGTAAAATCATCGGAAAAGGTACAATCTCTCATGACTCTCTATCTATTGATGATGTTGCTCATGTAGATAATTTAGGATTCAATTTACTTAGTATAAGTCAATTATGCCGTAAAAAGTATAACGTCCTTTTCAGTGAAAATGGAAGTAAAATACTTAAAGATGGCATAACCGTAGGAAAAGGTGTTTTAAAGAATAATGTCTATGTTATGAAATTAGATAAAACACCTAAAGATAAGTTATGTCTTACCTCCTTGGACGAAAACTCAACTCTATGGCATCGACGCTTAGGTCATGCTAATATGAGGCTTATTCAATCTTTGTCATCCAAAGAACTCGTTAGGAACCTACCCAAGTTGAAATATGACCAACACTTTTGTGATGCTTGCAAAATTGGGAAACAAGTACATAATAGCCATAAGGCTAAAAACATGGTATCTACATCTAGATGCCTAGAATTATTACATATGGATTTGTTTGGCCCGTCGGCTATACAAAGTTACAGAGGAAATTTTTACACTTTAGTCATAGTAGATGATTACTCTAGATATACATGGACAAAGTTTTTGAAAACTAAAAATGAGGCATTCGACAAATTTGAAATTCTAAGCAAGAAAATTCAAAATCAAATAGGAAGTAATATAGTATCTATTAGAACTGACCATGGTCGAGAATTTGACAATGAAATTCAATTTGGAAATTTTTGTGATAATAATGGAATAACTCATAATTTCTCGGCTCCTCGTACACCTCAATCTAATGGTGTAGTAGAACGTAAAAATAGAACAATTCAAGAAATGAGTAGAACTATGTTAAATGAACAAAACATACCACAAAAGTTTTGGTGTCACGCTGTAGATACTTCTACATATATCCTAAATAGAGTTTTAATTAGACAATTTTTAAATAAAACTCCTTATGAAATTTATCGAGGCAAAAAGTCTACATTAGGATATTTTAGAGTTTTTGAAGCAAGTGCTTCATTTTAAACACAAAAGATTATCTCACTAAGTTCGACCCAAAGTCGTATGAAGGTGTATTTCTTGGGTATTCACAAAACAGTAAAGCATACATTGTATTAAACAAGGAAACATCAAGAGTCGAGGAATCGTTGAACGTAACATTCAACGAAAGTCCACCTCCCTATAAGAAATCACCTTTGGTAGATGATGACTTAGTTGAAAGTCAAATGGTTAATGATATAGAAAACATTGAAATTGACAATGAACCCGTAAAAGGAGAAATAGTCAATATTAAAGAAACTAAAAGTCATCCATTAGAAAACGTCATAGGAAAACTTAATGAAAGAACATTAAGATCCAAAGCTCAAAATGAAAGTAATTATTTTTGTTTTATTTCAACTATTGAACCTAAAAATATAGACGAGGCAATAAAAGATGAATCTTGGGTAATTGCTATGCAAGAAGAACTTAATCAATTTATTAGAAATGATGTTTGGACATTGGTCCCTCCACCTAAAAACCAAACCATAATAGGCACCAAATGGGTCTTTAGAAATAAAATGGATGAAAAAGGTATTATATCTAGAAATAAAGCTAGGCTAGTAGCTCAAGGCTACAATCAACAAGAAGGTATAGATTACGATGAAACCTTTGCACCCGTAGCTAGACTTGAGTCTATTAGAATATTACTTGCATATGCATGTGCACATGATTTTAAGTTATTTCAAATGGATGTCAAAAGTGCTTTCTTAAATGGTCTTATAAATGAAGAAGTATATGTTGCACAACCTCCCGGCTTTGCCGACTTTGAAAAACCAAATTATGTTTTCAAACTTAAGAAAGCTTTATACGGACTTAAGCAAGCACCAAAGGCTTGGTATGATCGACTTAAGACCTTCCTAGTTGACCATAAGTATACCATGGGCCTAGTAGATAACACTCTCTTCACCAAGAAAAAGGGATCACATATTATCATAGTCCAAATATATGTGGATGACATTATATTCGGTTCAACTTGTCAAGAGTTATGCGACGATTTCTCAAAAATCATACATGACGAGTTTGAAATGAGTATGATGGGGGAACTAAAATTTTTCTTAGGTCTCCAAATTAAACAATTAGAAGATGGGATATTCTTCAACCAATCAAAGTATATCAAAGATATGCTTAAGAAGTTTGGTCTTGAAGACTCAAAACCCATGAGAACACCCATGTCCTCCGAAACCAAACTCACTAAGGAATAAGAAAATGAATCCGTAGATAGCACTAAATATAGAGGAATGATTGGTAGTTTACTCTATCTTACGGCTAGTAGGCCTGACATTATGTTTAGTGTTTGTCTATGTTCACGTTTTCAAGAAGATCCAAAAACTTCCCATCTTGAAGCCGTTAAAAGAATCTTTAGGTATATCAAAGGTACTGCACATTTAGGATTATGGTATCCCAAAGGAACGGGTGTAGAAACCATAGTGTATACTGACTCAGATCACGCAGGTGATTATGTTGATAGGAAAAGTACTAGCGGTATTTGTACTTTTGTAGGATATTGTCTAACATCATGGTTCGCTAAGAAACAAACTGCCCTCGCAATCTCAACAACAGAGGCAGAGTATGTGTCTGCAGGAAAGGCGTGTCAACAAGCACTGTGGATGAAACAAGCTCTCGTCGACTATGGAATTGAACTCAACAACATTCCCATTCTTTGCGACAACAAAGGTGCTATCGATCTAAGCAAAAATCCAGTCCAACACGCTAGAACCAAACATATTGAAATACGCCATCACTTCCTTCGCGAAAATGTACAGAAGGGAATCATCTCAATTGAGAAAGTTTCCTCAGAGGACAACATTGCCGATATTCTCACAAAACCGCTTAAACGAGAACCTTTCAACTATCTTAGACTTGGATTAGGATTAATGGAACCTAGTGATTAGGTGAAACATAAGTACAAACATTAGTTTAGCCACACACGACACTAAACCATAACATGTGTTCTGATCCGCGGATCCAATCGACAACAAGGACAGATCCTTTGTTTTGGATCCGCCGGATCCGCCACATGCTGAGATCAGTTTATTATTTAATAAACAAGAACAACTACTATTCATTCCTCACTCCAAAACATATCACCTTACTATACTCAACACACACTTAATCTCCATCACAATTTAGACCATTTTCTTCCACAAATTTGTGCTTCTAACATCACTGTAAGTATTCTTATCATATTTATACTCCTGATCTGCGTCTAGGATTTCCATTTCATGCACAAAAACCAAAACTTGGGGTATATGCATAATTCTTGAAAAATCATGAAGCATATTTATTGCATTATACTTAAAAACATGTTTTTCTTAGTTAGGAATTGCATCTCATAGCACATTGTCTTAATTTAACAAAAACCCTATGAAAATTTTTCACTAAAATCTTCTAACGACTAGGTAAAATGATTTTTTCTTACATTGTTCATACAAATGCAAAAACGTTATCTTTTAGACTTCACTTGCATAATGTCTCTTGAATGCTAAAGGGAATACATAATTAATATGTATTTTCGGGTACATTCAACCGTAGCTACATTGAAATAGGAGCGTTTGGGTTATCTCTCGTTTATAAACAAAACTTGCATAAACTAATTTTTCTTGCATCAAAAGGAGTCGAGATAACCACACCTCCACATTGTCCCCATGTAGGCACACACTAGGAATTTTACACTTCCTTTGATCATTTTAACTAAAACTATGTAACTTTTGTACTTAGGAAAATCATGCCTCCCACAACCAACTACGATCACAAGAAAACCGTTAACTACTTACCCAAAGTCCACAAAACCAAAGGTCTAACCAATGCCCAAATCGAAATTTTCAAAGCCTTAGAGAAAAAGTATGTCCATGAGGGTAGAGCCGTAGATTCATCGTTCTATGAAGGAACACAACTTAGGGAACAATTAGCCGCAATTCGATTTGATTCTCTTTTAGATATAGATGAACCAATTATTCCTAGGTTCATACTTGAGTTCTATGCTAGTGTAGGTCTTAGTTCGAGTGACCAAGGTTACTTAAGTCTTCATTTTACTCTAAATGGAAATCTTGTCAACATCCCTCTTGATCAATTTGGTGAGGTCTTAGGAATTCAAGAAAATGGAAGATGTCTTAAGGGCTAATGTGATGTGCACCATAGGAAACCGTGTTCACATCAATGCTTGTTTGTGTCATATGATGTACAACATCTCTACTCGTCAACCCTTCAATCTTGCTTATTATGTTGCCAAAAGAATGTGTGACATTCCGGTTCAAAGCAAGATTGCAATGCCTTATGGTATGCTCTTAACTCGACTTTATAGAGCCTTTGCACCCGCTCGTCCAAACCATTTAGGCTTTGTTCCGGATTACAATGAAATTGAACATACCTTCGTTCCTTTGAGCGACTTTAGGGTTAGTGTTGATAAGGGTAAACGTCCTCGTGTACCAACATCATCCTCATCATCTTTAATGAGTGAAGATGATGGTATGCCAAATTCTAGGATTCCTCCACCCGAATACTTGAGCCATCTTCCTCCAATTCAAAATGAATCCGCTGAGTATAGAAACATCAAAGGAATGGTGAAGAATCTTGGTCGTTGGATGATGAAATTGCACAAGGGGATGAAGAAGTTGAAGAAAAAGCTTACATGATGGAGTGTTTGGTTTTGAACAACGTTGGATGTTGTGATGTTAAAATTTTATGTGTCTTGAATTTATCTGATAATACTTATTATGTATGTGTAATAACTAACATTTGCAGGTAGATAACCATCACGGTTATCAATTTTCCGGGTTATAGCCTATGTTTGGCATAACACCTAAAACGGTAAGTTTCTAAGAACGGATTAAACTATGTGCAATCATGTGTTAATGTTATCATATTTAGTTGTTTTGCTATACATATTAGATGTTAAGTAAGGTCTAGGTGAATTTTCGGGTTTTCGTCGAAAAACGCGAAATATGACATATGTTCTGTTTAGTTTCTTTAGTTTTAGGCATACGGATCCGGCGGATCCCAAACCTGGGCTCCGCCAAGGCTTATCGTTGGATCCGCCATCCGCCAACCTGCGGATTTGGCGGATCCCTGAACAAGGTTCCGCCTTTGATTCAACTTGGATCCGCAGGTTTCCCAGTAAAATTCTAAAACTTTCACGATTCTTAAATCTTAAGTGTTTAGTATCATTTAGGATTCATTCACTGATCATAATTCATCTTAGAATAACTTAGGAATTCTTAGAAACTTAGGAACAAAATTTCCCACCAAAATTTAAATTTTTGAATTTTAGGTGTGAGTTACCAAACCAATACAAAGAAGGAACCCTTTTTAGGGATCCGTCAAATCCGTGGAAATATCAAATCATCAGATTTTCCACTATCTCCTTGTATTAACTGCAAATCCACAACACATTACTCAACCAAAGCTCAATGGATTGACTTCCTTGATATGACCTGCACAAATTTTTGTTCCAAATCATTAGAAACCAACATTCTCTATTGGATTCACATCAAATCCAAACACACAGACTCACAAACCTTCTGTCTATAAATTAGCACTTTAGGATCTTCAATTCTCATCACAACCATCTCTTCTCTTGTACATTTTAGCTATCATACTTCACCTAAAAGTCTCAATGACAAAATCACACAACTCCTCTACATCCAAGCCACTAAAATGAACAGCCCGTATGAGTGTGAAACCTTGTTGTTTCATCAACATTCACAACTCATCCTCTGAATAATCATTACCACTAAACATATCCTCACCCATTGCTAGTGAAAACTTCCTTACTTTATCCACTCCAACTCCCTCTCATGTAGTCATAAAAACACCACCTCCTACCATTACTCCTGTAGCAACCACACCACCACCCGCTCCTGCTCCTGCTCCATCACAGTCTGAGAAGTCTGCCTCATCACCATCCTCACTAAAACTCCAACCCATGGAACTATTTAGGACACCACCAACATCTCCACAACCATATCTTGAAGAGTTAGAAGATCTTCCACCTACATCCACCAATCCTCCACCAATAAGTCTTGAAAACTTAGAACCTATGCTATTTCATCCTCTCCATCCGGAGATTCATGGTCCTCTATACCGTGAAGCACCACAACCTCATCCACAAATACCACCACTATCACCAACTTCAACACTCATTGCCATTGATGAAGCAATGTGGAGCAACATTCCTCAAACACAAGAGGAGATAAGTGCGGAGTTAAACCAACTCTATACTCTCTCGGGTATGGTTGACCATCGCCTTCATGAAGCAATGGACATTCAAAACATTCTTATGAACTCCCTCCAAACACCACAACAACCATCAAACAACAACAACAACCAACCACCATCACCACCACCACCACAAAACTTGGAGCCTAGTCTTCCTCCCGGCTTCTCAAGTCATGATTGCGCACATTGTGAGAGAACGGCTCACTTGGCCCAAAGGACCAACATCTTGGTCCATGAGCTTCAAAATGAGATGAGGTTCATCTTGAACCATGTTCTTGAACGTTTAAACGCAATCTCTCATCCTCCTCAATAGGAGCTTTTTAGACTAGTTGTTAGGACCTTTTAAATTGTTGCTTTAGGACTTTTTATTTTCTTTCTAGGATGTCTTTTTATTGTAATTGTAACATCATTTCATCATTGTGACTTTTGTCACAAAATTTTCATTATCTATGAATGTGATGTTTTATGCTTATGAGTGATCAACATATTGCATATTATTATTATTGTGAACTAACATCATTATCTAACCTATAATTATGATTGCTTTAGGTAAAAATAATGATCAGACACTTACTTTGACTTTTAAAAGTCAAAACATATTGAAAGGCTTGTTTGGGAGAATACTTCACAAGCATTCTACTTCTTCATTGAAGTCATTCATTACTAACACTTCATTTGCATCATATCATACCCTTCATAGTATACGTTGGTACTCGAGAAGTGAGGAGTATACATCAAGGGGGAGCATCTCATAAGCATTTCATATACTAACCGTTTGTTTTGTAGATTCATGCATCATTTCCTTAATTACTCCATCTAGGGGGAGTATAAAACAAGGGGGAGCTTTAAAGTTCTCAAAATCGCATTCCGCTACGCTACTCTTTTTGTTTCGACAAAAAGGGGGAGAAAGGGACTAAGTTTGCATCAACTGTGATTCATCACAGTACATACAAATTTTTTTCGAAACTTCTCTTTAATAAACTTAATATATATTTTTAAGAACTCATGCTATATTTATTCTCTTGCTCAAAAATATACCTTATGTTTTGTCATCAACAAAAAGGGGGAGATTGTTAATACAAATAGCGTCTCAAAAACGTTATTTATATTCTTTGATCTTTCATTAGTTTTGTTAATGACAAATAAAAGGAATATCTTTTAGCAAATAATAAATACTAGCTTAAGTCTCTTAAGTACACATTTTACACTTCACATATTAACCAAGAATTACAAGTTTAGTAACTTGTTTCCTTAAAAGGAAACTTTAATTCTAAAACCATTCCATGACATCATTGCATGCATCACATACAATATCTTTGATATATCTTGGATGATTTGGTAAGATACAACTAAGATATGGTAAGAGACAACTAAACCTTAGCTGTCACATCCCACGGATCCAAATCATATGAAGGACGGATCCCTTGTGAGGGATCCGTGGGATCCGTGAGCTGAAGATCAGCTTGCCTATAAATAGGAAGCTGATCATTTGGCTCTCTCATCACTCATATAGCTTTAACACACATATTCATTCAGTACATATCTTACTAACATCATTCATAGTTGCATTTCACTTTGATCTTTCATTTTGTAGAAAAGAGATCAAGCATTCAAGGATCTACAGAACCGTAATCCTTTAGTTGCATTACTGTGTGATATTGTAGTTTGTTTCACACATCATATCTATCATTTGTAATCAGTGAGTGTGGTTAGTGCTTTAGTCCTTAAAGCACAAAGAGTGTAGGGAGTGGTTGTACCCGTGTAAAGAACTCGACATCTAGCTTAGTGTCGGTAAAGTAATTAGGAGACGTCAGGTTGGTTCTACCTTGTGAAAGAACCCGGTGTTTAGCTTAGTACCGGAAAAGGAAGTAAGCGACGTGTAAAGGTTTTCTCCGCCTAGAAAAGGAGTTTGTTTCTTAGTGAAAGATAAACTCTCGAGTAGGAAACTCGGGGAGTGGAGTAGGGCAAGGAAGAGAGTCCTTGTAGCCGAACCACTATAAACAACAGTGTCGTGTGGTTTGATCTTTCCTCTCTTTATCTTTTGTTTATATTGTGTGATTATTTATTTGTGATTGTTTCCTTTGAAATTAACATATAGTAACAAAGCAAATAAAACTTGAAAAACGGTAAAAACTATTCAACCCCCCTTCTAGTTTTCCACATTATCTTCTGATTTTAAGTTGCCTGATGATAAATTTGTGCTACTTAAAGTCCCTAGAACAGACAACATATACAGTGTTGACATAAAGAACATAGTTCCCAAAAGAGCTTTAACTTGCCTATTTGCAAAGGCCACAAATGATGAATCCAAACTTTGGCATAGAAGACTTGGCCATTTAAATTTCAAAACTATTAATAAATTGGTTAAGGGAAACCTTGTAAGAGGTTTACCTTCAAAAGTTTTTGAAAATTCTGAAACCTGTGTTGCTTGTCAGATGGGAAAACAACACAGAGCTTCTTGTAAGTCCAAAGCTGTGAACTCTATTTCTGAGCCTTTATTTATGTTGCATATGGATTTGTTTGGGCCAACATATGTGAAAAGTTTGAACAAAAAGATGTACTGCCTAGTTGTCACAGATGACTATAGTAGATTCACTTGGGTTTTCTTTTTAGCAACTAAGGATGAGACTTCTAGCATTCTTAAGGCTTTTATAACAAGAATAGAAAACCTAGTTAATCACAAAGTTAAGGTGATAAGATGTGACAATGGAACTGAGTTTATGAATAGTGTTATGAACCAGTTTTGTGTGTAAAAAGGTATTTTAAGACAGTTTAGTGTAGCTAGAACTCCTCAACAAAATGGTGTTGCTGAGAGGAGGAATAGGAAACTTATTGAGGCTGCAAGGACTATGTTGTCTGAATCAAAATTACCTACTACTTTTTGGGCCGAAGCAGTTAACACTGCTTGTTTTGTGCAAAATAGGAGTAAAGTAGTTAAGCCTCATAACAAGACCCCTTATGAATTGTTACATGGTAGGAAACCTATGATAGATTTATTAAAACTATTTGGGTGTCCTGTTACTATCTTGAATACCATTGATAACCTAGGCAAGTTTGATGAGAAGGCTGATGAAGGATTCTTTGTTGTATACTCTACCAATAGTAAAGCTTTTAGGGTATTCAATAAAAGAACTAGGCATGTGGAAGAAAACTTTCATGTTAGGTTTAATGAAGTCACACCTAATGTTGCAGGAAGTGGTCCTGACTGGCTGTTTGATATTGATTCACTAACCAAAAGCATGAATTATGAGCCAGTGATTGCAGGTACAACTAATAAGTCTGCAGGTACAGAAGCTGATCCTAATGCAGGTACACAAGCTAAGGTGAATGAATATGCAAAGGAGTTTATTTTGATTGTAAAATGGAAGATTGATCCGACTTTCACAGCCAAAGACAAAGAGAGTAAGAGTTCACAAGATGATGCTGTTCATGAATTTCTAAAAGGAGATACTGAAGGCCGGGATAAATCTTCTTATGCTGGAAAAGTGGTTAATGAAGGACCATAAATTGTTGATGAAGTGCATAATAATGAGTCAGGAAATGTTGAACAAGAAGGAAATAACACAAGCAGCAGTTACCATGATCCTACTGCTAAGCCTTGTGTTTCTACTACTGCACCAAAATTTTCTACTGCTGACACAGATGGAAGATCTTTTGCTAATGATGACTATCCTGAAGATATGCCTGGTTTGGTTAATATCTATGAAGATACTGATGATGAAGCTTTGGATGGGTTTGGTGCAGAGGCTGACCGAACCAATATGGAGAATGCAATTCCTGTCAGTCCTATTCCAACCACCAGAGTTCACAAAAATCATCCAAAAGAGCAGATCATAGGAGATGTTCAATCTGCTGTTCAAACAAGAAGTAAAGCAACAGGATTGAAAGATTTGAAGGAATAAGGTTTCTTTGCAAGATCTCTTCATCAAAGAAATAGCCACAAAGACCTTCAGAATTGCATGTTTGCTTGTTTTCTGTCACAAGTGGAACCAAGGAATGCTTACAAAGCATTACAAGATGAAAGTTGGGTGGAAGCTATGCAAGAAGAGCTGTTGCAGTTTAAGCTTCAAGAAGTTTGGACTTTGGTTGATTTGCCTAATGGATAAAAGGAAATTGGTACAAAGTGGGTTTTTAGATGCAAAAGGGATGAAAGAGGCATTGTGATTAGGAACAAAGCAAGATTAGTGGCTCAAGGATACACTCAAGAAGAAGATATTGATTATGATGAAGTGTTTGCACCTGTTGCAAGGATAGAAGCTATCAGATTGTTCTTGGCTTATGCTTCATATAAGAACTTTACAGTGTATCAAATGGATGTAAAGAGTGCTTTCTTATATGGGAAAATTGATGAAGAAGTTTATGTCTCACAACCACCTAGTTTTGAGGATCCTGATTATCCTGATAGAGTTTACAAGGTGGAGAAAGCATTGTATGGTTTGCATCAAGCTCCTAGAGCTTGGTATGACACCTTATCAAAGTACTTGTTGAACAATGGCTTCAGTAGAGGAAGAATTGACAAGATTTGTTTATCAAAAGAGACAAAAAGGATATCTTATTGGTTCAAGTGTATGTTGATGATATCATTTTTGGGTCTACCAACAAGGTGTTATTTGAAGATTTTGAGAAGCTGATGCATAACAGGTTTCAAATGAGTTCTATGGGTGAACTCACATTCTTTTTAGGGCTTCAAGTCAAACAAAAGGATGATGGCATATTTATCAGTCAAGATAAGTATCTGATTGATATCTTGAAGAAGTTTGGATTTTCTGATGTGAAGCCTGCTAAAACAACCATGGAGTCCAACAAGCCTCTGGTCAAGGATGAAAATGGTGAAGAAGTTGATGTGCATTTATACAGATCAATGATTGGTTCATTGATGTATCTTACAGCTTCCAGGCCAGATATTATGTTTGTTGTGTGTGCCTGTGCCAGATTTCAAGTTTCCCCTAAAGTATCACACTTGAATGTTATGAAGAGAATTTTTAGGTATTTAAGGAGTCAACCTAGGTTGGGCCTTTGGTATCCAAAAGATTCACCTTTTGATCTGGTGGCATACTCAGATAGTGATTATGCTGGAGCATGTTTAGATAGGAAATCAACAACTGGAGGATGTCAATTTCTTGGACATAGGTTGATTTCATGGCAATGCAAGAAACAAACTGTGGTGGCAAATTCTACAACTGAAGCTGAGTATGTAGCTGCTTCAAGTTGCTGTGGTCAAGTGCTTTGGATTCAGAACCAATTACTGGACTATGGGTATAATTTTATGCACACCAAAATTTATATTGATAACAACAGTACAATGTGTATTATTAAAAATCGTGTTTTTCATTCTAAAGCAAAACATATTGAGATAAGACATCATTTTATAAGAGATTGTTTTGAGAAGAAATTAATTCAAATTGTTAAAATCCATACTGACAATAATGTTGCAGATTTTTCTCACAAAAGGTTTTGATGTGGGTAGATTTCAATTCTTAATTGCTAGTATTGGAATGATAAATCTTTGAAAATTCTTATCTCTTTGTGCTTTTGTAATGTTTTGTAAGGATTTGTACTGTTATCAGTCAATAAGTTGATTCTACTGTTGCTAGTTCTGCTGCTTGTTATGATATGTGTTGCTTAGTTATATTTAGTTCTGCTGCTTGTTGCTTATACAACTGCTAAGTATAACTATGGATTGTGCTTATTGTGGCATATTATTTCTTGTGTTTTTGTGGTTTTAGACTAATCTTTTGCAGGAAAAGTGAAAGGGGAATGTTTGTCTGATGAGAAAAAGGTGTTTGAAAAGTTCAGCAGATATTCTACTGCTAGTTACAAAGTTTCTACTGCTAGGATATTACTGCTTGCTTTGCAAGTGCTGGGATTCTACTGCTCGTTTTGAAAGTGCAGAGGCTGTTATGAAAATTTAGAGCCAATAAAATCCTAATTCGCTCCAAACGGCTTAAAAACCTAATTCGATCTCATAATTGGTTTTCCGCGCTTAAAAATCACTCTAATTCAAACCCTAACACAATTTTTAACATCTGATTTTAAAATCCCCAAAATCAAAACCATAATTCACAATGTCGACAAGAATCTTTTCTGATAGTCACAATCAAGTCGCTTTTCTTCAAAAGCCTAAAGAAACTGATGGATTTGCTGAGGTAATTGATTTTCTTAATGCTACTCACATTAGGTATGTATTAACAGCAAATCCTACTATATTTGTTTTTCACATTGATCAGTTTTGGTCTACTATTAAGACCATAACTACAAATGGGGAAGAACAGTTAAAGGCTGAGATAGATGGCCATAAGATAGTTGTTTCTGAATCATATGTGAGAGAAGCTCTTCACTTTGCAGATGATGAGAAAATAACATGTCTTGAAAATTCTATCATTTTTGAAGAACTTGAAAACATGGGGTATGAGAAGAAAGTTAAAGGTTTAAAATTTTATAAAGGTCTTCTCTGTCCTCAATGGAAGTTTTTAACTCATACCATCCTACATTGCTTAAGTCCTAAAACTTCAGGTTGGAATGAATTCAGTACAACTCAAGCATCTGCTATGATTTGTCTGGCTAAAGGACAATATTTTAATTTTTCAAATATGATAATGGATGGTTTGAAAAGGAATGTAAAAGGAAATTATTACATTTATCCAAGATTTTTGCAACTTATTCTGAACCCATAACTTTCAAATCCAAGGGTTCATAAAAGAGAATTTGTTTGCCCTGAACTTCAAAAGAAATTATTTTCATACTTGAAAAAGAATGGCAAAGATTTTTATGGGATAGTGACACCATTATTTTCATATATGTTGTCATTGGCTCAAAATCAGGGTGAAGGTGCAGAAATCACAACTGCTACCCAACACACACCCACCAATTTGGAACCATCATCTACACAACCAGAAAAGACCCAAACCCCTAGGGATTCACAAAATAAGAACACTGAGCTACCTCAGGCTAGTGTTAGGATGGTTGTACCAGATGAGGCTGTCACAGTTGTGGTAGGTGACATGTTGAAAGGGGCTACCACTACTGCTGCTAGCTTAGAAGCAGAGCAGGTCAGTGGTAACATCAATAAGACCCCAACCAAGGCAACATCTAATGTATCTGGTTCTCATGAACCTGGTACAGGTGATGGAAACCCCAGCCAAATAGCTAATATGGGGGGCTCAGATGATCAAACTAGGTTTGATACTGAGTTTACATCCTATGATTCACCTCTCAGGGAAGGTAACACATCCCGAAGTGATGAGGATAGACATGAAACTGAGGAATTGATGGAACCACAAAATGTACAAAATGACAATTCCAGTGATCCACCTCTCGGGCCAGGTAACACAGGCCGAAGTGGTGAGGATAGTATGGAACTAATTAAGGCATTGATGGCAAAATGTACCAAATTGGAGTCACAGGTTGTTGACCTACAACATGAAGTCAAAGGTTTTAATCTAAGGGTTAAATACTTGGAAGGTCAAAAGAGGTCAAGAACCAAGTCATTCAAAATATTGAAGAAAGTGGGCAGAGCACAAAGGATCAGTTCCTCTGAGGATGTTAGTTTGGGGGAGGAATGAGACCAAGGATTCAGGGGAGGCTGAGGCTACTCATGTTGAAAGTGCTGCTGCAGAGAATGTTGGTGATGGAATGGATATGGAGATGGATAGTGGTGAAAATTCTGGTGAGTTTGTGGTTAAAGACAAAGATGGTAATGAAGTGGTTTTGGAGAAAGGGAAAAAGGAGCAGCTAGTGGATAAATTAAAAACTTTGGATGCTGAGCAGCTTGTGAAAGCTTCTGAAGTGATGGTGGAATCTTTTAAAAGCTTGGGTGATGCTGCTGCTCAAGTTCAAGATGGTTCTGCTGTTGAAAGTGATGCAAAAATAACTAAGAATGATTCTGCTACTGGTGTAAAACAACCTACTGCTGAGGTAAAAGATTCTACTGCTAGTGCAAATAATCCTACTGCTGAGCTTCAGAGTGATTCTACTGCTAAGATATTGGATGATGATGTGAGTTTAGCTGAAGCCATAATCCAATTGAAATCAACACAACCATCTAAACCACAACCACAACTATCAAAACCTTCATCAATACCAAAACAAGTAACACAACCACAATCACCAAAAGCATCAAAGCCACCTGTTAAAGGAGTAACAATCAGAGAACCCTCTTCTCCCAAAAAGAAGGCTGTTTCACAAGAACCACATTACAAAGGCAAGGGAAAAGCAATTTTAATTGAAGAACCTGAACCTGAAATACCAGTGGAATTTTGGCCAAAAGAAAAGATTGTAGAACATGATGCTAAGGTTGCCGCTGAATTAGCTGCTGAGTTTGAAGAAGAAAACCAAAAAGTTCTTGAGCAACAAAGAAAGCATGCTGAGGATGAAGCAAAGACAAAGGCATTACTTGATTCTTGGGATGAGGAGAGGATCGGGTGTGATGCAGACGTTGAGCTTTCTAAGATGATCAAAGAGGAAATAGCAGATACATACAATGAAGAAGGAAGAACTCAATGGTTAAAGAAGTTCAGAGCAGAAAGAAAGAAATGGTATCTTGCTGAAAGAAGAAAAATGAAATTGCTCAAACCACCAACTGTCAAACAGATAAGAAAATTTCAAGAAAGGTACTTGAAAAACATGAAAGGATACACACTTAAACATCTATCTTGGTACTCTGTCGAGACACTTCAAAAGATGTTTGAGAGGGCTAAAAGAGAAATTGATACATTTGTACCTATGGATACTGAGGAAGAGGTACAAAAGACAGGGGCGGAAAAAGAAGATGTGGAAAAGAAGGTAGAAGAAAAAGTGAAGGAGTAAATGAAAGAGAGCTCTAGTATTGGAGTCAAGAGAGCTGGAAGAGTTTTGAAAATTGTTGGAAGGAAAAAGAGGAAATCTAATAAGTCAAAGGCAGTTGAGAAGAGTTCTGAGTCAGAGGATGAGAATGAGGAAAAAGGGGAAACAGAGTAGTCAGAACAGTCCAAAAAGGATAATGAAAAGGAAACAACAGATCTACAACAAATGACTAGAGTTGTCGACAATGATGATGATACATTTGTGGATACTACTCCTTTGCATTCTAAAGCTCCTATCATTGGATGGAAAGCTGGTTATGATGGAAAAACTCGTTGGTGGGAGATATTCGGAGCTGATGGACAATCTCAAAGGTTTTTGACATTTTCTCAAATGCTTAGAAACTTTAATAGAGAAGATTTGGAGACTTTGTGGAAATTAATCAAGAAAAAATATGGAGATTCAAGGCCACAATATGAGTTGGATAGTGTACTCTGGGGAGATTTAAAGATTATGTTTGATGTGTGTAAAACCGAGTGTATATTATATCCTAAGTTACACTCAAATTTTAAATTTATAAAACACCTTTTTACCGATTATTAAGAAAACGCATACGAGCAAGTACACTCGTCCGTGTGTAATATGGTTTGTGGTAAATAGGGATCGTCCCAAGAGACTACGTGGTTTAAACTTAGCAATTTAGGTAGCACAAGAAATAGTACTAAAGATTGTCACACTCTAAAGCACCGTAAATAAATAAACAAGCAAACAATGATTCCAAATTCAATCAATCAAACGAACAAATACCTGTTTAGGAGTAATAAACAATTGTGATAGAATGTTGAACATGTTTGGGTGAAACATATATGTATAAGGCACATATCAATTTTCACAAGGTTTTCTAGTCAACGGGTAATATCAAGAAAATCCTTGTTTCTACTAGTTTCACGGGTGAGTCCTTTCGGCCAATACATCATCCCATTACGCTAGCCCTTTGTGTTATCAAATGTATGAAAAAGATGATTAGTAACATTAGTTCATACGAGTCCTTTCGACCCAATCTCGTGATTAAATATTCTCGAATTCATTTAAAAACTTGAATACCTAATAGTTGTCAATTATCAAGTACCAATCCATTGGTGCACCAACTTCTTGGAATCAAACAATATTAGAAATTCTTTCAACCTTTAAATCCAACAATGTTTAATCAACAAGTTTTAGAACACGAATTATATTTAAACAAACTTATGAGAACAATCACTTTTTCTAACTGACTAATCATTCAACATTCACACGAAAGTCTACATAATTCCCAAACAAGTATCACAAATTACTCCATAACAAGTTTCATCAACAAACGTAACATTTCATTCAATATCAAATTGTTCAACATAATAATTAAGTAAAAGAAAGTTACCCAAAACAAGACTACAATGAGTAAGAAATATAAAGAGTTATAGCACCTCTTAAGGCCTCCAATCGAACAAGGGAATTCTCCGCCTCTTCTAACAAGTATCACCAACTCTTCTTGGTAAGAATGACAGGAATTATTGAGCTCTTTCGAGTTGTATTAGATATGATCAAGTCCTTATGGTGTAAGGCTTGATTGAGATTGGTTGTGTATCAAGTATCTAGTTGTGTCTAATTGTGTAGTATTGTGGTGGTAATGGGTCTTATTTATGCTTGAAATCACTCACAAAAACTGCCACAAGCCTTCCATAATCATAAAAGAGAGGAAATGATCAGACTTTAGTCATTATGGTAGTTAAAACCTTGAGTTAATGCAACTCTTCATCTCAGAAATATCTCAACCTGCAGTTTAGACTTGAACCTGCAGCTGGGATGACTGCTCAACCTCAGGTTGGGCTTTTGAACCTTGGGTTTGAATCTCAGCTTCAACCTTGGGTTTAGAAATTGGTTTGCATGTGTATTTCAACCTTGGGTTGGCAATAAACTCCAACCTTTAACACTCTTTTTGGCACTTAATCTTGACTCCATCTTCCATTGAAAATCTTCACATCCTTCTCTTATACATTGGAAATAATCATAACATGAATCAATATCTTTGACGACGATCTTTTCTTGAATATTCTCTTAATCTCTTGGCTTTTCTTCTTCATTCTTTGATATTTCCTTGTACCTAGACCTGAACACATCTTAATACCTTTTAAGCGCAAAATGCTCATAAACATAACTAAATAATATACAAAAATATACAAATAACGTGACTAAAACATAGACAAAATGAGCGTTATCAAATCCCCCTCACTTAAGTTTTGCTAGCCCTAAAGCAAAGTAATCTTTTGAAAAATTGTTTTCCAATAGCCAATCATCATGATTCTCAAAAAGTTCACTAATCTTCCTTATTGCCAAAGCAAAAGATCAAAAAGTGATTTTTACTGTTTATACGTGAAATTTAAACGAAGTACTCGATCAAGCTAGATAACACAACTAAACTCCTCACGAAAAGAAAGTAATAATATAATTCACTCACACTCATTTCTTTTGTTGGTGGTGTATTTCACTCGATTGCTCAGTCATGATTTCATTTCATACCATAAGCTTGTACAAGTATCAAAACTAATCCAAATCATGTAAGAAATAAATAAACTTATCAACGAGGACTTTTATTCGGGTTGAAATGTTAGGCTGAGGGTTAATATCAACTTATGCTCAAATAACTACTGTACAAAAATAATAGATCGCTGGCACGATTTCTTAATTTACTCAAAAAACGGATGGTAACTAAAATAAAATACCTTAGATCGCTAGTGCGTTATTCGATCACTCAAGAACCGGATGGCACTAGAATATTCATACAGTCGATATCTTCACAAAGCAAAAAGGGTTAGGATAAGGCATGTGATTATTTAGATGATTTAGTAATGTAACAATAATCAAGTCAAATACCAAAATCACTTGTTGCAAAAAGAATCGAACCATGTATCCCAAAATGATTATAGCCTCCGAATCAACTTTTCCCTTCTCTTTTATTTCTTTTATAGATCACCATAATGTAAACATATCACGTCTTAGCACATTGGCTATTCGATATCTGAAACTTGCTTCTTCTTCCTTCATCTTCATAATTATAGCACATTGGCTATATATTTCTTTTTCATCATATTTTTCATCCTTTTTTTTATTATTTTATTATTTTATTTATTTATTTATTTATTTATTTTATCTCCCCCACACTTTGGATGAGCATATACCTCAAAAATACAAATAAGAAGTAGCTACCTTCGTCTTTGTCGGAAAGGTATATCCGAAATACAAAGTGTAAACTCATAATCATCAAAAACTTCTTCACGCCAACAACAAGTAATTAATCGATTTGACTTGACAAAAGGTTAGGCTAAAGTTTAAAGATGTAAAATCTTTTTGTATTTTCTGGATGTAACAAAACGAAAAGAATGGCTCAAAGGGGTGAACTAAGGGTATCTAGCGCTAAAAATGAGCGCTAACAAATGGGTCCATAAAAAGTGGTTAACTAGCCGATGTGGCTAGCTAATATATCAATATATGTAAATGGAAGGCCATTTGGTTGAAATCCTAAGTTGCCTCTTATCATTTAAATTCATTTATATCACACGAATGTGACCTTACTTTGGAATTCGTAATGCATGACAAGCACAAGTTCTAGAATCAATTCAATCACCGGCACACTCATAGCAAGAAAATAGAATTTAAGGATAAAGATATGCTTCAAATGATAGGCTCAAATCCTCACATCTTTGTAGAATGGGCTATAAATGCACAAGTAATGTTATCAATCCCAAGAACGGATCGTTTCACTTAATCGAGATACGTTAAAATTTTCAAATTGCCATTTTATGCTATTGAAAAATTTCAAGTTGTTTTAATTATATATAATCTTTTAGGTGTAAAAACAACTAACTTCCTTAAGGGCAATAAAACAAACTCCAAAATAATCACAAAAATTTAAAAACTAGATCATTTTCACTATTTACTTCCCTCCCCCACACTTAAGTTTTGCATTGTCCTCAATGTGAAAAATTAACTTCAAAGCAAAGGAAATAGGGAAAATAAAATAGTAAATGATATCACCGAGAAATCCTGCGAGGTCCATATTTGGTATTTAACGCATGAGTTTGTCACTCCAAACTCCAAAAAATGTACCAACCATATGAACGAGCAATAATTTCATGGTATCTCAAACCTGAAAAATAAACACATGCACAAAACATACAAAAACAAACACACAAAAAAAATAATAATAATACTAAGTAATCCTAATCAAATATTAAGAATAAAAGTAGTTCCTAAAAAAAACATAATAATAATCCTACATACCATAATAATAATAATAATAATTAGAATTAAAGTACGAGAGAAGATAGAATAATTGTCCGTCACACATCATAAATAAACCTCGAATGATAGTCAAAATCATTCATCATCCATGTCATCACAATCGTCCCCTCGATAATCAACCAATGCTCCAATGTCATAACCTCCCGACGATGTTCCTGCTTCATAACCTCTTGATCCCATGAACCCCTCTTGATTAACATTATACCCTTCATTTCCTTGAAATGCACTAGACGATGTTGGGTAAGGTACATGTTGCGATGGATATGGCGTATATGGGTATGGGTAAGGTGGAACACTAGGCGGTGCATAAGCCATTGGAAACGAATATGGAGGAACACTTTGTTGGCCAAGGTGTGTGAGAATCGGTGCACAATAATCCAATTGCTGTCCAATCCTCATCATAGTCATATCCCTCCAAACTTCTCTTCTCTCAACTTGTGGCAAGTTTGCATGCCTTTCACCCCATCCCGAATCTAGTCTCGAAGGTTGTTCCATACGTGGCTGAGGTTGGCTACGAGCCACGTTTGCAATGGTTTCAACTAAACACATCCTGTCGTGATCGAGCAACCCTTGCAAACTCTTCTTGTCAAGCTTTTCACACTCTTTCATCACTGTGATCCTATTCAACTCACTTGGTGTATCATACCCGAAACTCTTTCCAATCTTCGACACATAATGGCCCCCATTAATGAAACCATGCTCGGACATAATAGTTGCCCTTCTGGACAAGTAAACTGCCAAAGTCCATACCACATTCATCTTCAACTTCTGTCCATCACGATTACCCATAATCATCTTAATCAACCACAAATCCGGTTGATGAACTATGCCTTGGCTATTACCCTGGTGCACAAACGAGTTCACAAGCATCTTGTGCAAAAGCCTCGCCATCGGTGAATGAATTTCCGTCACCTTTGGCCTTGAGCTATTAGGATCTCCAATCTCGTTCCAAATTCTAGTACCAACATACTTCGGTGGCTCTCTTTCCAACTTACTAAAGTGAACAACAAACTCTTCTTCATCAAGGTCATTGTCATCATACAAACCAAGTAATTTCCCAAACTCCGGCAAAGTTAACACATGGTTATCCCCACACAATCTAAACCAAACACATTTTTCTTCCAAAATATTACTCAACTTTACCTCTTGGTTGAAATAAATGGTGGAAAAGAACTCCAAGCACCATTCCTTGTAGATCTGCTTTTCATTGATCCTCAAAGCAAGCTCCAAACTAAAATCCTCAAAAACTCCATCGTCATACTCCGTGCTAACTTCCAACAACTTTTCTAGAGTCTCATAGAGGTTATACTTCTTGATCAAGCTCCAACTAACCAACTTTGGTACCACAATCTCCTTCCTTTGCAACTTAGCCAAACGGCTATTAAAACAAGCTTTAGGTTCCTTGCTTTGTTTTCCCCATTTCAAATGTTCACTAGTGATTGGCATGAGACTAGCTTCTTTTATGGTTCGACCTTGTTTCGCGTACAAAGCAATATGTGGGTTCACTTCCTCTTGATGAACACATTTCTACAAAAACATAACAAAACAAGCACACAAGAAATGTTGGAGCTAAAGGTTAACTTGTAAGATAAATTAAATAAGCAAAATATATATATTTTTTTTACGAACAGTAGGTCTGAACCGTCGCGGTTGGATTCCCAGCCGGCGGTTCAGATTTTTTTGTGGGACAGAAAGTTTGAGCCGCTTAGGTTCAGTTCTGAGCCGGCGGTTCAAATTGATCTTTGGGACAGAAACCCTGAGCCGCCATGGCTCAGATTCCAGCCGGCGGTTTTGGTTGGTCTAGTGGTCGCCAAACTGGCGGTTTGGGGTTCCAACCGCGATTCGCTGCACTTCAACTTCAAAAAATTGGTTTCTAGCTCTTCCCCACTTCCTAACAAGTTACTACCTTCCTCCATTTAGCTTATTAGTGCTTACTCTAAATGCTTAAACCTCCATATCCTCTTCACTTCTAAACCTCAAAAATCCTTGAATCAAATCAAAATCAAATAAAGAAGTGGTCCATATAATTAATCAAATAGCATACAAACACTAATAACCATATACCACAAGAAATCCAATCAATCTTGATTTTAATTCTCAAAAAATTCGACATATATGAACCCTAAATCTCAAAACCTCAAATTCTCATTCAATACTCAACCAATTCATCTAATTTCACTTGCAATCAAACCTATTATCAATCCTCTAGTAACCCCATCAAAGAAATTCAATCAATTCAAACTCTATAAAATTCGCCCAATTCAAAACCCTAAAAATCAAATTAGAATTAAGAATAAATTAAAGTAATTAGATGGTGTTACTTACCCTTTTTGATGCCATTGAATCTTTAGAAACTTAATGTACGAATCAAACTTCAATCTTGGAATGATGTTGAGAGTGTTGGTGCTTGTGGTTTTTTTTTTTTTTTTTTTTTTTTTTTTTTTTTTTTTTTTTTTTTTTTTTGGAAAAATGAGGACTCAAACCGTGGGTTGGTATTTCAACTGGAGGTTAGGTTATTAACCGCGGGTTGGTAAAATTTTTAGCACAAACCCGACTTAAACAAAATCGTGTCTCAATTTCTCGACATTTCCAAATAATTTTGAATGATTACCACAACTCATAAGCACTTCAAACATTTCCAATCAACTTAAACTAAGCAAACTAAACAAACTAAAAAAAACTAAAAATTGAATCTTAAAATACTTCATATTATTAAAAGCTTATAAAGCTAAAACACACTAAAAATAACATAGAAATGCAAAACATAACGAAATAAACAAAGATAATTAAAATGCAAATAATCATAATAAGGCTCATCAAAGACAAAATGAGCGGAAGCTTAGTTATAAGCTTCTTTATTCCTCCAAAACTCTTTCTTCAATCAAAATAATTCCCAAAACATAGAATATCTTCTGAATTGAACTTTCCCGAAAGTAACCTATCGGTTTCCCTTGTCTTAAACGCACGAGTGAAACGACGTCCACTTGGGCTAGTGATCTCAATCTTAGTATGCCAATCTTTGTCTCCCTCAACTTTTTGATACTTGCTATAACCATCGGATGTCCACTCAATATTCTTGAGTTTGATTGGCAAAGAACCAAGAAAATGAACCATCTTTTTGTACACAATTATGTTTTTGAAAGGATAGAAATAGTTTTCCATAGCCAAGGCACGTTCCATATCATCCTCAATATGTTCAAACGATGGTGCGGTTATTCCATATTTCGGGTTTCCTTCACTATCATTGCTAATATCAAACATGTCCAACCAATCTTCCTCATCCGATTCCTCATCCGCTTGAATCTTGTTCCTTTTCTTAGCATGGTAAATTTTCCTAGCAACTCCATCATCAATCTCCATTGTTCCTTTACCATTATCAATCACGGCTCCAATTGTACTCAAAAATGGACGAGCAACCAACATAGGCGTTTCCTTATCAATGGGCACATATAAGATCAAGAAGTCACACAAGTAGGTTTGGAAACCTATTTGTAGCCTTACGTTCTTAACTTTTCCATAAGCTTTAGCCATGGTATTGTCCGCCATCAACAAAACATCATTAGAAGGACACGCTCTTCTTAACTCCAAAAGCTTATAAAGTTTATATGGCATGATACTCACACTAGCCCCGGTATCGGCCAAGGCAATTATTGCGATGGTTCCATTAACTTTGAGTGGGATAAGGTAGTTTCCCGGATCCTCCCTCTTCTTAGGCAAACCTTTCTCCATAACTTTCTCTTCTTCCTCTTCCTCAATCACACTTTTCTTGTCAAGTTTCAACTTTTCAACCAAAATTTCATCAAGTATCTTCCTATAATGAGCATAGTTTTCCAAAACATGGAGTATGGGTTTCTCATTAAGTAATTCCTTGAATTTTGGGGTGATTTCTTCCACACATTTGGCTTCATCAATGGTTTCTTGGGTGGTGTTTCTTTTGGTGAGGGTGTTGGGTTGGAAGAATTTTCTCCCTTAAGTAGTGTAGTAGGGTGTAGTAGTGACGATAGTGAAGGTATAAGACCTTTGAATGGTGGGTATTTTTGTTTTAGATGAGAAGCTTTTCCCATCTTGACTATTTCCGTGCTCCCTAAAGTACCATCTTCATTTTCACAAGCCTCTTCCATTTGCTCAATCAACCAATCAACATCCTTATCATCTTGCAATTCCCCAATCTTAAGTTGCATCTTTCCTAAACCAAAATCAAGAACACACTTGGTTGCTACCAAGAAATTCCTTCCAAACACAACGGAAGGTTATGTAGTGTCTTCATACTCATCAACAATCAAGTCCATAGTAAAAGTGTAACCATGAATGTCAATTTTAACATCCCTTGCTATCCTTCTATTGTACTTGTCCACTTCATACTTGCCATCTCCAAATTTCTCATAAAATGCATACGTCACATAGCTTTCACTTTGTCCAATATTGCACTCCGCATCCCAAGCTCCAAAACCTTTGATTCCACAAGGCGTGGAATACCTCATACTTGGCTCATCATATTCCCTTAACTTAGCTCGAGTGAAAGTAATCACCCGTGGCTTTTCCGGTTCACATTCCATAAGTTCAACATCCTTTCCTTTCGCTTGCAATTCCATTTTCTCCATTCTTGCCATCACATCTCCAACATCCATCAATTCCATTTCTAAATTGTCCAAATAAGCCGAAACTTCACTAGGCGAATCCATAACTAAAAACAAACTAAAACATTCATAAACAACAAATCCAAAACAAACGTTAGGGGTTAGTTAATAAAAACTAAACTATTCAAATAAGAAGGCATTAATAAATATTTAAAATATTTAAACGAACTAAATAAATTAAAAATTAAACAAACTTAAACAAATTAAAGTAAATAAACAAAATAACAATTTTTTTTCTTTTTCTTTTTCTTTTTTTTTTTTTTTTTGGGAACAGCATTCGGCGGTTCACCACCAGAACCGGCGGTTTGGGTGGTTCAAAGTTCTCAGAAAGTTCCAACCGCTGCGGTTCAAGATTGAACCGACAGTTGGTTTTGGTTCGGCTTCACAGAAAGATCCAACCGGTTTGGGTTTTTTTTGGTGTTCACAGAAAGTCCCAACCGCCGTGGTTGGTTTCCCAGCTGGCGGTTGGTGCATTTTTTTAGAATTTTTTTTTTTTTTTTTTTTTTTTTTTTTTTTTTTTTTTTTTTTTAGACACACTTTATACTAAAACCAATCAACATAAAATAGAATAAAGATGAGATTAACAAATGAAACTAGAGCATATCAATCAAAAACACTTAACAAATCATCAATCAAAGAAAACCAAACAATCACAAGAAACAAAAATAAAATTAACTCTAAAATTCATGCAAAAACAAGAACAAATTCTATGCTACTATTTACAACTAAACTAAACTAAACTAAGCTAAACTAATCTAAGTAGGCCCCGGCAACGGCGTCAAAAACTTGATGCGTGTAAAACCTAGTGTATATTATATCCTAAGTTTCACTCAAATTATAAATTTATAAAACCCCTTTTACCGATTATTAAGAAAACGCATACGAGCAAGTATACTCGTCCGTGTGTAATATGGTTTGTGGTAAATAGTGATCGTCCCAAGAGACTACGTGGTTTAAACTTAGCAATTTAGGTAGCACAAGAAATAGTACTAAAGATTGTCACACTCTAAAGCACCGTAAATAAATAAACAAGCAAACAATGATTCCGAATTCAATCAATTAAACGAACAAATACTTGTTTAGGAATAATAAACTATCAAGATAGAATGTTGAACATGTTTGGGTGAAACGTATATGTAGAAGGCACATATCATTTTTCACAAGGTTTTCTAGTCAACGGGTAATATCAAGAAAATCCTTGTTTCTACTAGTTTCACGGGTGAGTCCTTTCGGCCAATACATCATCCCATTACGCTAGCCCTTTGTGTTATCAAATGTATGAAAAATATGATTAGTAACATTAGTTCATACGAGTCCTTTCGACCCAATCTCGTGATTAAATATTCTCGAATTCATTTAAAAACTTGAATACCTAATAGTTGTCAATTATCAAGTACCAATCCATTGGTGCACCAACTTCTTGGAATCAAACAATATTAGAAATTCTTTCAACCTTTAAATCCAACAATGTTTAATCAACAAGTTTTAGAACACGAATTATATTTAAACAAACTTATGAGAACAATCACTTTTTCTAACTGACTAATCATTCAACATTCACACGAAAGTCTACATAATTCCCAAACAAGTATCACAAATTACTCCATAACAAGTTTCATCAACAAACGTAACATTTCATTCAATATCAAATTGTTCAACATAATAATTAAGTAAAAGAAAGTTACCCAAAACAAGACTACAATGAGTAAGAAATATAAAGAGTTATAGCACCTCTTAAGGCCTCCAATCGAACAAGGGAATTCTCCGCCTCTTCTAACAAGTATCACCAACTCTTCTTGGTAAGAATGACAGGAATTATTGAGCTCTTTCGAGTTGTATTAGATATGATCAAGTCCTTATGGTGTAAGGCTTGATTGAGATTGGTTGTGTATCAAGTATCTAGTTGTGTCTAATTGTGTAGTATTGTGGTGGTAATGGGTCTTATTTATGCTTGAAATCACTCACAAAAACTGCCACAAGCCTTTAATAATCATAAAAGAGAGGAAATGATCGGACTTTAGTCATTATGGTAGTTAAAACCTTGAGTTAATGCAACTCTTCATCTCAAAAATATCTCAACCTGCGGCTGGGATGACTACTCAACCTCAGGTTGGGCTTTTGAACCTTGGGTTTGAATCTCAGCTTCAACCTTGGGTTTAGAAATTGGTTTGCATGTGTATTTCAACTTGGGTTGGCAATAAACTCCAATCTTTAACACTCTTTTTGGCACTTAATCTTGACTCCATCTTCCATTGAAAATCTTCACATCCTTCTCTTATACATCGGAAATAATCATAACATGAATCAATATCTTTAACGATGATCTTTTCTTGAATATTCTCTTAATCTCTTGGATTTTCTTCGTCATTCTTTGATATTTCCTTGTACCTAGACCTGAACACATCTTAATACCTTTTAAGCGCAAAATGCTCATAAACATAACTAAATAATATACAAAAATATACAAATAACGCGACTAAAACATAGACAAAATGAGTGTTATCAATGTTTGAAGTTTATCCTGAATACAGAGTTTGGAATGAGCAGGCCAAAAGTACTAAAATGACTCTTTGGAGATTGTATGAATCATGTGGAGTTCACAATATAATAATGAGGGGAGGAGTTCAAATTTACATGCTGGTGTACAAGGATTGTCCTCTGGCTAAGACTACACTTGATATGATGGTAAATGGAACTATTAAACTTCACATTGATCATTGGAGTCAAATGATTGTTGATCTTCTCAGAAAAATGCAAAGACAACTGTATGGGGTAGATTATAAGAGAAGGACAAAGTGAGTGTTTGGAAGCATCCTCCTGGTGAAGGTTAAAGCTTAAGAGAAACCTGATGATTTTGGAAGAAAATATCAAGTTTAGGGGAGGATTGTTGGGTTTAGAGATGCTGCTGCTCAGATTAGATACAACTGCTTATGGTGCCAAATGGAAAATTAACTAAGTGTTATACTACTGCTGGTTATAATGATACTACTGCTAGTGTATTAATACTACTGCTGGAGTTGCTTATAAAGATCAAGAGAATACACTAAGTGGATACTACTGC